>CM035235.1:35115776-36315776 GCA_020226215.1 Sindora glabra | reverse complement strand
AAATTATTTAAAAATTAAAATCAAGCTTTTTATATAAAATTTTAAAATACTTTTATTATATCAATTTTTAAGCGTTATATTTTAAATTATTAATATTAAATATTTATGTATAAGTTAGCAGTTGTGCAAACAATAAACATTGGTTCCATACAAAGATGGCATATATTTTTGTGTAATATTATTCTTACTTCCTTATTCAATTTTTGGTATTTTACGCTTTCATAGTTCAATTATTTATGTTTTAAAAAATAATTTTATTAAGTTCATTTTTTAGTAATTTATTTATTCAAATTTTATCTAATTTTGAGTGATAGTATGTCTAGATAATAAACAATTTAAACGAGACTTGGAATAAAATTTAGATGAAACAAATAAAAACTTTATCTTCTATAAAATTCAAAAATTTCATCAAAGCTGCAAAGCAATACTACACTTTGGATATGACACCAAAGACTAATAAGATGATTTTTCAGCCTTGATGTTATCACATTTTATCTATAATTTTTAATTTCTCATTTTCTTATAAGAAAATTGAATTGTACTATTAACTCACTTCTTCCATTAAAAAATGTATATTCTCATATCTATTTATTGACTATATATTTAACCGTTATTACATTTTTTTATTTATTTCATCATATATTTATATTTTTTATGTGCACTTTAATTATTTATAAGTGAAACACTAATTTTATTAAATAATATAGATACAACATAATATAAAGAGAAAAATAATATATTTTTCTTTCTTTTTTTAACCATTTTTTGTAATATTAAACTCATTTAAAATTTAATAATATAAATAATATTTAATTTAAATAAAAATCGCACGGAATTAGAAACTAGTAATAAGGAAGATTAAGGGTGTTTTCAGTATACCGACTTAGTGTATCGAATAACAAAAATAGTGGGTATTTTTATTTTGATAGAAAATATTCGTATAAACAAATATAAAATGCGGGGACTAAAATAAAAAATTATATTATCTATTTTAGAAAGAAAATTATCTCTTCTAATATTATGATATTATATATTATTTTTTTAATAATGAGATAGCCTGAGTCTTTCTTATTTGTATATAGATAAATGAAATTTTTCTATAAAAATGTCTTTCAACAATAGCAGAAAAAAATTTAAGTATTTGTTTTGATCTTTTACTATTTTAAGACGTCAATTTAGTCCTTCAAAGAATTTTAGGTTCAAGGAAAGAAAAGGATGAAAGTTGAGAATGAGTGATAAACACTAAATAGTACATAAATGAGTAAGTAACGGCTTTTAATCGAAAGTGAATCCTTTTTCTCGAATACATTATTATTTTTTCTGTGACCGACTTTTCATTAAGATTTAACTACAGAAGTTAAGAAAACAAATTACTTGTTAGTATCAACGTAGTTCTTCAATTATTCAATGCATTCAGTCAAGTCCAGTTAAATCTTATAGTTTGCCATTAGAACCTAGATTATTTACATAATAATTGATTTTCTAGATTGGAATGATATTCAAGCCTGTCATTATATCAATATTATTTTTAGGGTAAAATAAAATTTACTTGCTTATACTTCATCTGAAAATCCCAATAGTTTGAAACAGGGCAATTTAAAATTTAAGCTTTGCATTCGGTGTAATTTACTCCCTTTTGTTAGTTTTCCATCCCAATTACCAGTAGTATGGATTAGCACATTGCATGACTTTAATTAATATTAATTATGCAAAAATTAGCTTCAATTAATTAATTTTAACCCTTAACTAATACCTTTTAAATCAAATCATAAGCATGAAAAAACATTTCTTAGAAATTAAATTAAATCATATAAATTCATATCTATATTTAGTTTTTATATTCTACTTTACAAATATATATATATATATATATATATATATATATATATATATATATATATATATATATATATATATATATATATTCTTTTCAATTGCATATCACAAAAAAAAAAGGATAAAGGCATACATAATCTATTAATAATTTTAAATCTGAGTATAATTTTCATGATGAAATTACGATGTTTGAATATATGAAATCAAATAAAATATCAATTATTATAAAAATTCTTTATTACAGTAATATATTTGAATTAAAAGTTTGAATATTGACATTCAAAACACTAGTTCTTTATAATTATCATTAAAATATTAGTTAATTTTATGATTAGAAAAGGTAACTAGAAAAAAGGATTAACTTATGTACAAATAATGATGTGATATTTTAATTTTACCTATAGATTTTACTTTATTTATATATTTATCCATGATTTAAATTAAACTTTTACAAGAAGATGGTTATATTGAATTAATTAATATAATACATCGTAAGTCATTTATATAGAAATTTGTGATGGATTCCAAGGCACTTGAGAGTTTTTAGAATCTTGTGATGAAAAATAAGTCATTTGATTTTCATTTTATTATTTCAGTCATCTTTTTAAATAAAGCATTTCTAATGTTCGTTTGCTGCAATGAGAGCTTTCAGGTTTATTTTTTTCTTCAATTAATTTCTATGGTTTAATTGTGATTTAAATAATATAAATATATACAAAAAATTTGATCCAAAAGTTTGTAAATAAAAGAAATTTTTTTAACTCAACTTACTTTTTTTTCATTTTTATTTATCCATGAGTTTGTTAAAATAAGAATTGGGGTAGAAATAAAATTAAAATAAATTTAAGTCTTAATTTTAAAAATTTTAAATGTTTGACTTAAAAGTATCTTTCATACTTTTAACGTGCTCGGTTAAAATATCAATACCCATAAATTAAGTCTAGGTATGAAAAGATTATTCTTTATTTTAATGCTTTTCACACCCTAATAAACAAAATTATCTAAGGGTTTTTTTTTAATATACCCCTTGTAAAATAAAAACCAATTAATTTAAGGTTGCGTGCATTTAACCAATTTTTTTTTTTAACAACAAGATATTACGGACGACTTTTTATGTTGTATGGTCAAACAAATTTCAAATCAAAATGCATTATTGCCATGATAATGTAGCATTTGGTTGAATTTTCTTTTAAAAAATTGAAACTAAAAAAATTACCCTTAATTCAATTTTAAAATATGAAAAATAATCATTAACATTAAATATGAGAATTTTTTTAGTTACATTCAAAATATTCCATAACTTTTTGTGTGGATAGATTATGGCCAATTTGAAGATGAAATTTAATTTTGATTCATATATTCTACGCAATCAATATTTGGTGCTTGAAAAATCTTTTTACGTGTCAATCGATGAATTAATTAATTTATGAATCCTTTCCTCTGAGTTTTGCCTCGTTTGTTCGAAAAAAATTAGTTGATGAATTGTTTGAAACTATTTATTTTTATGTTGAATTTTTTTTAAACATAAATTTGGGCTTGAAATTGAATTTAATTAAATGAGTACAAATTTTATATAATCAATATTAAATGAGATCACGTGATGCACATATCCATTTCTATCGTCTTCTAAAATTCTCCCACTTACAAATTTTTCTCTTAAAATAAAAATATTTTCCTCCCAAAATAATAAAAAATGTCAAATATAAGTTAATTTACTTTCTCACTCAAAAAAGTCAAAATAGTTAAAGTATTTAATAAAATATTTTCCATTTTCGTATTTTATTAGATTAGTTTTTTTTTTAAATTTAATATATTATCTACATTCAAGAAGAAGTATGTTACCTATTTGTATTTAACATTATAAAACGAACTTTATATTGAATTGAGTTAATGTTGTGTCATACACTTTTGTAATTTCAGTATCAAAGAAAAGGATGTTAATAAGGCAACGGTTATTAGTTAGATGTGAAAACAGACTGCTTATTCTTTGATAAAGAATCTATTAGTATTAACTGGTAGAATGATCCCAGAAGAAGTAACAGCAGCTGTGATTGAGTTTTAAAATTCATGGTTACAACATTTCTTTTATTTTTAACACACTCATTTACTAATTTTTTTTTTATTCTTTACGGTCATGTTATTGTAGTACTTTAGCCACTATTGTTGCAACTTGCAGTTGAAAATGATTGAAGTTGGTTTTATAATTCTTGCAAGAAATGCACCGAGAGGGTTGGTTTTTATTGTGGTAAATGTGATACCATTGTAAGGTTTGCTATTCCAAGAGTAGTGGTTTTATCTTTGAAATGTATTATTAAAGATAGTTACAACTTTATAAAATATGTTACTTCAAAATAATTTAGCTAAGAGATTATTTGATTTCAAATTTAGGGTTCAATTTAGAGTGGTTGATGATGCTAATGTTGTATCACTGGTGTTGTTAACAAATGAAGGCTAATGAAATGCATGAAGGTATGTTAAAGGTAATTTACATGTCCATAAACACTAATATTATAGAAATATATATTTCATTGTCTTTACATTGGCATGATACTTGTTAGTTATTGATGTAAATGATTGTAGATTGGTGATCATGGAAGTCACCCACAAAAACTTGACCAATTAATTAATAAAAAGTGCATCTTTATGGTGTATATTAAAGATCAAGATCTCTTTCAAATAAAAAAGACGTACACTATTGTTCACTTAATTAATGATGTGAAGCTTATTTACCAATTTGCAAATAGTTCTTTGATAATACTTTATTTTAATTTGTGCTATTTATATATGAGTTCACCCTCATCTGTACAAGGTCCTCTGATTTAGTTTATTAAAAATTTTGTAGGATGATGTTGAATATTGTCCTTCGCAGCCATCTTTAGAAAATATATTCATATTGTCAGTGATTTGGATGGAAAACTAACTGAAAAGGGATAATTGCACCAATTATAAAATTTAAGTGCTAAATTACTCATTTTCAAATTATAGGAATTTTTTCACGTATGAAATAAAATATATGGAGGTAATGTGTCCTATACCCTTATTATTATTATGTTGGTAAATTATGTTATTATATTATCAACTATTAAAATAATAAAACTATTATAAAATTTTGTGAATGTTAAAAATATGTGATTATAACTTTTTCGTAAAATTTACGGGGTTTACACAAGAGAGGGGAACTCAAATCCTGCAATTCATATTTTTAGGGAAACTAAAATCACTGTAACTATCACTATGTCACTATTAACAATGGAAGGTTTTTTGTGAATAGCATTTTTCCCCTCTTTACAAGTGTCACCTTTCTGGTGAAGTATTTTCCCTCTAAAATTTTCATTTTTATTTTACAATTATATCCTTATTACAATTACTTTCTTCTTTATATTTTGTTATTTTTATTTTTTATTTTTTTGCTTTCCATCTTAATGTATATCAATCAATTTTATTTTATTTATTTCATGCACTTTTTTATTTTAAAATTTTAAATCTTCCCTTAATTTTAGATGATTATTATGGTGCACTAGTAGTATAAACCATTAAATTTTATTTATTTGTGTAATATTGTACAAAATGAATGAAATTTAGGTACTTGTTAAGGTGCCTTTAGGGGTTTGACATTCGGGATGGTATGACGAAATACATGTTACTGGATGAGATTACAAAAATTTTAGTAATGACATAGTAATATTATTCAATAGCCTGTATGTTATCACATCACCCCGAGTACCAAACCTTTAGAGGCACCTTAAAATTTACTTGAAATTCAATTATTAGATTCAATAGTGCATTAATACAGTTAGTGCATCAAAATCTCTTTCTAAATTTTAAGTTACATTATATTTCCAGCATTATTTCTCTTCCTTTTTATCTACATTATTATTTATTTTTTATATTTATTTATTTTTTATCTTATAATTCACATATTAATTTTTTAATCTATTTTATTATATATTTCTTTAACTCTTATTGATAACCCAAATGATCTTATCATTGAGTGATACATATAAGACAATATAATTTCTTTTTATTATTTTGAAAATAGTTAAAATAAATTAAAGAATTAATTTAATAGATTTAATTAACTTATAATTTACTTTTATCCTTTATTACTTCACGGTTCATACATTATTTCCCTTCATTTTATTTAAATCAATTTTTTTATATGATATACAAATATTTTTACTATAAAAACATTTTAAAATAAGTTAAAATTTAAATATAGAAAATATAAATTGAATGAGTCAATTATTTAACTATTTTTATACTAACATTTAAAAATTAAAATTAAAATTAAAATTACTTATTTAAATTTTTAATATTTCATTAATATTATATGTTATATTTCCACCATTATTAAAAAAATTTCTTTAAATGAAATTCTTCTTTATATATAATTTGCAAATATTTTTATTATAAAAATATCTAAATAAATTAAAACTATAACAGAAAATGTAAAAATTGAAAAAAAAATACAATGAAGAAAATTAAAAAATAGTGTTACAACTATAAAGTAATAAAAGTAAGAAATAAATCTATTTTAAAGTATAGCATTTGAAATTTGATATCAAGAAAATAATAAAAAAATTTAAATAAGTAAATTTGATATAATTTTTAAATATTTTTATTAAAAATAAAATATAAAATAAATCAATTCCTTTTAATTTATTTAAATTTTTTTTAAAAATAAAATAAATAATATTATATTTATATAATTCAGGGGCATTAGCATATGTGTTATAAATAATAGAAATAAATAGGACGAAAAATACAATAAAACAAATAAAATTATGAGAAAGGTATGTCAATCATAAAATAGTAAAGTTAAAAATAAAAAATATTTTTATTTTAATAATAACATAACAATTGAGCTATTTTGAATATATTTTTATTTATTGTGTAAACTTTTGGTATAAATAGTAACTTATAAATAGTGACTTGATTATATTTTAAGAAAAATAGGAAAAGAGAATTTTATCAGGAAAATTTTTTATCTACTCTTTCTAGGAAATTTAAGCTAGTCTTTCTAATAATTATTTTAGGATTTATTTTTATTGAGGAGATAGGTGAATTTATCAATGCAATAGAGGTAAGAAATTATAAAATAAACTAATAAAGATGCTTTATTAAAATATTTTATATAATTCATTATTTTTGAATTTTTTCTTGAAAGTGAAATTTGAAAAAACGTATATTGAAACATATTGATATAAAATACCTAAAAAATGATATTACCTTAACTGATCAAATAGTATTGTGTATATTTATATTAATTTGATTTATTATGAATTGAAAATCATTTATGCTATTAATGAGAATCAACATATTATCTTACTTAAAAAAAAATAAAAAAGTAACTAAAATTTTGGTAAAAAGTAAAAATAATATAGGAATTTTCTTCCAACATAATAATATGTAAGAAAGTAGTGGTATAAAATCTATTTATATATTTAACTTCAATTAATTTAAAGGTAGAAAGTTAAATTTTCTTGATAATTGTATGAAAGATAACCTATTTAATATATAGATATGAGGTCAAGGGTTCGAATTCATGACATAACAAAAATAAAGTCTACAAGGCCACATTAAATAGTAGAATTTTGAATGTGTAGAATGAATTAATAATTATGACTCATTTTAAACAAATTCATTAATTATGCAACCTATAATAAGAGAAAAAACTTCAAGAAAGATGAAAAAGTTAATGCAATTTAAATTCAATCATACTAATTTTATCCATTGATGTGAAAATAAAGTAATATTAACAACTTATCAATTATCTTATGGTAAGATATATTAGAATTATGATTAAAGAAAATAGTTTATATTTAGTTAAAAAATTAATGTTATTTATAAGGTACTAAAGTTATATTTTTAAATAAAAATTATATATTTTATTAAAAATATTATCATTATTAATTGAGTCATTTTATTTTATTTTTGTTTCTTTTGTCATATTTGTTTTTATTCTTATTCCATTATATCACGTACGATTTAAGTATTCTTTTCTTTTTTTTATTTTTAATTATTATAATTATATTCATTATGTACAATAAAATTTAAAGTAATAAAAACTATATAATTATAATTTTTAAATTTTATTCTTTTTTATTATACTTTTAAAAATTTCATTAATTTTTTAATTAAATGCTAGCCCATGCTCTGCACGGGCTTGGTTACACGTTCTACTCGAGCGAAGAATAAAATGCTGTGAAGTTTCAAAGAGAAGGCGCGAACCGTAGCTGTAAACCAACTCACTTTTCCCTTTTCTGCAATAGCAAAAGCCCGAAACCCGTATAACCTCAAAACCATTGGCAAATCCAAGCAACCTCGTGTCGGAGATTGCTTCATCTCAGCCGCATCGTGCCCCTTCTCCTGCCGACTTAAACCCTATCGATCTGTCTCCAAAAAAACAACCAAGCCCCAGGGACTACATTTTCAATGTCGCCTGCAACATCGCTTCTCAGCCACTTCAGAACTCTGACCCTCAAGTTTGGGGAGTCCTCACTGCTATCTCCAACTGTGCTCGCAAACGGCAACAGGTTCACCCAAAATTTCATACAGCTATTCTTATTTCTTGTATTAGCTCATGGTTGCCTACGCGTTCTGGATTAAATTTTCAATTTCTTTGAATGTATCAAAATGGGATTTTTTGTTATAAGAAGGAATTTTAAGGTGGGAATCTTGCATTTATGGTAAATTAAAAAAAAAAAATGCCTTCCCTCCCCCATTGTGTGTGAGTCTGAATTGTGTTGGCAGAGTTGTTACAGTAGTGTGGGAGCAGTGGTGAGAACCAAGAGTATAAATTTTTGGAGGGTTTGGAATAAGTCTGTTCTTTGCTGTGAAGACCAGTGGGCGAAGGCAAAAAGGGGGGGAAAAGGGAGAAAAACCAACAAGGACCTCATAAAGAGCGTGGTAATATGAACATCTACACCCATTTTGTCCAATGGTTCTATTTCAGAAAAATCACTGAGTTCTGCCCCTCTATTTCACTTCTCCCTAAAAGGATGTTTTACAATTTTTTTATGAATTATTTCATTGATATTTTAGTAATTGGGCATCTGGCAATTTCTTTTGTCCCTCTTTTCGTTAACCAAACTGAACTTTCTGAAAAGGGAGGGTGATAACATGGTTAAACAGATATGATTGGAAGTATTTCTTTTTTTCATGTTTGTTAGATTAGGAACTGTCCATATATGTACAGTTTATACAATTGGAAACTGGATTACTCATAACTAATGTTCCTCTAAAAAGTTGCTGCAGCTCATGTCCGTAGGTTGTTTTATTTCAGTAAATGATATTATGACACATATTATAAAATCTAAACCTTGTGCCCTTTGAAGTTATAGTTTCGGCTTCACTGTGATGGATTACAAAACATCTTTGAGTATTGAGAAAAGAAGTGTGATGGAATTATAGTCTACGGAGTTTTAGTTATAAATGGCTGTCCCTCTGGCTCAAGCTACAGTTTTGAGTTTTGAACCTTGGTCTGTCTTCATTTAGTTGCTCTTTTTGTGAGATATTCTTCAAATTTAATCTGATTGTCAGATTTAATTCAGGGAATAACTATGATATTAACAGCTGATGAGCACTGCATTGGCTGATTGGCAGGGGATGTGCATTTCCAGATTAGTTCAAACTCTGTTAGTGCAAATCATTGCAGAATATACAGGACAAGGGTTACTAACGAAAATATGGAGAGAACCACATCTATATTCTTGAAAGATACAAGGTTGTTATTCTTTAGAGCTTCAATCATCCTCCTCGCTGGGGTCCCCCCCCCCCCCCCCCCACAAAAGAAATTTTTTTTTTTTTTTTCCTTATTGAAGAAAAAGGAAAGTTGTTAGTTGTTATTTTCCTATATTCTGATCTTTGTAATTGTAATGCCTTGGTCAGCATGAATGGAACTTATCTCAACTGGGAGAAATTGAAAAAGAATAGTGGTGCTGTGAAAGTATGCCATGGAGATATTATATCATTTGCTGCTCCTCCTGAGCATGGTAATATAGGTTACTTCTAGTTTTCTGTATTTCATTGGTTAATGTCTCCAGTTGAGGGTATTTAAATGGCTTAACCTCTAATAAATCCAACTTTCTTAACTAATCATCCATTGGTCTCAAAATCCAAAGTTTTGTATCTCTTTTCCTTGGATAAGAGGAACCAAATAAGTTGATATTAATATGTTATTTTGTATTTTCTAAGTTTCATTGTTATTTATCAGGAAAAATGAAAAGATAACCTTATATTTGGTAGTAATCATTTTCATCTTTATTGTTTTTACAATTTCTTTCATTATAGGTTTTCAAACACAAGTTGGTGATCTAATTTGCCTGTGTAAAAGGGTTTAGGTATTGCTGTTTCTTATGATTTGCTAGTGATTGGCTGTGCTTGGATGTTTGTATTTTGCATGGTTCTAGGCTATGCGTATATTCCGTTTCTAAATTAGTGTAATTTCTGTCTTGTCGTACAGATATGGCTTATGCTTTTGTATATAGAGAGGTGCTTGTATCAGACCCCATTGTGGACAGAGCTGGTACTAAAAGAAAAGCAGGTAATGTTATGACTAGAAGGACAAATGTGTTCTCATTTTGATCCATTCTTGTACTCTGCTTCATTTTAGTTAATAAATGGTGTTAAGGCTCCTAGTAGATATAAATTTGGAGTTTGAACTTGAAGTTTAATTTTCTGGGCAGGAAAACTTTGAAGTTTCTATAGCCAAGGATTCCACCCAAGAGGGAAGGGGGGTGAATTGAGTTTTAGAATTTTACCACCTTTTCAAAACAAATCAGTTTTTCAAAATCCTTTTAAACTCAAATGTATTGGAAATTCCAAATGAACAATTTTCAACAAATTTCAAACAATCTAAAGTTCATAACTTCAACATTCAACATTACCAACATGGTCAATCACAATTATATCCATGAATACATCAAGATAAAGTGCTGAAATTAAAAAGATAGGGTTAGAGAAAATCAAATGCAAGATTTATAGTGGTTTGGCCATGAAGATCTAACATTCAAAGGATTACACTCATTACCAAGCCAGTTGAGCTTGGATTTTGCTAATCTACTATCTCATTAAGTTTGAACTGGGCACTTGAAGAAGTCTCTTACAAAGATGTCTTTGAATACAAGATGATCTTTTTGAGTTTCCTCACTCAAAGCTTTAACCAAGAGATTCCTTACTCTTGGGTTACCTAGGGGTTTCTCACTTTATCAATACAAGAAAGATGATTTGAATACAGAGAAATTAAGCTCACAGCTCTCAATAGCTGGATTATACAATGAAGATCTTGATAGATATGAAGAGAAATCAAGAGAGATCAAGAGAATAGGTTTTCCAAGAGTTTCTTCACAATAAAATGAGCGAGTCTTGTATGTTTCAACAGAAAACACACTTATATATGAGTGAGAAACAAAATATTGCCATTTGAGGGTGATTTGTGGTAAGTTTGACAGAAAATAGCCATTGCTCAATGTAAAAATTCAACTACAACAGTCGATTGTTGTGTTGCCCATAGGCTCCCAAGGGGAACTCGAGGCTAACAGTCAATTGTTAGCCTAGTTTCCACTGGGAGCAAGGGACAGAGATTAGGAGTCAATTATTAGGCATCTAATAGTTGACTGTTGGCCCGTTTTCCCTATTTTGAAGTGGAAATTTGGCATGACAGACACACAGCCTAAAATAAATAATTTTTAATCCCATTTTCATGATTTTGATCAAAATTTCGTAGGGGCAATTTTGAAAACATTTTTGTGGATATTTCTGTAAAAATACTCCAAACATAATTCTAACCAAAATTGAGTATTTAAAAAAAATTCTTTAGCCTAAAGATTTCTATCAACTACTATCTAACAAAATGGATTAATCATAGGTTTCTATGCATCTTCAATTCCTTTAGCTTGTCCTAGCAATCCAATAGCAAAGTAAAGCTACACAATAATGCACAATGAGTTTGTAATCATCAAAAGACAATTATTAACTCCTTGAGGTTAACAATTTCACATGTACAGTTGATGGGTCACTTAGTGATACATCACTGTGACTATGGATTGTGCATCTTATATTCCATTTCATATTTGATAATTTTGACATTAGTGTGTTGGTACTGATATTTGTTTTTCTGTTCCATTTTTTTTTGTTTTCATTGTCTGTTATTCATATCTGCAGATGAGTTGATTTCTGACAAGAAGAAAGTAAAAGGCATAGGCATTGGTGCACCTGAAGGGCCCATATCCCTTGATGATTTTCCAAGCCTTCAAAGATCAAACATGGTGTGTTTAGTTAATAATGCAGCAGTTGTAATCAGGGGTGCTATTCTTTTTTATTCTTTTTATAATAGATCCACTGTTTTTTTTGACAGGAACTGAGAAAGCAATTGGAGAATCAGGTTGTTTTAATTGATACACTGCACAATGAAAATCATGCAGCTGATGGGCGTCATGAAAGTGCAAGTCATTATCAGTGAATTTAAGTCTTCCATCCACCTCCCTGCATGACAAAGACAACAGTATTAGATATTTAACGAGCATCATGCTCTGGGGGTTGGAGAAATCTTTTATAGAGATAAATTAGATACTGGAGATCTTTGATGTTGAATAGTGCTTGCTCATTGACATTTATAATCTAAATGCCTTCTTTGTGCATTCTATAGGAGTTAAAAGAAGCCAATGAATCAGTTGCAAAATGATACCATGATCAATTAAAAGAGTTGCAGCAAATGGTGGATCTCAAAAGAAGAAACTTGAGGAAGTCGCCTGATTTTCTGCTGAGCAAAAACATGCCTTGGAAGACGTTGATTAAAGACTTAGTGCTTCAATGCAGTCATGTGCTGAAGCAAATGCTATAATTAGGAGGTATGATTAATTAATTTTAGGTTTTCATCTTCACTTCTTGGTATCGGTTTTTTTTAGTTGATTGGCCACTGATGTAAATAATGTACGGTGAGAATTTGTGACATGGTCTACATTTAGCTACCACGTGGTCCATTGATTTGTATGTTGCCTTGGGTTTAGAAAATATATGAATGTTCTCTTTTACATCCTTTCTTCTGTGTAGTTGTGTGTACCTGTGTGTGTCCCACACTCATTTGCACATTTGCAGGCGGTATTAATCATTAAACATTCTTTGTCCTTGCTGTCTAGTGGCCTGTTTAGTTGCATCTAGTCTACTGGTCATTTATGTATGTGTTCCAGTTTATTGCTCATTTATGTCTAGTTAGGCACTTGATGCTTATGTTTTGTAAACATCTTTCACACTGACTAATGTAGGGTAGTGGACCTTTTTATAGTGTGCTTCACTTAATATGTTTTTAATGGCTAAAATTAGTTGTATAATGTGGGAAAGGAAGGTAATGGTCTTCTGTTTTTGTGACCACAGTTGAAAGGTAAATATAACTGAACTCCAGGAACAGTTAGATGAAGAGAGAAGTCAACGAAAAGGAGCTAGAAAAAGTCTGCGACTGATCTAAAAGCAGCTGTACATAGAGTGCAGTTGGAGGTTCAAGAGGAATTAAAATGCCACTCTAAGGCTGCTTTCAGATGTGAAACAGAGCTACAAGAGGCAATAAATAAGCTTCAGGTTTGAAAATGTTTGTGCTAAATGCAGGAACTTAATTCTAACTTTCTTAATGAGCTTGTAAGTGGTTTTTCTATCAATTTTCAGGAGTCAGAGAGAGAAAAGGGCATACTTGTGGAAACCTTGAGGTCCAAGCTGGTATGTCTAAGGCTCCTTAGGGCCAAACTTTCTGTTCGTTTGAAAATTGAGAAGTTTTCTGTACTACTTTCTGCTGCAGGAGAATACTAAGCAAAAGCTAGTTGTCTCTGTAATAGAGTTCGCCAACTGGAAGCTCAGATACATGAAGAACATCTGGCCTTGGAAAATAGATTAATGGTAATGGGAAAATTATATATTGACTACAATGTTGCTTTATCATATTTTGGTTGATATTCAGCTCCAACTATTTGCCAATTCCTTGTTGTTTTATGCTAACTTTTGAACAGAGAGTAGATGACCTTGAGCAAGAGACCAGAAGATTAAGGAAAGAGCTTGAGAGTGAAAAGGTAGTGATGGGAAACTTGTCATACATTCCCTATAGGAATTACGGAGATGCTGTCTTCTTCAAACCTATAGTATGCCTTAAGTTATTCTTAAAGGTCACTTCTAGTAGTACACTGGTAAATTAATGATACACTGAATGTCACTGAACATTTGTGATCATCTATGAAGTATGGACACTGACATAGATGTGGAACAAACCATGGACGGCAAACTGAGACATGAACACATCAAATTTGGAAACATATGAGATGGCATGGCGTATGTATAAATTAATACAGATGCACAAAGTATCATAGATATGAAGTATGAAAAGTTAAAAAATTTTAAAATAATATGCCAGAAACAAGTTTGATAGGTGTTCAAACATAGCAGATATTTAAGAAGGTTCAAGTACTAAATTTTACATCTACTTAATCTTAAGAATATTGTTCATTAAGAGTAGGGGTGTCATATATGTCATCATTAGTGTCTAACACAGACACAGGTCATTTTTTTGAAGTGTCAGTGCTTCAGAGGTGATTAGCACTCACTTTTTGTAAAATAGAGAACCTCACAGTTGACGTGGTGATTTATGTTCTAAATTTATTCCTTTTGTTTCTTTTCCACATTTCTTCTATTTAATATTTTGTATTATATTTCTTATGAAGTCTCTTTGTAAGCTGAGATAGTTGTTACTGTTGGTAGCAGACAGCGCAAGCAGCAGCATGGGCTAAGTTTTTGTACTTGAGCTTGAGATAAATGCCGCAGTTCAAGATCTTGATTTTGAGAAACAGAGGTTGAAATGTGCCCAGGAAAGACTTATGCTTCGGTAAGTATTTTCAAGCATTCTGTGTATGTAATAATAGAATGTCTGAAATGACATACCCATGGAGTATGGAATGAATTGTCAAGATTCTTATAGTTTTGAGTGTAGATTGCTTGCATTGACATAACTGTGCAGCAGAGGATGAGAGGGAATAGTGCAGCATTCTAGCTGCCATAGTTGTACTGAAGTAATGATGAGAAATATATTGTTTGGTTTAGGTGTTCTGTAATTATGTATGACTTGGTGTCAGAACCGTCATAGTGTCGCTCAGCAGGAGAATAATGATTACCAGCAGGTAAACCTTATAGAAAATTAGCAGGAAAGAATAAATTAGTGGGAACACAATTAAGGAAATTTAACAACCTGGAAATGATGTAGCTGTTGTTTATGGCTACCATGCTTTTAAGGGGTATCCTTGACAGGTATATTGTGCTATTGCAGGGCTCCACTAGTTCGATCAATTTATCCTTTTAACTATGTAAGGATGTTATTTTATCCTCTTCTGCATTGTAATCTTACCATTTTTCAGATTATAAAATTATTGCCTGACAATTTAAAACAAAAAAGAAAAAGAAAAAACGCAATTTTAAACTACTCTAAATAAGAACTCTAAATAAGAAAGAGAAACGAATGAATTGAACATTGAGAGGATTATCCAGTGGCTTAGTTCTTGATGATTTCTTATATGGTGTTTAGATCCTAGAGTAATTGCTATTATGAGTTCTGCTTCTATTCATGCGTCATTTTGCTTTCTGTTTCTATTCACATGTCATTTTCCTTTGTGAACAATGGATGGCAGGATTAAAGTTAATATCTCTACAAGGCAAGTCTTTATAGACATGTTTATAACTAATTCTTTGAGGGGATTTTTTAAAATTTGAATTAGGGTATAAACTATTTGACAATAATGTTTTTCTTCAAACTGGGTATTTTCTTTAATTAGCCTGATTTCATGGCGTCATTCTTATTCACATCTGTGCATATAAACATTAATTACTGGATTGGTTTCTGTGAATAATCCTTATGAGGGGCTCACTTTGACGGTTGAAATTATATCATTTCCTGTGTTTATCACTTGCCTTGGTTTCCATAATTTGGTTTCTTTCATTTTGAATTATTTCAGATTAAGTCGACATGAATTAGTTGACTAATGTGGCACTGTATTTTGTCATACGGTGATTGACAGTTTTTCTCTGACTGCAGTGTGTAGGCCCCCCCCTCCCCCCCCCCTTTTTTTTAAGTAACATTGGCTTGTCATGCAGGGAAACACAGCTGCAATCATTTTGTTCCACAATTGAGGAGATACAAGCTCTGTTTTCTAAGCAACAGGAACAGTTGAAGGCTATGCAGAGAACTCTAGAAGGTGAAGAGAATTGTGAACATTCTCGTGTTGATATGGATAGAGTCATAGACAGAACCACAGCTCAAGAAAGAGAAGTTGCTGAATACCATGGTAACAATGCTGCCAAGGCAGGATTAACCACTTCTGCACAGAAGTTTGACAGAGATCAAGTTGAAATGACCAGCGATGAAGTTAGTGACACTGAGAAGCATGACTGTGGCATAAGAAGTCAAGGATGCCAAGATATGCAAGAGGTTGAAATCACAAGTGCTGATAATGATCAAGGAGTCAACGTTGGCTTTGGGTCTGATATTGCTCACATTGGCACAGTACCTATGGAGGGAGATACCGTAGGCACTGAACAAGTTCTTGAAACTGAGAGTCCTGCAAATTATGTTGAAAATAAAATTGAATTGAACCAGAGTGCTGATGAGGGGGATACTGTGCAGTTTGATGAGAGTACCATTGTACAGGAAACCGAGGAGCAAGGTCAAACAGTGTGTCTGGAAGTTGTAAAGCACTTGCAATCAAATGATCCTGATGAGACACAAAAGACCAATGAGGACACAAGCTGGAGGTGATACAATAGGAATGGCAGACCTTCTAGCTTCCGAAGTTGCTGGTAGCTGGGCTTGCGACACAGCCCCTTCAGTGCATGGAGGAAATGAATCTCCAAGAAGCATATACAATAATGAAGAGGCCTGGGCATTGCACGATTCCCATGCCAGTTATGAGCTCTCCTGATGATATTGCTGCAACTAGATAGAATCATGAATGCCATGCTTAGTGAGATGATTGGCATTGTTGCTCCTGATTTAAGAAAGCATTCTGGAGGTTCTACAGATGGTTGTGCTCAAGAAAGAGAAGAACATGATAATTCATCTGAGTCAGACTTAGACCTGTTCATACGCTTAATGGCCTGATGGGTAAATTGGGATTTGCCCATTAATGTAAAGGCCTGGCCTGGCCTTTCAATTATTTTAACCCATTTCTCAATTGCAGGCTAAGGTTTAATGAGATTAAGCTAATACTGGGTAACCAGGCCAGACCCGGGTTTGGAATAAGAAATGAGCCTGATTTCCTCCTCTCTTTGTTCCCTCTGCGTCATCTGCAACTTGGTAACCTCAATCTGTGAGCGATTGTCAACTCCAACCCTTCCCTCCGTTTCGCATCGATTGCAACTGGCATAGTCACCATTTTATTCTTCCGGTTCAATTGAGTTCTCATTGAACTCTCAAAGGTACATTTATATTCTGTAATTTTTCTCTATTTATGCCTTCAAAATCTGAATCTTGTTGCGGAGATGGCAAGTTGGCTTTGTTTGTGAAATTTCTAATTATAAATTTGGTAGATGCAGGTGTTGGTTGATCTTTTTTGTGTTTGAAGGATAACAGGTGTAAATTTTGATTCTGTCATGAACTGGGTAGAATTTAGATTTAGAATTGGTGCTACTTTGCCGCATTCATGAGAAACTGGGGTGATTTGGTGGAGCTCCTTTATTAGTTTTTCTACACAAACCAAATAGAATTAGGTTTACTTATTGTTGTTATCATTTTTTGTCAGATTAATAGTCTAGAAATGGAAAACAAAATTGAATTTTAGCCAAATTTTCCTGGCTTCCAGCCAAATTTTCTCAAATTTATGCGGCGCTTCATTGCATATTTGGAAGAAACAGTCATTCAGTTTACTAAATCTGACGAGATTTTTGGTATCTAATCCATGATAGTTGATAACAATTATAAAACACATAAACAATAGCAATTGCTAGACTTTATTTTATTTCGCTCCTTTTTCTTATCAATATTTCTTCTTCTTCTTCTTAATGTTTTTATCTATTGAAGGGAGGAGATTTGGGGATAAACTAACTGTCAAATATCACTGCATTTCTCAAATAGCTTCGGTCTCACTCATCTTCTATAAATTTGAGTGAATAACTGTTGCTAAGTGTGTCTGGGCTTGCTTTGGATGCTGTTATATATATATATGAGCAGTGGAAAATTGGAATTGAAATTGAAGAATAATAATGGACCCCAAAAATTTAATGTGGAAAACTCTCTAATTTTAGATGGAAAAACTACGGGACAAATTTTACGGAATTTAGTTTGAAGCATTTTGTAGCTTGACTCTGTCAGCTTTGTATTACAAATTGACAGATACAAACTGATTCAGAGGAGCTTCTTACAATCAAAACTAGACAATCCCTTCTGGAAGCACTGACAGAGCATGTCAAGGCAAATCATGAATATGAGTAAGGCTATTGATTCTATTTTAAATTCTTGATATAACATGTAAATCATCACGTGAAGGAGGCGTTAAATCTTATACTATAGATGGTGGAACTGAGTGTCAAAAATTACATTGAATATTAACTTATTTGGACTTGAATCTTTACATGAATGGTTTGGTTTCTCAAGTCTTGCTCGTGCATTTTTCTTCAGGGTGAAAGAAGTGATTTTCTTGCCCATCACTGGGGGTAATTTCAACTTCTCAAGTACCTGGAGGGGATTAAAGAAAGCACTAGGGATTGACTACCAGCTTTGGTAGGAGTCGTTGAATTCAGGAAGCTACCCTGTGTTGAATAATCCTGGCATGTAAAATCTCTGTAATTAGTCTATCAGAACTAGGTATTATTATCTATTAGAGGATTGGTAAAATTGCATGAAGGCAATGGTTGTGACTGGAATATAGAAGATTATAAATGGGTTGACGTTTTCTTTGTGAAGCTGTTCCTGTTGTGCTTTCTTTTTGCTGCCCTATCTTTCTCGTGTACCTTCTGGCTGTTACTGTGATTTGCGCCCACTATGGAAATATATATATCTTTGATGATCGTGTTTTTATTCATGCTTTTATGTAAAATGTCCATGTTTATTTTTCCATTGGAAAGGACAACCAGCTGACAAAAGGGGACTGCAGTGGTAGTGGCATGCTGATCCATTTTCTGCAGCTGTTGTTGCTGATCTAATATATATGGGCTAATTGTTGTTGAGCTCATGGGCTTAATCTGGGCTTTGCTAAGCCCATAGGCTTAAGCCCTAATCTATAAATGTGCTTAAAATTGTATGGGCCAAGGTTTGGGCTTTGGCTCAAAACCTGTTATATTTCATGGGCTTCGGCCCAGTAGCAGTGACACTGGTGATGGTGGTGGGCGTTGGTGCCCAAGGCACGGATCAATCTCTGATGCAGAAATGGAGGATGGCGACTGTTATGAGAAGGATGCCAGACAGGACGATAAATGGATGAAGATGATGAGGATGTTCAAGAAGATTCTTTCTGTTAGTTAGGACTCTACAATGTTGATAACTTGATATTTAAGCTGCATATTGATATCGAAGCAATCTCCTGTGTTTATACAATGGCAATTAAAGCATTACTCAAACATCCATTCCGTGTTTATAGATACTGAAGCAAATAGTAATGCTGGTTGTCAGTATGTGCTGAGGTGAGGGATTGGGCTTTTTTAGAAATTGTACATGCTTTTCTAATAGAAATAAATGTGTGCTCCAACGTTTACCTTGGTTGCACAAACTATTCTTTTTAACATGATGTCTAGAACCTCTCCAAAACCTAATATCTTTTCTCTCTTATAACCTTATCCAACCAAAAAAATAGAAAAATGTGAAAGCTTCATCTTCTTCTCTTCTCCTTTGTCTCCTCTTTTTTCTTCCCTCAATGACGACTCTGGGGAAGGCTTAACATTGCTATCTGGCAAAAAGATCCAGACCTCGGAACTCTTTTTAGGGTGGTTGCAAAGTGCAGTGGTTTTGTTCGGCGTGGTTGATAATGGGTGATCGGAGTTGCGATTTGGGTTGATGGGATATAAATTGAAAAAAAGTGAGTTAATGTAGGCAACACATGTACTTGCGCGAGTTTCTTTTGGGTCGACAGTTTGATATATCAGAGGACGACAAATCAGTCCAGCTGTTTTTTATTTGTTTTTTGGCAATTTTCTGTCCAATTTTTCTTGAATTCTCTGGCATGGCTGACATTATTTGAGTAGTAGGTGAGAGATTTTAGGCTTAAACTTTCTCATTGTCAATGTACCCCTAAAAGCAAATAAATAAATAACATAATTGTTCCGGCAAGTTTGACATTTGGGTGGTTTTTTATTTTTCATTTATAAACATTAATATAGAAAACATATACATAACTAAAATTTGTAATTAACACATACTTTACAGACTAAAGCATTGCTGGGTATTGGAGGCTTTAAATTGCAGTCTTAATTACGTTGTAATAATCAAAATTATAACGGAAAAATATAAATTCCGTAGTAATAATATTGCAATTAATATTGTAATTGCAAATTATAATTTAAAGCCTAGGGATCAAAATAAATCTAAATGATAAACATTAATTTTTTTCGGGGAAAAAACCTCACTTTAGAATCGAAGCTTTAAAATGTCTAATTAATTTTCTTGAAAGAACTTGTAGAAGCATTATGAACTAAAAGTATAGAGATATAATCTACTCTTTCCATTCATTTTTAAATATCATTTAATATTAATATACAAAGATTAAAGTTTCGTTCATGTTGTTAGAAAGTATTTTTTATAGAAAAATTGTATTTGTATATATATTAATAAAGATTAAAGTTTAATATTAATACACAAAGATTAAAGTTTTGTTGATTTCGTTAGAAAGTATTTTTCATAGAAAAATTTCATTTGTATATATATTAATAATGGGATGCTATGCTATTTATATTTGTAACTAAAAAAAATGATACTTGAAAGTTTAGAAATGAAAAAAAGTAATTTTTTTTAAAATAGAGAAAGTTTTTTTTTTCTAAATACTTCAACATTAAACAAGTGAAACACTTTTATTTTATTTTTACACTTTACAACTATATTTTGCAAAAAAAATGCTTTCCAATGAAATAAATAAAACCTAAGAAAGACAATAAATGACTTTAATTTTAAAAGAGATAAGTTATCAATTACTAATATATCATTTATTAAAAGTCAATTGAAAAATAAATTTAGTAAGTATTTATTTAAAAGTAGGGGTAATATTTGAAAACAAGATGATAAATTCAGTCTTGATTTTCTAAAAGGATAGATAAATAGAAACAACATTTTTTCTCCAAAAAAACACTTAAAAAAAATAGAGGGCGTAATATTTAACTAGATTGTGCAGTTGAGAGCTCCATAGAACTTCAAGTTACTTGATAAATGAATCACAGTTCTAAATTATAATTGCAATTATGTGCTGCAATTAGTGAAATTGTGAATAAATGTAAAAAAATGCAATAGTTGTGAAATAAAATTATGAAAAATTGTGACCACAGAAGGCACTCCAAAAATAATATTACAGCCGTAACAACAATAATCCTTCTTACAGCTGAAAATGCATTTAAAATTATAAACACAGCCATGACATTATCTGTCGAAAAAAACTATCTAACTTAACTAAGAGAAGATTTTTAAAGGTGAGGTAAAAAAATGGCGCTAAGTAACAATCTTGACTTCCTAGTATATTCCTTGAAGCAATGTAAAGGCTGTACATATGTAGGTTCCGGCAATATACAGTCGCTCTGTAAGGCAGAATCAAAACTTTGCAAGTTACATTCCCCTTCAACTTGGAAAGAAGACGCTTTATGTCACAAAACTAGCTTTTTCCTTGTCACCCTTCCATATTAGGGTTTGTGTTAGGTTTTGTGAAGGCAGCAGCAGCTATCGATTTGTCACCTACAATAAGCCAGTGTTTTTGAAGGTCCATGGCAAGGTTCTGATAATGCTGTTACAAACCTCTCCACAATTGCATTCTCTGCACTTATGCATGCAACGATAGTATTTGCTCACATCTGTTCGCAACTTTATTATTGTTGTTTAAAACGCAATAAATGCCATAGTTGTTTTTTCTATCAAGCACACATTTTTTTTTGGTTAACCTAGACATCCAAAAAGAGCTATCCTCATTCTGTTGAAACACTTATTATCATCAGTAAGAAAATGGTTGAGGGGGAAATAGCACAAAGAGAATTTGAACCCTCACTCTCATACTTACCAATCGATAAATACACTAATAAAATTACACCCTATTGTGTTATAAGCTAGTAGTTTTGACTAGTTTGGTAGGCAAATATGTACAATTTTGGACAAAACTTTGCGCAAACATAGCATATAAGTCTTGTGAATTAAATTTGGGAGCAAATGTACTTATTGATTATTCTTTCTAAATTTCCCAAATTCAAGAATATTTTGATAATTTTAATACAGTCCAATAACCCATCAGGAGTAAAAAAGAATATAGTTGCAATGCTCATATTTTTATCTTATTTTGATGTAATATGGTGGTTACATCTCGCCTAGAATATGGAGAAAAGGCACTATGTCAACTCATAAAAAGTATGACTATTTCTACGGTGCTACATTTGATTCAAATTGCACTTTAGGGTGACATTTGGTTTATAAAATCTTTCTCACATTCTCAAACATATTTTAAAGGAATTTGAGATTTTCATGTTTGATTCAAATTAAAAAAAAAAGTCCTTGGGCATGTTTACATTCTTAAAAATATTTTTATAGGAAGAGATGAGTATTTTATATTCCCATAATATGAGAATATTTTATTAATATAAGTAGATTATTTTATCCATCCTTTATTAAACTCATTCAATCATTAGCACATCATTTCACCACCACTTACATCATTGAGTATTGTAGGCTATTATTCATCATTATTAATTACTACCCACCACTACCACTTACCATTAGTGAACACTGCCCCCACCACTGCTTATTGCTAGTAATTACCGTTGGCCATCACCTATTACCGGTAACCATTATTGACCACTACCCTTTATTGATAACCATCGTTCATTATTATTGACTGCTAGTGACCAACGTCCACCATCAACCATCTTCGATGACTATCATTGACTACCATCTATTGTCGATGACCATTGTTATTTGCCATATACGACTAATAATTATTGTTTTCTACTACCTATCTCTATTGATCATGATTCATCATTATTTATTATTGGTGATTGTTATCAGTCAACACTTATCATTAGTAACCATTGCGACTATCACTCATTGCTAATGGCCACCATCCACCATCTAATCTTGATGATTACTACCAATTATTACCTATGACTAGTGACCATAGTCCACCATTACTATTATTATCACTTACTACTGGTAACCACTACCCACTAACATTAATTACTTAATTTTTAATGAGGACATTTTTAATAATTTAACAATATTTTTAAAAATATTCAAAATAATTAAAACAAAATATTGCAATAATTATAAGAATATGTTATGACTCAACTATATCATAACTAGCTAGAAGCTCAATTCTCGATTTCCACTATCTTAAACCATAGACTATGTAGACTTTAACAAGCTAGGGATACCTTAATCCTAATAATCACCTAATATACAATCTAAATGCTTACTAAATGAATAAAATTTTCTTTATTCCAGGACACTTAAGAGGATTAATCCATTGCAACTAAAATCCTATAATCAGTTGGACATGGACAAAGACTCCATATGACTTAACAAGACTTAACCTTACAACTAACATCTTATAATCTATAACCACATCTTTTCCTCCAACTATCACAACAAACATACTACACAGATAAACAATTAGGAAAAGCAAATTAAATCTCCTTATGCCTCCCGATCCACTTTATTCATTTTCAAATTTAACCTTATTTCTCTTAAGCTAACCTTATCCATTCATAAACAATTAACCTAGATTTGGTTCAATTATCTTAACTTCACTTTCACCATTACCATTCAACATTTTTCCATGCTTCTCATTTTTCAACTTCCTATCAATATAATTCATCGTTTCATCACATTATTCAATATCATATTTCATTATATTATTTGCTTTGACATTATATCAATCATACTTAACAACATTTCCATATTTCATTTCATTAATCAATAATCACATAATTCATTTCACAGATAATTTAGCACAATTCTTAATCAAGCATTCCTATGCTTATCTTATGTGACCATATTTCACATATTCAATTTGAAGAACTCTTAAATATAATATGACTATTATACAATACAACATTAACGTCAATGTTTTGCTTTTATTGCAAGGCTTTAAAGGTTCAAACAATGATATTTCATAGTATACAACATTATTAATATATACATATGCACATCTATTTTATATTCATTTTGAATAATAACATTATAAGATCATAAGGTCTACTATCATCCAAAATTAAAATTCTTTTACTTAATATATTAGAATTCCTCATACATATCATTTAGGAAACATTTAATATATATATATATATATATATATATATATGTATGTATATATATATGTATGTATGTATATATATGTGTGTGTGAGTATTCCAATGTCATAGAAACATCTAGCAAGCATTTAATATACAACCAAACACTTTAGTATCATAGAAATAATGAGTAACCATAAAGCTTTAACTAATGTAATGGATTTGAACACACGTATACTTATCTCAATTGCTAGCTTCTTCTAAGAATTTCCTAAAACATTTCTACCTTTCCTTTCTTCTCCTTTTCTTCATTTTCCTACCTGTAGAATGAAATAAGTAAGTTAATATCAAAATATTTTCTTCCTTAAAATCCCTATACTAAACTCTACTTAAACTATTTTGATAATTTAAGGCATCTTTGCTTACATTATTATTAATAACTCAAGAAATTAGATTTTAGATAACTTAGGAGTTTTCCAATTTGCACAATTATAAGCTATAAAATAAGAATATTATGCTTTAGGATGATTCATCTCTACCTAAGGAAGCTATCTAGAGCTTTGCTAGAGATGGAAGGCATTGGATATTAAAGAATCAGGGAGGGGCAACAATGCCCTATTGCTATCAAGACGTCATGATTTGCAGCTTTTCTTTATGCTAGCTATTGGCCACTAACATAAAGGGAGCATGTAGGATGGATTAGGTAGACAATAATGCAAAAAAGGTTCAAAAAGTGAAGGTTAGTGATGGTCAGAAAAAGGAAAAACACTAGAATTGAAGGAAAGAGAAGAAAAGGACCAAAAAAAGAAAGAAAGAAAGAAAAGGATCTTAGGCAAGTGCATGAACAATTAGGAAGAATGAAATGAAATAGGCAATCAAGGGTCTTTGTTCAATGTTTCCTAACTCACTAAAACTCATATGCCACTAGATCTCAACCCTTAATTCAAATGACTTCTTTAAAGAAATCCAAGGGAAAAGATAGTATCCATAGGGGTATATTAATCATCCTAAAAGAGATCCTAGCCTTTTATCTTTACCACTAATCCTTCTTTCAATTAATCCTAGCAAAACCTTACTTCTAAAACCTTTATTTTTTCATATTTCCTCTTCTTTTCAAATAAATAATACATATTATTTTAATAAATTCAAAAGCTTTAAGATAATCTCTTGAAATTCTCTAAATTTAAAGGTTAAAATTATACATGGATACTTTCATAAATCAATACACTTCTAATTGTTAAAAAATCCACAGTTTTATGTGGAAGAAAATTTTCATGAAAATCATTCAATTTATTTTCAAAACAAGACCTTAAACAAGTAAGTATTATTATAAAAAATTTAAAATAAAATTTAATTATTAATTATTTATTAATTCAAATATTATAGAATATTTTTAATTAAACCAAACATAAAAAGATTATATTCCCAAGAATTAAATTCTTAGGAAGATTAGAATTCTTGGGAATGTTTGATTTCATGAACTAAACACTACCTAAGGGGGTGAAGTGTTGGTAACTTGGTGGGTTGTGTGGCATTGAATTGGAGACTTGAGTATGTTGGCTTATAACTATCCTCATGCACATTCAAAATTATATAATAAGGCATATACTATTAAATGAACTTATCATTTTCCTTTCTTGTTGTACTTAGAGGCTTTTAATGTGATGTTTTCTTATGGCTCGATATGCATTAGTGCTTTGGTTTCTTAGTTATGTTGCCTTTGAATATATTGTACATTGAATTTCATTATATACATAATAAATTTTTTATATTTGATTATCTTTTCTAATTATGCCACAAATGATTTTATGGGAACATTAGCATGTTGGGCTAGAGTTGACTTCATGTATGACACAATTATGAGTAGTAAACTTCTAACCTATGATTGATGAAGGTGCTTAATAGGCTTGGTAGATTAGAGTAGGCCAAAGCCCACATGGGCTTGGTTAGTAAAGGCTTATATTTTAAGCAGGTTTGTTTTGGTTGGCTTGGTTTACATTATAAGCCCATTAGACTTGTTCATAGGCTAACTCGCATTGCATTACATTTCCCATGTCCAAAATAGAAAAATTTCCCATACAATTTATTTAAATCATAAAAACTATACATTTAGGCAAGAAAATTCATTAAGTCATTAAAGCATAACAAAGTCATAAACTACATGTCTGATTATCTAAAACATATTCTAAGTCTCAAATTCAATATATGATTGTCAATCCAAGTACAACTATACAATAAAATACATGACTATAAACTTATTTGAAAACATTACAATTCTATAATGATACATAACTATTAGTAGAAGCATTTGGGAAACAAATGTGAATTCATGAAAAATAAAATACTAACATGAAATCACAACAATATGCAATACATTAAAATATTTGTCCTTTTAAATGAGAAGCTAACTATAGATACCATAGAAAGAAATATAGTAGAACCAAGTAGTGAATAATGGTAATTAAACCCTTTCTCAAAGCTAGCATAATCAATTTAACTTTATTCATTGTTAAGATAAATATAGGAATAAAAAAATAAAAAAGTTAGAGGAACATCGATTGACCAATTTAATGTTGTTAATGGAGAGTTTGTTTAAAAGAGCTAAAAGAAAAAGAAGGATAAATGCAAAAGAAATCTTACAAAGTAATCTCATTTTATATGGTTTTATGGAATATATGATCTTTTATAGAGCACAATAGCATCCTTAGATCTGTATGGCTAATTGATGTAATGAGATAATGTGAGTCTACATTATAACCAGTTGGAAAAGATTACAAGTTCTTAAGGTTGAACATAAGGTTTCAAAGAACCATGATGCCCAAAGAATGGGTCTTTAAAATGAATGAAGATTAGTAGCCCCTATAAATGCAATGGATTTGATGATTTAGAATGATAATATTATTACAAAAAATTATGAAAAACTTAAGTGAATAAGCCCTATATGCAAATACAACAACCTTTATGTAGAATAGGCATTAGTTGCAAGAAACAAAAATAAAGACTCAAGATCTTTTATATTATCATTGTATAGGGAACAAAAGCATTTTTCTTTAAAACCTAAAGGCTTCCTTACTTGAATGCACATAAAAAGACTAACATATAGGGTATAAGCTTTGAATATTTTTGGGTTCATCTTGAATTTAAAACTAGATCTTTAATTAGCAAATACAATCTAGATGGGTTTTGGTTAACTTATTCCTTTTTGAATTTGTTAAGACTCATGATTGTATTTTTCAACATGTTAGATAATTATAGCTTAATAAAAGAAAGAAATAGAAAAATGCACAAAAATGGGTAGAATGAAAATAGAAAACAAGGTAGATAATTTAGTAATGAACAGATAGAATAAGAAATAGAAGACAATAACAAACAAAACAAAACACAATTAGACAGAATGAAAGTAGAAGACAAGTTAACAACAAAAATGAAATTTAGATTCTAGAATAAAAATGAAAAAAAAATGAAATTAAGTATAAATCAAACCTAAAACAAAAATACACAATAAGGTCTGATGATCTTCAATAGTGGTGGTGCAGTGGTCCTTACCTATTCCTTTGGTCTCTCTTTATAAGTGTTGCTAGCTAGGGTTAGGCAAGTTATAACTTTCAATTTAGGAATTTAGGAGAAGTTAAAATAGGAATTAGAAATTTAGACATTCAAATAGAATAGCAATTAGGATTGGCGGATTAGGTTGGTTCATTTGAGTTGAGTCGAGTAAAGTCATTAGGTTAGGTTAGGTTTTTGAAAAAGAATAAAAAATTTATTTAGTTTGCATATTGATCCATGGTTCATGTGAACCAAGGCCTACTAGTTTTAGGTCATTTAAGCCCTTTTTTATGAGCTTATTTTTAGTAAACCTAATCTATAAAAAACTCCTAGATTGATCCTCCAAGGCTCATTAAGCACCTTTAATGATAGATGGTACCAGAGCTTAATTAGTGCTTTTGTGCATAATTAGGTAGGAGATGTTATAATATCATAATATAATTGAAAATTTTCCATTTTGAAATTTCATTTATATGTATATATATGTATGTTTCTTTATTTTTTTAATGATCATATAAGGATTAAGTATATTCATATGTAAGTATAAACTTTATGAACTTTTTGTCAATTTTTAATTATATATGTGTAACTTATCATGTTACATAGTTCCTTGAACAATGATATACTTAAAAAAATTAATATATTTTGAAAAATATATTAAAGATATAAAAGTCTAATTTTTTTTTATCTATTTTTAGGTTTTAGACTATAATATTAAATATTATAAGATATAATAATTTTACATTAGAATACTAATGATTCTATGATAAATTAATATACCATTTAAATGTCATCTTAATTTTGATAGTAATTACTTTTGCTTGTTGATATACATGCTTTTAAAGGAATATAAAATTAAGTTTTTTTAATATTCATGTTTACCTCATATGGATAATGTTAGGCTTTTGTTTTGAGTCCAAATTAATATTCCACTACATATTTTAATATCATATTTTTTATAAGTTAAATAATGGGTTTAGAAAATTTGATAGTATCTTTACAGGATATGTTTGATACATTATTCATAATCTAAAGATCTTATTTATTAAGAAAATATTTTGTGACAAGTATGAAATTAATAAATTTTATGAGTATTGTATTATCCTTAATTGTTTATATACCTTAAGATAGTCTACTCTTAAGATAAGCTTGTCATCAATGATAATTTTAATTGTGTATTTTAAGCTTTCATTTAAGTAATCAATATATTAATTTTAAAAAGTTTCAAGTAGATTTTAATCATTTTCTCTTTACCTTTTATGAATTGCATCATGTTATGCACTTAATGATTGACAAGTTAGATAACTTCATTTATTTTCTTGAAATATTTATTGTAGCATATTGTGTTAATTAGTAATTATTATTTGTATACTAAAAGAAATATTACATATCTTATTGTCATAATGATTTTATAAAAAGAAGTTTGGTATTATTATTATTATTATTATTATTATTATTATTATTATTATTATTATTATTATGAATATCAACATTTTGTATTTCTATTTATAATTGTTATAAGAAATTCCTTTTACCAATAAGAGTGTATATAAATAATTTTCCATAATTAGGTGAAAGTAGAAAAGTTTTACTTTCTGCATTTTAACATTTAACAATTAAGCAAATAACTTAAGGATTTTCTACATCTTAAAAATTATATTTTACATCCTACTTCTATCAACCAAATGACTTCTAAGCAAATATTTAAGTAGGATTTTAAATTAAAAATAAAATTTGCATAATTTCATTATATTTAAAGGATTATTAAAATAATTTTGCCAAATAACATTTACTTTTATATTATTAAGTATCACTATATTAATTTATTGGTCCTGTTTATCATTTATTAATTAATTTATTTTTTATAGGTTTAGATATAGCTTGTTCAATGCTATCTAGGGAACATTGATTGGTGTAGTAGATTTAAGTAAGTGTGCTTGTGAGCTAACTTATAATGTGCAAGAAACTAGTTATACACTCATTTATAATAGTGACATTGGGGGTGTGTAACTTTTCAAAAAAATATGTGAATTGATAGTTTATCTAGTGGGAGGCTTTAGTCTTACTAAAGGGTTTGGTTACATTTAAAAGGAAGGAGTTTGTAATTAGTAGTGCTGAAAGGTGAAACTTTGGTTGTGTAAAAATATGTGACCACAATTAATGGATACATCTTGAGGAATAACATATTAAAGTATCATGTTAAGCAGATAACTTTATTTTAAAAGAGTTTAAAATTATGTTGAGAAGACATGATGGTAATCAATGGAGTATTGCTCGAAGGAGTATAACTAGTGGGTTAAGGTGATCTCAAGAAGGGATTAGGATAACATGCACGATCATGTTGGTTTAGAAAGAGAGCACCCAATCATCCATATGATTCAAGATAAGATGCTAAGGAGCTAGCATATCATAATTACATGATAGCAATAATGATACTCGATGTAGTGGACTAGACCACATAATAAATTGGCAAAGTAGTGATACTGAGTTAAGAAGGAAAATTAGACTGACATTGCATAGTCGCATGGTAGATAAATTTTTCAACAATAGTTATACGATTCATATTTGTTCAAGCATAAGCAAAGTGAAACTTGAGATAGAGTGAGAAAGGACTCTATGCTTAACCCTAATAAAGCCATTGAACTAAAGGAACCATTAAAGGATACACTAAAAGTAGGATATGATGACCAAGATACCATAAAGGTGTTAATTTAGAGAAGATTATAAGGATCCAATCGACTATAAAAGTGGCATTATGAAGTATAATGAATTAGCCTAACCTAATATAAGCAAACTTGTAAGGTTATGGAGTCTATATGTAAATCAATTATAAGTCTTGATTCTTGCATCTATGTAATGTGACATTTGGTATAAGATATTTATCAGTAGGTGATTCAAAGTGCCAAGCATTAATGCATAAGTTATAATGTTAACACACATTTTAGTTATGAGGGTATCATTAAAAGTTATGAAGGTAGTGTGGGCATAAATAGCAAAAGTAGTAGGCACATAATTATAGAGGCAATAACTTATCAAATAAGTTATGGTTACAACAAGTTTAGGAGAGCTGGTGGAATAGTAACACTAGAGAGTGTTAGGATAACTTCAAAAGAGCCTATTAAGGTAACTCTTTGATATATGTAGGGAATGCATCTACTAAGAGAATACCAATGTTGTGGAGGTGACTACCTAATATTGCATCGGAAAATTTCATTGATTCTTCATGGAAGTCTTGTCAAATTAAGGCTTCAATAAGAATATTGACATTTAAAATGAGGGAGAATATCACAAGTTGATAGTTGTAACCAATTTGGTAGGAAAATATACTTGGTTTTGGATGAAATTTTATAGAAAATTCAAGCATGATGTATAGGTTTTGTGGAGCAAATTTGAGAGGAAATTCACTTGTTCAATTTATTTTTAAAAATTTTCACATTTGAGGGTGTTTTGATAATTTTAATATGGTTTGAAAATTTATTGGAAGTTGAAAAGCATATGTTTGCAATCATCACATTTTTATTTTTATTTTGGTGTATTATAGGAGTGATATCTTCCTTGAAGCATGGAGAAAATGACTTTATATCAATTTGTAAAAAGTATAAGTCTACTTTTGCCTAGAGACATTTGATCTAAAATGCAATTTAAAAGAGTGACATATTCATAGTTTGGTGGGTGCCTTGGCACTAAGTTAAGGATTCAAGTATGTTGATTTATTGCCATTCCCCTACATACTTAAAGTTATGTAATGACACATATACTATCAAACAAATCCTATTTCCTTTATGTTGTATCTAGAGGCTTCTAATGTGATGTATTCTTGTGACTTGATATGGCAATTCGGTTATATTACTTTCGAACATGTTGTAAATGTAATTTTATTATATAAGTGATAAATCTTTGGTACCCCGTTCTTTTTTCCAATTATGTTACGATTGGTTTTATAAGAAAGTGTTGGTATAAAGTTAGCAACATGCACTACTTGGTTTTGAATAGTAAAATGTCAATATGCAATACTTGACATGCACACATATATAACACCAAGTTTCTTGCATCTTTATAATGCAAGTAAAGTCACATTTTAAATCTTTGATATTATATTTCTATTACTATAGTATCTATAGATTAGAAGGAAGGTGTTAGCATGTTTTAGAGTGTTAGGGATCAGGATAGAATACTTATCAATAGACTAAAGTATAATAATTAATTATAGTCAAATTTTATACCTTTGTATCAACAACACATATTCCCGTTTCTATATATTGCGAATAGGAACAAGAGGTTTTACAAGGCACAATTAATGTCTTAACAAATTAGTCTAAAAAAATTGATATCATGCACATACATAGTAGCAAAAATATAATCATTGGCTTTCCTTTAAACCCTTAAGGTTAGCACACTAACTAGTGACTTATAATGACTTTAAAGTGGTCGATGAAATATATAATAAAGAAATAAATTTATGATTCAATTATTAGCTATATATCTTACCTTCTGTGTTGGCATTGCTTGAGCTAGTGTTTCCTTTATTGCACTAAGTACTTCCATTCATGTAAAAATACTGTTAAGTTATTTGGGAGAAGAACATGAATAACTTTTTCCTTTTTCTAAAATTTAACTTTTATCTCATTCCATTCATTCCTTTCTCCAAATTATCAAATAAATCATAAATATATAAAATTAAATGAAATTGATTTAATATGTTTAAAAGCACTTGCCTAATTGAACATACTTGACAACTACTCTTTTTCAAATGAGACTAATATAATAAATATTATTTTTATGATAACAAATTTGGATTTGATATGATTTAATAACTCAAATAGATGGTTGAAAATTTGAAAGAGAACCAAATTCTTAATGAGTTTATATTCTTCTTCTCCATTTTTTCTTTTAATTTGAATATATTACTATTGTTCTAATTTTAGATAAATATAAAAATAAAATTTTGTATTATTGTATATATTAAAGAAAGACACAAAAATTTAATAATTATATGTCTTAAAAAAATTAAATTAACATGATATAAGGAATCCAATTATATGATTACATTCTAGAAAAAAAGAAGTGACATGCTTTTTCTTAATCCATAAGCAAAATGGCATTTGTATTTTAGAAGACTCGACATGTTTGCTTCAATTGAAATAAAGTGAATTGATATTAGTAGATATCAAATACAATTTATTTAATAAAAAGTGTAATTTTTATCATATAAAAAAGATAAAAGATAATTTTGATAATAACAAATAAAAGAATATATACAGAAGATACATAATTATTGAAAAAGATAAGGGAGTAAGGAAATAAAAGATAAAAGTTTAATGACATTTAAATTAGACCTTTTACGCACCAAACCATGTGTTTCATAACTACAATCTGGGGATCATTAATGTGTAGTAAATGCAACTTGTATCTTACATATTTAAAGCAAGTATTGTACCTATAGAAAAATTATATTGCTTTAATATCTTGACACCTTTTTAACTCCACTAAGTGCCACTTGAGAATCACTTGCATTAACAATATAGAGTATCCTGCTACATATTTCACCTATCAAATAACATATTCTAACTAAAGCTATTTGGGGCTGTTTGTTGCCACTACTTCATTACTAAAGAAAATGTATGGAAGATTTCTCAACAAATAAGGAGTTCAAATGAAAAATAAGAAAGGTCAAACACAATTCTCTTTTTTTTTAGATTATATATAGTTTAATTGCTCATTAAAGATGGGAGTCCATCTATTTAGAAAATGTACAAAAATTAGGAAATGCAATAAATCGGGGAAAAATAAGGAGATTATTCTAAATAGAAAGAAAATACATGAAAATTAAAAAATTTAGTAAATCAATGAAATAAATAAAAGAGATTATGAAAATATAATAAATGAGAGAAAGATATTATAAAGTATTTTTTCTCAATTTAATATAAATTACTATATATAAATAAGAGATTCAATGTTAAAAATATAATAAATTAAAGAAATAAATAAAAAATATTACAAAAACACAATAAATAAGGAAAGAAAATCAAGGGGATTACTCTTGAGAAAAAAATACAAAAATTAAAAACTTCAGTAAATAAAAAAATTAGAAATTGTGAAAATACAATAAATGAGGAAAAGAATTCAAGGAATTTTTTCCTTTCAATTTAATATAAATTGTTCTATATAAATAAGAGATTAAATTCTTTGCATTGATTGTATGAGAGTGACTCACTGCGATGCAATATTCATTAAAAATAAATTGATTGTGTAGATGTCTCACCACAGCATAATATTTATTAAGAAGAAATGACAAATTGACATTTTACGGATTATAGAAATTAATGACACTTATTATAATATGAGATAGGATTTTTATTATAATAAGAAATATGAAATATTACAACTAATATATAATATAAAGATTGCGCTTATGTATTGGCTTGAGGATAAATACTTGCTATAATAAGTGGTATCACAATTCTTATTAAATTGTAGGTACGATTTTGCTATAATTGATTAAGTTGTAAAAAAAAAAAATACGAGTGTTGTAATATAAAATTGTAGTTGCAAATTGATTTGCAATAACAATATTACATATTTACGCGTAATATTATAATTGCAAACAATACTTTAAAATATCAAGTGGTATGGCCATCTCGGTATTCACTCCTTACCCTAGCTACCTAATAACATAACTCATATTTATAGTTAAGATTATGGAATGATTAATAAAATTGTTAATAAATGTATTTTTTAAAAGTGAAATTGCAAAAATTTACACCCCCAAAGTCTAATGCAATAATAATATTATGCATAATAATGCAATTATGGACCAATAATTATGCTTAACTGTTAGCTATTCACTCGACTTTTGTTTCACAATAATGACAGAGATAATATTTAATTCAGTAAAAACCAAATGAGCATATGCTGAGATTATCTATATGAAATAATGAATATGCATTCAATTCCAAAATCCTGCAGATTTAAATCTATGTACTTAATAATGAAAGAGTTCAGACAGTTTTTATAATAGTGTGGCACGGTCAGGGATGGCCCAGAGGCAGTTTTTGTTTCCTGCACTTCATGAGATTCTGGTGTCTGTACCTATCACATTCAAATTCACAGAGCTATTATTATACATTGTTTTAAAGTGGCCATGATGATGATATTGATAGAAGATGAAGAACAAGCTGCCAGCAGCAGTGATGAATAGGTCTACCAATTTTGAAGGCAAGTGAGTAATAGAGTAGGGTGTGTGTGTCTCCCTCTTTAAATATATATATATATATATATATATATATATATATGAGAATAAGAGAAAATTAATTATAATTATCAAATTTTGTATTAATTATCAAAATAAAATTAATATATATTAAAGATGACATAATTATTTATAAAAATCAAATCACATTATATTTTAATCCTATTTACCAATATATTTAATGACTTCAATATTTTTTCCATTCTCATACAAAATTAATGTGTGTATATATATAGAAAATATATTAAATAAAAGAAATAAATTATAATTATAATTGAAATGTAAATAAAAATTATATAATTATTTAAATATATTACTCAATTTTATATTTTAATTTTAATTTATTAATATATAATTTGATAACTATAATCGATTTATCTCACTCTCCAGTAAAATCTCTGCTAACATTTAATATATCATCCACATGCTGTGGAGAGAGAGAGAGAGAGAGAGAGAGATCATATGTTTGTTATTGGAATCGAAGGATGAAATTTGTGAGGTTGAGGTGGACCACAAGGTTGATGGAGACACGTGAGTGGGTCAATAGATAAAATAAATAGTGCATGTGAGGCTCCTTACACTTTGTGCTCAGATTGTTGACATTTATTAATCCCTATCCACGTAATATTATATTTTTATACTATATATATATATTTTTATTTTTCTACTTTATATATATTGTTGTATTAGAGTCTAATTAAAAACAAAAGGGTTTTTAATTTAGATATTTAAATGCCATGGAAAATAACATTCAAGGGACAAAATAGTCTAATAGAAAACATCGTTGGAAGAGATTATGAGCAAGCAATAATATAAATGGAAATGTGATAGAATATATTTTATAGGTTAGAAGTCTTATTAAAAAATGATTTTGCACTGTCGCCTAATAAATTTATACTTTTGGGATAAAATACAATTGATTGGTCCAATAATTAATTATGCTAATCCTCTGGACTCGTGTATTACATTGTACTCCTTAGATTAATTTAAAAAGTTGTTATTTAAGATAGCAGAGATAACCAAACAACTTTAAGAGTCTTGTTTGACTACTATTTTTGTTCAAAAAAATTTATGTTTATTTTTTTAAAAATAAAAGTTCTTTTTTGGGTAGTTATTTTTAAAAACTATAATTCTAAATATATAATTTAAAAATAAAATAGAAATAAATTTTAGATATTTTACATATTTTTTATTATTGATGATAGCTTCATAATTAAATAAAATTTTTTATTTGTTCCACAGACCACTTTTTATTATTTTTCTTTAAATTTGAAAATAATTTTTAAAAATAACAAAAAATAAAAACAATTTTTAGGAATAATTTTTTAAAAAAGTGAGTTCTTCCAAATATTAAATTTATCCATGTATTGAGTATCTAATAACTCGCATTGAATTTTACATTTTTTTAAGATAAAAAATATCTAATTCAATAACTCATAATTCACAAATAAGATCAATTCATTCATGCATTTAGTTTTACTTAATGCATAGTAAAATTTGCCTTAAAAAAACAAAAATAATATCCAAACAATCATGTTTATATAAATCCCATTCGATTTTCAATCTTGCAAGCTTAATTAATCCAACATTATGTTTTTCATTATCAAATATTTTAATATTTTTAACTTTAGAGATGAAGTGAAATACTAAGACTTTGTTTTACACAAGTAACTTATAAGTTAATTGATGATTAATAACTTAAAACTGATAGTTAATAATTGATAAGTTAGTTGAAATGTTTCACAAAATTAATTATTGAAATAATTAAAATTATAAAATGATATAAAAGGACATATTAATAGAAATAAATATATAATTAAAATAATTTATATTTATCTAAAAATTAAATTACATTGATGTAATTAAGAAGCTAAAAATAAAAATATAATATTTAATATTTAATTAATTATATTTTATAAACTTATATATTTATTTACTTACATAATTTTTATTTTATTATTTATTATAAAATTGTAATTACTTAAAATATAATTAATTATATTTTATAATATTATTTATTTACATATATATTTTTATATTTTTATAATTTAAAATTAGGATACAATTATATTAAAATTAAATTAATTATATTTTATGAAAAAAATATTTAGGTTTATATTAGAAAAGGTATGTGTTGTAAATTAATAAAAAGAATAAGAATAGATTTGAAAAAAATTTGAGGAGCTAGTAGCTTATAAGTTATAAATTATTCTAAGTAACTTATTAAATCAGAACTTATTTTTTTCAATAAGTTAGTACAAGAAAAACCTTTAGAAGCTAGTTTATAATTTATTAATTAGGTTAATAAATTATAAATTAACTTATTTATTACACGAAATAGAACCAAAATAAATGACTCTCGTGTGATGTACGGAAACAAATATTTACATGGGATGATTCTAATATCCTGTGAGTATAAGAAAATTTTCACAAAACTTCTTTTTTAAGGGTGTAATCTTTTGGGATCAATTAATAATCAACATATTATCTAAAAAATAAAACTTATTTAGCTTAAAGGTGAAGAATTTAAATACTTGTTACCATAATATGATGATTATTCATAAATTTTATTATATGTTAGTGTCTTATTTGAAAATTTAAAGGAATTCAAACAAAGTAGATATGCCAAATAATATCATAATTTCACAACTTAAAGGATGCAAGAAGCTTGAAATTTTCTCATTAAAAATCAACATTATCAAATTCAAACTCTTTAATTTAAGTGGTATATATTGTTAGATGAAGGCATTGTCTTCCTTAATATTCTAGATTTGATTCAAGAATTTTATATATGTATTTAGTAATTTAACTACTCATACTATCACAAAATTATAAAAAAAAATGTCCTATCAAATCAACAAATGATATGATGACATATATTATTTTTAGAACTTTTCCCTTTTCATACTAGCAAATGACTTTGCATATATATTTAGCAATTTAACTGGTTATATCATCACAAAATTAAAAAAAAAAATCAAATCAACAAATGATGTGATGACATATATTGTTTTTAGAACTTTTCCCTTTTCATATTCTTAATTTAAATTCAGTTCGCTTCTATCATTGAAAAAAAAATAGAATATCAAATCAATATATGATGTGGTGGCATATATTGTTTTTAGAACTTTTCTCTTTTCATATTCTTAATTTAAATTCAGTTCACTTCTATCATTGAAAAAAAAAAAGAATATCAAATTAATATATGATGTGGTTACATAAGATTTTCCCCTTTCGTATCCTTGATTCAAACTCGATAGCTTGCCATGAATATATTATTACTTAAAAGAAAAAACAATTAATCCTTTCAATTTCGATTTAGGTCTTATTTCCAATTTACATAATAAATATCAAATGCATTTAGGGAGCACTAGAGGATATCCAACTCTCAATAATGTATACCCACCGTCTCAATAAATTGACACACATATATCAGACACTGAAAAAGGAATCTTTCATTTCCAAAGAGATACAAATGAATTCTAAGTTGTGCTCATTGTATCAAACTATAGGCAATAAGATAATTTTGAACATAGGGAGAGGGATTTTGATATCATAGTTGACTATCAACATCTTCTGCAATTCCCTCTCTCATAATGCTACATGTATTTAGAGGTGGTAACACAAGAAGTGAATGAAACCTAGTGTGTGTGTGAGTGTGGTCCTATTCCTCATCAAATGCCTCTATCCTTCTCTTTCAAAAGGGCATCATGAGGGTTTCTCAATTGCCTAGTTTGTGAAACCAATCTAATTTTTTTTTAAGATCAAGTAATTGTATTTATACACATTTACATTGCATATGTGCTATTGAATAAGTAAGAAAAAGATGCAAATCACTATTCAATATGAAGTCATACCTAAAAAATTTACTTATGATTTCTTTCCTTACCTTTTCCTTTCTAGCTTTCATAACTCTAACGAGACTCCCCTTGAGCACACAAGGTAACCCCACATGCTTAATCCTGCTATATATGACACTTTGCTTTCCTAGATACCATCTCCCTTCTTTTTCTCCCTATTTGTTGATAATTTCTTCTTTTTCCTTTTTTTTGGTTTAAATTTTTATTTACATAGATAGAATAGCAATATTCTTATATTAGAATTGAAACTTCCTACAATAAACTATAAAGACATATATTTATTTATCACAAAGCCATACTAAAAGAATCAAAGATTAAAATTAAACTAGTCATATACTAATTTAACATAGTTATAAAATATTTATATTAATTGAAATATGACCATACATGAATCAATTAATTACAATTACAATATGTTTAAAGAAAAATAAGGAAAGGAATGCTATTCTTGAAAAAGTAGAAAATTGATTTAGTACTTTTCTTCAGTTTTTTATACTTCATAAATCATTGGAGGAAACCAATTTAAAAGTTTCACTATGCCATTTGAAATACAAATACATACTAAGCTAATTGTTAGGGGATAGAATGTTATACATCATTTTTATTGTGTATTACTAAATTTAACGGATCAAATTTATTAATTTATGTAGTACTGTACAGATTAAATAAAATTTAATAATTTTAAAGTAATAATACATCTTAAAATGGTCTATTATAGTTTACACCAATGGTTATCATCAAGCTAGGGAACTAGCGAAGAAGATGAGCCAATTTTGACAGATAAAAAACTAGCACCCACTACATATCATCATGATAAATATACCAGAAAAAAGAATCCAATTTAATGAATGTGTGAGAAGGGGGGATGGTCGTCATGATGATGGGGAAGAAGATGAGGCCAAAATGGCGTTCATTTTCCAAATAAATGAGGCATGTCTTTGGTACTCAATTACTTGGAGAAAAGTGGACAAAAGAAGGGGCCTAACAACATTGACTACCCCTTCTTCCTCGTTACCTCTTCCTTCTCTTCCAATGCCCCACCCATTTTTCATTGGCTTGTTACCCACATGGGTCTTGCACGTGTAACCTCATGTGACTTCTTTTTAAGTTAAACTTAGGGATTTGACTCTAAACCCTAAATAATATTACCCAATTTTCATTACTAATAATTTATAAATAAAATAGGCTATTTAATTTTTTAAATTAGAGTCGATGAAATCTGAAGATTTAAAATGGTATCTATAGTATCCAGATTATATCACCTTTTGAAACATTCTAAAATTATCGGCAGTGAAATTCAAATAATAGACATGAGTGACAATTAAATTATATGACTTTTTATGGGTTATCTCACCTTTAAAATCTATTGAATTTATTGACAGTAAAATTCAAGTACAAGACATGAGTGACAACTGAATTAAAAGGTGTTTCTCCTTTGCTATTTTTATGTAAATCAGCTGTATTTTGATTGGTTAATGCGCTAGATTTAGTTTTGAAGATTACTTAATTAGTAGTGATTTCTTCTTTGACGGCCTAACTAATTAAAGTGATTAGAATGTACGTTAATCCAATCCAAGTAGACTATATATAAAATACCTTTGGTTCAAGTTTTCAAATAAAGCAAATGATTAACAATGTTTAGATTTTCATGACTTGAATCTGGTCTAACCAAACACGTAAACACGATTCCATAGTGTGAAAGCAAAAAAGGTGTAGAAAGGTTTTTCAAACATTACTTTTCTTGCATACTTAAAGATAGTCTTTGCCCCTATAAAATATGAAACAAATAAGATACCAAAAAAATAAAAAAATATGAAACAAATAATAACTTTTTGACCACCTATTGTACTTTCAAAAATGAATTTACTTAGTTGAACCACATTTCTGTTATTTAACAAAAATTTAAATTTAAATTGTGAATTGCATTATATAATGAAATGTATTATACCGAAATCATAGTTTAAAATGAACTCAGACTACATTAAAAAATATTTTTTGTATTTATTTGAAAAATTTTATTATACAACTATAATTATATCATGCCTATAATTGCAATTTAATCCTTGCGCATTATATAATCTTTAATGTAATTATATAACGTGAATTTTGGTTAAGGAAAGCATTATATAATCTTTAATTTAATCAAAGGCAGGAGAAAGAAGGGACTATAGCCACACGCCTCCATCAAAATCTATAATTTTATATTAGTATTATATAATTATGTGTAAAAAAATTTCATATATTTACCCCCAAAATATTTTTACTCTTTCTATATATAGAATTTATGATTTTTAAAATGCATAACAAGATTTTTTTTAACATAATCAGACACAACTTAGAGAATGCAAAATAAAATTAAAAAATAGAAACTTAAAATATCACTTCAAAGAATTAATTTTAAGTCCTCAAAAGAAAATAAATAAATAAATCATGGGGCAATATTTTGAGCTCAGCGCATCAACCAAAGGATAAAAAATGACAATGAATAGCAAAAAAAATTAGAAAAAGATAAGCCCGCCAATAATTTTTTAAGCTAACTTCTATGAAAAATTAAATGGCACACTAGCACTCCTCATCCTCTTATAGAAACATAGTAGTGTGTATTACCATAATGTAAACATGGATTTACAGCAACTTCTTCTCGGTATTAAGGGTTTATCACCTAGAAAAACTTCTGTAATGACACAGAAGCAATGCCTCTATAGTCCTTCAAATCAGGTAGGTTTTTATTTTTAAAATTATGTATAGTTTAGATTTTTTTGCAATAAAGAATCAATACAATACTATGGAATAAAATCAAAGATGAGTTTCTTGCAAATAATATGGTGGTTCATTTCGACAAGAAACAATTAGTGTTTTAAAACTTAATCCCACTGTTAACTCAGGAAGATGATTGGATCAAGGTTAAACCAAATAGTTGAAGTAATTAATTTTTTATATTTATTAATATTTATAAATATATATGATACAAATTTAACATATCACCTTATAAATCAATATTTTTAAGTCATTAAGAATGTAATATTTATCTAAATTTTAAATCTTTATATTATGATTATGAAAAATATATTTTCACTACTATTATTTATAATAACAAATATAATATAATTTAAATGAAGTTAACAAATATTTAAAATAATGATGTCAATTAAAATAATATAATTTAAAATTATATTTGATATAAACTTAATTAATATAATTTATTATTAATAATAAATATATTTTCATCACTTTACAATTAGGCAAGAAGTTGTAGTTCAGAAACTGATATTCTTTTTATAGTGTAAGGGTCGGCAACAACTCTCATCAAATCAAGGGATCGAGGTATGCCATAGATCTTGTTCCGGTGGTAAAGGCGTAGGCTCATGCTTGGGGGTCAAACTCGTTTGGTGGATTTCCGAATATATAACAAGTTGTGACGATTCAAAGTAATTGAATCGTTCTCTTGAGTATTACCTATCACTTACTTGAACCGGATTAGGAATTAGTTTTCGGTTAAATTTGTTGAATCAGTTGATTTGATCTGAGTTTAAGAACATTAAAAATAACTGAAAGTTTTAATTCTGATTTCATCATTGAAGACTTTAAATCCTTGAAAGGGTGAAAAGATATACTTTGAATGAATGCAATCTCTAATATGTTCTAATTTAATAGCTTAATTATTATTTTTTTGAATTTTGTTCACAAATAATTAATTATGAAATTATTTTTGAGATATTTAACAATACATAAAATATTAAAAATGATTTAAAAAACATAAAATACTGAAAATAATATATCATTAAAATTCTTTTACTTACTAAGTATTTTTTTTATTTGGCCCCAAAAATTCAAGCCAAATTTTTTTATTTTAATTATATAACTTTCTCATTATCTAAGAATTTTAATTAATGAGAGAAATATATGAAAGAGCCATAAGGAATCTTTCAAAGTTTTTCTACACGTCCTCACCGTCTTGCGTTTTTCTAATTTGAGATATTTTGATGGATCTTTTAAATAAGAGGCATTCTTCTTTCTTAGCATTCTATTCTCTCTTAGAAAATATTATTGTCGGCAAAATAAGATTTGAAATTGAATTTTAATTTTTTTATATTTATTAAATTGAATTTTATAAATTTATTTAATTATTTTATATTTAATAATAACTTTTGATTTTCATTTAAAACTAAATTTTGCCTCTTATTTTAAGTACTAAGTACATATAGTATTGTTGTTCCCTCTTTTTCTTTTCTCACCCTCAAGCATACCATAAGTGATTACTAGTAGCACTTCTAATTTTGGGTGATACATGAGTTTATCAAAGAAAACAATCCTTCACTTTACCTTTCCTCTAATTAAAAAGAGAAGGAAGTACTTCACTATATGATTTTTTATTAATTCTATTTTGTCCATTATCCTTAACAGTTCGAATAAATTAATATTCATTTTGGGTTCAAAAGAGAAGCATGAGGAAATGTTAATATGATAATTGACAGGGCACCAAAATAGTTTCCCCCTTTTTTGTCAAGTTGCCTCTACTATTCTGCCTCTAATATTTCTTCATGGATTCACTAGAGAAAATAAAAATAAAGTAACTACTAAGTACGGTTTAAATTAGAATAATTTTGGTGCCTTAATATTTCTTCATGGATTCACCACAATAATTTTGGTATGCTCAATAAAAATAAAGTGAATTCAATTTTAAATATAGTGGGAAAAAATGTACAAGTAGCACTGGTGAAAGACAATAGCTAGTTTTGATCTATCAATAACCGTGTAAAATAGAATAATTTTTTTGTAAAAATTAAGTTCACAAGAAACTGAATATTTTTATCATTGAATTACTAATTTTTAAATTTTGAGATAATAAATCAAATAAAAAAATATAAATATCAAAGTAATATAAACAATTTAATGAAAAAAATCAAATTCAGGAGTTTTAGTTGCCCATGAAATTAACCTGGATAATATTAGCAGCCATGCATTGGCCCATTTTTATTGAACATGGGAGCAAATGCAGGTTGCCCACTCCGGGTAAAGTTGTCAAACTTGTCTTCTGCCATAATTTATCATTTTCGCCTAAATTTAAATACATGTCCACATGACTTTTCTGACCAAATGTTTTCTTTGAGATCCTACGGTTACTGAGGACCTAAACACCGTCAAACCCGCACAAAGGAAAGTTCTGTAGTTTAATAAGGGATATATTACACTCACCCCTCCAGTTTAATTTAATTTCAATTACATCTTTTCTATTTTTTAAGAGTGGCGATGGGCTAGAATGTGTGTTAATTAACATGATTCTCATAAGTTCATTGAATAATAGTTTAGAGTATGCTTAAAAATTATTAATAGACATGCAATTATAACTTCTAAATCTGATTATATTTTATAATGTATTTATTGTAATATATTTATAGAAATAAACATATTTATAATTTTTTTATTTATGCAATTTCAAATTTTAAATACGAAAAGTTTTAACTTTACATATAAAAATTGTAACTACGCTGAAAGGTGCATAAAAATTACAATTTGATTAATTAATACACAAAATATTTAATTCTAGTCTTATAATATGTTGCCCTAATCTCTATTGGCAAAACATACTGTTATCAAATTTTTAGGCTTTATGGAAGAAAATATAAACATTATAGTCTGCCTTTATTGAGTTTTAGGGCTTTCAGAATTTCTTCATTTATAGTATTGGCACTACCTGTTTTTCTTGAAAAATCTAAATCAAACATCGATAATTGTTGAGTATATGTTATTTTACTATTTTATTAGAAGTAATTAATTCCTTATTTTTATGTATTTTATTGCATATTTTTATTTTAATTTATAAAGATTATATATTAATAAGAAATTGATATTATAATTTAATGATAATGATATGTTATTTTAACAATAATAACTGAAGATTGAAAAAAATGTTTACAGTTACCCTATTCTAAAAATTTCACTTGTAGATGCTTTTATGTTTCTTTATAAAAATAATATAGGAATTTTTTGCATTATTGAAATTTGTAATATATATAAAAAAATTTAAAATATTTTTATGCATTTTTATATAGCATAACACAATTTATCTGATTTTGAAATTTGTAATTTTTTGTATGATAAAGTTTTTAAAAACTTATAGAAAAATTTATTTCTATGTTTTTTATGTACATTTTATTAATATAGTTCTAATTTTTATATAAGAATTAAAAATTTTAAAATTTAAAAGTTGAAATTGAGTAAATAAAAAATTTATAAATATATATTTATTTTTACGAATATATTGTGATAAAATCTAATCAAATTTAGAATTTGTAATTGCATAACTAATTATACTAGTGTATACTGATATGTACGTATTCTCTAGGTTATCATTTAATTATACTTATGAGATCTGTGTTAATTATTACTGACTTTAATTCATTGTATCACTACTCTTTTTATAAATATACCGTTATCTCTCTTAATTTTTTAAAGTAAAAGAGATGAATCTGTTTAAAATAAAAAAAGGAAGTAAATATATATGAAAAAAAATAATATATATTATAAACAAAATAGAAGAGATATTATAATTACATAAAATTTCCGAAAGATTATTTGTAATTTGTCCTTCCATAAAATGTAACTCACTTTTAAAGAAGAGACATGCTATTTATGTACAGAGTAAAAAAGCCTTTTAACATGCAAGAAAGGAAATTGTCAAAAGTGCAGATAGGAGTTATAAACATTACTGAATATATCTATTTTTCATATTAAAATAAGAAAAATATTTTTTTTTTATGTGAAAGTGGATGTAGCAAGAGTCTATCAATGTCTCGTAACTTTCTTAAAGATTATTATAGAAGCATTTATTCATTATAGGATGTTCAACTTAACCACAGTTACCGTCCAAAAATGAAATTCTAGTAATGTAATAATGAGATGATGTTGTTAGGCCAACCACTCTGCTGATAAAATAACAAAAAAATCACTTATTTTCAAAAACAACAATTTATATAAAATCCAATTATTCAATTTTTTTTTATCTCAAACTCCTTATTAGAACGTGAAGGAAACTCATATTTAACTAGACCTAATGTTATTTTTATTTTTATGCATTTATTTTTTATTTATTTTTTCCTTACATACTGTGAGTTTAGAACTTTGTAAATCCCATTATTTATTAGATAGAAATAAATACTTACTCTTTAAAAAAGGAGTGCAAATAACACTTTTCTTTTGATAATAAGTTCAATTGTGAATTGAGGATTTTTGTCTAAAAGATAGGGTGTGCCCCCATCTCAACGTCACCTAATTGTTTAGATAGCCTCCTTTAGACTAAGAAACAAAGCAATCAGAGGGACAAAGGAAGAAATAATCGGTCATTTTTCTCCATTATCCCCCTTGGCTTCCTCTGCCTTCCCTCTTCCGTTGCTACCTCTTTGTAATCATGAGTCCTGTCGAAATTCTCTCTCTCTCTCTCTCTCTCTCTCTCCAAACACAAAACCACGGCTTTATCCCTTTTCTTAAATTTCTCCCTCTGAAGTTTTCTAGCAACAACTTCCCACTATATAAGGTCCTTGAAGCCCAATTCTTAACACTACTTTTAGATAGTTTCTCTTTTTTTTTTTTCATTCATCTCCCCTTTTGGAAGACAACCTTTTCTCTCAAGCTTTTAGCTCTCATATTTTCTCAGAGTTTCAGAGGGAAAAACTAAATATGTGCGCTTACTCTTCAAAACAGACTCAATATGCTGCTCTCTATGCTGCTCTTTGCCGTCCAAGGCCTTCAAAGAAACCTGGGAGGCATATTCAACTTGGCCTCCTCAACAGGTACTTTCCTACCATGATTTTTTGAGTTATGCTACTCCTACGTTCAAAACATTTCCCAATTTTCTCATCCTAAAAATGTTATATATTCTTGAACCATATGATTTTTCAAGATAAGATAAATAAATACAAGTAAAATTTTGAACGCAGCATATGGAACCCACACAATTGTAAGTCATTTTTCTCTTCTATTGGAATAAAATGTTTTACTATACTAAGGGGAAGGTGAACTTTTCGCTGGAATGATGAGAGATTCACTCTCTTTCGTTCGCCTCTTATTTACTTTCTTTTACATGTGTAATAGGACTCATTCTCTGAAAGGTATTCCGTTTTATATAAGGCAGACTCCAATAAAATATAAATTTTATTTTATGAGTGAACATGTTTTCATAATATCTTTTAAAGAGTATCTCTACCATCAACTATCACAACTGTAAATATAAAAAGAAAAAAATGCGAAGAATATAAAAAGAAAAGGACGAGGGCAAGAGAAGGAAAGAGACCAAAGGATTACCCTTTTTCCTTATCATTCTCTAACTTTTTAATATATAAATAAAGATAGATTTAAATCAGAATTAAATTGTGGTGTAAACCTATTTTTGTTATAGTAAGAAACTTTACTTATTTCAAAAATAAGATGAAATTTTCATTTACATTAAGAGAAGAATGGGTTCTATACTTGTACGTAGGGCCCATCATAATAAAAGATCGAGGTAGTTTGTATCTATGTAAAGAGCATTTTCCTAGTCTTGTCATCTCTCCTCGCTTGTATGCATGTTGTGTATGTGTCCTTCTAAATTTATTCGTTTTCTATGAAATAGAAGGAGGGCACAATTGAAAGAAGCAAGGCAAAGGAAGAGGATGGTTGTGGAGGAAAAAGATATTGAAATGAAGAACTTGAAACTATACATGGAGAACCAAAGCATCATAGAGGAGAATGACAAGTTGAGGAAGAAGGCCATCCTTCTTCACAAAGAGAACCAGGCCCTTTTTTCACAACTCCAAAAGAAGCTCTCCGAAAAAAACAACACGAAAACCAATCATTAGTTATTAATCAATCAATTAATTAATACAGCTTATTTAATTATTGGCAACACTAGGGAAAAATTAGAAGGGTCTGTTGTTGTTGATCCTTTTTTATATGGAGAACGCTGAGTCTTTATCTTAACCTTTCCTTTTAAATCTTTATTAGTTTGAGGGTGGAATAAATTAATTTTCTTGCAATAAGACTATGGTTTAATGAGGAAAAATAGGTTGTACGTTAGTTATAACTTGTGAACATTACAAGGAATATGATTATGTGCAATATTACTCAGTCCATTTCTTTTTAAATATTATCTTAAAGAAAATTTTTATTCCTATTTATTTGTCATTTTAGGAAATTAATAATGCATTTATTAGTTTTTTTTCAAATATTTTCTATATATAATTTAAATAAATACTCAATAACTTTACTTATTAATTATTTTTATTAAGAAATTAGTATGTTAGTAAATTACAACTTATCTCTTTCAAAATTAAGGTTATTTATTATTTTTTTAATCCTTGTACATTAAATTTAAATGATATTTATTAATTCCCGTTAATACCATTTTCTATCGGTTTTTCTTTGGCTTAATTAATTATAATTATGGTTTTTCTAATGTACAAATTTGTCAGATAAATTAGGTCCAAATTAGTTACTTGTGTCAAATGTAAGATAGAAGTCCTAGTTGAGCTGGCAATCATTAGCATAAATATTAATAAAATTAAGCTCATTACATCAGAAAATACAAATCACATAATTGATTTAAGGTGAAAATAACTTGATTTTACCATTAGCATCATATGAAGGAATAATTTTCATCTTAATAATTACTAACCTGAAATTTGGTTGGAACTCCATGCGTCAATTATAATTTTTAAATTTTAATTTAAATAAACTATTAATGTGGATTACACGTGCTGATTGTATGTTATATTTGAATATATATATATATATATATATATATATATATATATATATATATATATATATATATATATATTAATATTATATTATATTTTATTATATTGTATTATATTATATTAAAGAAGGACAAAATTTGACAATGTACATATTAAAAGGACCAAACCTATAATTAATTCTTTTGTATTTTATGCATGACTTGATAATCGATTGCAGTACCCTCTTTTGGGGTGAATTTTAATTAAAAAGAAACCTTATAGAATATAATCACAAATTGCATTAATAAAATTACAATAATAATGTTCTATTATACATTTTACATACATTTATATTTTGTTTGGGTGAGAGGCCCATCACAAGGGGATGCTACAAAGTTTTGACAGGGACAAGGCGTTATCAATGTTTTACGGTCCAATCAAAATTTTGTGCTAGAATCTGACTCAAAATGAATTCAGTTAACTAATTTGGTCCATTTAATGCAAATTATGTTAAATATTTCTATTTAAATTCATTCATTTAAATATACAACATAACATATATTACTATATTTATTATTTACTATTATAACTTATATTTAGAAAGTTCAATATCAAGATATATTTAATATTGGATTATCTCATATTAAATGTAAAATGGATTAGGTGTTAATTTATACGGGAGAAAATTTGAATTTTTGAACTAACTTTTATTGTTGAGAAGGCCCAAATTAAAACTTGGTTACAATATATTTGCTTAACAATTCATAGAAGAGCTGAGTTAATGTTAGTATTTCAACTGATGGTTTAACAAGAAAATTATTTGGTTTTCTCATATTAGTTGTGGAAGGAGTCAGAATTTAGTTATAATATTTCTACCCAATTGTTTATGGGGGAGCTAATAAATGTCAAGGTTTTAACCAATGATTTGATGTGTAAGAAGGAGATTGTTATATTATCCCACATTAAATGTGGAATGGATTGAATGTTAATTTAAAAATATGAAAGAAAATTTTAACTTTTGAATTAATTTTTATAGTTGAGAAGGTCAAAAAAATACCAAACAACTAATATAATCAAATATAATTGAACAATTAAATTAGTTTATGAACTAAGTGAGTAAATTTTATTATAAGTCGAATTTTAGTTCCTTTAATAAATGATTTTTTTTAGTTTAAATTTAACTCATTTAATTTATATGTCCAATTTACTAAGTCAATTTTCAAATGGAATCAAAAGGTTGTGATTCATAGGTTGGACCGGTCAATTTCTAGTCTTACACGTCCTTCCTTACAATTAGACTCATTTATTATAGTTTATGTACATTTTTAAATATACCAAGTATCTTTCATTTCGGTAATTTGAGTGAAAGGCAAAATTCTTTAACGATTAAAGGAATAAATATTTAGTGTTCTGCCATCTGATCTAATTATGTAGCCATCCGCTCTAACGATACATACAAATAAATTAGTTAGAAAGAAATATAAATGTAAGACACCAGAGCTGTGTCTGTTTTGAGGTAAAAATCCTTTGAACAAAATCAGTGAAGCTGTCAAATTGCAAACAAGGAATAGGAAGGAGAGCGAGAAGGCACTTGACCTCAGCCTTTCATTTCCTTTCTAACGAAACGCCCAAGAGTTCGAAAAGAGACAATTTTGCGAAAATTTAACAATTAAAATATATGCACTTCACATAACTTCATTTAACACCAAATTATAAAGAAATTAGCCCCAAATTACCAAATTCAATTCTAAGTCAACAACCCCGCCAAGATGCAAAATGGGAAGATGCAGAGAGTTGGAACTTTGTACAAGTCAACGAATACATATCCCATTGCTTCTTTTCTCTGTCGCAGAAGAGAATGACCAGAATCTTTGTTCTGAAACTCTTTGTCACAGAATGTCAAAAATCTTCGTTCCGAAACTTGTTAATTCTTTGTACTGCTAGAATTTGATGATCCAGCCTCGAGGATGCTTTTGCAGCAACTTTCATCCCGGACCAGCGAAGATCTTCGGACCATCTCGGAGGATTCGAGTACTTTACTTAGGAAACTCCATCCAGCTTATGTGGAATATAAGGAGCAGATGCAATGGCTCGTTTCCCAGTTTATTCTGTTTGTAATAATCCAACTCTAACATACAATTTTATCTTACAGGGAAAATGGCCAAAAAAAAAAGGAAAGAAAAGGGGTAAATGCTCTAGAGTGTTTTTTCTATCACCATATACTCACCTTCAACGGCCAAAGATTTTTAAATCACAGCTTGTCTCTCTTCTAAATGAATGCCCCAACTTCAATCAACACAAACAAGTCCACGTGCACACGTTCCTTACAGGTCGAGAGTCAAAGACTAGCATTGCTATGTTGTCCCCAAACTTATTCGTATGCTCCCTTAACTGCAGAACAGGTGTATTCACAATTTGAGGTTAAATGAAGTCATGGAACGTACACATACTTGCATTGTCAATGATTTGGATGGAAAATTAACGGAAGGCTATTAATTACGCAAAGTATAGATTTTTAGTGCTAAATTACTCTTTTTAGAACTCTAAAGGATTTTTTTGCATATGCTGTCAAGTATGAAAGAGTGATATGTGTTTCAGGCAATCTAAAATGCTAACACAGCTACAAGTGGGAATTGAATTCAACCAATTTCTACAACAAAATAGTCAGTGAAAACTGTTTTATTTGAAACCAACCGTAATGTACATAATCCCACACCAATTTTTTTTATTTAAGTCTAAAAGAAAGAAAGGTAATCTAATATCGACCAACTTATTAAAGTCGTCATCATCAAGAACCTCGACATCTCTTTCTCCAAAAAAATGCTCTCGGCCAACTTCTTTCACCAAACTAGCAAATTCAATCCTTTTCTCCAGGGGTAGAGGTACATATGGCAGCCTGAAAACTGGGCGGACAACCCCAAGTTGGGCAAGAGCTGTGTTCACACCAATGGGATTTGGCTCGTGGAAAAGCCAGTCAATCAGCGGCACGAGCTTTGCATTCAAGGTAGGGTTCTTACCCCAAAACAAGAGTTGCCGCGTTAAACCAGGAACCAGGTTGCTCGCAACAGATGCCACTCCAGTAGCCCCATAAACCCATCTAGCATCATGGAATTGATCGTCATTCCCACTCCCCACCAAAATTCCTTTATCTGCGTAAAGTTTGATCCGCTCATTTCCCACACACTCCTTAACACCTGCCAAGTTGGGACTTTGAGCCAAGGCTTCAATAACTCGTGGAGGAATATCCTGACCAGTCCGTGAAGGTACATTATATATGATGGTCGGGCCCATGGAAAGCACGCTATCAAAATGAGAAGCCATACCATCCAAGGAGGTTTTTCCATAGTAAGGGTTTATGTGAAGGGCAGCATGCATCCCAACAGCAAAACCCTGCTCAGAGGCGTGAATTGCTTCCCTGGTGTAGACTGTAGTTACTTCCAGTGTTTCCAATAACCGTAATTTTTCCACCAAAACAATTCACTGTGTGACCGATCAGCATTATGTGTTCATCCCAGCTCATCAATTGGCCTTCACCAGTTGTGCCACCAACTATAATGCCTTCAGCACCGAGTTCAATCTGCATGTTCACCAGGTCATCATATGCTTCAAGATCAAATCGGCCGTCAGGTAGGTATGGAGTTTTGAGGGCTGTTATCAATGTCAGACACTTTATGTCCTCCGCAGATGTCCTATAAATAGACTAGTGAGAGAGAACATTGTTGAAGATCTAGACGATTTTGACACAACATATTAGAAAATCAATATAATTTTCTAACTCATCCAGAAATTCCAACTAGAGCAGAGAAGCTAAACATCCCCACCTAATCTACATAAAACTCACATTAACACATAACTCAGAAGGGTATGCTCAATAACCCACCTATTTTTCACCTCAAAGCTGCGCATTGGAAGATTGGAAATCCGATACGAAAGCCACCTGTGGAGGCTTCCAGTGTGAGCTCCCGGAGTTCACACAAATAAATATGTTAAATTAGTAGAGAAAACAGTATTTTGATTGATAGCAAGTTGGCAACAAGAGTTGTTATCTTCCTTAAAATTGGCATAAATTACCAGACTTGTTCTAGTCAAATTCTGTAATAATTAATCTTAAATTTTGCAAGAACACTGACCATTCAGCAACTTGAATACTGTGTCTAATCCAACATTGACAGACGAAGCCTTAACCATAGCAATCTCAAGACAGGAGAACTAATACCATTATCTCTCTGTCTTCCTCTAATAAAAATTATAGGCTCTTCGAATCATGTCAACAGACATGAAAACTAAGTGGTACTGGCTGGAATAGTTTCCAAAAGAGGCACGCTTGCTACCCATGTCATGCTACCCACGGTCGTAGTAGTTGAATCTTGCCCACAGAAGTCACACCCAACTTCCCTTGTCGCTCAGTCGCTTGGCAAGGGCTAGCGAATAATATTTGAACCAAACTATCATCCTTTTTCTCATAAGGCTAGAATATACACAATAGCATAATACAAGTGTTGAGGAAACAAGAGTCTAAACAATAGCATTTAACAAATAAAAAAGTTGGAAGAGGTTAATGAAGAACTTTATCAAACGGTCAATTGTATACAACATTGATTATGCCCAGAAACTACTGTAATGGGGCAAATGAACAATCTCACGGACACCTGGCATCTGGTAACACCTTAAAATCAGCAAATCATAGACTACCGATCAGCAGGGATATTTGAGACTATTTTCTTGAAGAAAGAGTGGTCTAATGATTTAAAAAAGATGAAAAGAAACAAATACACCCAGATAAAAAACACAAACTTTTGCAAATAATGGTAAAATATCACCCAATTAAATACTCAATGGATTCATTACCAACGAGATTAAATTGGTATTTAAAAACTCATCTTTCACCTTTTGTTGCCATCGCTAGCATTGGAGCGGCAAAAGGGCAAACTGGAGCCTCTCAAGTACACACTACAACTCTTAAGCATGCCGTTCACTGAACAAATTTCCGTACACCCAATAAAGCTCCGACAACGAATTCAGTTTATGCAGGTTGAAGAATGCAGAAGAAGCACGATTTAAAAAACTGAGGTTTTAGATAATATTGATGGTAATGGATGTAGTGGTGGTGAAAATGGTGGCGAAGACGGTGACGAAAATAAAGAAAACGCCAGGCACGGAGGCGCTTCGGGGGTTCATGACGTCACTCACCAGCCAGGGAAAATAGTTCCCGAGAAGCGGCGGAAGCGAGCGGGTACGGTTCTCGGATTTCTTAGCTCTAATTAATAAGGAAGATAAGGTATATACCATATCACTTCGCTTCTTTTAGGAAAATTTTAATGTATTACTCACTTCAATCCTTTTTAATCTATTAAAATTTGAATATTTTTTTTTATTTATTACTTTAAAATTTAATATTAAATATTTTTAAAATTTATCTTTTTATTAATAAATATTTTATTATTTTATATTATTAATTAATTTACATTTATTTCTTTACATTTCTCTTTTTATTTTTAATTATTTAAAATTTTATGTTAACAGTATGATAAATAAATATAAAAATAATATATAAATTAATCATAATAAATTATAAACGTACCTGATGTATAGTCTGATAAAATCATGATTAATCTGGATGATCGTGAGTAGAATCTACAACCTACTTTACTTTTTAGATTATTCAGAGAGAAAGAAGAGAAAGAGAGATAGATAAAAAATCTTTAGAAGGAGTAATATTTTTGATATAAAAATTCTCTTTTTATATGATCAGATTTGTGATAGAAAATTATTGATCACTAAAGGACTATAGGTTAGAACCTCTACCCAAAATGAATTTGTGTATAATTCAACTTATCATGAACCACGTATATTGAATTAGGATCTAATCTATTCTAAACTTAATGTTAAATACAAAACTAATTGCTTAAAAATAAATATTTTAATAAATTAATTAATACTAATCTATATTTATTATTATTATTATTATTACTTTTAAAATTAATATAATGATCTCCTATTTGGATAGCATTAATTATAAGGAATATTTGAAACAACCAAGTTAAATAACAATGGGCAATTAGTGTATATTAAGTCATAAACACAATTTAGAAAATGAAATCATACAAAATCACTGAACCGATCAAGAGACAAATGATATTAAATATATAATAACATAATGTTTCATAATCTAAAAAGAACATAATATAAAGTTACTATTTTGATTGCAGTTCAAAAGAGAAATAACTCAAAATCATTGAATTTGATAAGAAAATAAATAATATATAAAAAATAAACATATCATTAATTTTTTAATATCTAAACTAAGTAATGATTACATAAGTGGTCCTAGACAGTAAAAAAATAGGATAAGCATATCTCAGACTCCCACTAAACTAAAGTTTCATAAAAAAATTTAATAAAAATCATATGAGTTACATGATTCTTAAATACTTTTACAGGCAAGCCTTTAATTAATAGATTCGTTAGCATGTCTTATTAGGGATGTGTTCAATCCAAGTCTGAGATTCAACAATCTTCTCTCTAATGAATAGGAGTTTAACATCAAAATGTTTAGTATAATTAGAATTCATCTGATTTTAAGAGAAGTACACAACAAAAGAATTATCATAGAAAATTATTAGAAGTCATGATATAGAATCAACCAAATGCATGTTAGATACTAACTTCCTTAACCATACAACATGATAAGCGGCCTCATAACATGCAATATACTCTACTTCCATAGTTGAGGTACTGTAAGTGTCTATTTGACATTTTTCCATGAAACAGCTCCTCTGGACATTATAAAGAATATCTAGATATTGACTTACGATCATCTATACATGAGGCATAATCCAAATTTGAATAACCAACAACCTCAAGTGAATCAGATCTTCTATAAGTTAACATGTGATTCTAGTATTTTGAAGATACCTCATTATCTTCTTAGCAACTTTCCAATGATTCATTCCAGGGTTACTCAAGTACTTGCCAAGCATACTAATAGTAAAAGATATATCTGGACGAGTGCATACCTACGTATACATAAGATTAGAAATAGCGGAAGTATAAGGAATCTTATCCATTTCAGTCCTTTTAATATTAGTTTGAGGGCACTGTGATCGAGACAATATATCACCTTACTGAGTAGGTGTTGGATTGGAAGTATAAGTATTTATTTTAAATCTTTTAAGCACCCATTCAATGTAATTAGCTTGGGATAAAACCAAAATGCCATAAATTTTATCACGATGGATCTGAATTCCAAGAACAAAAGATGCTTTACTAAGATCCTTTATATTAAAATGGCATGACAACATGCATTTTGACTAATCTAGAAAATTGATTGAGTTGCTGGCTAGTAAAATGTCATCAACATAAAGTACTAAGATGACAAAATTCCTCCCATCAAATTTCTGATAAATGCATTGATTCGAAGCATTCTTAATGAATCCCAATCAATGAATCCAAGAGAAGCAATAACCTCATGAAACTTCAAGTACTACTGTTTGGAGGCTTGCTTTAACCTATAGATGGATTTACGTAGTCTGCACACCAAATGTTCTTTGTTGGGTTTAACAAAACCATCCGGTTGAGTCATGTAAACTTCTTTGTATAAGTCCCCATTTAAGAAAGCAGTCTTAACATTCATCTGATGAAGTTCAAGGTCAAATTGTGCAATAAAAGCTACGATAACTTTAAAAGTATCCTTAGTAGACATAGGAGAGAAGGTCTTTATGTAATTAATGTCTTCTTTTCTATTATAGCCTTTAGCAATGAGTTTGGCTTTATACCTTTCAATTTCACCAGTGGTGCCTTATTTAGTTTTGAAGACCCATTTACAACCAACTAGTTTGTATCTATCTGGTAATTCATCAAGCTCTCATACATGACTATGATGTATAGAGGAAATTTCATCATTCATAGCTTTTTGCCACTTAGAAGAGTGAGGACTTGACATTGCTTGTTGAAAGGATATGAGATCTATCCCATTAATATTATCTGATTCAAATTTTTGCAAGTAAATGATATAGTTGTTTTCTATTGTAGGCCTGTAAACCCTTTGAGATCTCCTTAATTCAATGGTTGGCTGATTAAGCTCTCTAACATAAGATTCTTCATCTATGTGATTCGAATTTCTAACATTTTCACCTCCAGTGGGTGAAGGTATCAAAATAGACATGGGCAAAACGGTGCTTTCATCATGCAGATTGATAACCTTAGGTACCGAGCTCTCACTATCCAAGTCATCTTCAAAATAAAATGCCTAATTAGACTCAATAATCTTAGTAGTGTGAGTAGGATAATAAAATCTGTAACCTCTGAATTTATTATAATATCCAATGAAGAATCCATTGATTATTTTAGAGTCTAATTTCTTCAACTAAAAATTATATGGTTTCACCTATACCTTACAATCTCATACTAAAAAATGTTTTAAACTGGGCTTTTTTCTAGTAAAGAGTTCATATGGAATCTTTGGCACTGACTTACTAGGTACTTGATTCAAGATATACACCGTAGCCTTTAAGGCTTCACCCCATAAGAATTTTGGTAATGAAGATTGGCTAATCATGCTTCAGACCATGTTCATTAAAGTATGATTATGCCTCTTTGCAACCCTATTTTGTTGTGGGATGCCAAGCATTGTATTCTAGGCCTCAATACTATGTTCTTGCAAAAACAGAGCAAATGGGCCAAGATTTCTACCTGCCTCAATATATCTTCCATAATACTTTCTACCCCTATCTAATTTAACACACCTTATGGCGTTGCTAATTTTCAACTTAACTACTGCCTTAAAGTTCTTGAAGGCCTCTAGAGACTCTAATTTTTCATGTATAAGGTCAATCTAACCACATCTGGAATGGTTATCTATAAATGTAATGAAATATTTAAAACCATCAATAACTAAAGGTGTAATTAGCCTATGTATATTAATTTGTATTAGTTCCAAAATGGTTATCCAAAATGTTTTTGGACCTATGCACTTTTTTGTTTCTAGCTCTAGTAGGAAATTTTCCTTTAATGGAATCAATGTAAGTTTCAAAATATAAGAAATTTAGATTTGACAACACACCTTGCCTGATCAATCTTTCTAGTCTTTCTCTAGAAATGTAGCCTAAACGTTGATGCCATAAAATGGAAAAGTTCTCATTGATTCTAGGATGTTTGTGCCTAATTATAGCATTGACAGCCACATTAGAAGATGTAACAGGATAATCATTCAAATTCAAGCAATGTAAACCATTATGTAAAATAGCAATACCAATAACAGCAAAATCATAATAAATTTCAATCTTTTCATTTCTTTGCCAAAAGGAATAACCACAATTGTCCAAAATAGAACTAGAAATCAAATTCCTTCTTACAGAAGGCATATAAACAACATTATTCAAATCCAAAATATGTCCAAAAGATAAACATAAAGAAATTAATCCTATGTATTTAACTTTAACTCTACTTCCTGTCACTCCCAAGATAGTCTTCTCTCTTTCACTTGAGATTTGTCAATTTTTTAGCCCTATAAAGAATTTGCAACATGAACAATTGCACTAGAATCGAACCATAAAAAATTAGGAGATGCTTCAAGACTATTGAATTTAAAACACATTAAAGCTAGATGGGTAATAATAAAATAAGTACTTTCCTTCTCACGCTTATTCTTTAACTTATAACAATCACATATCTTGTGACTAGGGATCTTACCATAATTGCATTTGCCCTTAAATTTCTTTTATGGTCCTTTACCCTTTTCACCATTTTTTGGAACCCAAGCTTTCTAGATATTTGTGTCTTTGGTTTCTTTCCTTTCTTATCATTACCACTTGATTTACTATTGAAGCCCCAAGATAAGTGATTCACAAAAGGTTGCTATGAGTTACTCTTCATGATCTCTTCTTCTTGAGTTACTATGGAAATCATCTAGTTTACTGACCATTCTGCCTCTTATGAATTGTAAGAAATTCTTAGGTAGCTATATTCAAATGGAAATGATTGAAGTACTTTATAGATCAAAGTACTCTCTCCTAAATCAATGCCATGTGATCTTAACTTATTATAATAATGAACCATCTTCATGATGTGTTCTCTGACACTTGAGATTCCATCATAGCGAGTGTTATCAAGTAAGGAGAGGTAGTAGACCTTTTGAGTCTTATTAAGTTTCCTAAATTTCTCTCCAACTGCTTTCATGTATTCTATAGTAGTGTCTTTGTCTAGGATACTTTCTCTAATTCCTTTCTCAATGTGAACTTGATCACTATTAGATTGATTCAGTTTGACTCATACCATTACCTGTAATAGGTTTTATTTGTAACATTAGACTCAAGTAAGAGATTATTTGGCTTTGGTTCTCTAAGAGCTAAATATTCCTTAATAAATATTAAGTACATATTCAAAGGCTTTTTTCATTCATCATAATCTGTTCCATTAAGAGTCCTTACCATAGATAGTTGTTGAAAGGTTAAGACTGATGTTATGAAATTTGGAAATATTAATTATGTGTGCACAATATAATTATTATACAAGATTCCTAATTAAAAAAAATAAAATTAATCAAGCAACTATATAACAAAGTAGCATCAATAAAATTATATATACCACATGATTTAGCTTGTATAAGCGTCTACACAAGGATGTAATCAATATAACTATACTGACAGAGTACAAGAAATATTAAAATATTATAAATATTGCATGCCTATCCAAAAGAGTCTAAATCTTAAAATTACATTAACAATGTCACATCAATAGGGTGTATTCATTCTTAATGCAATATGCTCCTAAACCTTCCATTAGGATAATATTTTTATATAAAATAGTTTTATTATAATCCTAATTATTCACTAATGAGAATCAAACAATTTTAGTACCTATACATGTATAAAATTTACATAATTAAGGATTTAACAATTTATTAAACATAACTAAACTCATAACCAAATAGAGTGACTCATCACCAAATTAAGAAATATTATGAAGAATATTCATGAATTTTTATAAGCCAAAACTCAATAAATAAAATACATTTTCACATAATGTAAATTGTATAAAATAGTCTTATTATAATCCTAATTATTCACTGATGAGAATCAAACAATTTTAGTATCCATACATTTATAAAATTTACATAATTAAGGATTTAACAATTTATTAAACATAATTAAACTCATAACTAAAGAGAGTGACTCATCGCCAAATTAAGAAATATTATGAAGAATATTCATGAATTTTTATAAGCCAAAACTCAATAAATAAAATACACTTTCACATAATGTAAATTGTATAAAATTTAAAATAAATATTTATTGATCATAAAAATATTTTAAAAAAAATTAAATAAATAAAAAATTAAATTTTAAAGCAAATAGGCCAAAGAGCAACCCAAACTGCCCAACATGTGAAGCGCATGTGCTCACATGCACGTTAGTTGCGTGTAGGCCTAGTTGGAGCTAGCTTGTCTTCAACCTTCAGCTCTAGCTATTTGGACATGGTGGATTCTCACTATTAATGGCCTTCTAAAGCTTTAGAAAAATTGAATTTCAGCTTGTTTTAATGCAAGAAAGTTCATCTACCTTATCTTTCAACACTTACCCATGTATCAATCAGAAGAAAAAAGTTTAAAATTGTACAAACAAAGGCCATAAATTTTTCATAACAAACTAAGTATCAATCTACAATAGTCACGAGATTCAAATGCAATCTAGCAGCAACATAATATTCCACATGTATATAAGAACAAAATTCATGATTCAATTGAAAGAAAAATAAATCCGAATTATCTTAAAATTAAAATTCTCAATTTTGATAATTCCATGTATTAAAAGAAAAGAGAAAATTAGGAATTTTAAAATTTTTTCAAAATTAATTAAAATTACTCATAATCATATAATTGACACTAACATACTATTAACATTGCACTAATATCATCTGTTGATAGTATGATAAATATATATGAAAATAATATATAAATTAATTACAATGAATTATGAGTGTACCTGATACATACATCTAGATGATGATAAGTAGAGTTTGTAACATATTTTACCTTTTAGGTTATTTAGTTAGAGAGAAAGAAGAGAAAGAGAGATAGATAAAAAAATCTTCAAAAGGAGTAACCCTCTTATATAAAAATTCTCTTTTCTTCATATGGTTAGATTTATGATAAGAAATCACTGACTACTAAAGGGCTGCAGGTTAGGGCCTCTACTTAAAATATGTTTGTATATGATCTAACCTATTATAGATCACATACATTAAACCAGGGTCCAATCTATTCTACACTTAATGTTAAATATAAAAACTAATTGCTTAAAAATAAATATTCTAATAAATTAATTAATACTAATCTATATTTATTATTATTACTTTTAAAATTAATATAATATTTTTTACGTGAAGGATAATCTTATAAATTTATTAAAAATAAATAAATTAGACTACTTTCTTAATATGTATGAAATCAGTTAGTAATAGCAAATAAATAAGAACGAAGAAAATAATTAAGATTCTAGCTCTGTCAAAATAGTAATATGCAATGAAACTAAAAATAGAATAACCATATATTACCCATTCATAATAAATTTAGGGGTTGGACTTATGTATCTTGATCGTTATTAATGGTAAATTTATTCCAATGATTTTATCGAATTTTATGGATAAGTTTCATAAAGTTTATAATTTTTTCATATGATATAAGTTTACGTACGATGTAACTATTTACATAAAATTTAACAATTTTTTTTTATCATTTTTTTGCAATTAGGGCAAATCTGCCTCTTTCCACTAAGGTATAATAAACTTATCCTAAGTTTAACTCAAAATGACATTTCTGTTTTTAAAATTAGTGCAAGTGCACGGATTTAAAGAAAAAGAATAATTTTATTATATAAATAATATTTTTTCCATTTTTATTTATCTATCATAATTAATTAATTTCACTTATATTAAAAAAATAATTTAATTTATTTATTTTTAGTAAATTTTTTAATATTACTCTTTATGTACAAAATTTAAGATAATTGAAAATAGAGATAGAAATATAATGAAATAAATATAAGCATGTTAGTAGTGCAAAATAATGAAATATTTATTAATAAAAAAGAAGGATAAATTTGAAAAAGGAATATTTAATAATTTATTAAAATTTAAAAATAACAAATTAAAAGAAAAAATCTCAAAATATGATAAATAAAAAAGAATAGAGGGAGTATTATCTATATTATTTATTTAAATATCAATGATTTATATAATTTATTTATAAAATATATTTAAAGTTTTGATTAATTAAAAAATAAAAATAGTTAAAGAAAATGATTTATAATAATATAAAATATAATATAACTGTAATAAAATAAACAAATGATTATATGGCTATCGTCATTGTTATAATTTTCTAAACATTTTCTTACAAACAATATTTTCAATCAGAATGATTGGCATTCTATTATTGTCACATATCAATAATAGTTGACAAAAGCTATATGAATACAAATAAAATAGACAACGTCAGAAAATTTGAAAAAAAGTAAGTAAATTAAAAAAAATAAACAAAATGGAATCATTGATATAATTGTGAGATAAAGTAAAAGTAAGGATTAGACAGGGTGAGGATAATTTGAAATGCAAAACATGTATATATAGGAGTCTGAAGGATAAATTAAGTTCGTAGATTTTTTTTTTTGGAACATCACACATTGAAAACTGGCTTAATAACTTAATTATTTCTTAATCTAACTTAATACATATAACAATTTTCAGGAGACATTAAAGAATTACAACATGATTCAAGCAATAAAGACAACATCCAAATTTTATCTAACCTGATTTTATATTATATGCATTATTAATTACCCCTTCCATTCTAATAGCCAAAAATTAAAGAGAGTAATAATAATCTCAATTTTAATATAAGAAAATTATAATTATAATTTATTAATTTATTTTTTTACTAAAAGTCAAATGTTGTGTATATTAAAATAAATTCCCATGATTTAATTAGATTAAATAAAATTTTCAAAATACATTGAAGAATTAAAATATAATTCAACCAATAAAAATATTATCTAATAAACATTATCCAAATTTATTTGAGAGAGTAATAATAGCCTCAATTTTAAGATAAGAAAATTATAATTTGTTAATTTATTATTTACTAAAAGTCAAATGTTATTTATATTAGGATAAATTCTCATGATTTAATTATATTAAAAAATTAACAAATAAAATAAAATTAATTGAAATAATACTTTATCCTTAAAATGCAATACGATTGTAAAGAGAATGCTTCATCCGTTGCAACGATTGGAAAATTTATTTCAAGTAGAACATATGAATCTTTGGCATAATTTTGGAATTGTGCTTTATGTTGGTAGCAATTTTTTAGCATTAAACTAAATTTTAATTGGAATTTTGCATGCATAATTCTTTCAAACATTTTTGGGCCACATAAGGTCATTATATTATTCATTATTTGATATATACTTATATGCATAGGGATCCTCTAAAATATAAAAAACATTTTAAAGGCATCACATCCATTGATGCCAAAATCAATGATTTATAATTTTTTAAATGAAAAAAAATCATGAACAATTGATTTTGGAATCAATGGATGTGATGAAACACTTTTCTTTCTAAAGTACTTTTTGCATTTTAGAGGATCTTGATCCATACTTGTATACATTTAATTTTTTCTCACTTTATATCATTTATGATATTTTATGATATCACAAGTTTATTTTTATATTATTATCGACACACACAATCAATGATTATTAATATATTTTATGTGATTTTATATGATAGACATCGGAGAATTAAAACATATTTGCTTGATTTAGTGCGGCTTCCTACCTCTTGATAAAAAAACTTTCCCAATGTCAGTAATAGATATACAAGGAAGAGACAAGATACAAAACTTTTAAGATGTTTAAAGGATAATAATTTGTTTAGAAAGTACATAGAGAAATTTAACAATAGAAAAGTAAAAGGTAGCAACTTATATAAAATATAGAATATATTAAATGAATAATAGAACCCTTCTAATATAACCCAAAAAAAAAAAACAAATAAAACACCTTGTCTAATTACCTAACTTGATCATCAAGGATAGTACAATATCAGAAATTTTCTTTGTATTCATTGTGAGTGAACCCATGATTTGGTCCTTTAATTTTATGATTGCTATGTATTTCATCCCTCAAATTTTGATGTTCACATTTATGAATCCCCTAAAATTTACTCAGTTAAAATTTTTCATCCTTCCGTCTATATGATTAATAGATATTGCTAACGTGGCATAAAATTGCTTATGTGTGTCAATTTCTACCATTAACTATAATTATAATTATTTTTATTTTTTTCCCTTTCTCCTTTGTTATCCTTGTTACCTTCTCTTTCTCTAGTCCAAACAACACTATAGTTAATAGAAAAGGATGAAGAAGATGCAAAAATCTTGAAATCAAAGGCGGCAACACCGTAAAAAGAAAAAAGAGCAATACCCTTCTATAGCAATTTCTTTTTATTCTTGTGTCTTGTAGCACCAAGTAGAAGAAACCAAAGAAGATGAAGAAATCGTAAAATAAAAAAATAGGATCACCATATTTTATATAAAGTAGTCACACTTAAATTCACATAATCAAGTTTTCACTCTTCCTTTATGCAACACTCTCCCTATTATGGCACAAATCTTTCTCTTTTTCTCTCTCTCTAAGATGTCACTTCTTTCTCTATCTCTAAATGTTTACTTGATCTTCTATTAATTTATTTATATTTTTCTTTGAATTTTTAGGAAATGAAACATATGCAAAATAGTATTTATTATACTCACTCATAATTGAGAGTGCAAATTAAATTTAGAAGATAATACTTAATAGTTATAAAAGTACAATTCTCATAATAACTAATTAAGAGATGATTGTGAAAATATTTTTTCCATGATAATGGTTGATTAAGAGAATTAAGAGTAATTTTAAAGAGTTAAATTCATTGGAAAAATAACATAATCTTTAGTTTGTAAAATTGATAAAATCATTTTGTTTCTTCCTATTGCCTTGACTAAGAGTGCACACTACACTTGCCCATTTTCATGAAATGGTTATACTTGAGGATAATCCTCGTATCATTTTAGAAATATTTTCTACATTGTTTTTATAGACTAAGTTAGATTAGACTATACACTTTTATTATTATAAAATACATCAGTGTTAAATTTCAGGTCTTAACTCCTTTTCTACTATCATCTTTTATACTAAAAGATTTTTTTATTTTTATGCATAAATTACTTTTTATTTGAAAAATAAAAATAATCTACCTTTTTTATATATACTTGTATTATAATATTTTTACATAAAAATATAAGAAAATAATTGTTCAACTAGGAGGATGATATTGAAGAAGGGTTGTAGTTAAATAAATAAATTGTATCTAATAATGATAAAAATATTTTAAAAGACAGAAATATATAATTAAGATACAAAATGTGTTAAATATAATTAGAACAAATTTCAAGGATATCAATCAAATTTGTTATTAAAAATATGAGATGTGTAGGAGAAAGTAGATATTTAGTCACATTGAGTAGAAATTTAAGTTATATGCTCCGAGTGATTCTGATATCTTTTACAAGAAGGGGGAGGTTTACCCCGTTAAGATAGACTCAGAGTCCATACAAAAGGCTTCATCTTTAAGAATTTATATATCTTTGCTTTTTAATGTTGCTTCTATCTATTATTTTTAAATAAAATAAGAATCTTTAATTTCTTATGATATATATTAAGGGTTCATTTGGATGACATGATAAGATAGGATAAAATAAAATAATATAATAGTATAAAATGAAATAATGAAATTTTAAAATATAATATTATTTAATAGTTGATACATAATTGTATAAGAAGATGATAGTATAAAATTATACAATTGAGCATTTGTTATCATATATATAAATCATGAATAGTGTTAAAAAACTTATTTGGACAAAATCACCTTTGGATAGCATTTAATTGTTAAAATTATATATTTATGGTAATAACAATAGGTTGTGAGGGTGATGGCTAAAGGTGGTGAAGGATGGTAAGTAATGGTCACTGGTGATTTATGGCAACTAGTGGTGATTAATAATTATATGTGATGATAGGTGGTGGTTAATAATGGTGAATAATAGTAGGTGGTAGGTGCCCACACACGAATGGTGATCAATAGTGGTAAGTCATAAGGTAGGCAAAAATTGGGTTAGGCTAATTTTAGGTTACGCTTATATAAATGTTATTTTTTGCTTGGCCTAAGCTTAGCTAGGCCTAAATTTTTTTATACTTTTTATATATAAGTTTGACCCTTTTAAAATAAGGATGTCCAACTTGGTTGGATTTTAAATTTAAGTATATAATATAATTAAATCCTTTAAATATATAAAATATATTTATATTTATATACATATTACATTTTTAAAGTGTGATAAAAATAATAAATCTTTTTGTAACTTTTAATCAATCGTATACCCCTCAAAAGCTTTATCCTTATTCTTATAGGATCAAACTTAATACCCTCTATAAGCGACCATCCCAAATCTAAAATTACCAAACAATTATTAAGTTCCATCACATATTTCCACATAGTTATCAATCTCTTCATTTGCATGGTCACAACATTGTCATTGTATAATTGTGATTTAATTCATACTAAATACATTCATAATACACAACTACATCCCTATGCTTTCAATGTATGGTCATATCATTCACAATTACAATATTTCTATCATGAACAACAAAAAAGAAATGAAATGAATCGAAAACATTACAATAATTTCATCCTTCCTTACTAACAATGTACCCTATAAGGCTTAGTGTCCCAATTAGTTGAAATCACCTTTAGGTTGTTTAGATTAATCCTTATCACAATAACATGTCAATCTAAAATAATTCACCATTTAACTATGGAGAACAAGGGTGCAATGATTAGCTGTCCTAATCACCATAGCTAGCCATTTGTTATTAAGTAGGAATTTTAGTGAATGCCTAGCACAATAAGTAGCTATCCCATTAGGCTTTGGCAAAATTCTCATCACAAAACTTTTGTTTATAGGGGGTTTATATCTCCTTTAAAGCTATTCATTCCTCATTTTAAGCTTACCAAATCACCTATACCTAACAAAAGAACCTAGTTTAAATCATTTTCATTATCAAATCATACTTATTTAGTTATTAACTTAAGATTTTCTAAAGTGGCTAAACTTATTAACTATTCATCAAATATCTAATCCTTTGAAAATTTAAAATTTGAGTTAGAAAACTCACTCACCCTATTTAGAGGAAGGATAGAAAACTTACATCTACTACTTTTTTGCCCTAATCATCCAAACTCTCAATAGATTTTGAGTTAGGGTTCCATTTCTTCCTTTAAGCTTAAAATGAGCTTTATCAACTACCCAAGAGAAAGAATTAGTGCATGATTAACAATGCTTCATGATCCTTACCTTAGTTACATGATGATTCTAGTTTGATTCTTTACTTACCTTCATGGATTCAAGAAATTTCTCAAAGAAAGGTGGAAAAAGAAAAAGAATGAAGGGGAAAAGGAGTGCTTGATCATGATGGAGAAAGATAAGAGGGTGTGGGATAAAAGGAAATTATAACTGCATGAGTTATTTTTGTTACCTTTCCTAAAATCTTATCTACATTCACTTACACACTCCTTTCTCATCCACACTTATTAATCTTTTCTCTAATTATCTACTTTTTGTTACTCACCACATTTCTTATATTTATTTAGGTTCCTTATACATAAAATGGATCCAAATAAGTAAATGTTTTTGAAATAATAAAGAAAAATTTTCTAAAGGTGTGACAAAGATGATGATCCCATTGTCAACATACTACAATAAATGAAATGATGAAAAGATAGACGATATTATAAAGAACACTTATTTTGGTGATTCCCAATTTTTACTATATTTTTATTATAAAATTTATATTACAAATAAATTGTAATTTTTAATTTTTTTTGGAAATAAAATTATTTAATTTTAATGGTATTTACTTATTTTTAGCCATTATTTATTATAATGTTTTTCTATATTCATTTCAAAAATTTCATATTTGATACTATTAGAAATCATAACATTTATTTTGGAGATAGTTTCATGTTTAAAAATACTAAGAAGCTAAGAAAGTCAATTTTATGCCTAGCTAACATTGAAAATAAATGCAAACTAATAATTTGAAAGTGCTAAGCATACTTAAGACATTGCTTCTTTACTTAACCAATGTTAAAGTTAATGGTGTGGTGATATTTTTGCAAATAATGTCTTAATTTCATGCTTCTATTTTGTATTAAAACAACATCATTTCTCTAAGACATTGATTGTCAAGTTAAAAATTAGTGCGTAAATATATTGGTTACATAACTTTCATTTCTGTTTCGTATCACTCTTGCCTTTTGAAATCCAATTCTTTGATGATAACCTCAACTATTGCCATTTTTCCAATGATTCCTAAATTTTTGCCTCATTCACAGTTACACTAAAAGTTAGCTTCGTACTCATTTTTGTCATCATACTCATTTACAAGTATGTTTTTCATTCTCATTTTTATTACTTTTTTGGATATTAAGATATTATTTGGTTTTGCTTGGTTAGGATGTATATATATGTGTATAGTAATATTGTGATAGCCTCATTTATCATTAAGTTTATGATTATATTATTTATTATGTTTAGTGATACTTTTAGGGTTTAGTCGCCCTTGAGATAGATGGTTATAATTATATTCTCTTTATTGGTAATGTCTCAACCATTTTAACTTGCTACATTTGCCATCAAATGTTATTATATCTTTATAGGGTGTCAATTATATTATATAAAGGAATGATTTCTATTTGCTTCCTAGTTATGTAAATTAATGGAGGAGTTTGTAAAACATGATGATTGATATAATTTTAGTTCAGTTATTTGTCATGTAAGTTATGTATTTTATCATACCCACTATGTAACATTTGTTGGAGGACAAACTGTATATCTATTATTTTGTTCATCAAGTAATATGAACCTCTAAGTTTATTTATGTATTATTGTATATAATTGATATTATTTTTTTTAATAGTTAAAATATGGATCCTTTTAAAGAGATAGTTAATCCCACTAAAAAGACCAAGAAGGGTCTCATAAAGTTAAGTTCCATTGCCATGACACAAGTTAAAGGTGAGAAGTTACATATTGAGTTTTATGCCAAAAAATAAGTAGATGGAGAAAATAGAGTGGTATATAATAGTTATATTGGGTTGATAGTATAATCCAAAATATTAATAAGTTATGCTCTTTTAAGGAGTGTCCCTCCAACATTAAAGGATAAAATTTAAGAGGAGGTCTTGGCATGTACACTTGATTTGGATAGCTATGTGTTATAAATATATAAAACTATATGCAATTAAATATTACATATAACTCTTTCATGTATGCTTTTTCCTTTTAAAGTGTATTCAATGTTCATAACACCTTAAGCATGTGTAGCACAATACTTTCACATGTGATGGTTGATGTATATCATTTCACAAAAAAAATTATTATGAGCTTACTCAAACATGTAGTGAAGGGTGAATTTAGGTTAAACCAAAAGGAATATAAGTCAATCAGTAAAGATAAAATGAAAAAATTAAAGGATTTTCAATAGTAATTTAAATGAAATAATTGAAAGTAGAATTAAATTAAAACTAGCAAAATATAGAAATCTAGTTCAAGGGATTTCAAACTTTAATTTTCAAATTTATCATCGATACTTAATGAATTTGCTCATAATTTGATTACTTATCTTATTAATACCTTGAAGTCTCTAGTAAACATACAAATTCTTAATGGGTATTAACCAAAATAAGCAACTAATTTATTCTTTTTTACTAATTTAATTGAAAATAAGTGCCTAAATCTAATTAATAATAATTTTAAGGATTTAAAACAAAGTTAAGGTCTTGGTAAGTCTATAAGCGACAATTGCTACATTTGTTCTTTGTTTTTCTTAGACAATTAATGATTCATCTAAGCAACAAATCAATTACAAGTAACTTACAAGAAGGAATTAATTACAATTAATTATTTAGCTATAGAGCATAGATAACAATAGATAATAAATTAACTAACTAACCATATTTAGCAAACTATCAAAGCAGTCAATCACAACAAGAGTAAACAAAAGAAATAATCAAATCATAAATAAATTGAAGAGAAAAGTCTCAAAATCAAATTGAAATTGGAGTGCTAAACTCTTGAACTTTCAAAAAAATCAATTACTGATGTTAGTTTATATAAGAAATTTAAAGAAGATGATAGTTATTGTTTAATCTAAATGAATGTCTTTGGAGGTATAAAACCTAATTATATTTGACCTCTTAGCTAGAAAATCTATTAGGACAAATTAAGATATCATTGAGGGTTATAGTAAATAGGGATTTGTTTAATCTAGAAGCCTAGATTCTAATTTACAAACCAAATTTCTATAACAGTTTATAGAAGTAAATTCCTGTAAGTCAATTTCTAGCTAATGTTTAACTATCAAAGTTGCATAGTTTTGATTAATCCCCAAATATGAAAATTGTTGGACTACATATAAGCTGACTTTAGATGCTAATTTAAACACATTTGGGCTCTTGAAACTCTATTTATGGCCTAAAAATCGAAATCAAGTTAGACTAGATAATAATATTAGATCTTTTCCATGACCAAATTTTATCCTTCAAATGTTTGAATAGAGTTTTAATCAAAACACAAAAGTTAGAGAGCTTCCTTTTAGTTTTTCAATGCTATAACGATCACTTAAAGTGGACCTTTAAAACTTAAGTTATATCTAATCATCTAAAATAGTATCAAAATTCTGTATTGACTAAGTAATTCAATAACATTGCAATATCATGATCTAATCCTAAAACAAGAATAATTCTATTAAATTGAATTGTTGTAACACTTTAAGAGGAAAAAATAGAAGAAAATAATATGGATAATATTTTGTTCAATGATGCTCTAGAGGAGGGACTTTAAAATAACCTTAAGGTGGAACTACATTAATCTTTAGACCACTATGAAAACAAATCCACTTTTGAAATGGAACTTCATTGACCATTAATCTTAGGATATGTTCCTAAAATAAAAGAATAATGAGAAATTCTAAGTAAAATTTGTACATTTTAGTAGCCAGTTCTTTTTAATATTTTGTTATATATCATTTATATCTATTAACTAATATATCATTCGGTTAATAAGAGTTAAGTAGGTCTAACTAAGAGAAGTGAAGGAAGAATAGATATTCATACTTTCTCGAGAAGGTTACTAGAAGTTAGAGAAAAAATTTATGGGAGAAAGGCATGTAAAAGCTAAGAGCAAGGATGCCAATAAGGCACCTTCCATTTTCCAAGTAAAGTTATGGAGTGAGACAAAGTTAATAGGTAGGAAAAATACATGACCTTGGAAAGACAAGCAATTGTAGAGAGAATTGTAAGTGTTTAAAGTTAAATTAAATGTATTGTTTGATGTTAAAGGTTTAATTTTATATAAATTAAATCTAATTATTTATTGTTTATTTATCACTATAATACATTTTTATACTATAAGCCTTCCAAGGTGAGTTTAAGTTGACTGGGAAGAATGATATTTTAACCACAACATTGAGATTTGAAGAGCATCTCAATCATATTTCAGGTGTTAGATGTGATATTAACATAAAAGGCTACTTTAGCTTACCAAGGTGCCATCTAATAGGATGTTCACACTTAGAGTTGGAGAACCTTAAAGCTAACATTACTATAACATTGAATAAAAGCTCAATGTAGACCAGGTGACAAGGATGTAGCAAATGCAAGAGTAATAATAGTAGGAGAAGATTTGTGCTCTGATAGACGATATAACTTTTTAATAGGCCACATAACTAAGTTCTACAACATTTATCTAGCCAAACCTTAATACCACTATTCATAAGGATGAGTTGATCTCTACGATTACTGCTCAGCTTACCTTTAAGATTCTTGATCAAAAAGGGTGTTGATCCCTTCTACAATCGATATGAAGGATGTGCTAGCACTTATAATACTGGTTGTCATAATAGTAAACATTATAAAAATTATACTCAAGGTAAATATCACCTTTAACACTTACACCTTTTTATACATGTCTATCAATGAATTAGATTTCCTATAACGAGTGTTCACATTGCATAGGGCGGAACCCTATGCATTTTAATGATGGTGAGACCGCTTCTACAAAAAGTCACGACTGCATGGATTTTAGTAAGTTATAAGTTCACCATCAATTATTGCTAAACAATTAAGGTAATGATCAACTAGTGTCATGATTTATCAAGCTATGACTGGCATGGAATTCATTTTCAATTTTCATTAGTCTAAACTAATCTTAAGTTTGGTATTATCACATAGATTCTAGAAATAATGCACTTTATATATAATTCAAATATTTACAAATATAGTTTTACTATAGAATATTTAAAAATATTAATAAGGCCTAACACATTTTTAGCTATGCACTAATAAAACTATGGCCACATTATATAAGATTACAAAGAGAATTTCACTCTTAGGTTATTGGTGGGGGTGGAGGAGTTCTTACAAGCATATCTATAAAAGAGAAGATACTAAAATAATGAGTCATTGACTTAGTAAGTAGATAACTTACTTAATAAAGATATAAATAACCACATAATTTCTCTCTCTTTTTCTCTATATATGTAAATATTATTATGTACATAATTCATACTCAAGTTCTTGATTCATTAGTCAACATAATTATTCATATTCATAAGAAAACTATATAGCATGAATAGCATGAAATGCCAAAAATAATGAAAAATAAATAATTAAACCACTTTGTAACTCTTTTTATCCTTACCTATTCATAAATCTAACCTTATTCCTTTAGTTACCTTAGCTGTTTATAAACTATTTCACATTTCAATATCCTTTCATAATATTTTATCCATAATAACTGTCCCTCCATTTCATATTTTCATTCAATAACACATCCTCAATAAGATTTCAACATTAATAATATTATTCTATAAAATAATTTACATAATTACACATTCCTAGCTGGAATGCAATTAACAATGATACATAAATATTCACTTTAAAAGTCAACTAAGAACCTTTTTAGTTTATATAAGCATATATTTTTATAACATATTAATATGTATAACAAATTAGCAATTTATTCATCTATTATTCACTTGTATCATTAAATATGTATCATAACTAGGCTAATTATTCATATTCAATTTTAATAAAACAAAATTATAAGAAATAACCATAAGTATTTGACTATTATAATCAAATATATGGCTCTAGAAAACAAAGTCTGGGACTTGTGCTCTATTATAGAAGTTAAGTAATACCATATAAAAACCATTCATTTGAAGGTACTTGAATATAGTGTTTGAGTATGACCTTTGGATATAAATCTTAAGGCTATATTCAAATATTGTGTTTGAATATAACCACCCAAAGATGAAGACTATATAGATATCTAAGTATGGTACTCAAATATCAACCTCCCAAGGACACTTTTCAAGGTAGTATTTAAGTATTATACTTGAACACGAATTGATTTTCCTGGTACTTCACTAAATCTTGCAGAATAAATGCTAAAAGTTCTTATCTTATCTCCTACTACCCAAAATTCATCCTATATCTATTTATTATTCCATAAACTAGATTTATACACATAAATATCATAATATATATTAATAAAAGTTTCATATTAGATTATTAAGTTTCTAAAATAATCTATTCATTCACACATTCACAATTTATAATTTTAAAAAGTGATAAATTAATCTACTTACCTATGTTTGAAGGAAATTAGGAGGAGGGTGATGTGTAAGTTCATTACCCTATTAAACACAATTAAAAGCTTGAAATGATAATTCCTTAGAATCCCTAAATTTTTCACTTCACTAATTCCTTACAAAGTTTCTTGGAATCAAAGATGTTACCTTTAATTAATTAGAATATGTGAGTGTTTTTGTTTTATTAGATTCCTTTGGCTAATTGTCACTAAATTCTTAGTGGAAATGAAGATGAGCATAAAAGAAAAGGAGGTCTAGCAATGTGCAAATGAAGAAATGCAAAGGAGAAATGGGTTTTGGGGATATATGATTATTAAGGGCAATTTGTTTCCTTCATACATAATTGCTTGATTCCAATTATACACTAACTCATATTTTAATTTATTTTTCTTATTTTTATCATAAAATCCTATTTTCCTTACTTAAATTCTCACCCTAAACCCATCCATAGTAATTGATTAATTGCCATAAGTATGTAAACATTAGTAAAAATTAAATATAAAAGATAAAAAAACCTATTTTTATCCTTATAAGATTGAATTTTATCAATCTTGTACCTATTTAAAAGTTTGTATTAATTTATTCCCTTTAAGATTAAAAACACTTAAATTGTAGTCCTTTCATACCATAATTCAATATTCCATCTTATGTATGGAAGACCTAAATTTTAAAGTTTTTAATTTTATAAAAACTAAATTGATACAAACTTTTAATAAAAAATTAATTTTATAGAGATCAAAATAAGTCTATAATTAATATAAAATATCTTAATTTTTTAAAAGGCATAACAATTAGATTTTGAACCACATAGCTAAGATGCTGGTGAAACTTTGAAGTCTAAATAGCCAAAGAAACTCATGAGACTTTCATCACATTGCCAACAACTTTCATTCAATTCCTAACAAAGTTATCATTGCATATCTTTTTCCCTCGCCACTAAATTTTTTGTACAATTGAAGTTATACTAGTATTATTATTTTATATTACTAATTGATAATATTTATGTTTTAATGATTTCTTAATCATGATTAAAAGGCACTGGAAGTAAACCTTGAATGCTCTTAGACCTAAGGGAGCTAGACTATGCTCATGGTAGAGGTAGATATGATGAGAATTGGTAATCTATTATTCATTGAGAAGGATGCCATTTAATACTCTTAAAGTTTGAAGAGGTCGATATCACTTGTATCTAACTTTAGGTTAGGTAAGTTTGTCTTATCTTATTTGAGCAAATATGAATTAATTCAACTACTATCTGAATAGAAGCGTAGCTTATATCAATCTTTTTGTTGGTATCATAATGATTGCTAGCCCACCCTAAAAGCTCTTCATGAATTCTTGTGTTCATATCAACTTGACACTTATGCCTAGTAAAAAACAAGAAGAAGAGTAATATGTTGTTGATGCATTACTTGAGAAACCTTAAAAAATCTATTACTTCATATAGTACCATGATAGGCAAGTCTCACTTATGCATTAGTTCTAATTTCTATTTTTTGAAAATAGATTTTGACATTTTATTATACCATTGTATTGTAAAGGTCATTGGATGCCTATAGTGGTGTACTTGAAGAGAAAGGTTACTTACTGGTTAGATCCCTTAAGCAAAGAAGTGCTATCTATGTTAAGAAAGTGCTTGGATGAAGTAGTGTTTGAACGTTAGCAAAAAGGGCTTGCAACTGTCTAGGAAAGATAGCAAAGAATTAAAATGGCAAGCAATAAAGCATATTTCTGAAGTGAAATTGTGCAATATTACAAATGGAAGCTTTCGCATTGATGGGATTAAACTAACTTCTTGTTTTATTATAGTACCCTAAAAATCCTAGCAGTATGGAGTGTGGTTACTACACCATGCGATACTTGCATGATATGATACATTACAAAAATAAAAGCTTGATTAAGATAATCACTTGCTTATTTATAGCTTATCACATGCTTAACTAACTAAATTAGTCTTAATGATAATATTGTAATTACATATAAATTGTAATACTTTAAGGACAACTCCAATTCATACACTTAAGATCAACTTGATGAAATAAGAGAGTTTTGGGGAGATATTTAATTAGGATAAGAGCTAAACTAACTTGAATGGTTTTGGATGTATTTAAATACATAGTGTTTGTAATTAACTTGTTGTAAATTACTTAATAATAGTGTTTGGTTATAAATAACTTGTAGTTTGTTCTATTTTGATGTATAAAATAAAGTTAAAAATTTTTGCATAAAAGCTCCTTTAATTATTTTTGTTATTATCAAATGCTATATGATTCTACTATTGCTACTAATTGTCTTCTGTTTCTATAATTATGAATTGGTTATTTCTAAAAGGGGATTTTTTTTAAAAAGAAGTTTATGTTGCAAAAGACATCGATTGTTTACCTAAAATTGACATCTTTGTTAATAAGACATAGGTCTTTTAATAAATAACTGATATTATAAATTTTATTAGTAGGATGACAGCATTATCATGTAAACATCAGTTTTATAGTTAATAATTGACATTTAAACATAAGTAACATCATATTGATAACTTCTTCCACAAGTGTGAGTTGAAAATAAAATGAGCAATGCACTAATGCTAATTCAAAATTTCATCTTATAGTTTTTCTATCTCTAAAATAATTATCTTTCTAATAAGGTATGCTCACCTTCCAATCTTAAAATGATTCTTTTTGGTTTTGTGTTTATCTTTACCAAGTATTTTGTAGGATTGAAGTTCAATTAACTCATTGCAGAAAATGTGTGGTTATGCACTCCTTAAAAATATAAAATATAAAAGTATGGATTTATTAAGTTCTTATGTTTGCTCTTGTAATTCAATTTTTAATTTTATGATTGACCATATTTTGTTATCTTTCATTTTGATGCAGCTTTAATAGGTTTATAAAAGTGAAAATTTTGATTTCATTTATCTTCTTTAATATTTAGTGGTATTATTGACTATTTATTTATATAAAATGAGTAATTCCATGTATAAAATTTTAATGAATGCTCATTATAATTGCATTTGCAAGCATTGGATTCAAGAGTATATTTGAGGGAATGCAAATTTTACATATTTGAGCAATGAGTATCAAGAAAGATTTAATGAAGCACTTCTGATTTGGGTATTGTATATAATCTTTCACCATTTTCAAATTTTTGTTATTTAATTTAATCTTTAAAATTGTTAACATTAAGATTCTATAACATCATAGGAGATATTGGTTTCTATTTTATGTTAGGGTGTTCTATGAAGAGGAATATATATGAAATAAGGGGGATTTAGGAAGGAGGAACAAGGAGGATACGAGGGAGGAATAAGAGGAGGAGGTTAGGGTTTGTAGGGGTATAACATATTATATCAGTTATTTATAGAAATTAAAGTAGAATTATTAACATTAAACGTTAATAGTTTATATATATAAACCAACATGCAATGTTATTTCTCAAAACATTTTAAACTAAATGAATTTATTCTTTTTAATGTAATAATTGATGTTATTGTTTTGTTTGCCATAGTTATATAACTGATATTAAAACTTATATACAAATAATGTTTGGTTAGATGTTGGTCGAAAATCAACGTAAAATCTTATAAACACCTAATGCTTATTAGCAATTCTATAGTAATGAGTGGGAAATTGCTACTTTCATTGAAAATAAGAAAAATAAAATGAGCACATTGTGGATGAAAATTATTGTGAGAAAAGCATTTTTTATGTATGTTTTTCCTATTGTCTTAAAATTGTAGGAAATCTTATGGAAAAAGTGATTTCTCATAAGATTTCAATGATTTCTATGATAAAAGCCACATATACCATTGATTAAATAAAAGTGTTTCCTAGTGCTTCTAAAAAAATCCACACATTCAAAAATTCTTAATTTTATTTAATTATGTATATTAACTTAATCAAATTAATGAGTGAAGGTTCCATAAAAAAATAGATGTTATATTATTATTTTTAGTTGATATTAATACATTATTTTAAATATACACATCCCTCTTTTAATCTTATCAATGTATATAAAAAAATTTAGAGCTTATTTGGAGCTTAATATAAGAAATGGCTGATAGTATAAAAAAAATATTATGTAATCTTAATGGATATTTGATATGCCCATTAAACAGGATAATTTAATCTGATTAAGCCATTTTATTTTGTTAATGTAAGATAAAATTATCATCTTCTTTTGGACATGATATAATATAGTAGGATAAGAGTAAACATTTTTTTCTTCCTTTTACCCTTAATTTCAAATGATAACATTGCAAAATTGAGTAAGGAGTTATTAGCAAATGATAAATTGTGAACTAATGGTTGACCATCACCGATTGCCCCTAATAGAGTTGGTTAAATGTGGCTTGACCTGATTTTTGACCAAACTTAACCTTGAATAAATAGGTTTTGGATTGAAAGTTAGGCTTGAAGGTTGAGTTTAAGCCTTATTATATATATAGGTTAGGCTTGGGCTTGCATATTTAAATTAGGACTTTATTTTATATTTATATATTAAATATTTTATTATGAGATGGGATCAATTGACACTGATGTAAATTCAAAAGACTTACATTAATTCTTCACGTTGATTTTAAATTCTTCTAGTGACTTATATAACATTCAAATTTATTACTAAAGCAGACTTCAATAGTGAGAGAGAATCAATGTTTACTACATTTAATATCTACCTCTCTCTTATAACATTTCATTTTTTTCTTATTTGAAAATTTTATTTTATTTTTGAACATAAAATTATTCTAAACTTTATTTTTTTACCACATTAAAAAGGTATTTCCTCTTTTAAAATTTTAGAAAGTTTAAATCAATTTTTTAATCTACATTCTAAATTAAATTCACTGCATATAACAAATAATCATTATAGTTTTAATTACACAAAGTAAAAATAAAGGTTATAATGGTAATTTTCTTAATATAATGTGTAACTTACTATCGTATGTCATCTCGCAATCATATCTTTGTTAAAGCCTTGATTAAAATTATTGTTATCATTCCATTATTACTGCACATAGTTATGAAAGTTATGCTTCTTTCCACTGTAATATAATAATTAGCTTATAAAATATTTAAAACTACATATTAACCAATAATGAATTATGTTGATTTTGATTGTAGATCTTTATAACTTAAATAGTTTCATATGACAACAGAGAGACATAAATTAAAGGCTTGAATATAATTTTAATCCTTTAATATTCAAAGTGATTATATTTGATCCCTTTTAGATTAAATGTTCTATTTTGGTCCCTTTAAAATACAAATTGCACAAAAATAAGGCCAAATTATTAACTTTTATCAATTTGAAGATAAAATCTCTAAACTAATACCTAAATCTTTAATAGAACTCCAAGTTAATAGTTATTAGGAAAAAATACTAGAGAAACTAACTTTATTTTGTCCAAAAAAAATGAAATTAAGTGATTTATTTAATATGTGAAATTATCTTGATTTAGCTTTTAATCACAAAATCAATCAATTTTCTTTTTGATGATGACAAAGTTAGAGCTCTGTTAGAATTTTGTGTGCCAATCATAATTTTCAATTTTCAATTTGATCAAAGTTATTAATAAGGATTAAGTGTGATCTAATTTATATATTAGAGGGATTAAAATAGAATATTTCATTTAAAGGGGACTAAATGTGATCACTTTATATATTAAGGGAACCAATTCATTTTTAAGTTGAAATTAGATGAAAATAAATTAAAAAAGGAGTAAACTGTAAATATCTTTAATATTGTTGTTAATTTTACAATTTTATCTTTGATTTGATCTTTTTGTGCTTCATTAAGTTGTTGCTAAATTTTTTATTGATCACTTATTTATGCTTATTATTTTATCTTGAATTAGTAATAGTATTCTAAGATTTTTTACATTCAAATTTCAATAAGATCTAGTTATAGAAAAGTGTGTGTATTCACATATCATGTATTCTTCAATTACAAGTGCATTGAAATTAATCTTACCTATTGCAATAGCTACATGGACTTCTTTTATTGAAATAAATTATTAAAAGCTAATTAATACCAAGTATAATATCACAAGACCAATTTGATGCCTATAAATTCAAAATAATTGACCACAAGACTTCAATTATAAGATACATTTATAGTAGTTGTCTTAATAAGAAGATTGGCACTAGGATGGGGTTATTTTATTTTACTTTTGATTAAAAGACATTTCTAATTAATTTTTTAAATGCATTTGAAAAATGAAAAAAAGGATAATTATAGGTGACAATTTGTCTACTTTGTATTGAGTGCTAGTATGGGATGCAAAGATATGATTACTAAGCAATCAAATAAGAAATAAATTAGCTTATTAAATTATAAAGTATTTTAATCATAAAATATAAATTAAAATTTGGATTTATTAGTTTTTATCATATATCCAACTTATTTGTGTATAAAATTAATGGGTTACAAGTTTCAAACCCATTAAATATTTTAATGAACTTTAGGCCATCACATTTCCAAATTTCAAAGCTCAATTTGTTTCATAGAAAGTATATTTCCCCATGTGATAAATTACTTTAGGTTTTTTTCATTTATTTTTAATTTAAAAAATACTAAACTTACTTTTCAAGAAAATATCTTGTTGGTTATAATTTAATATTATTTTTCAAAACAAGGATGACTAAATTCAATAGTTGATACTTAATAATCATTATAAGTCTTTGTTTTTTTAAAAAGAGTGAAATTGAAAATGAGAGGAATTTCAAGTTCAAAATTGTTTAACATATGCTAAACTCAATAAAAAGTAACATATGAAGTTGAGACACTTTTTTTATAACTAGATAAGCAGTCATGAATAGTGTGTATGCAATTCAAACTAGTTGAATCAAGTTTCTAGAAGAAATTTCACTTTTAGCAAGATAGAAATCTCAAGTAAAATTCTTAATTAAGTGAAAAGTCATTAGTTCTTGTCTCATATGATACATGCAAGATATATTTAGCACATGAGACATTAAGAAAGCTTCTTGAGCAAGCTAAAAATTAAAATTAGTGACATTAGAGTTAAAATTTCTAAATTTCAAACTTGGAGCCAAAGAAAAGGTTACTTGTAACCCAAGTTGTCTTCATCAATTTTCTCTATAAATAAGATGCACTCTTTTGAAGACGAGGACAAGAACTAGTTTATAGCTTGCAAATATTCTCTTACTCTCATCTTTAAAACCAAAGCTCTCTTTCTTTTCACTTTAAAACCATAACTTACATATCCACTTTTAGAGTGTTATTGAGCGAATCTTATAAAATCTCTTTGTGTGATTGTGAAAAAAATTCCTTCTTGTATTTTGAAATTTTAGTGAAGATTATGAAGATCTTATAAAGTTAAGTCGTGATATCTTAGTGAAAATTAGAAAGATCTTGCAAAGTTAGGTAGTGATTGAAATCCTAATAAAGATTAGGTAGATCTTATAAAACATGGTGGTTGATGAAAATCATAGTGAAGATTGGATGAATCTTGTAAAGAGAGGTGTTGTAACTTAATAAAAAGTTAGTGGATACCTTAAGAGATACTTGGTAACTTGAGAAAAAGGAGTAAACCTAAAAGATATATTTTTTAGACCATTAAACTTTATAAAAATTCTTGGTGTTCATTCTTTTTCTTTACTCATTTATTTATATATTTTTTTATTTGAAATATTTTACTTATTTGTATTTTCAAGAAAAGATTTGAAATTTTTGAAAAATGAAAATGAAGTATTTAAAACCTTGAAGCAAGAAAATCAATTTTTCAAAAATAACTTTAATTTAATGAGAAAATTAACAAGAACAATAGACAATGAAAAATGAACTTTGTTGAAAGAAAATAAGTCTTCAAAAAGAGAAAACAAAGTTTTGGCAAATAATATTAAGACTTTGAAGACAAAAAATAATAAAATAAAATCCAAGTTAAAAAATCAATCTTCCAATCTTAAAAAGGAAAATCTTTCTTTAAGAAGGAAGATGAATACTATAACTAATAATCTTACAAAGTATGTCAAAACAAAAAATAATTTGGATAATCTTCTATGTATTGAAAATGCTTGCTAAAAAAGGTTTAGGATATTTTTATTCACATTGTAATAAATATTATAAAAACTCTTCTATGAAAGCCTCTCACCCATCAAGTTCTTATATTACTTATAATTATTGTAGAGATAAAAGACATAATTTCTTTTTGTGTTATTTGAGAAAAAGAATGTTTAGAAAGAAAAATCAAGATTGGATGCCTAAAGAATAAAATGATAAAAAGAAAGTATCAACTAACCTTAAGGACCCAAAAAAATTTAGGTACCTAAGAAAATTCAATCTTTTGTTGTAAATGTATTTTAAATTCATAATAAAAAAAGATGATTAGATAGTGAATGATCAAGAAACATTATTGGAGCTCAAAATAAATTCTCATTTCTCAAGCCAATTAATGGTTGCTTCGTCATTCTTGAAGATAACATTAAATGCAAAATTATTGTTATAGGTGAGATAGGTAAGAGACTTGCTCCTATTGATAATTTTAGCTTAATTGATAGTTTTAAACACAATCTTCTAAGCATTAGCCAATTTTATGATAAAGGTTATAAAAATAATTTTTGAATTATCACATTAATTTTTTCAAGATAAAAAGGAAAATAAAAATTGTTTTGTTAGCAAAAGAGTTGACAATATCTATGTTTTAAATATGTAAGACATTTCTTCAAACTCTTTAAAATGTCTTGCATCAACTAATGATGAGAGTTGGTTATGGCATAAAAAACTTGGTCATGTTAATATGCATTTCATTTTAATTTTTTCAAAGAAAGACCTTATAATAAGTCTTCCAAAAATAAATTTCAAAAAACACTATATATGTGATGTATTTTAATAAGGTGAACAAGTGAAATTATTTTTCCAATCTATAAATGTGATTTTAACTTCAAGACTTTTGGAAATCCTACATATGGATTTATTTGGTCCAACCAAAACATTAAGCTTTAGAAGAAAAAGTTATAGCTTGATAATTATTAATGATTTCTCTAAATATACTTAGGTTTAATTTTTTGCATATAAAGATAATACATTTAAAATATTTGAAATATTTGAGAAATATTTCAAAAAGTTCAAATTGAAAAAAATTGTTTGCATTACTAACCTTAAAAGTGATCATGGTGAAGAATTTGAAAATAAAAAATTTAAAAATTTTTGTGATGAAAATGATATTAGTTATAACTTTTCTTATCCTAAAACGCCATAACAAAATAAGGTTGCTAAAAAAAAAGAATAAGGAACTGCAAGATATAGCTAGAACCATATTTTGTGAAAATAATTTAGCAAAATATTTTTAAACCAAAGCTATAAATATATCATATTATATTTCAAATAGATGCTTTATAATATCTATGTCAAAGAAAACTCCATATGAGTTATGGATGCATTGAAAACCCAAAATTAGTTATTTTCATACTTTTGGATTCAAATACTTTATTTTAAATAATGAAAAAGATAACCTTAGAAAATTTTACTTAAGGAGTGATAAAGAAATTTTTGTTAAATATTCTAACGTAAGCAAAGCATATAAAGTATACAATAAAAGAAGTTTCACAATTGAAGAATCATAATTGAAGAATCTATACATGTAGTGTTTGATGAATTTAATGTCTTCTTTGAGAAAGTAAATAGATGATGAAGCTTAAATAACCTCAAAAGACCAAGCATAAAAAAGAGCAAACATCAAAGGAATAAATAGAAGTAACCAAAGAAAATTGATCCGAAACTTAACGCCTCGAAAGAGCAAGGAATTTGCTATATTGAACAGAATGTAGAAAATGAACAGGATAGTTATTTTTTAGAACAGTATGTTGAGATTGAGGATAATTAAACTAAAAAACATTACCATGCACCTCAAAGGGATAAAAGAAACCTATTAAAAGAATGAAGATCACCCTAACTATTTAAATGAATTTATGATCCTTCTCAAGATATGAAAGCTAGATTTTCTTTTAAAAATAAAACTAACTTGAATTTGATTTCATTAAAACCAAAGAATGTATAAAATGCTCTTAATGATGAAATTTAGGTCAAAGCTATAAAAGAGCAACTACATCCATTTGTGGAAAATGAAGTTTGGAAGCTTGTACCACAAGCATCAAATTATCCAATTATTAGAATGAAATGGATATTTAGAAATAAATTTGATGAATCTAGTCAAGTAATAAGAAATAAAGTAAGGTTAGTAGCTCAAGGGTATAATCAATAAAAAAGTATTGACTATAATGAAACATATGCCCCCATTGCTAATCTTAAATCTATAAAAATGCTACTATTTTTCACATGCTTTAAAAACTTTAAAGTTTATTAAAGGGATGGAAAAGGCACATTTCTAAATGATTTTACAAATAAGGAATTTTATGAAAAATAAACTCTTAGATTTGAAAAATAAAGAAAAGCTAAATCATGTCTTTAAATTTTCTAAGGTCCTTTATGGTTTAAAACAAGCTCCAAGAGCTTGATACGAAATTCTTACTAAGCTTTTTGTTGAAAATAGTTTTATGAGAAGCAAAGTTAATATGACACTTTTCAATAAAACCATTAAGCATGATATATTGATAGTCTAAATTTATGTTAATGACATTAGTTTTAGATATACTAATAACATTTTATGTAGAGAATTTTCAAATATAATGAAAGGTGAATTTGAGATAAGCATGATGAAAGAACTCACACTTTCCCTTAGATTTTAAGTAAAGCAAACAAAAGAAGAAATATTTATAAACTAAGTAGAATATACAAGTAAACCCCTACAGAAATTTAGGATGGAAAATGCAAAAGCTATTAGAAATCTTATTAATCCATCCACAAATTTGGACAAAGATGAAAATGGTAAGCTAGTTGATGAAAAATGGTACAGAGGTATGATTAGCTCACGTCTTTACTTAATAATAAGTAGATTGAATATTATGTTCAATGTTTACATGTGTACTAAATATCAACTAAGTCTCAAAGAATCTCATCTATATGCCATTAAAAGAATATTTAGATATTTATTAAGAACTAAGAATTATAGCCTTTGGTATTCCAATGATAGTTCTTTAAACCTAGTGGATATTCAGATGCTAAAATATAAAAAGAGCACTAATGGAGCATGTTAATTTTTAAGATGAATAACTATATCTTAGCATAGCAAAAAATAAGCTTTAGTTGCCATGGTAATACCTGAAATAGAATATATGGTAAATGGAAGTTTTTGCACTCAAATTTTATAGATGAAGAGACAGCTTGAAGATTATGGTTTGAAATTCTCTCCTATTCCTATTTTTTGTGATAATACAAGTGTAATTAATTTAATGAAAAATCCTATTCCGCACTCAAGGATAAGACACATTGAAATTAAACACCATTTCATTAAAAATCATTTACTTAAGGGAGATATCTTGCTTGAATTCATAAATGTTAAAAACTAATTAGTGGATATCTTTACAAAACCTTTTCATGAAGAGACATTTTGCTACATTAGGAAGGAACTTAGTGTGGTGAGCTTTGAATAAATATAATTTATATATGTGGTATCTATGTGCCATTACATGCTTATGTAACATTACATGTATCATCTTTTAGAAATAGGATTAAAATTTTTAGGAATTAGTGATAGGAATACGAGATAGCAAGCTTATTGCTATCTTAGGCTTTAAGAAGGCTTGGAGTAACTAAAATTTAAAAAATTGAAAATTTTGGTTTGTGTTAGATATTGCTCTAGCACCAAAAGTACACCTACCAACTCTTTTATTTTAAGTCATATCACTCTGGACTTGAGAATTCTTTTATCTTCTTCCTAAATAGAGTTAACACTTTTAATTTCAATTAAAGTGATATTAAATCACTTAAATCCTCTATAAACCACTAACCACTCCAATAGGTAATGATTTAATCTAATCATAGGTTGTACTTTCTAAGAAAATCTATCTTGTTATAAGAAAATGAATTTTAATTTTTCTCTAAATGGAGGATTTAAAGTGAACCTAAGCAAAATCATCAAAGAAAACAATGAATTCAACATTAAGAAATGGGTACAAAAACCAGGACATTAGAAATCTATAAAGGCATCCTTAGTGAATAAGCTCACGATGAATAGAAAGGTACTCGACTTATCAAATATCCTCCTCGTACTTTGAACTTGCAATCATTGCAATTATGCTATAATTATTTATCATCAAGAATTCCCCCATCTCTTGAAGATCCATTCCTAGTTCCTAACCTATCTAAATTATACTTTAAAGAAATTAAAAGGCCATAAGAACCTATCTAGTGTATTTTCAATCCAACCATCATTAAGTTTTTTGCAACTAAATATAATAAACCCCGTGAATGGTCAATATGGGTAGAATTACCCACTCAGCCAATCCTTGCTCTCCAATACACTTTATCTGCTGCTACTCCACTTATAGATAGACTTATACCTTAATTCATACCTCTAACAAGTGACTTTCCACCATTACCTAAATAACTACTCTTAGATCCATCAATCTATTCTTTGATTCTATGATGCATAAAGCTTCTTTGCCTTCCTTTGATGTTTCTATTTTTCCATTTATTAATATTGATACAAGTTAATCTGATTCCAAACCAAAGGATGATGCACGAATTACTAAGCTTGAAAATGATGTTGCTAAGCTCATTGCTAAATTTGACAGTGTTTTTCATGACATATAGTCCTAGATGAAGATTATTTTGGATTCGTTACTCTTTCAAACCAAACCTTCATAGAAACCTTCAATATTATAGTTTGGTATTTAGTAGTAAGCCTAAGCATCTGCAATGTAGTAGTATAGGACTTTTATCTTTGCAAATACATTTAAAACTGCTCAGCTAGTTTACTTTTGATGGTAGTTTTAGTTAGAACTTTTAATATATTATGCTGCCTATCTATTTTGACTATTACTTTTAACATCCTAACATTTATGATGGTTGTATATTACTTATAACTATTATTTTACCTCTCTTGTTTCTATTTTTTTGCTCTCCATTATATATTATCTAATGACTTTCCTTGCATTTACTATTTCTACCATTTTTATTTTACATGGCATCTCTTGATTTAATATTTCATGTTATACTTACTTTTCATTTTATAATTGAAAGGATTTTGTCATAAATTTTACAAGTCTCTTTATTTGAAATTTTTTATTTTTATCCCCATTGGTTATTTTCTCTCAATTTTATATGACTTGATTCATTCATATGTTTTAATATTACTTCTTCTTTTTACATTCTAATTTTCACTATTATTGGCAACTCTATCATATTTTATGGCTTTCGTGTTTGAGACATACTTCTATTAGAAATTTATTTTAAAATACCTCTTTTTTTATTTGCCTTTGTTTGCATCTGATAGTTTGTCTTATTTTGTTAATGACAAAAAAGGGAGAAGAAAGTTGCAAAGTCTTTTTGTTATTTCAGGGAGTTTTTGGTTTTAGGAGGACGAATTCATTTTTTTTTCAAATTTAATTCAATAAAAAAAATCATGGTTTTAAGAGGGCTATTCAACTTTTTTTAGTAGCAACTATTTATACTTTCATGCATGACTCTTTTTTTATGCTCATATGCTCTAATATATTAATAAATTAATTATATGCGTGAATCCCTAAGTGTGTTATCCTTTGTGGTTGTATGCTCTAATACCTCTTTATTGTGCGACAAAACTTTGTAAGGTTTTTTCATTATAAAAAAAATGGGAGAATGAGGAATCAAATAGGAAATAAATTAGTTTATTAAATTATAAGGTAGTTTAAATGCAAAATATAAGTTGGAATTTGGACTTATCAATTTTTGTCATATATCTAACTTATTTGGATAAAAAATTAATATATTACAAGTTTCAAACCCATCAAATATTTTAATGAACTTTCAATTATCACACTTCCAATTTTCAAAGCTCAATTTGCTACATAAAAAGTATATTTCACAATGTGACAAATTACTTTAGATTTTTCCCATTTGTTTTTATTTTAAAAATGCTAAACATGCTTTCCAAGAAAATATCTTATTGTCTACATTTTAATATTATTTTTTAGAAAAAAGATAACTAAATTTAATGATCAATATTTAATAATCATTAGAAACTTTTGATTTTTAAAGTCAAAATAAGAGGAATTTCAAATTTAAAATTATCAAACGTATGTTAAAATTGATAAAAAAAATAATATATAAAGTTGAAAAACTTTTTTTACAACTAGAGGAACAATCCTAAATAGTGTGCATGCAGTTCAAAATAGCTAGACCAAGTTTCTAAATGAAATTTCACTTTTAGCAAAATAGCAATTGCTTCCTATCTTGAATGAAATTCTGAATTAAGTGAAAAAGTAGTTGGTTCTTATCTCCTATGATACATACATGATATATTTAGCACATGGGATATTAAGAAAGCTTTATAAGCTAGCCAAAAATTAAAATTAGTGACATTGGAGTTAAAATTTCAAAATTTCAAACTTCAAGCAAAAAAAAAAAAAAAAGGCTACTTGAAGCTCAAGTTATCTTCATCAATTTTCTCTATAAATAGGATACATTTCTTTGAAGATAAGGATAAGCACTAGCATTACAACTTGTAAATACTCTTTTCTTGTCATCTTTAAAATCAAAGCTCTTTTTCTTTTCACTATAGAACCATAACTTATATATCCACTCTTAGAGTTTTGCTAAGTGAATCTTGTAAAATTTCTTTATGAAATTGTGAGAAAAATTTCCTCTTATAATTGTGAAATCATAGTTAAGATTCGGAAGATCTTGTAAAATTAGATGATGATTGAAATCCTAATGAAAATTAGGTAGATCTTGTAAAGTTAGATGGTTGATGGAAATCTTAGTAAAGATTAGGAGAATCTTGTAAAGTTTGACATTGTAAATTGATAAAAAGTTAGTGAATACTTTTAATGATACTTAGTAGTTTAAGAAGAGATGAGTAGATCTAAAAGGCATTCCTTTTATACTATTAAATCTCTATAATTTTTTTTATATTCATTCTTTTTCTTTACTGATCTATTTATATATTTTATTATATTAAATATTTCACTTATGTATATTTTCAAGAAAAGAAATGACACAATTTTCATTTTTATTTTTTTAAGAAATTATTATTGACTTAAAAGAAATATATTTAAATTTCTTATGAAAATCCTTTTAAGATACTTCATATTTTTGAAACAACATATTTATCAAATTCCAAGAATTTTTCTCTTGCACTTCACAATTTAACAAAGGTTTTATTACAAGTTTTAATTATTAATTTTTGTTAAAGTCAAGTCACCTCTTTCCTGACCTATAAGTTTTATCAATTACAAGTTGAGATATGATAGTAAATTTTTAATTATATTATAAAAATTAAGATTATGAGTTTTATTTTTACTTTAAGTAATTAAAATTTTAATGATTATTTGTTATATGTTATGATTTTAACTTAGAACTTAAATTAACAAAATTGATTTAATCTTTGTATAATTAAAAAAAAGGAAGAAATAGATTGTAATAAGTAAAAAAATAAATTTAAAATAATTTTATGTTTTTAAATAATTTATCATTTTCAAACAATGAAAAAAATGAAAATATTATGAGAGGGATAGAAACTTAATACAATAAGTACTAATTCTTTCTCATCATTAAAGTCAGTTTTAGTAATTAATTTAAATGTTACGTAAGTAATTGGGCAATACTATAGAGAGATCTACCTTTTAAGAAATTGAATATATTCATTATTGGATTGTATTTAATGTATTAATATCTATATTTTTAATTTTTATACATTTGCTTCGAGATTTGAAGAAAGACAATCCAACATTAAAATACTCAACTTACTTTCTAAGAGGTGAAGTATCTCATAGTATTATCCTAAGTCATTAGATGAATCTAAAATCAAGGGTAAAATTTTGGCATAAGTTTCTCAGGATTTACATTAGTGTCAATTGATATCCTCCTTATTTATATATAGAGGTTAGCAATATTCACTCTTTTATTGGAATAAAAAAATTATTCTATTAATTAAGTAATAATAAAATAATGAAAAATATTATAGTTAATTTGTCATTACAATAAAATAATTTTATTAATAAGTATATTTATTATAAAAATGAGAAAAGATAAATAGAATTTACTTGAATATTATAAATTAATATCTCTACATTAAATTATTTAGATACTTATTATTTTATTACTACTAAATTATATATATATATATATATATATATATATATATATATATATATATATATATATATATATATATATTTCTAGGAAAACAATAATACATGAGGTAGGATGTGGCGTAATCTTTATGTTGATAAAAATTAACAATGGAAAGGTACACCCATAAAGTAAGAACATAAGCCTCCCATATGTAGTTTACCGTTAGAAAACTAGCGCTGAAAAAATACTTAATTGTGTGTAAGAACTGTATTCAGACGAGGGTGTAAAATATTTGTGCACTAAATATCACATTCGAGAAAATGTTGACTGCATTAAGTGCATATATACTTGTTATAATTTTCCTATGATTAATTTAGTGTACAGTAAATGCGTACTAAATGCACAAAACCCCTTTTTATCACATTATGCTTAAAGCTAGTAAAGGACAATTGAATATTCTCCCATCCTTATTGTGTACTGTAGATGTGTACTAAATGTAGAAAATCCCTTTTTGTCACGCTATACTTGAAGCTAGTAAAGGCCGATTGAATGTTCTCCCATCTCGTCCTCTTAATTACTGTCTCTTGGAGTCTTCCCCTTACATGCATGCGCAAAATTATTTCTAATTCAGTTCACTCCCTAATTAAGATAGTGTATATTTATCTTTGATTTGTTTGGTACAGTGATAAAAATAAACAATTATTGATTAATTGAAATATATAAATTAATTTTATATTTGACATATTTTTGTATTAATTGATTTTATCAAAATATAATTAGTATAAAAAATTTTAATGAGAGAAAAATTATAATTAAAAAATAAGTTACAAAAGATAATTTGTTATTTAATCATAATTTTTATCACTAAAAGCATTTAATACCATTTCTTTCTTATAAAAATCAATTATTCTTAATAATTGTATTTGACATAAAATTATGATATGCACTCAAATTTATTAATAATTAACTATTTCATCGTTATACTAGACAAGCCCTCATTACTATACTACATGCTAATTTTGATTGAATCTTAAGGGATATTATATGATAATACCAAATGTCATGTCCCTATTAATTTAAAATTTAATGTAATTAATTTATTAATAAATAAGTATATGTGCTAATAATTTAAACTATTGTGGATGTGTTTAGAATAGGAATATATTTGACAAAAATAGAATTTTATAATGCAAATAAGTGGGAATAAGTTAATTAAAATTTTGTGTAAAATTAAATTTTACTTTATTTATTTATTTCATTAGTACTTTATATGCATGTTAGTTATTAAATCATTGTAGATGAGTTTCGGATATGAATTTAATTAACAAAAATAACAAATTACATTAAAAATAGTAGCAATAAAATTAAATATGAGCTAGTATATAATTAGAATTAAGTAAGATTGTTCAAAGAAGATTTAGGAAATAGCTTTCTTGTTTTTCCCCAAAACTTCATAAAATTATTAAAATGCCCCTATGATATTTAAAGAACCAAACCACCTTTATTTCTCCATATTTCTCTAGAAGGTTTCACCAACCACCTCCTTTCTTAGCATATCTCCATCTAGAATCTTCTTCCAAATCAAGCAAACTTAAGCTTGAAACCACTAACAATCATCTCAAATTCCAAGAACAAATTGAGGTAAGCTCTAGTAAGTTTATGCTTTAAGGTATATTTGTTGAGTTTTAAGTTTTAAATAATGAGTTAGAGATTTAAATGGAAATTTCACTTAACTAGTAAAATAGAAATTAAATTATTGTGTGTGGCTGATTAATTAGTTTGTGTGATAATTTAATAAATTGGTGTTGAATTCTTGTTAATTGGAGTAAAATCTTGATGATAGTAAATGGAAATACTATTGTGTGATGCTTGTTTGATTGATTATGAGCTATATATGTTGTATGTGAATTAGTTAGAAAATTGATTTTGAGTTCTATAGTTTTGGATGCATTTTTTTTTTTAGAAAATTGAGAAACCATATAAGAGTATAGCACTTGATTACCACTTTAAGAGTGAATAGAAAGGCTTAGTGCTTGAGTAGCCTACCTAACTATGACAAAACTTACTTGCTTCTACCTGCAAATATCCAAGTACCATACTTATATACAATACATGATGTTTGGAATCTCATATTTAAGTACGATACTCAAATATGATTGATAATAATCACTTTTGGAAGTCCCATTCGAGTAAGGTATTTGACTACAACCTAAGAATTTCTTCCTAGTGGCTAGTAGTCAAGTACTATGCTTGATTATTAGCTAAACAACATGCCTAGGATGAAAGTACTTGATCATTATACTCAAATATAAGTTCCAAACTTTGCTTCTGGATCCATCTATTCGATTATATTAGTTAATTACATATTATGCTTTCTTAAAAGTTTGTCTTTAAACCAAATAAGTTCGGTAGTCTAGTTGAAGGAATATGTATAATTATGTAAGTAACTTATGGATGGAATATATGCTAATTTTTTGTATTTGTAATACATTATGGTTATGAACAAATATGTAGACTGAAAGAAAATTTAATTAGTCCTTTTTATATGATTGTTTGTGTGATATTAATGGTAAAAATCCATATATGTTAAGGTGTGATACAAAATTTTAGTTGTGTAAATAAATACGAATAGGAATTGATATGAATTGTGATGGCATTAGTTAGTTTTTAAAAGTGATTAGTAATTTGACAAACCTAGTAGGGAAAGGCATGTGATTTTGTGTATGTGTGTGTGTATGGATTATTGTATAACTATAAATAATAGTTTATTGATTATAAATGTGTTGATATTTTAATAAACCCTTGTTGATTTAAAAAAAAAAATGAACTAGAGGAACTAGTATGAAAATGTTAAAGGGTTATTGTTGAAAAATTGTGAAATGATATGAAATTAAAAAGTTTGTGAATAGCTAAATTTGAAGGGAGGCATAAGGTAGTTCAATGATTTTTATTTATGTCTGCACATGGTACTAGAACCTAGTTTTTCCTTGTATGGGCATTGAAAATCGAGTCTTGAGAACTTTTGCTTTTGAATAATGGTAAAGCTCAATTCTTCACACAAGGGCTCCTTTTTATGAAGGTTAGAGCAATTCTAGCAGGTGCTAGAAATTGTTAACTCATATTTCATGCTCACGTTTATATCATGTTACATGTCATATCTCACCACAGTGTTTATGGGAAGGAGGTAAGGAGAATGGTAGATAGGTTGACCGAGTAAGCATAATAAGAGTAACTCTTTATACTAAAGTTAGTTGATATTATCTATAATGTACATGATTGTGTGTTATTTGCTATTTTGATATTATAGAATATTTGTGGTACTTTTTAAATGTGAATTAAAAGGATATTACTTGGTATTCGCTTATTGTCTATTATATGTTATCATTGGTGAACAAAAGTGAAATGTGACATAAGATAGAAATATGGCCATGATGGAGGATCAAAATATTTGTATATATAGAATAATATATAGTGGTCATGTATGATTATTTATATTTTGTTAAGTAAGTTATCTACTTACTAACTTTATGGCTTATTGGTTTTATCTAAAATATTTTTTTAAGATCTGTATGTTACAGCTCTCCAACCACCATTAGTAACTTAAAAGTAGAATTCTTCTTGAAAGCTTGTTTTACAGCTATAGTCAATGTTTAGTTATAATTAGAATGTATTGGGCCTTAATGGAAATGGTGATAACTCATAACAATTTAAATTCAATATAAATTGAAAATACTAAAGTAGATATTTTGAAAAATAATCATAAAAGATAGTTTATTATATAGTAGCCATGTAATAATACCAAAGTAGGATTAGAAAGGTTGGAAAAATTAAGAGCTCTACATCAGTTATGATTTGGTAGGCTATGACACCTAATTTGACTAAATAACCTAAGTCCACCAACTCAAAAAAAGCTCTACTCAACTTAACCAATTGTCTTACTAAAAAAGTCAAGTGATGAAGCCTAATATGATTAGCCTACATTGTTAACCTAAACTAGCTATATCAAAAGGCTCCCTAGAAGGATCAAATTAGCTTAATCTTAGCCCAACCATGGTACTAGTCCAATCAATATTACCCTTCCATACATATAAATCACATTAAAAAGGTGAACATTCACTTCTTTAATTAGTTAGCTTAGCACTGAGATTTTTTCAAACTATCTAAGCCACATATACACTTTTAATTGACTTTTCATATCACACTAAATGTTACATTTAGACTCCATAAAGGCTAAAGTTAAGGTATGAACTTTTCTTTGACAAGCAGTTTTTATTATTGTTACCCTGCTCAAATATTTATTAACTTAAGTATTGGAATGTACTAGTGAACACCTTTTTCATTGTGTACATCTAATATGTGTTGCTTGTGTAAGCTAGTTAACAAACTGGTAGATCTATATTGGGAGGTTAATTGGATAAATTCGAAGTCACCATTATATGTTATTAAGTGAAATGGTTATATGAATATTGAAGTTTAAAATCCTCTTGCATATTCCTAGTCATTAAAATAGATACAATGATAAGAGATATTATAAACATTTTTAGGTCCATGGTGACATAAAAGTTCAAGTTTATAACCTCTTGTCTAAATTATCTAAATCCTTTGTGATTAAAATGCAACTAGTGATTCTTAAGAAATCTTTTACATATAAGAAAAGTGAATGGTAAAATTAATTTTTTTTATTAAGACAACATTATAGAAAAGGTGAAAACCTAGGTTTGATAATTAAGTTGAACTATTACCACCTTGATTTATATTTTAAAAAAGAATAGATAGAATGGTAAAAAGTTTTTCAAATAGAGAAAATTACATTTTATTTATATATGGTTTCAATTATTTTATTTAACCCATTCATACATTTTAATATTAATACTTTGCTAACCTATTTTTTTGTCCAATTTTTAATACAATATATTTCATAATAAGTGAGCTAGTGAACTCAAAGGAAATCATAAGATAGTAAATTATAATTTTTCATATTTATATGAATCAATGTTTAAAATTCTCAATTGGGATCTAAAAAAATATGTCTATCATGTCTGCTTAATTTAGATATACAAAGTATAAGTTATTAATTTGTTTTATAAAATTGTCAGTAATTAAATACTCAAATTTTATTATCCATAAATATAAGAGTTTCAATTGACTTTTTTTATCCATACCATGTATTATAATAGATTTTTTTTCATTCAACATGTGTAATTCAAACAAGAAGACAAGACTAATATATATTGGTTCCTATTGAAAATTTTTGACATATATTCACATAAATATAATAAAACTACACTTTATCTATTTCTTCTTATTTCATTTAATTACTCACCCATTATTAACTATTTTGTTAAAAATTAGATGGAAAAAATTTTGGTGGACAATGTATTAGTAAGAAATACAAGTGGACAAATTATAATGCTTAAAAATGAGTTAACTAAAATTTGATAAAATTATATGTAGATAAAATGTAATTTTCTTTATATATAATGAATCAAACATCAATTAACAATTGGGGGAAGAAAGGTACTATAACTAGTGGAATCATATAAAATCTTATCAAAATTTATGGTTATTAATATAAGGTACTTTCAAATTTCTAAGTGATGCTCTTCATGATGAATTATAAAGGTATAACTAAGCATCTCATGCAATTATCAAAATTCAAGCATGATTCCATATAAGTGTAATTTGTCATTTCTAGACAAATGGAATTTTGATGGTTTACATTTGATATGGACACTAGATGATAGGCTAAATTTGATCGAATTAGTTTCACAATTGACTTAATTTGAATATAGAAATTGTCTTAGCTATTTATGTTAGTTTTCATAGTAATTTTATTTTAAGTTTTTTCCATGATTATATTTATAATATGAGCTAGTTGCCATGTTTGTACTTGTATTAGAAGGATCTATTAGTCATGAGTAAACTCATTTATGTTATGAGATTTCTTTTCCAGGGCAATTTCCTTGTCAAGCTCAATTATGTATTGGGTTTGCCTAACTAGTATTCTTGTGGTTAAGTAACACAACCACAAAAATTTTGATCTTGTGTTATGATTTTAATTAAGGCACAAGTGACAATTTACTGTAATTTAACTAATCCATTATTGAGTTTTCTATTAAAAAATGGATACAAAAAAATTATATGAATAAAATGTTAGCAATTGAAAATACAAGTAGACAAATTGTAATGCTTGAAAATATAAGTAGGTTAAGTGAAAATTGACAAAATCTCGTGTGGATAAAATGTAATTTTCTTTATATATAATAGATTAAACATCAATTATATAACAATCAGAGGAAGAAAGATATTGTAACTAGTCAAATCTTAGAAAATCTTATCAAAATTTATGGTTGTCACTATAAGGTACTTTCAAGTTCTAAGTGATGCTCTTCATGATAAATTAGAAAGGTATAGCTGTGCATCTTATGCAATTATCAAATGTGTATGCAAATATTATGTTATTTATGTTAGAATACATAGGATAAGATTATGAATATTTCTATCTATCTTTATTTAACAAAGAGAATTGGATTTTAAATATTCCTATTGAATAAGGGTTTGAAGTAAGAGAGATAATTGTGTCTATGAAAATTTTGTGATAGTCATTATAAAAGCTTATGAGAAATCTAATGATAGTAATTGAAAAGCTGTGAGATTATCAAAGAGTTTTTACATACATTATCCTATAATCATGATTTATAGTAGATCTCTTTCCATTCATAGTTTTCCATTTAAATTTTTAAAAAATTTCATGTTAAATTATTTTTATGCTTTTTTTGTTGCTTTATGTTTTTAATTGCATGATACTTGTTTGTTTGGAAAGAGATTTTTTTTCCAACATGTTTACCCAATATATATATATATATATAGAACTTATGACTAATAGGTTATTTGATTCATATAAAAAGCAAGTTCCAGTTGAATTTCTCAAGAATTAAATTTCGTCTAGACTTTTCAAAAAATATTTATTGTTGTTTAGTTGAAAATGAGAATTAAAAATTCCTTTAGGAATTTATTCTTACCTAGGAAAAATATGTAAGTAACTTTTCATATTTCATGGGAAGTATAGCTTTTTGTGAAATCTTATTTCTGCTTTTTGTCAATTTGTAGTTGTTTGGGGATTCTTTGTATTAAAGTGAATAATGGAGGTGTTAGTATGACAAATGAGAATTTAACAAAATGACTTTTGTATGAAAGAGAGAAGCACCCTACAAAAAGCATTTTAAGTGTGACAAAGAAGGAATTTTTCACTTTGTCATGCAATCAGCACAAAAAGCATTTTAAGTGTGACAAAGAAGGAATTTTACACTTTATCATGCAAGTAGCACATAAATAGATGCAAATTCTTGTATATGACCTTTTAGTCTTTCACGGTAGAAAAAAAAGTAGCTAAACATTTTTTAATAAAAGTGTCATGGTGTTTGATGTAAGTGTATAGAGATTTCTATGGTGTTTTAAAGTATGTATAAGCTAATGGTAAGTATTTATGGTGGAATGTAAGTATGATTATGTATTAACGGTGGGATATAAATGTGATTCTAGTGTGTTTGGATGGAAAGGTGGAGAGATAAAGATCTAGACAGGGTAATAATGTTGAAGTGTAGGATGACTTTTATGGTTAATTCAAAATGCTTTTCATGGTTAAGGGATGGGGTTAAGTGTGGTTTACTCAATGATCTAAGTGCAACAAACTTGGAGAAAAGGTGTGATTCATGATAGACACTAAGGTCGTTATTATAGGTGAGCTACAAAATGTAGCTCAGGGTATGCTTACTTATATTGAGGTTATTTCATATTTTAGATTATATGTTTGGATTAGGACATGGTGACTAAACTAAAAAAGGAAGTTTGAGGTGATAAATGTCTAGGTCAAACTTTAGCATTTGGGTCATGTACTTTGTGCTCGGTGAGTCTAAGTATCATGAAGGCTAGTTTGAGCGATGTTTTATGAAGCAACATTCATAAAGGTCTAAGACATGTATGATTTATATTACATCTATTTATTGTTAAATGTGAAAGACACTTGCATGTTGTATGTGTGTCCTTTACTCACTTCATGCAAGGATCTAATGAGGAAGAGACTAGCACCTTTGAGGCCACCACTTAGGCTAATGTTAGACGACACCTTCATATTAATCCCACCAAGCCATATCCATAAGAAATTCTTGAGAATTAGTGGAGTTAGGCTTTTCATACCCTAAAGTCATGCTAACCTCTATCGAAGTTACATTTTCCAACTAGAAAGAGGGCCTTTATTGGCCAATGTCAAACGTTGGAGACTATATGCAAATACAAATCTTGGCAGAGAATAAAGGTAGAAGGAGTATAGCTCAAACTTATGAAAGGACCATCTATTTAAGAAGGTCATCCACCAAGGATCGACAGACCCATTATTTATCCAATGGGAGTAGTTGTATTCCACCTTGATACCATAATGATTTGATAGGAATATGATATACTCTGCCTTAATATCACAATTTTTATATTACAAAATATGTGATGAGATCACAATGTACTTTGCCTTGGTATTGCAAATATGACGTAAATAACATGACGAGGGTATTTCAATTCCGCCATGTTATCACTTTTGTGATGGGAACGAGATCTCCTTACCTTGATGTTGCTTTGAATAAGTCTATTTTGATTAATTTTTAGTCATATTGGATGATGTATCATTGCCATGTATCATAAGATCAATTAGCATAGGAATAACAGTCAATCAAATGGTAGTTTCATTTGCTTTTTCTCAGAGAACTTAAATCATTTGCATTGTCAAATTTGACTTTAAAAGTATGTTACATTTGGAAGAAAATGTAAAATAATAATTCAACTAGAAAATCATTGAGTTAGAAAATGATTTATTAATTTGCACTTCATATTCTCCCCTCGTTTAGTGGACTATAATGTTTGGTAGTGTTGAATATACTATATAATCAAGTCTTATAATATGTTTGGTATGTAAATTATATACTGTTGTCTTATATGATCTCCTTCCTTAAGCATAAGATATCTTATAATACTATACACTTTTCGAGGTACAGGATAAGATTTAATAAGCAAAATTTATATTGAAAAAATAAAATAAAATAATTACTTTTCATTTTCCTTATTATTTATTACTATCAACTACTACAAATTGATTGCCACCAATGTGATAGCGTATTATCATTGTCACTAATATGGTGATGGTAGTTAATACCATCCACGACTATCATTGTTGGTCTCCACCCTTTTTATTAACAATTACCATTACAACTATCATCAATTAATATAGCAGTCATAATTAAAAGCTATTGACACTACCACAAACAAGAATGTGATATCTATCATTATCACATATGAGAAAATTTTTATTTAGATTAAAATATATTATATATCATATCTTGTATTGTGAAATAAAATTATATAACATAAAATTATATATGTTATACAATGTTGCATTAAATATAACTAGCATAATATAAAAACGTATACTATATCTATCTTATACAATGCTATCTCATAATCCTTCAACTATGGGCACTTAACTTATACAACATACTAAACTAGACGTTGACTTTTTCATCAATAATTATCACGATATACTTCATAATTTTTAAAGTAAATCTTGCACTTTAAAATCCCGAATTATAGATGTAATTTTTTCAACAAATTAAGAAATTAAGAACCAGACATGCATGAAGGAACTAAAAGCTGTATTTTGTGCCTTACATATCTTCCATGTATGCCTTTGTTTACCTAAGTAATAAATTAATTGGTCTATCTCAAAGGAAAAATATGCTTAGAAGGGAAACAAGTGTGGCGTCTAAACAATATCTTAAATCACTCAGTTCCAGATTTTTCAGTTTCTTGCTCTGATTTAAGGGTCACAGAGGATGTTTAATTCATGCTGCCCAGATATTGAAACTTAATGTGCCCTTCACATAGTGCTGAAGACGGATATTTCTATCTTTTCTATACATTGATTGTAAACGGATTCGTCTTTTTTTTAAATGTAAAAAAAGCCCAGAGTAGGATATATTATTTCATTTTAAGAGTAGGTTATGTGGTTACCTACTTATAAATTTGTAGTAAAATATAAACTATATTCACTTCTTTTGTTTAAGATTTTATTTGTTTTGGCGACAAATCTTTTCTATTAAAATATAATTTTATTTGTTTATTATTATAAAAAATTTGAAAAAAGTAATATCTTCTATTTTAAAGAAAAATTTATTTTTCTCAACTATTATGTAGATATTATTTTTTTAATCATACACACACACTATATTTTCTTTTTTTAAAGAAAAATTTACTTTATTGAATGAGTTAATTAAAGTGTTTATACAGTTATAAATTCACATTTTTTACTTCATGCAAACTACTATAAAATGTTCATCCCAAGTCCAGTACTTGTAATGATTTTGAATAAAGTTTTCTCTTGTAATTTTAATTGAGAAAATAATTAATCTCCGGAAACTAATCCTTGAAATGCCAGCCAGATAAACTGGACAAACCAAGAATGGAATCCAATGAAAGTATGTATACAAATACATAAGCAAAAACATGTGTTGGTGGGATGAAGAGTGTTAAGTAGCAGAAAGCTAGGGTTTCAAGGAGCATCTATTCCATAATCAAGACAAAACTCGGAGTTATATATATATTTTTTAATCTCTATATATTCTCTTTCACCTATATTTTACATATCTCCAACGTGATTATTTTTTCACTAAAAATATTTAGATACTTCAATTATAATGCCGCTCTTTAGTTCTATACAATGAAAAATAGTTAAATGTCAGCTTTATATTTAAATTTGTACTTTCAAATTTTAGGATAAAAAATTATTATTATTTTTCTATTGAATTAAAGTACGAATATGTGTAATTGTGGGAGTATTATATATAAGACATGCTTTTCTTGCTTCCCGTCCTTAATTTCTTGAGAAATATATATATACTTCAATCAAAATACGTGTACTTATTCTTACATAATAAAAAAAGTCTGTTACAAAATTGAAATATAAATAGTAAATTTAATAATTAATTTTTCTCTTTTAAATTGGAATTAGCAAGAACAAGTGTTGTGAACAGAGTGTATAAATATTTTCCTTATTTTTATGATGACAAGAGAAAGACTTTTATCCATACTAATAAATCACCGAACTATAAAAACTTGAAATCGAACCGCAATATGCCAAGAAAATAAAAGCCTTCGAAACTTCAGACTTTTGCTCACTTGAGTTGAGGTCCATTTTGGTGTGGTTGTTGCCTCGAAAAGAAGCTTGTCAAAGGTGCAGTCCTGCACGTGTGACCCAATACCCAATGTTCATCTCTGACGCTGCCCCCTTTGAGAAGAACCCTAATCACAGGTAGACCGACAGAGAGAGAGAGAAGCCCATAACCCCAAGAAATCCTTGTGCAAACAAGGTTGTTGGGTATTTAGTGAGAGATAGAACAGAGTTTAAGAAATTTATGGTTTTAAATTGTCATTTACAATCACAATTTTGTTTTCTAATGATGGTAATTTTTTATAAATATATGTAATTTTATCATAACGTAATTATAAATATAATTTAAAATTATGATGAACTAAATTGGCGCAATAAGACTTACATTTATTAGTGTCAGTATAACTATTTTTATTTTTCAGATTTACAATAAATCAAGTGGTAATTTTTGTATAACTTCAATTCTCATGCTTAACCACCTATGATTTAAGTGGACATTCGATGACTTTTTTAAATTTTATTTTTCTTTACATTCTTAATTTAAATGAATTTAATAAATTCGTCCTTCTTATCATTAAAAAAATACTAAATATAATGACTGTAGCAACAAAAATGATAGCAAGTAGCAACATGGTGGAGAAAAAAAATTGTCCATATGATATCCATGATGATTAATACTAACTTTGAGAACATATATGTCCCTGGTGTGACAAGAGAAGGAGTTTGGATGTAATGATGCCAATAAGTAGTTCTTGACACAATCATGACGGCTGAGTTAATTAGTGTTTAATTTTTCTAAGTACAAAGGAGATTCATTCATAAATGTGTCAATCACGTTAATTTCTTGAAATATTATACTACTTCAATTTGAGATAATAAGAATACATTTTTTCATAAATTTTATGAAAATTTCTCATTAAATTCGCTACTTTTTATATAAAATTTGTAATGTTTTTATAAATAAATTATGAAGTGTCATTTTTCATATAAATATATAACAAATTTTTCATAAAATTTCACAATCTTTTTCATAAATTTTGCAATATTAATATTAACACTTGCCATATGAAAGTTTCAAAGGCTCTATGAAAAACTTACAAATCTTATGAAAGATGTTACAACATTTTAAATAAGTTATAAAATTCATGTAAAAAGTTACAGAAATTAATATTGATCTTCCCCGTTTTTAAGAGAATACCAAAAAGACCCTTAAGATTTTGTGGGGGTTCGATTGTAAGATGATTATGCCCTAGAATATGTATCTCCGAGTCCTAGAAACAGCTCCAACCCCTCCAACAAAAAAGGCAAAACTGAGATGGAAAAAAGAAAGAAAGAAAGAAAGAAAATATATTACTTCTCTTTCCCTTCGTCTATAAAGAGTGACTGAAAAATTAACAGACAAGAAACCAGAGTAGCAGCAAGAAAGAGAGAGAGAATATGCTGCTGCTGCTTCATCTTGAAGCAATCAGCAACATTTCAGCCGAGGTTTTGAACTGTCACCTACGATTACAATATTATGCATAATATTATTCTTACAGACCGCATCCAGTTTTTCACCCTGGTTACTGTATTCTTTTCCTTTAACTATTATATATTTTTTACATTTGTCCGTAATAATAATTGATAATTAGAGGTACAAGCACGAATGCAATTGTGGATAATTTATGATCATGATTTCAGGTAAACAAAAGCAAAAAAGAAGAAAAAGATAATATTTAGATATTATCAAACTAAAAAAAAAAAATCACGAATTTTTACATCCTTCTTCGGATTCAACACTGATCAATACCGTTGATCACAGGTCTTAATTAAGTAATTAATTCAAACGTAAAACTATAGCAGAAGAAGTATGAACAGATCGAAAGTAGAACAAAACAGAAAATTCAGGTTAAGAAAAATTCGAACATATTATTTGTCAAAAGGGTGAGCGAGAAGTGCTGCCCCAAAAACCCTCAGATGGTAATTGGCATGAATTCAGAAGATTCTGAGGCACTCCGCCAAATAGAGAAGATGCGTTAATATCCACCACTAGTTGTTGCGGCTGCTGTTGTTGCCCCACAATTTCCGGCGACCCTAATCCGCCGCTTTCAGGGATATCTGCCGCCGGTGTCTCCTCCGCCTCCAATGGCAGCCGCTCGTATGCCGCATTTCCGAACGAAGCAGCCATTAAAATCACAGGACCGGAGGCCATCAACTGGCCCACCACGGTTCCTCCTACCACCTGACCTTGGGCGCCGGCGAGATATATGGCCAATCCGGAAGCAGCAGGCGGTGCCGGCGGTGGCAGGAAAGAGCCGGATAAGGACAGAATCTCGAATCTTCCGTGTAGAGTGACAACTGCACCAGGTGACGCTGGTTGTTTTAAAGTGACATTAGTGACGGTGCCGCTGCCACTCAAAATGCAAATCCCCCGCTGTCTCCGCCGCGCAAAGGTGGAAACACTCTCCATGATATCGCAGCCGTCAACGATTTCCATGACATGCGATCGGAGAGCATTGGCACTGTCTCTGGTTATGATGATCGGCGGCTTCGGCTTGTTCTTTGTGCCGGGCGGCCTACCGCGAGGTCTTCTAGCTATCTCGCCCTCTCCCGGCGCTGTGCTTGATCCTAATTCTCTGTCATCCGCCGTGGCCACAGGTGCGTTCGACGTGGTGACCGTGGTGGTGTTTCGATCATCTCGATCCCGTTTCTCGCTGAGGTTTTGGCCACCATTGCCGCTTTGCTCGTCGCCGGAGTTCTGGTGGTTGCGATGGGCTTCTAATTGGCGGTGAGTGTGTAGATGAAGATCTCTACTAAGAAAAGGCGGAGGACGAGGACGGCCTTGGGCTGCTACCGGATCCATATCTTGGCTCCTGTTTCTTGCAAACAAAACCCTAACTATTCTGCTCGAGATTAATTCACACAAAAACTTAAGAAAACTAAAGAGAAAGAAAGAGAGATTTGCTGGGCTGGGAAATTGGTGGTTTTATTGATTCTCTGATTGCATTAGACAAATGGTAAGCAAGCTAGCTAGCTAGCTTAGCTTAGCTATACTTGCAATCAGAAAAAATGGCAAAAGAAAAGGGAAGATATTCGTAGAATCCACCGCTTTCGAGCTGAAATCAGCAATCATTTTCTGATCTCTCATGCATGAGGGGGATTGAAGTGATTGATTTGATGATCTGAAATGCTCAGTGGGATTAATTAGATGAAGTTCTTTTGGTTAGGGGTTTGGAAGAAATAAGGTTATTGAGGGATTTTTTTTTTTAATTGTTAGAAAGGGGAAAGGGGGAAGAAAGAAGGAAAGGAAAATAGAAGAAGTGAGTTTGTGTTGGGTTAATAAAAGGAGAGATGTTAGTGTTTGGTTATTTTTAGTTTTACCTTTTTAATCTTTGGAAAAGGTTTTTGGGTGATTACTATGTTGTTGGGTTAGGATTAGGTCCAGGAAGGAAGGAGTGAATAGGATGGTTGATGAGCATGAATTTGGCAAATACAGCGTTCGGATGGCGGTGCCCTGGGTCCCACTATTCTTTCTTTCTATCTCTAATGACATATGGTCTTGTCCCAAGATATTTTGGGTGACATTTGGAAAGACAGAATTATACAATCAACAATCTTAATATTCTCCCAAATTTGATCTCCATGAACCTAATTTTGAAAAAATGTTATGTTATTATGTTTGCTTCGATTAAAAAAATTTATAAGAGTATTTTAATACTTTATTTTGATTAATTTATATATTTTTTGAAGTTGTTAAATTATTAAAAATATTCACAAAAACAACTTAATGTTGAACATTGTAAAGATGGTGTGCTAATGTCATTATTCAATAGTTAATTGTAGTAGATAGTAGTGTATAATGATAAATGTAAATAATAATAAGTGGTGTGATGGGTGGTGACAATAGTAATAAATTATGATAGAGGATGGTTAGTTTTAATGTACGATGATCGATAATGGTAAGCAATAGTTAACAATAGGCAATAATGACTAATAATAACAAGCAATAATCAATAATAATAAATAATAACAAGTAATAATTAATAATAGTGTGTGAGAATAAGTGATAATAAATAATCATGAGTAATATTAATAGTGAAATAAGGTGATTGATGGTCAATAACATTGGATGAGAGTGGGTGATGATTAATAGTAGTTGATAGTAATAGATAATAATCAATGATAATATATAGTGACGGGTTGAGATGCATAACAATGATGATAAGACTGTAATAGAAAGGTAGCTAAAATAATTTGTTGGAAAAAGAAAATGCTTTCACCTCTCTAAAGTTATAATGAAATTATGGGGATTTTTCTCTAATTTCAAAATTTATGTAGATCTCTTTTGAAATATAAAACAATAATATACTTAAATCTAATTTTTTGAATTTTTCATTGGAAGATGATGAATATAGATTCCAAATGTAACAATATGAAATATTCTAACTATTTTGTGATAAAAAATATATTTTGATTAAGTTTAAACAGTTAGATTATGATTAATGAAAAAGTTAAATTTTAATTTAATTGCAATAATTTTTTAACTTTTTGAATTTAATTAAAGCATATATATATATATATATATATATATATATATATATATATATATATATATATATATATATATATATATATATATATATATATATATATATATATATATATATATATATATATATATATATATATGTATATGTATATGCATGTATGTATGTATGATCATAAAATACTTGGAATATTTTATATTATTTAATTTAAATAAATAATCATTATTTGTTAACATTTTATTGATGATACATTCAAATTTTGGTTTATTATTTCTTTTTTATTTCAAGAAAGGTTATATAAGTCTTGAAATTAAAGAAAATATTTATATAATTTTATTAAAACTAAAAAAATTAAAATATTTTTTAATATTTTATATTACTAAAATCTTTTCATATCAAGAAAATAAAATATCCGCTTCTCGGATAAATATTTTAGAGAATTGGAATCCTGTTGTGATTTTTCTAAATTTTGATAACGTGTTCTGCTGTATGTACCCCCACTTAAGAGCCAAAATGGTTCCCTTAAACAAAATGAGATCATCTCACCATTTAATTTAATAATTGCAATTAATTTAAAAAATAAAAAACCTCTTAATTGTGAGGTAATTAAATTTTATCCTCTATTAAATATCTCTCATATTTTACCTAATTGATTATTTTATTAAATTATGTAATTTTTTCATCAAACATTTAAATAAAAAATTAAAATTTTATTATATGATAATTTATCATATCACTTTTCACATATAATACTATAACTTATTTTCAAATATTTGATTTAAATATAATTTATCTAATTTAATTTTTATTAAATATATAACACATAAATTGTGTGTAAAAATGATGAGATAAATTTACATAAATTAATATTATAATTTTTATTTTAAAATCATATAAATTATACATATCAATTTAGTTTAAAATTTTAATTTTTAAAATCAGAAGATTTGGAATCCAGGAGATATTTTAATTTTTTTTCAAAAGCATTTAATACTAAATTCAATATCGTTTCGGAACATAATTTAGAGCTCCTACTCGGAGCATTTAGCATTTCCCTAATTAACATTCTCTTAGAATATTCTAAAAATGTAAAAAAAAAAATTTGCGAATCAAAATGCTAAGACATAAGGATTTTGTGAATTTAGGAGAGCGATACAAGAAATTTTTTTAATAAAAATGACCGAATAGTAGTAAAAAAAGGTACTTTAATTCTCATAATTTAAAATTGTTTCTTTCTTTTTCTGAATTTAAAGAAAATAATGAGGAATTGAGAAAATCTAAATCCCTTTGCCATAGTGTTCCCAAACCAATTCAACGCTAGGGTAATTTTTTGAATAATTCTTATACTTAATTACTTCTTTTCAGCATTATAAAAATTGAGAATTCAATTAATTTAAATTTATGTATAAATTATATATTAATTTAATTTTAAATGAATTTATTTTTAATTTTTTATTCCAAACGTAGTTTTGGAGTTAATAAAAAGTTACTCTTAAAAGAAGAAATTCAATCTTAACTTTAAGAGCATTTGATCAATAATGTTTTTCTAACATGGCATAATAAGTCTAGAATTGAGCGTTCTCGAAGCTGTTGATTAATTGGGCTTATAGAATCGTAGGGAGTGATAGTGTGTAGATTTATATTTGATATACTTCTCACCGTAAATAATGTAGTAACTCATGACAGCTTAGTTACATTTATTAAATGAAGTTTTTACTTTTAGTCAATAAAAAAATACTAATTAACGTTAAATCAAATAAAAATTCTGCATTCATGATTTAAAATCTTGAAAATAAATTGGATATTTTGTTATAGGATTAATTGATTCCAAATCTCAAAATAAATTACTTAGATAACTACTGAAATGTAAATTACAAAGTAAATATTTCTATAATACAAAATTTTCAAACTTTCTTTTTAGGTGTTCAAGCTGTGCAAGTGTTGTTTAGAATCACATCCTATCAACTTGGGTTGAAAAGAATACAATGATTAACAAAGTTTTTTTTTTTTTTTGAATGTATGAGTTTGAACTCTTGGTGATATTATGTGATTCGCTACTTATATTGTCATTGAAAGAATTTAATTTAATTTATTATTAATATAAATTAATTTTATACTATTATATATTTATACATTATTATATTAAAAATTATTAAAATTTATTTATTATTATTAAAAAAATTTAATTATTACTATTTTTAATAATATATATTCTCTTTTTTCATTGGTAATCAATTAAAACTCTTATTAAAAATATAATAATATCGAACAAATACTTTGTTACTAATATATTTATTATAAATATCCACAAAACATTAACTTAAACCTAACAAATACATTACAGTACATATCGAAAATGGGAATGTAAAAATTGTTATAATTAAATTATAGGATTAAATTTCTGTATAATCTTTGAATGAGTTTGTTAATATTAATTAATCATGTAATATAGTGAAGAATTTAAGGGAAAAAATTGCTTACACAGACACCAAAAACTCAATATCTTAATAAATTGTTTTATTCCAATTTTAGCACAAATGCCCTACATTGCATAATATGCTAAATATTGGTTTTTGTTTGCTACATAGTGAATTACTTCTGACAATTATTGTTGGAACTCATTCATTGGTTCAATTATGTGAAAAGAAAAATGGATTCCAACTATTCTTAGAGTTGACTTCATCTTTAATCCTTTATATAAATTAATTATCCCATTCTCTCGGATGAAATTTGAACATATTATATATAATCAAAATGATAAGAGTAAGGATAATGTAATTACATCTATCAAAATTTATAATTAGCATTATTAATTCATTATTTTTATATTTTTTTATAATTATTCATCTATCTCTTCACTAATAAAATTAAAATAACTGGTAAAAATAAAAAATATAATTAAAAATTAAATATATATTTGATATTGTTTAGATGAAATTTATCAATTCGTTTCAATTTTTTTCATTTATTTTAATATTATAAGTGAAAGAAAAAATAAATAATTAAAATTAATATAAAAACAAAGAATTAATAGTACTAATTATAAAATTTTAGAGAATAATAATCATTATTTTCATAAATAAAGGACTAAATGTTATGATAATTATAATTTTTATTTCCGTACCCCTCTTCTAAAGTATAACTTGGATATTAAAAAATAAAGTATATTACAGCCATTGATAAAAAAATTAATAAATTATAATTTAATAAATAACAAATAATTAAAAATAATTTAAATTTATAATTATTAACTTTCCTAATCTACTCATTAACAATTATGATACAATTACTCAAATGAAGGTTATGATAAAATACTTTATGCATGTTTTAATTTATAGAAGTTAGTGATAGAAAAAATATCTCCTTTTTAAACATTTGAGTATTTAGCAATCAAAATACATAGTGCAATAAAGTACACAAACACTTTTATTTATATCAGGACACATTGCTAATCGCACTAAACAAAGCAAGATCGAATCAAATAAAATACAATTTTTCAAGGGGAAACTAACTACATGAAGCAATGATATTAACGTTGAAATAATCAACAACTAATAATATTCTATTTTATTTCTTTTTAAGTGTTGTTTTGAAAGAAATACTTTTATTTATTTATCATTTTAAAAATTATAATTGTATTTGTTATTTATTTTCAAATATTATTCTACTTTCTAAATAAATTATTAATTACTTTATTTATCAATTAATTTTTAATAAAAAATATATTAATAAATTGAAATTTATTTCTTTTAAAATTAAAATTATTTATTTATTTTATTAATTTTTATGTATTTATTATAGATGACAATTAAAATTATTATGTGTAACCCTAAATGTTCTTATTATATGGGTAGTGTTCAATTTTAGTATCATAGACTATTATATCATTACTACCTAAGTACTGAGAATATCAATGATTCAATATAACTATTCCATAACCAATGTTTTATGTAATTTAATCCTTTTTATCCTAAATTTTTAAATTAAATTCAAGGCATGGAATATGTCACCCCTTACATAATTCAATCGATGTGTTTCTTGATATTTGAGTAAATTAACTAAAACAAATGAATCAATGTTACACATTGATTCATTTAAACACGACCACAAATTTCATAATCTCACTAAATTAAAAAGCCCACATATATCACTCCCTCTATATAAGAAGGACAAAATCCAATTTAGATCACTTACATTCTTTTGCAAAATTAGTGCTTACCCAATTACTATCTTTTAGGTTGACTCTATTGTAGGTGATATTAGATAGCATTAAAGTACACAACTCTTTAAGTAGGTAACTATAATGATTTCAAGTTAAAGGACCACCTACATTATTATTACTATGAGAATTACTTATAACACTTATATAGTAATCAATGTAGTATTCTCATAGCGAGTCAATTCAGTATATTTATTCCCTAACATATACATATAAATTAATTAGATATCTCATATCCATGACAACAATCATTATCCAATACATATATTAATTTTGACGTATTATTATTATCCTTATTTATAATAATACTCAAGTAAGGGCCTTTTAGGAATAATATAAATTATTCCATGATCAATTATTATATTTATTTATATTATGCAAAGTTAAATGTAACAATCAATTAAAATGCCTTTATATATAAAGAAAACATAATACAATATATGCAAATACAATTATTTTATGATTAGCTACTAAAGCATACTTTAACCACCTCCTACTTGCACTAGAGCCAATCATTCACGTGTTTAATGCTAGGTGACATAATGTGACCATTATGCTTTTGTTGTGTTAAAGGCTTTGTTAATGGGTCAACGATATTATCATCTATTGGAACTTTATATATCTTCACATTTCCTCTATTAATGATTTCATGGATGAGATAGAAATGCCAAAGTATATGCTTGGATCGATGGTGAGATTTAGGTTCCTTAGCTTGTATAATAGCCTTATTATTATCACAACAAAGATTCATTAGGTTTGAAATGATAGGAAGAATGCTAAGTTTAATAATGAAGTTTTTGGTCCAAATATCCTCTTTTAATATATTGGAGGCAATAATATATTCAATCTTTATGGTAGAATCAACCATTGTTTATTGCTTCAAATTCTTCTAGCTTATAGCATCGCTATTTACGCAAAACACTTAACCTAAATGCAATTTGAAATCATCCTTATTAGACTAGAAACCAACATCAGTGTAACCCTTTATATTTAGTTCCTTTTCGCCTCCACATATCAAGAATAAATTCTTATTCCTTCTGAAGTACTTAAGGATATTCAATGATCCTCACCAGGATTTAATTGGAACTTACTCATCATGTTTAAGGCATATGAGACATTAGGATGAGAACATAACATGACCTACATGATAAATCTAATTACTGATATATATGGAATCTTATTCATGCTGTCTCTTACATTTTATGTCTTAGGACATTGAGTTTTTAACAAATTTATATCATCTAACATACATAAAAACCATTTTTTTTTGTTCTTGCATACTGAACCATTCAACACTTTGTCAATATATATACTTTGACTTAGGCCAAACAATTTTCTTATTCTATCTTTATAGATCTTAATACTAGGACGTAGGCTGATTCACCCAAGTTTTTCATTAAAAATTAATTTCCTAACCAAGCTTTTGCAACCTATAGCATAGAGATATCATTTCCAATAAGCAGTATGTCATCTATATACAATATAAAGAAAACAATTGTGCCTATACTAACCTTTTTGTACATAATATTCACTTCTTTTTTGATAAATTGAACTTTTGATTACATCATCAAAACAAAGATTCTAGCTCCATGAAACTTGCTTTAACCCATAAATGGATTGTTGTAACTTACATACCTTTCCAATATTTTTATAAGTGATAAAACCTTCAGGTTGTATCATATAAACATCCTTAGGAAATTTGCCATTAAGGAAAACTGTTTTAACATCCATTTATTAGATTTCATAATCATAAAAAAGCTATAATAGTAAGGAAGATCTGGATGGATTTTAACATGAAAAATGGGGAATATGTCTTACTATATGTCATATCATGAATTTTCCTTATACCTTTATAACTAATTAGCCTCTAAAGGTTTTACATTACTATCCACATTAGTTTTTTTTTTTAAAACCCACTTGTATCTAATGGGTTATGTACTTGGTTGACATACATGAATTCTATCTTAGATCTCAATGCCTCAAGCCACTTCTTAAAGTCTAGCTCTTTAATAACTTTTTAGTAGGTTATGGGCTTGTCTTAATCCATGAGTAATACATCACCATATTGAGTTATAAGAAATCTATACCTTCCATGTTCATGATGTATCCTACCAGATCTATGCAAGACTTGTGTTACTTGAACAAGTTCCTATTTCACAATAACTTATAGCCTTTGTTTAGGTTTTTTTATAGGTTAAATGTTATTGTATAAGTTTTAAATTTCTTCGAGTTCTATTTTTCTTCTACTAGTTTTCTTATAAATGAATTCTTTTTCTAGGAAAACACTAGTTTGTGTGATAAACATTTTACCCTTAGTAAGACTACAAAATAGTACCCTCTAGTTTCCTTGGGATACTTTATAAAGTAACATTTATTCGATTTAGATACAAGCTTGTTAGAGGCTTGATGCTTTACACAAGCCTCGTAACTTCAAATCTTTATAAAAGATATACTAGGATATTTCTCAATCCATATCTCATATTGAGTTTTTTGAATTGTTTGAGAAGGAAGACATTTGAGTGTAAAAGCAGTTATTTCTAGAAAGTGTCCCCAAAAGGAAATTGAAAAATTTGTATAACTTATTGTCATGATGTGCCTTATGGCGAATGGTGGAAGGCAAGTGGTTTTGTACCTTCTTAGAATGTTGAAGTATGAATATAAAGAAAATGAAGTCACTACCAATAATTTTTTTTATAATATGATTGAAATGCTAAAAGAGGTATGCATTTCTAAAGTTTAAATTTGGGAGTTAGTTATGTATAAGAAAAGTATTAGTACCCAATAATGACCGTTCAAAGAATGATTGCTTATTTTTAATTCTATTTTTAAAATCAATTATAATGATTATTATTATAATATATGTATTTTTTTAAAAAAATATAATTGGTATATCCCACTTTACATTTCATAATATCAAAAATAATGCATGATCTTTGTAAGAATGGGTAGCATAGAGCTATTATTTATCAAAACAATATATATACCCACAGCAATTATTATAAATCAATGTTTATGAAAATATTTTTTAGACAAAAATAAAGAAAGAAAATTTTTAAACATCACTCTTGTAATATTGTGACAATACTCATATGTTTCAATTAATTTTATTTTTAAGATTTTATAAATATTAATATGATTCAAATGAAAGAAAATGTCTTAATAATGTCAAATATTATCATGATTACTACTTAACTTTAGTATGCCATAAGCATAAATTTTATTATATTTGAAAGATTTTTAATAAAATGATTGTAATATAGCTTTTAAAAATGATAAGATAAAGAAAAATTATTTTAAGTAATCTTATTTATTTATTTATTTATATTAAAAAGTGTCAAATCAATAATTCTTTAATTTATAATATCAATTTTTTCTAACTTTGTGGGCAAGTTTGAATAAAAAGGATTGTTTAGAAGAATTGAAATTATTTTTATTGCACTTATAATTAATTTTAACATTATTCCATAATTTTTAAAGTATTAAATCAATCCAATTTTTTGGTCAAATTTGAATAAAAAATTACTTTAAAATTAGAATCATAATTTTAATATTATTTTATAATTTTTAAAGTATCAAATTTATCCAACTCTATGGTAAATTTGAATAAAAGAATTGCTTAAAAAATTAAAATAATTTTTATTACACTTGCAATTAATTTCAATATTTTTCCATCATCATAAAAATACATAATATATTTTTAAATAAAAATATAAATACATGATAAGATAATTTTTATGTGCAATAATATTTATTTATTTTAGTTTAATTAACTTACCCAATTTATCTTTTTAAAATATTCCTCATATTAAGAATATTAAAATAAATTGAACTTTTAAACTATTTTAATTTATTCCTTCATAGGAATTGCACAAAATAATATTTTAACAATATTATTAAAATATAAAAAGGAATTTTTTAAGTAAAGAATAATAAAAATATAAAAATAAAAAATAAAAAAATATTTAGGATATGATGGACACAATAATGTTGCCCTATCTGTTATCATATCCCATTTCACTATAATATTTAAAAAAGTTAGAAAAAGGAATTTAAAACAAGTAAAGGAAGATGGGATGGAATAGGATGGCATAAGAGATAGTATCATCCTGTCCATTATTGTTTTTTAAAGAAAGGCCCTTCTCTCCTTCTCTCTCTCTCTTTTATATTTTGGTGCCCCGCTTTCTTTTTTCTTTTTCACTTCTTTTCTTTTTTCTTTCACATCTTTCTAGCTATTTCTTCCACTTCTTTCTCATTTGTAAGATCAATAGTGTACCAAATAGAATCAAGCTTGTTTTTTCATTCTTTTCCTCATTTTCTTTCATTTTATTTTTTCATTTTTACTATTATTTTCTCAACAAATTTTTTTAAAACAAATAAGAATCATGATTCCACTCTATTTAAAGAAAGAAAATGCAATGCATGCATTAAGAATAAGAATAAATTTATCTTTATGTCTAAAGTCATATCCAAAGTTTCAAAAAGGTAAGGATTTTGATATTTCAAGTATGAGATTTTTGAAAAGAAGATAAAAAGATGTGAATATAAGGATGAATAATTTTTCTCAATGACTTTTTCCTTTACTATCTTTCATTTTTTTTTAATATGAGGGTGAAGAATTTTTCTCAATGACTTTTTCCTTTATTACCTTTCATTTTTTTATTCTTTTACTTTTCTAATTATTTCTCCCTTCTTCCATCTATCTTTAATATTCTTTTCTTTTTTAATTGTCTCCATTCTTCTTGAATTTTTTGAATGCCTTTCCTCTTTTTTCCCACTTTTTAAAAAAATTTCCATTCCTTTTTTTGAATATAGCTTTCACTATCCATCTTATAGGAAAAGATTTTGGTTACCAAATCTTTTGAAGATATCTTTTTAGCTAGTTTGCCAAAAAAAATCCAAGCATCCCTACCTATCGCACATGTTAAGTTGGAAAGAATGGCTGAAAATACTAATCTTTTAAGTTAAAGGTGAAAAATAAGTTTCATAAGGTACAGTGTAAAGAAATGGAGAGTGTTGTTAGCTCCTCATCCACTATTCTCTATAAAAAAAACTAACTTCTTCCACAAAAAATTTATTTATTTTTCATTACTATTTTTAAAATTTTTTTAATTTCTTAATTAATTTTTTTATTTTAATTATATTATTATCTAAATAAAATTGGATGTTAACAATTACTTCTTTTGAGTCATCCTTCTAGATTAGAAGGTGAGTAAAGGCACTGATACACATTTCATGATCGGATAAGAATAACTTAATTATGAAATGTTAATGATTTAGGATGCAAATTTAACCTCCATTGAAGGAGTTTGAATTAACAATGAGAAAATGAATAGCCTAAATTGGCACAAGTTTGATCCAATTTAATTAGACTTAATTTAATAACACATATGAAAATAATTTAGTTTTATGTGGGCATGTCACTAACATAGCACTGATGAGGAAAAACTATTGTGGAGCAATTTCACAAAGATTTATTACAAAATTTACACATAACATATAAGTTCAAGTAAACAACAATCACACAAAATTATTTATTCAGCATTTATAAACATTTTTTGAAATAAATGACAAATCATCCTCTATTGATCCAACCTTAATTAGAGGTAAGCATCATGATGCCATAGATCACAAACTACTGAACATGTAAAAAGCTATAGTATGAAGTATAATAGCTAAAATACACCATTTCCACATTATAGCATCTTTTCTTCAAATTTTTGCAAGATTAATAAGCTTTTAAATTGTTGTAATGTCTCTATTATGGCATGAAGTAGTGCAATGGTAATCCAAAGCAAGATAGAAAAAGATAGGGATAGCAAGAGTAAATAACTAAAAAGAAGGAAGACTAAGGAATTAGGTGAGAAAGGTTAGAATGAAGGAAAAAATGGATAGGAAAGAGATAGTGCTATAAAAAAAGAAGGAATATTTCTAATGTGTGAGACTATGGTGTCATGTAAAAGACAAAAGAAGGAGCAAGTATAATTCAACCCATCAACAATAGATCAAGTTTAGAGGAATACTCATTTCTTACAAATTCAACTAAACTTAAACATGTTTAACAAAAATAAATAAATTGAATTTGTACAGTGTTAACCTAACTTTATTAACTCTGGCTTAACAATTGAATTAGGGTAAGTTTAGCCTAATTTAATTGGGTTCAAATTAAATGATTCAGATTATCATAGACTCGACCCAACTTCACATAATTCGATTTAACAATGAAAATGAAATGATTTCAACCTGACTTAATTAGGCTTAATTTAAAAATATAAAAGGCAAATGATTTGAATTGATACAGGCTCATATTAGCTTGGTTGAATTCAAATTAACAATGCAAAAAGTGAATAACCCAAATTTATACAAACTTAACTTAAGTCATTTGATTTTAATTTAATAATAAAAAAGTAGTAACTTAGATTGACATAAGCTCAACTTAGTTTAACTAGATTCAATTTAAAAATGGAAAAGCAATCAATCTAAATTGACACAAGTCTAACTCAACTTGATTAAGTTTAATTTAATGTTGAAAAGGAATGTTAATTAGAAAGCAATTTGTATTGCTATATCCTCAATTGAATTAGGCAGTCACTATATATATTATATGTTGGTGTGTGTCCTAGAACCAATCATATAAGATTATTAGAGTTATACACAATGTATTATATTTTATTTTAGGTAATTTAATTATTATATTTTTTATTATTATTATTATGCGCAATTTATAACTTAATATAATAATTATCCTTGGAATAGCTTTGCTATTCCTAAAATGCCCCTAGTCAAGTATTATTATGAAAAAGGATAGTAATAATACATCGAGACTAGCATGTATAGTGACTGATGATTACGAATCATGGATATGTGATATCAAGTCAATACATGAGTACATTGCTAGTGAACAATGTACTGGACTGACCCACTATGAGAATATTGCATGGATAAACGTGTCATAAGTTATTCTCATATGATCACAACTACGCATAAACCTTTGACCTGAAGTCACTACGGTTCCCTACATGAGGAATTACTCACTTTAATATTGTCCTATGTCACCTTTAATCAGGTGACAAGTAGGGCATTGATTGGGTGTGTCATAAATCATGCAGAGGGAAGTGAGTGATGTAAATGGGATTTTGTTACTCTTGTATAAAAGAGAAATATCCTTGGGCCCCTTGATTGAGTGAGACTTAGAAATGCATGGCCATGCTCAGTTGAATTAATATGTGATATTAATTATTTATTTTAAGTCTACTCAGTATCAAGAAATATAAATTGAACATTGACGAGGATGACACATTCCATGCCTCCAGTTCAATTTGGATATTATTACAAAAGGGTTATGAAGTAAAACGTTGATCATGTATTAGGTGGATGTCGAATCACAGACATTCTTACTACTTGAGTGGCAGTGATGTATTACTAGATACCGCTCGCTGTCTATGGCTCAATAATAAGTCATTGTCAACATAGTAAGAACTTACAGGGTACACAAAAGGAGTAGGAATAAGACAATAATTAATTGGACTTTAATTATATTAATATCCAATTAATTGGACTTATTTTCGTGCATATATATTATTAAGAATAATAAATTCACGTTTTATATATATATATATATATATATATATATATATATATATATATTATGTGATATTATTTGATATTAAAGTAATATCAAGTAATTATCTTATCAGATACTAGATAAATATATTATGAGATAATATTATTTTGATATTTGATAACTATATGCAATTATCTAATATTAAGATATTTATATTATGAGATAATATCATTATCTAATATTAGATAATTAATAGATAAGTCTTATCTCTTCCCATTATCTCTAGGATAAGGATAAGATGAGTTGTTAAGTGTGATTAGGATTTTGGAAGCATTATCCTAGTAGGACTAGGATTATGGCTTGCCTAAATTCTATAAAAAGGGACTTGAGGGCAGCACTTAAGAATCACGTTTTAAGCTTCCATATAAACCCTAAATCACTCAGAAAACATCCAATCCTAATTCTTAAAGAGAAAAATGCATCCTAGCAGACGCGTGGAGGGTGAGAGGTCGTTGTTCACTCCGTGTGGATACCGTAGAGACGCTATACCTTCCGGCCGGCGTTTGATTCATCCGCTCTCAAGTTTTGATCAGTAGAAACACGAGTGCCCAATAGGTAAAACCCTAATCATTGACTTATGCTTTTTGCATGGATCCTAGGTAGAATTCGGATCAAAAGATTAAAATTCCGCTGCATGTGATAATCCGAATTCCCAACATTATAATACAAGGTACATATAGTAGAATATAATAGATGTGAGACCTATTTACTAACACTCCCTCTTGAGCTGGGCTATAGATGTTAATCATGCCCAACTTGTTATAAATTTCATCAACCTATTTTTCTGGAAGATTGATAATCATTCTTGAATAGAGCCAAGTCATTCTTGAATAATCATCCATAAAAGATATAAAATAATAAAAACCAGACTTTGAAATAATTAGGCAAGGCTCCCAAATATCTGAATGTATTAACTTAAAAGGGGATAAAACCCATTTATTAACTTTAGGAATATAGGATTGACGATGCTATTCAGCAAATTGATAAGATTCACAATCTAAATGAGAAACAGATGCTAAACTAGGACATAATTTTCGTAAAGAGAGTAACAAGGGGTGGCCAAGGTGACAATACAATTGATGTAGAGTAAGGGTAGCAGTAGCAGCAATTGATTGAGAAACTTTATCATCTAGCACATATAATCTCCTAAATTCATATCCCCTACCAAAAATCTTCTTCGTCAACAGATTCTAAAATACACAATAACTAGGAAAAAGAAAACACCACAATTATATATAGGTAATTTGGCTAACTGAAAGTAAATTAAATGAAAAGTTTAAAAGGCACAAAACATTGAATAAAGAGATATCAGAGGTGAGATTAACCATGCCATTTCTAATAATAGAAGTAGTTGACCTATTAGCTAAAGTGACATGTAAAGGATAAGAATTATTAAAAGAAGATAGTATACCTATTTGACCTGTCATATAATTAGTAGGCCCAAAATCAATTACCTATATAGAATTGGAATAGGATAGACATGTAGTAGGATTACCTATGTGAACTATAGTGGTTATGAGTTGGATGGGTGGTGGCTATACAAAGGCCTTCAATTGCAAGTACTCAACAAACTCACTATCAAATAATAATTTACTATTAATTTCTTATTCTTGTGCCATATGCGCAAATCTAAATTGTTAGGTATTTTTTCCTACCAATTTTGAGTAGAATTTCTTGATGTGTCCTTGTTCTTGATAATGATAACAAATCACAACTGATTCACCTCCTTTCCCTCTTTCACTAGAGTGACTCCACCAATCTCCTCCTTTTTCTCCTTCATTAAAGTGACCTTGCCCTCTTCCTCTTCCCCTATAACCTCTAAAATTACCATGTCTTCCATGAGCACTTAAGCTAACTAATGCTACTAACTCATTCACATTTGAAAATGGAAAAGAGGAAGAAATATCTTTGGATACTCTTTGAACCTGATAATAAGCTATTTTTCGGGTGAGGGGCTCAAAACTGGATAAGATTTGTCATCCTGTTATACTAAACTCAAAAGGTAAATGCATCAAATAACATGAAATAGCTAGTTGTTCTCCCTAAGAACCCATTACATTAACATCACTAGTAATAGGCAGCAAAGAATTCCATTATTCATAAATATGATTGAACTTAATATAAAGCATTAGTCTTACTTCTCTCATCTGATTGAAACAAGGACATGGTTAGATCATATACCTAATTCAAATTATCCTTTTTTGAATATAGACCTTCAATAGACTCCCATAGCTATTTAATAGTACAACGATGAGTTGTATTATCTTCAACTTCGGTAGCTAAAGTATTACAAACCAATCTGAACAACCGACGATCTTCTATGATCTATTGTTAGTCTGGATCTTTTATGGGTGGTTCTTGAATAAGGTGATATGTCATATGAACTTTATCAAAATAATATTAAATCACTCTTTTCCAAGTAACATATTGTCGTCATTCAATATCTAACTTCTGCTTTGTTATTTTTCCACCTAGTGGTAATAATTCTGAAAAATTAGATTTGAGTTCTCTCTTTGAATTTTCTAAACTATTGGGACCCCTAGAATTGCTTATGAAATCAGAACTAGTATCCATATCCAGCCAGCACAGTAGAAAACTAAAAAAAATTATCCAGAAAATAGAAAATACTTCTTGGAGACACATAATTGTAAAACCAATCTTATAAAACCCTTCAAAGTCCTCCGAAATAATGGCAGATGAAAGATTGCCACTTGACGATGGTCTATGCACCTCCATGCACTACTGCTTGCCTCTGTGAGTGGGTTTCACACACCTCTATACACCAACGCATGTGATGTCATGCTCTACCTAATCAAGATCATCTCGTCCTAATCTGTTGTCCGATGTACCTAAACATCCCCTTCTAGTTCCAGTTCTGCTCCCACAGTGTTGAACAGTACTATTGTCTCCTCCGCTATCATACACTACTATACACCGCCACCAATCAACAATATTGAGGTCTGGGCTTCCACCAATAAGTGACTTAGAGTATCGTTGGTCCCACCATGACCTTAGTCACGCATAAAAAAAATAAAAAGAAAGGAAGAAAAGAAAGAAAGAGTTAAGTTGTTTTTGTATTTTAGTTTGTTGATTGGGATAGGAGAAGGATTGCTAGAAGGCTCTAGATACCATGTTAATGAAAAAGGAATTTGTATTGTCATATCCTCAATTGAGTTAAGCAATCACTATATATATTATAATACATGGTACATATAGTAGAATATAATAGATGTGAGACCTATTTACTAACAAGGAAAATGATTTGGATTGGCACAAGCTTAACTTAACTTGATTGAGGTTAATTCGACAATAAGGAGGAAAATATCTTAAATTAACATAAGCTTGACTTAACTTAATTGAATTTGATTTAACCTAAAAGTAAATGATCTAAATTGACATAAGCTCAACTCAACTTAACTAAGTTTGATTTAATAATGAAAAGGAAAATGACCTAAATTAACACAAGCTTAACTTAACTTAATCAAGTTTGATTTAATGAGGTAAGTAACTTAGATTGACACTAACTTGACTCAACTTGATTGAGTTTAATTTAATAAGGTAAATAACTTGGATTAATACAATCTTAACTCGACTTAATTAAGTCTAATTCAATAAATAAATAAACAACCTAGATTAACGACTCGATTTAAAAAGGTAAATGACCCAAATTGACTTAAGCTCGACTTAACTTGATTGAGTTCGATTTAACAAGATAAATGATCTAAATTGACATAAGCTCATTTTAACTTGATTGAATTCGATTTTACAAGATAAATGACCTAAATTGACATAAGTTTGACTTAACTTGATCAAGTTTGATTCAATGATATGAAAAGTAAATAACCTAGGTTGATATAGGCTCGACTCAAATTAATTGGGTTTAATTTAACGATGAAAAGAAAATAACCTAGATTAACCATGTTCAATTTAAAAAGGTAAATGACCTGGATTACACAAGCTTGACTCAACTTAATTAAGTTTGATTTAATGGTGAAAAGGTAAATAACCTAAATTGACATAGGTTCGACCTAACTGATTGAGTTCAATTTAATAAGGTAAATAACCTAGATTGAGACAGACTTGACACAACTTAGTTTAATTTAATGATGAAAAGAAAAATAACATAAATTAACATAATTTTAACTTAACTTGATCGTGTTTAATTTAATGATGAAGAGGAAATAATTTAGATTGACTAGGTTTGGTTTAAAAGAGCAAATAATTTAGATTGACATAAGCTTAATCCAACCTAATTAAGTTCAATTTAATTTAAAAGAAAATTATACAAATATGACTTGATGTAAGAATATGATGTTTGTAATAATAACTTAGTTATTTCTAAGAAGAGTTCCTTACTTTATCCTTTTAGGGTCTTTCTCCCAAAGCGGTTATGTTTAAAGAGTATTAAGTTTTACCATTTTCCATTATAGATATTTTCTCTTTGTTTGGCTCAAACTTTCCACTAACATTACCCTTTATTTTATATCTAGTGGAATTAAGATAATCCTAATGCTTAATTTGATCACATATGCACTATTAATTATATTCAAATAATTTAGACATATTCAAATAGGTAAAATGTCTCATAGTATTCTAATACAAAGTTACCATATAAAGATGCATGATGTTTAAAAAAGGAGAAGGGGAAGGACATAACAATGAATACTATTATTGCAATAAAAGCTAAGAATGAAGAATCATTAAGCAAAAATTCCAACATAGATGGCAATAAATATTATTTGCAATAAAGTTTATAAGAGATTCTAGCCTTCTAACAATATGTTTTAGAACAATAATGTCAATTGCCCTTGTATATGACCCAATCATGATGGGCCTCATCAAAGAAAACCTTCCTCACAGCATATAGTCCTTTTAGCATATGTCCTCATCAATCCTTTTTTTTATGGAGTTAGCCATAGCATAATATAGACATTTTTTCTTTAATAAGATTCAATTGATCATACCGAACTAAATCCACTTAGCCTTTTCTAATAGTGATAACTTAACCTAAATGAGCCCAGTTTTACAAAATATGAACAATTCAACTTAATTAAGCTTTAAGAACTTCTTAAAAATGTTAAGAATGAGACAATTAAAGAAATGGAAATTGCTTTCATAAAACTTTCCCATACTTAGTTTGCACGTCCCAAGTGAACACAAAATTAAAAACTCTAATTTTCCATAAAAGTCAAGTCATAAATAAGAAACCATTATAGTGTAAAGAGATTATAGCCTTCATAAATTAACAATGCATACCATCTAGAACTAACAAGTATGGAAACCTTTGAGAAAGTAAAAAACCAAATTAATAATATCTCACAAGTCATTCTCTCAATTTCTCTAATCTTTAAGGGTAAGTGTCTCACTCAAACTCAACTTATTAAGAATAGCACTATGATAGGCTTACTTAAATTCTTATTCTCCACTACCTAATTTACATAATAAAATACATCAAAAGTCTTTAATAATTAAAGGTTGTAATGGGATCAAGGTAAAAAAAAGGTAAGAACATGGAATAAGAAACTATCAACTAAAGAGATTAAAATAGTATTAATGGAAGAATCTAAATAGTAAATAACTAAGAAAGCATACAATTGGAATTGTAATTACTTCAATAATATATCATTTTCTCTTATTTTTATTTTTATTCTTATTCTTATTTTTTGTTCTTCTTGTTTTCCTTTTTTTATTTTTTTATTTTTTCTTTTCTTGAACTCTTCTTTTCATCAAGCACTTGATACACCTCCATACTTATTTAAGAACACATCCTCTTATTGATTTAGCACTCTTCTAGCCTCTAAGTTCTTATTAAACATTGTTCTTTAATTTAGGCTTGTAATGAACTAAAAATAAGGAAATATAAATTAGGCATAAAAAGGCTAGTCAATAGTAATGGAAAAGTTGGTTATTTAGGTACAAGCAGTTCATTTAAAGAAAAAATGCCTTAATCATATTTGTGCATGCATGTGAAAATATAATCTTAACAAGAACCAAAGCAAGTTTTAGAGTGACAAGTAATAGGTGAATCTCATATATAAGAAAGATAGTCATAATTAATAAAAAAAGGCTTGAAGTTTCATAGTTAAAAGCAGCTAAATTTGATTCTTTCAATGTAAAGTTTATTGCCAAAATTATCAAATTCCAAGAAGCAAGATAATTATCCAATCACCTATTAAACCTTTAAATCCAGTTAATTCATGCTTAAAACTTATACAATTCTTAAAATTAGTGGAAAACACTTAAATAAACAAGAAAATCCAAAATTGAAAAGAAAAAAAAGAACTCTTAAAATGAAATTTTAAAAATGGACCTCTTTTCCTTTTATTTTTTTTGAATAAGGATAAATTATGAAGAAACATATGTTACTAATGGGATATGTGTTAAGAATTAAGAATAACTCTTTACTCAATTATCCTTTACTCACACAATAAAACTAATAGTTTTACTAATAATTTTTTTATTCTTTTTTCAAACCTAGTTTAGACACTATCCCCTAATGTCTTCTATCAATAAGTAAAGGTGTATAAAAGAAGAATAAAAGCAAAAAAAAAATAATAGAATAAAAAAATTAAAAGTAAAATCATAAGAGTAAGAAAAGTTATAACAAAGAGTGGTGTTTGGTTTATTTTTCTTACTACTATCTAAGGTCTGCTAATATACCTATTTCATTAATAGATCAAGTTTAAGTACATAAATTTATAATTGGTCGATTATCTAATCAATAGTTAAGGTAAATATTATGATGCGACGAGTCATTTAGGAAATGAATTCATGTTTTATAACTTGATTTAAGAAAGATAATAAACAATCATAAAAATAATTAATGTTTAACAATCCTAATGATTTTTTTATGAAAGTTTAGTTTAGCCTAATATGCAATGCTAGAAATTCCTTTTAACATTTCTAGACCACAAAGTAATACAATAAAGGCTTTTGCATTGTAAAGCATGTATCCAAAACATTCATACATGCTTGAAACCTTTAACTTAGTACTTAAGGCATAGTTAGTAATGATTTAATTAACTAAATCCTTCATAATACTCAAAACTTTGCTCCCTTTAATGATTGCAATTATTACCACATATCCCCTTAAACTTTAGATTTCTTCCCCATAAACTTTGGATTTCTTCCCTATACACAAGGTTAATATTTCTAATAGCTAACACCTTACTAAGCTCATTTACTACTTTCACAAACTCCTTATCTTTTCTTAAATTGGTTCACTAAAGACATAAATTGATTTAAACCTGCATATTGATGGTCATTCCCTTTTTTTTTCTACCTTAGAATGAGTCATATATGTATTAATAAGCACACATATGCATATTTGTGCAATAAAAATGAGCAACACAAAGATCATGCAAATCAACCATTATTAGAGAAGTTTGAACTTAAAAATGAAGAAAGTCAAAAGTAGATGTTAGGCATAGTAATTTTGAAAAATAACATGAAAAAATTGAAAACAATTATGTAGAAAAAAATTCAAAAATTGACTAAAAAATTAAAAATAAAAGACATACGCATGAATATGAATAGTAGTTGTAATTTTGGCTCACATTTCTTTTTAGTGTTATGTTCAATGATGGCTTTAACACCTTCTATGAGTAAGTGATTTACTTCCTATTTAGTTTTTTTTATAAATTAGTAAATAGAATTTTTTTAACATCAGATTTTTGAGATTGTAGCGCTTATTTTCTTTGTTGAATAGATCCATTAAATTAAGAATAACACTATAAACATGTCCACTAGATGCATTTTAAAAGTTTGAAAAATAATATCCAATAACTCTTTACTCAATCCATCCTTTATGAATTGAATTTTATCTTCTTGATTTAAAGAAATCATTCTATTGTTCTTACAACACATATTATATATCCACCTTGCACACTTATGGTAGACTCCCATTCTTTTAGCTTTTCGCTTCTTAGCATAAGAACTTCTTCTCATTCCTAATATAAGTTTAACAAATGAATCATGACACTCACCTATTAAGTGTATCTTAGCTTCAATGATCCAATGCATATCCTCAAAAAGGCCAAAGCACGTGAACATCTTTATCATTTCAAGTTGACATCTGTAGATTTTCTTAAGCAAATCTTGCGGAAAAGTAGCAAACTTAATTTTAAGTTTTATAGAAGTTTCCTCTATATATTTTATGATCCTTGTAGGGGAAATCTAATATGGATGATGTAAAAGTAAGGTTTCTCTTCTAAGGTTAGCTACTTTACTTTTTAAAGCATAGGTGAATGTATAAGTGTAATGATATGCTTATGGAAAAATCATATTGCTAAAAAATAATTCATTCCACTTAAAAATGACTCGTGGTTTATTTCTAATCAATCATAATCATAGGTTTCGAGTTTTTAGTATGCAGTACTGATCCTTAAAGCCACAATCAATTATTGATGAGTTTAAGTGATATGAATGACCTTTAGAGATATTTAGGTATGATGAAATGATAGATACAAGATGCTAAGGAATAAAGATAACAATCACATTCAGTTAAGTAAGAATAAAACACAACATAAGTTATTCAAGTTTAATTTTTAAAATGAGGGCAAGCCATTCAATTTAACAAATATATGACATAATTATCACTTTTTTTAGTAAACTTGCATGGCCTAAATAAAAGATTAATCATAGAAGAGTTCCCTTATATGTTCTATGAGAATTTTTCCAAGCCTTGAAATTTCCTCTCAAAGGATAGACTTCACTCAAATAATGTGGTTCTAAATTTATTTTAATTTACGCCTAGTTTAAGTCCTATGACACCTAATTAATAAAAAAAATTTCAAATTACCCTTACTATCAACATTATAGGCTAGTAGGGCTCCTAATCCTCACTTGTGATAGGCTATAGACAAAAAAGATTCAATTTAAATAGAAGTGTTTCACTACCATGAATTGATATTGGCAGTCTCAAAAAGGTACCACTATTTTACCTCCTAACTAATCCTAAAGTTTAGCATAAACCCTAGGTAGAAAGCTCGTGATATGTGTGTTAGATCCACAGTGTCCTATGTGTAAGAGGGAATATCAATCATTCCATAATCTTCACATGACTAATTTACCATAAAATAAGTAAAGATAACCATAATGAAACAAACAAGGAAAACACACATGTAAAGAAAATATTAAATCAACATGTACTAAGAAAATTCAAAGTTAAGATAAAAAAAGAAGAAACATGATAGCCAAACATTGATCTGTCCTAAGCGGAGTTGCCAAGTTATTGTAACATGCCCCATAATAAATGGTGGAAAGTGAGTAGTTCCGTACTTTCTCGAAATATTGAAGTATAAATATAAAAAAAATTAAGTCATCACCAATCATTTTTTTATAGTGTGATTGGAACACTAAAAGAGATTTATATTTTCAAAATTTAGATTTGGGAGTTGATTATGTACAGAGAAGGTATTAGCACCTTACAATGTTCATTCAAAAAATGATTGCCTATTTATTTTAATTTTATCTTTAAAATGATTTGTAATAGTCCTTATTATAATATATGTGTATTTTTCTAAAAAAAATATGATTGGTATATCCCACTTTATGTTTTATAATATCAAAAGTAATACATGATATTTGTAAGAATGGGTAGCATAAAGTTATTATTTTTCAAGATAATATATATACTCAGAGCAATTGCTACAAATAATGTTTTATGAAAATATTTTTTAAATAAAAATAAAGAAAGAAAAGTTTCAAACATTACTCCTGTAATGTTGTGAAATTATTCATAAGTTTTAATTAATTTTATTTTTAAGATTTCATAAAATATTAGTATGATTATTCAAATTTTAGTTAATTTGGTGCCAAATCTATCTATCTTCATAGTAGGATTTAAAAAAAATAAAAATGCTTTAATAATATTAAGTATTGTCATAATCATACCAACGATTGAATCACTTAACTTTAATATATTATAAGCATAAATTTTATTATTTCTAAAATATTTTTAATAAAATGATTGTAGTATAACTTTTAAAATAATAAGATAAAAGAAAATTATTTTAAATGATCTTATTTATTTTAAAAATATTAAATTAATAATTTTTTTAATTTAAAGTATTAAATTTATCTAATTTCATGGGCAAATTTAAATAAAAAGATTGTTCAAAAAATAAAAATTATTTTTATTACACTTGTGATTAATTTCAATATTATTTCATGTTTTTTAGAATATCAAATCTACCTAACTTTATAGTCAAATTTAAATAAAGAAAATGCTCAAAAATTAAAATCATAATTTCAATATTACTCTATAATTTTTCAAGTATTAAATTTATCTAATTTCATAACTAAATCTAAATAAAGGAATTACTTAGAAAAAATTAAAATCATTTTTGTTGTACTTGTAATTAATTTTAATATTATTCAATCATCATAAAATATATAATATATTTTTAAATAAACATATAAATATATGATGAATATAAGATCATTTTTATATATAATAATATCAAAAAATTTTAATTTATTTGGCTTACCTGATTTATTTTTTAAAATATTCCTCATATCAAGAATATTAAAATAGATTAAACTTTCAAACTATTTTAATTAATTCTATCACAAGAATTACCCCAAAAATAATATTCTAATAATATTATTAAAACATAAAAAGGAAATTCTTTTATGTAAAGAATAATAAAAATAGAAAAATAAAAAATAAAAATGTATTTAGGAAGGGATGGACACAACAATGTCGTCTTATCTGTCATCCTATCTCATTTCACAATAATAATTAAAAAGTTAGAAAAAAAATTTCATAAAAATAAAAAAAAGTGAAATGGGATAGCATAATGGATGGTGCCATCCCATCCATTGTTATTTTTTATAAAATAACCTCTCTCTCTCTCTCTCTCTCTTTTGTATAATTTGGTGCCCTACTTTTGCTTTTTTCTTTCACTTCTTTTCTTTTTTTTTCACATCTTTCTAGTTATTTCTTCCTTTTCTTTCTTATCTGCATGTTTGATGGTATACCACATAGAATAAGGCTTATTTCTTCATTTTTTTTTCTTCATTTTCTTTCATTTCATCATTTCATTATTGCTATTATATTGTCAACAAAATTTTTCAGAGCAAATGAAAATCATGATCCACTCTACTGAAATAAAGAAAATGCAATGCAAGCTTTAAGAATGAGAATAAATTTACCTTTATGCTTGAAGTTGTATCTAAAATTTCAACAAAATAAGAATTTTGATATGTTAAGTATGAAATTTTTTAAAAAGAAAATAAAAAGATATAAATTTAAGGATAAAGGATTTTTCTCATTAAGTTTTTTCTTTATTACCTCTTATTTTTTTTATTCCTTTGCTTCTCTGATTATTTCTCCCCTCTTTCATCTTTCTTTAGTTTCTTTTTTTTTTTATTTGCTTCTTTTCTTTCCGAATTTTTTGAATGCCTTTCCTCTTTTTTTTCCTATCTAAAAATTTTCTTATTCCTTCCTTTGAATTTGGCTTTCACTATCCATCTTATAGAAAAAGATTTTGGTTGCCAAATTTTTTGAAGATATCTTTTTAGTTAGTTTGGGAAAAAAAAATTAAAGCATCCCTGTCTACTACACATGCCAAGTTAGAAAGAATGATTGACAATATTGATTTTTTTAGGCTAAAGGTGAAAAATGAATTTCATAGGGTATAGTGTAAAGAAGTGGAAAGTGTCTGCAACTTCTCATATATTATTCTCTCTAAAAAATTAATTTTTCTTGCAAAAAAATTTTATTTTTATTTTTATTATTTTTTTAAAACTTTCTTTTAATCTTTTTAATTAATTTTTTAATTTTTAGTTATATTATTATTCAGATAAAATTAGTCATACCATGTCTAATAGGATGTAATTCTACCTTTCCTAAAATACCATTCCATTGTGGTGTTCTAGGTAAAGTGAGTTATGATACTATATCACACTTTTTTAAATAGTCATTAAACTGTTGACTTAAGTATTTTCCACCTCGATCTAATCAAAGTATTTTGATACTTTTTCTAAGTTAATTTTTATACTTCATTATTGAATTCTTTAAACTTTTTAAATGATTCTGATTTGTGTTTCATAAAATACATATATATTTACTAGAATAATTAGTAAATATGATGAAATATTGAAAACTATCTTTAATAAGTGAACTAAGAAGTCCACATACATCATATGTATATAAGACCTAATAGATCATTAAGCCTTTCACTATATCTAGTGAATAGGGATTTAATCATCTTTCCTAATAAACTATGTTTGCATATCTCATATGATTCAAAATCAAATAAGTCCAAGAGTCTATCTTTATAAAGATTGGATATGCGCTTCTCATTTATATGGTCTAAGTGATAATGCTAGAGATAGGTTTGATTCAAATTGTTAATTTAACCAAACATAGGTTGGATTCAAATTGTTGATTTAGTTTTATGTTATAGTCATTAAACATTTATGTATTGTAATAAAAAATTTCATTTAAAAAAATTGAACAAATTTTATCCTTTATTAAAAAAACATAAATAATATTTCAGTTAACATGTAAGTTATTTCACATTAAAAATTAATTACTGAACTTATTCAAACACTAAGAGTGAGTCCAGGTCAAACTTAAAGGGAATAGAAGTCAATTAATGAAAATAAAATATAAAACAAGTGAGGTTTTCAAAAATGATTTGAATGAAACCAATAAGAAAAGAATTAAAATAGAAATAGTAGAATATAAAAATCTAGTCTAGGAGAAATAATACTCCAATTTTTAAATTTATCATCTATAATTAATGAATTTACTCATAATTCAATTACATAACCTATGAATACCTTAAAACCAATAGAAAACATGCAATTTCTTGATGCAGACTAACCAAAATAAGTGACCAATCAACTTGTATTACTAATTCAATTCAGAACAAGTGCTTAGATATATTGAATAATAGTTTCAAGGATTTAGAACCAAGTTAAAACTAATCTAACAATTCTAAAAGCAATAATAGCTAAATTTGTTCTCTATTTTTCTTAGGTAACTAATGATTTACCTAAGTGTCAAATCACTAAATCCTAATTCCTACTAATTATAATCAATCAAAATTAACCTACAAGCAAGAATTGATTGTAATTAATCATTTAGCTATTAACTACAAAAAATAATCAACTAACCTATTGTATTTAATAAATTATCTAAGTAATCAATTTGAATAAGAGAAAAAAAGAGATAATTAAATTATAAATAAATTAAAAATTAAAGTCTCAAATTAAAAAAAAATTAAAGTGATAATCCCTTAAATTGTTAAAAGAAACTAGCTACCCATGGTGGTTTACAAAAGAAACTTGGAGAAAAGGAGAATGATGTCTAAAGAGAATGTGTTACCTTTGGAAGAATCAAACCTAATTAAATATGATCTCTTGAGATCAAACAATTATTAGGCCAAGTTAAAATGAATCTTAAAGTTATAATAAATGGGGCCTTGCTTAATTTAGAAGCTTAAACCAAATTCCTGATAATGTTTACAAAAGTAAATTCTTATAAGTCAAATTCTAGTTAATGTTTAATTATTAAAACAATATAGTTTCGATAATCTCCAAACATGAAAATTACAAAGATAGATCTAACTGACTTTAAGAACTAGTTTAACCTCATTTGGACTCTTAAAACTCTAGATATGGGCTAAAAACTATGACTACATCAAATTAAATAGTAACTCTGCCTCATCTTTATGACCAAATTTGAACATCTAAACATTAGAATTAGATTCTAGCCAAGGCATGAAAGTTTTATTGCATCCTTTTAGCTTTTCAATGCCATAAATATCACCTAAATCAAACCTTTGGAACTCAAGTTATAAGTAAAAACTTGAAATAATATTAAAATCTAACATTAATCAAATAATTAAATAATAATGTAAAATCATGACCCAATTACAAAATAAGATCAATTCCATCTAATTAAATACATTTAATACTATAAAAAATAAAAAATAAGAGGAAATAATATGGATAATATTTTGCACATCACCTACTAATAGCAAGCACAAAATATAAGTCTTTTAATTCAATAATTAAACTAGTAGGTAAAGATAAATAATATGTTCTTATAACTATGGCAATAATTCTTTCTCCATTCCTAAATTATAGGTCCACTTCACCTTTAGTTAGAGTTCTACTCCTTTTGAGTTCCTAGACATTAGTATAAATATGAGAATAACATCCAATATTTAATACCCATAATGTAAAAATAGATATGTTAATTTCTATAACACAAATATCTAAAGTAGAAGTATCACTTCCTTTCTTCTTTTTCAGATCCTTTAGGAGGACTTTTTAGTTTCTCTTCCAATGTCTAGTCTCACTGTAATGAAAGTATTTTCCTTCCTTAGCCACATCTCAATGCAAAAGTCTTAGGCTTAAGCTTACCATTGGATTTTGAAGTTTTCTTATTCTTGCCCTTATTTTTATCCTTGCCCTTTTAAACCATCATTCTAGTATAAGGTTTTGTCTTTTGTAAATTCTATTTAGCAATTTTTAACATCCTTAATAGTACTAATAATGCTTTATCAATTTTGTAATGTTGTAATTCATGGTAAATTAACTATAGCTTTATGGCAATGATTATAGAACTATACTAGTAGCCAACTCTAAGCCTACTGAAAATCTTAATCTCTGAAAGTTCTCAATATAGCCAATCATTTTGAGTACATAAGACCCAATAAGATTTCCTTCTACTAATTTACACTAAAATAATGCTATAATGATATCAAACCTTTCATGTTGAGTTTACCCTTAATAAAGTTTCTCAAAGTGCTCGAGCATGTCATAAGCTTCCATCCTCTTATGTCAATTTTGAAGCTCAAAGTCCAAAGTAACTAAAATAAGGCAACTAATGTTTAAAGCATCATCATGTTACTTCATAAAACATCTCTCTCAGCATGAAGGGCAGAATTTCAAGTTGTTGATGAATGGATCCCTATGATATATAACTTGTGCTCATGTTACCAATCCAAGAAGTTTGTCCTAATCAATTTATCTTTCTTAAGGACAAATTGCAATAATAGGTTATTTAATGTATTTGCCATATATATCTATAAGAAAATATGCAAAATAAATATCAATTTTAATCATTTAATAAGTTATTTTATTAATTATTCCTCTTATTATTTTATTCAATTTAATAGTTTTCATTATTAATTTGAAAAATCATATCATCAAGACTTTCTAGTGGACTAAGATCCATATTTCATCTAGTTTCAAGTTAGTTTAGTTAATCAGTCAAATTTTCGCTATTTAGGTAGGCAACACTTATTAATTGCATCATATACAACTCTTCAATAATTAGGTGAACAATATTTGTTTAATCTATCTTATAAACTAAAGCATAACTTTATGCCTCTAGGCCCCAATCTTATTAAAATGGCCTAATTAAGTCACATTTAATAATCAGTATTTGGATATCACTATTATCCTATCAAGTCTCTCTAAGATTAGGCAAGGTACTTTGCTTTAACAAACCTATCTTATTTTGATCAAGGCCTTGATGAGTGCCAAGTACTAGAAAGCATCATATATTATTACTGACTTAATATTTATATTGAGAGATTTAATTAAGTTAATTATTTTAGATATAACTATTATTATCCATTTATTCATTCATCTTATATAATGCCTCTAACTACCAAGATCCTTTCAAGCTATTGGAATGATAGACTATTCAATCTAAGGTGTAGTAACTTCAATAAGCATCTTCCTTAGTGATCCTCATATGACCTCCTTATAGTTCCAACTCCTTGAAGGGATGTTATGTATGATTTACATTAAATATAACAAAGGACACCTTAAGTTACATTAAAAAAGAGTTAAGTAAGAAGAGAATGTACAAATAAAAAAAAATATAAAGAGAGACATGGCTCATAAGTCACATTTTAAAATAATAACCATGAAATAAATTCCAATCAAATTAAACTAATAGGGTCGTATTATGCATCATACGTCACGTAGCATATAAGGCATACAAACATCACAAGAGATAGGATGGAAAATTTTAAGTTTTAAAATTTGAAACCCTCTTTTAATCTCTTTGATTTTAAAAATAGGTTTGGAGTTTGGTTTTGAATTATGGTTTTTAGGATTAGTTAGCATAATGGTCTTGCATGACTAATTGTAAACAACACAAACACACAAGTAGATACATATGTACAAATAAAATTGCATGAACACACAAACTGGAATACAAATCACAAAATGCTACCTAAATGGCTATCATTTTTGTGGTATCCACATGAGCACTTGAAACTTCAATTAGATTAGATGAAATCACATACTCTATCAATATAGTGCTAACTACATGTTATCTAGTTTTCTAGACACATACTTTATTAATCTCGATGTTTCTATCTCATAGATAAAATCATAGGTTCTTTTAATAATCTTAGCCTAATATTTATCAAATCATAAGATGGATATCTCAACTAGATATTTTCTTTTTTAATGATTGATTGATATTATTCAAAAATTATTATTTGGCTGATTAATTTTATGTCACAGATAAAATTAACTATGATCTCTATCCAAAATTATCTGAAAAAGATATGATTGGATTTTTTTATTATTGACCAAGTCCAATTATAATTTTGATCAGTAATTATTCTATATCCAATGTTAATTAAGTATAGCTCAATCATATTGTACTATTACTTAATGAAACCTAATCGTATTAGGCCTACCCCAATTAAGAGGCTTAATTTAATTAAAAGTTCTTAATTATACTATAACCACAATATTTAACATGCTTTTTATGTATAACCTTATAGGTTCTCAAGATATTAGTAATGATTCTAAAATTCTATTTTGTTATCATAAATAGTGAACGGTATTTAGGAATACATCAATACTATCTAAGTAGTAGAATATTAATGATTTAACATAACCTTTTTATAACTAATATTCTATATAGTTTAGTTCATGTTGTCCTTGATATCCAAATTAAACTTGATGTATGAAATATGTCATCTTCTTTATAGTTTAATATAAGTGTTTCTTAATATATGAGTAAACTAACTAAAACAAATGAATCAATATTATATATTAATCCATTTAAGTATGATCATGCATTTTATAATTTAATCTAAGAGTTTTTTAATAAAAAAGATAAAATCTCATCTAGATCACTTGCATTTCTCTGAATGATTCATGGTATACCCAATCACTATCTCTTAAGTTGATTCTATTATAGGTAATATTAGATGGCATTAAAGTACGTAATTCCTTATTCAAGAAATCATAGTGATTTTAGGTTAAAGGATAAACTACTTTATTATCACTATAAGAATTACTTATAACACTTATATAGCAATCTATGTAACATTCTTACAACTAGCCAATCTAGTATTGTTGATATCTAATAATCACCTATGTGTTAACTTAATATTTCATATCCATGACCATAGTCATTAGCCAATATACAAACTAGTTTTATTGTATTATTATTATCCAAATTTATAATAGTAATTAACTAGGGACTTTTTAGGAATAATATTAATTATTTTAGGGACAATTATTATACTTATTTATATTATGTAAATATAATATTGAACAAAATAATTAATTGAAATGCCTATCTATATAAAGAAAACATAATACAATTGCATACTAATATAATCATCCTATGATTGGCTAGTAGAGCATATACTAACATATGAAGCATTTTCACTTTTTCTTCATTAACACGATTGTGTCTATGTATTTACACAAAAAATTCAACATTATCCCTACTTCTTAAGTGTAGTTTGGATTTAGGAAACCAAAGCAAGAACCTAATTTTCTATCCTTGATGACATAGTGCAAGTACTTATCATTTTTAAAATGCATGAGTAATAGGATTCATAATGTTTAATATGTGCACAAAATTAGGGACAAGGAGTAAAAATGAACACACCTAATCCAAGTTTCCACACTATTGACATCTATCTCCTTTATACTTAGAAAATGCAAGATAAGATCATTGTATAAAAGAATATTATAGTTGTGTCCCATGACATTGAAGCTTATATACAATAAAATGAGATCATCATTTGACATCTCTTGTACAGTAGGTTAGAGCTTGTCTTGAGAATTGCTAACTTTTATTTTTTTAAAAAAGAATGAGTTGTTAAATTCTTTGAATCTTTGAAGTTGCCATCTTTTCTTTATCTCCTTTTTCAACTTTTAACTAGTTTCTTACCATAATGATACTTAAAATGGATTGCAACAAAAAAAAAATCAAATATGTTAGGTAATATTTTATTTAAATGTAAACAATGTACTCAAAATGATGGAAAACCTCCTTCTTTGGAAAATTAAATCAAAGCCTTTAATCAAGTTAGGTGGGTGCCAAAATAAGGGTAACAGCACCTCAATCCTGCTATCCTCAATATAGCCTAGCATGACCTTTATATTAATCCTTTAGAAATGCAACGGTGTGGAGTAAGAGGTATGGAAAAACCATACTAATTGCCATTAGCCTAACATGAGGTCCAATAATTCTAAGTATATATCTACATCCATTTTACAATGATAAATAAATTAGTTAACATTATTGAAAAGTATTTAGTAAGAAGAAGTAAAGTGACAAGAATTTACTTCCAATAATTAGGAAAAAAGGTTGGGTCAACGGGGCAATAGCTGCCTTGTTATGGCATAGTGGTCATCATCTGTACCTTATCCTCTTCCCTCGAGATGGCAGTTAGTTTTTTCCCCTTCTATTGGAGCATGGCCACCGCATTCTATATAATATCTTTCATCAAATTCTGCTTTATCTCAATTATAAGGTTAGCAATGTCTCTATCAAATAATCCTCTATTACAAGGACATTTTGAAGCTTTCTTGAAGTAAGCCTTGAAGCCCACTGACCCTTCAACACCTCTCACACATCCACAATGCTCCCTAATTCTTAGGGTAATAATCAATATGTCCATCCTCCCCTTCAGCTAAAACTCTCTCTATGTGGTTTACTATATGAGCTGATCTTAGTATAATGTAATAAAACATGATTAGTCATGTGTTAGTAACTAAACAACACACCTATAGTTGACAAATAAAATAATAACTTCACTTACTATTTGTTAAGCAACCTATCAACTCTCCTTTATTATGAATTTACCCTTATTGAATTTGCCTCCCACCCAAAACTTATATCATTGTATAGGGGCAAAAAAGGTAGATACTTGTTCAACAACCTGCTTAGCAACTTGAGTCCTTTCCTTGATAAGGTGCTCTTTGAGTTTCTTATACCCACCCTACACAACCAATGCTTGTAGACATTTATGGACTAGTTCACCTTATTCTTTGCACTTAGAGCCTATTGACGAAAAAATAAAACAAGTGATAAGAAGACATTTTCATTATTAATATTGGAAGAAAGATAACAATACTAAAATGGCCACATTTACCTTAAAGTCATTTGGATGGTATATCTTCATAAGTTTCTCTCACATTTAGGCATTAATCTAGTAATATTTTTCAAAGGGAGCTTCTCTATTTATCCTTATAGGGCTAACATGCTCTTTCCCTAATTTTTGCATAAAATCATTTCATCTCTTACCCCACCACCATCAAGATGTGATCTTTGTACTCCTTGGGCATACTTAAGGTAGCCTATAAGGTAACCTACAAATGAATTATAAACATGATTAATAATCTAAAAAGACTCTTATGCACATGTAAAAAATGAAATGGAGATGAATATTAAAGTTTCTTACTAATATATTGTCTTAGATGACATCCTTAATGTTTTATTGCACTTGATGTTATTTCCTAATAATAATGGGTACTTTGGTGCCTACCAAGCAACCAATATAGTTGCTAAATTCAATTCCATAAGGTGCACATGTCTAGCCTTTGTCATTGAAGTTTTCTCTTTGCTTCTCCCTTTTTTTATGCTTAAGAATAATGTCCTTTATAGTTCTAAGACCCCTAACTCCCTTCCTTTTTCAATTAACTTTATTAGAACCGTCTGAATCCATGTTATTTCCATTTAAAAAGCTTTAACAAAAGCAACACGAACATTTACATTATATACCAAGCAACATCTGATAAATAACTAGGCATATACATGTAATAACTTAAATAATAAGTAACAATTTCATGTCATTTTATCACATTTAGTCTAATCCTAGAACAAAATTTTATCCACAATACGTTTTCAAAAATAGCATCTAAGTAATAGGACCACACTAATGTAAAAAGTTATTTCAAAAACATAACATCTAAGCAAAAATGATATTTTTAAAAATATAAGTGCATAATAGGAAATATGTTCTGGTATATCAACTCTTCATGTTAAATAATGCTTCTAAATCATGCACACAATTATTAAAGAGTAATTTTAAGGTAAAAAATGAAAGTTTTTCAAATATAACAATGCTACTTATTTAACCTTAAAGACCATAATCAAAATATAAAATGCTCATAAATCATTAGAGAATTGGAAAAAAAATACCTTAGATAAATAGGATTAAATGCTTGAAGAAGATAGAAGGTTGATGTCAAATAATCACTAAACAAATGTTAAAGAAAATTAAGTGGAAAGTGCAAAAAAATTGTAGAGCAACTTGTGGCATGAAATAAGTTTGTCCGCTATTTTGAGAAACAAAGATGACAATATGCTAATGGCAACACTTTCCACATTAATTATCACTTAAATTGATATCTAATATCCTTTACAAAATTACAAAAATGCCACTTGAACCAAACTTTCAACATTGGTTATATATAAAAAGTGACATCTAATGTTTGGCATAACTTCAAATCTTTAGATTTGCTTTCATTTTCAACATCAGTTTCTAAACAATTGATGTGAAAATTTATTATTTTTTTTTAATTCATTTTCTAATACAACTTTTAAGCTTCCATTAATCACCAATTCACTAATAACTAACATAAAAAATATATTATAATTTTTTAACATCCGTTGTTTATTAAAGTTAATATAAGAAGTTGTTCATATTTTTAAAAATATTACCATGCTATTTTGTAATTATGTATCAAATATTAACTTGTTATCATATATTATCCTTAACTATCAAGTACGTGTGTGCTGTTTTGTGGGGGGGGGGTGAAAGTAGGGCTTGAACTGAACTTTTGACGTCACCACTAGTTCCCGTCTTAAAAAATTGAATTATGATAGCCGCAGAATCTGTTTTCCTAATGCATTCACTGGTTCACCTCTTATAAAATTGAATTATACGGGCCGCAGAACCTGTTTTCTTACTGCACTTGGCATAAGGCCTTTGTGAAATCGTAAAAGGGTAAGAAGATAGAGGCATTTTCTTATGATGAAAAAAATGGAAGGAAGAGAAAGAAAGGGAACACGTGGGGTCATGGGAAATTGGAGCGGACCCACCCATCGATTCGGGTCAGGATATGTCTTCCTCTGCTTGCTTTGGTTTCGATGTTCTTAACTTTGTGGGGTCCATTTTTCTTGGGTGTCCCTTCCGGCTCCCTCCAATTCTTCCTCATCACCATCTCAATGAAAACAGAGCGCTCCAGAGCAAGTTGTTGGCCTTGATTTTTCACTTCTTTTCATTTTAGCTTGTGTAGGGTCCATGTTCGGTATAGAATAAAATAATATAATAATTTAATTAAAATTATTTGAATTATATAATTTGATATTATATAAGATTTTAACAAGATAATTATTATCAATTATATTTAATAAAAAATTAATAAAATATTACAATAATATAAAGTTGATTTTTAGAATTATTTATGAAATAAAGAAGAAAAAACAAAATCTTTCTTAATTTGTGATACTCATGATAATAATGTCGAAAATTTTTAAAAATAAAATTAATGTAAATAAATTTATCACTTATTTTTTTATATACATAAGAATAAGATAATGTTAAATGTTTTACAAAATATAATATATAACATGTATCAAAATTTATATTGTAAAATTATTATATCCCTATCACTAAAATAAATTTTCAAACATTTCCTAATATTATATTTTTTATTATATTTGTTGGTCGACTGTTAAGAGCAAGTGCAATGCATTTGTTCAATTATCCTATATTTGAGAGTGTGTAATGCACTTATTGAAACATTCATTTCTAGTGAGTATATTTCACTCCCTTTACTCTTGTCACTCTATGTTAAATTTTCATGTAATACTCAATATATTAAATCATGACAACTTAATACATTAAAAAAAATTGTATTAAACAATTAATAAATTTCAAATGCATTAAATTATGATCAATCAAAAAATTGAAATGTTATAATAATTTAATTTATGTATTCATTTGAGAATTTTCATATTTTATTTTGTTATTAATGTGTTTTTTTTAAATCCTATTATATTATTTTTATTCTTTTTAGTATTTGTCTATAATTTATTAGATATTAATAGAAGAACCGATATATTTAGGATGCATTAAATCATGATTAATTAGATAATTTAAACATTATAGTAAATCAAGTTGATGCATTGATTTGAAAGTTTTATAAATTTTATTTTATTATAAATGCATTAATATATATATATATATTAAAGTATTAATATTTTTTATCATCTTTTGAATATAGATTATATTAATTTTAATGTTTAAAATATGAGTAATGCTACATATACTAAAAATGAGATCCTAATTCGAGTTTTGAATACAAATCAAAGGCTGTTATTAAATATAAGATAGTAGGATAAATTTGTAAAATTTAATCCACTAGATATAAAAGATTGAAAACACATTTTTGGGTATTATTTTCGGTGTATAAAGAATTTTTCTTAAAATATTTGCAAAATTTTTAAACATGGTACGCATTACCTAGAGTTTGATGCACATCATCTTATATGGAGTATCCAAATTTAATCTTATATATTTCATATTAATTAATTTCAATCAATGCATTTATTTGAAAATTTTTTATTTTTATATTATTGATGTGTTAATATTTTTCATAAACAATCTTGTTATATCAGCTTTTTTACTTTTTAATTATAATTTATTAAATATTGATAAAGAAATATATGTATTTTGTAAAATATTAAATCATAACTAATAAAAAAATTTGAAAAATTATAATTAATTTGAATCATGCAAATATCAGCTTTTATCTACCAACAAATTAGATAATTTTTTAATTTTTTAGTTTTCTTTCTATTTTTCTTATGTGCATAGTCATCCCACGAAAAATATATTATCCAACTTTTGTTGAAATTCTGATGATAATTAAAAATTAAAAAGAACAAATTAATAAATAGAAACCAAACAATATGAAAAGAGGTGTATAAAAAAGTATTAAAAAATTTAATATCATTAGCTATATGTGAAGAATGATGTATTCTTCACCTTTGTATTTATGAATTTCCTAGAATTAGGATTAATTGAATAAATTGAATTTTTATATATTTAATTATTATATAAAACAATTATCATCATATATTTTTCAAAAATGATATTGATAGAATGTTGAAAAATTAAAATCAAGCATAATGAAAAATTTGGCCAAAAAAAAATAGTTTATGTTAGGTGGTAAGTGGGAAAATAAATAATTTACAATAAGAGAAATTAGATGATGAAAACTTATTTCAAATTTTTGATCTAAATATTAACCTTTTTACTAGTCCTTCCTTTAATAGGTGCAACTTATAAATTATCATGTAAAACCAATGTTTAAATAATATATAAAAAATCAATATATTAGCCAACATAGTGCAATCATAAATTTAAAAAACTAAATAATATTAATAATTAATAATAAAAATATAATAAATTTTTAATTAAATATATCTTATTGTAATTCTCATTAACTATCTCATCATATGGAATGGAGCGAAATCTACATCAATCAATTGGTACATCTTCATATTTTGATAATTATGTTTCAATGTTAAAACTCACAAAGAACTTATTCTTTTGAACTTTTTGAATTATAAGCTAGGATTTCATATAAATAGTTCTTTTATGAAGATATTTCTTGCATTTGTCATCATAAACTTTCTGAATAGAAGAATGAATCTTACTTCCTTAAAAAACCAAAAACAATATGCACTATTACAAAAAAAAGTTAATTGATGTCAGGTGTTTAAAAGATTTTACATTGGAATAAAACTAACATTTTATCAAGTACCATTGCAAATATTTTATGATGTCGATTATAAAATCATTGTGAAAAATGAAAATAATACGATTCTCATAACAAAAAAAAAATCATCATCATTTTTTATAGAATAGACTACTTAATAACATGTACAAAGTTAAAAACATCAGTTTCTAATAAGTAATTCACGTGAAATGTCAACCTATTATTTTTTTAAACCAATTCTTTGCCTTTTCACCAGAATATTTATGGTTAAAATTGAATAAACTTAACATGCTATGTAAAAATTTGTATTTTAAGTTAAAAATTTTGAAAAGTTATACCTTCACCCTCAATTGCCTATTTAAGCAAATTTTATGTCAATTTTATATAACTTTTCAAAATATATCCATCTTTGATTTTTCCCTTCCTAGAATCGTGAAAAAAACAACCATTTTCATTGCTTTTTTTCATTATTTTTCCATCTCTTGTTGTTGTTCAATCACTTCGATTTTAACTATACTATTTTATCTAACATATAATAAGTATTTAATACTCAAATATAACCTCAAAAGTTATATAAATAAAATTCTTTTAAAAGAACCTATGCAAAGAATCACAGAATTGAAAGAGACGGAGATTTAAGAGAAATAGAAACAAAAACAAGAAAAGACAACTTTTATGTTTCGAATTGATGTCCTAAAATAAGGCATTTACTTTATCCTCAATATTAATTAAAGGAATATTAGTAGCTTACAAGGGAATATCTAAAGTTCTTTTAAAAAAGTTAAACTGAGATGGATATTGAGTTTAAGAACAAATAAGAAGAATAATGAGTGTGATAATGAAGAAAAGAATAAGATGTTCTTTATTTATAATACAAAAATATTACCATGTCTAGGATTATTACTAGACTTTAATACCTCTAAACATCAATTATTTTTAAATTTGACGTCTTAAGTTTTCTTATTTCCTAAGAACTTTTAATTGCCATTTATTTTTATATCAATTATATAGAAAACCAATACCTTATATTTCTTAATAATTTCAAAAATATCATACTATCCAAATTGACACCGATTAATTCTAAAATTGATGTTTTAAAGTTCTTAATTTTCCTACCAACCTTTAAATGTCACACATTATAATGTAGGTTAAATAAAAATTTTAAATTTTAAATTTTCTTATAATTTTAAAAATGCTAATGCGTCCAAGTAGATATTGATTAATTATAAAATTGATCTCTTAAGTTTCTTTATTTTCTTAACAATTTTTAAATATCATATATTATAATATTAATTAAGTAAAAAATTGTCATCTTAAATTTTTTAATAATTGTAAAAATACCATTGTATCTAAATAAATATCAATTAATTTCAAAATTAACATTTTAAGTTTCTTTATTTTTCTAACATTCTTCAAATGTCATACCTTATAACATCGATTAAATAAAAAACTATTGTCTTAAATTTCTTAGGAGTTTGAAAAATGTCACAATGTTAAAATAGATATTGGTTATATTTACTAATCATTGTCTTATTATTCCTAATAATTTTACAAATGCCATCATGCTAATATAGATATTAATTTTTCCTTTTACCAATCACTAATGTAAAATTATAATTTTGTAGTAGTAACATCATATTAAAGAAAAAATAGTATAATAGAAAAAATATGTATTAATTATTTTTTCTTTGAAAGAGGCACAAACCTATCCTTTAAGAAGGACAATCTTGATGCTCTTTTGGTCAGTCATGTTGCTTTCTGTCTCAAATAGAAAATTGAGCAAATCAAAATAGAGAATGACATGATATTAAGGAAAAAAAATGTTCATCAGTATACAAAAGAAGAATGGTAACTAAGGATGGCATTAAATAAGATTAGAAAATTTTAAAATCAATTCATTAATTTAAATTAATTACAATGTTTTAAATTTTTGTAATAAATTGAATCATAAATGAAACTATTCTGTCATTGTTATGACTTATTTGACCGAATAAACTTCCCTAATCATAGTGTTTTAGAAATCAAGCAATGCTCTAAACAAAATGAAGAAATAAATTATACGTTACATCGTCAACTATTTAGGAGTAACCTTTTTGGATTGTCTATCATTTTTTTGTAATTATAATACTTCAAAAGAAATAAAAACAACGATCTTGATAACATAATTTAAAATTTTTTATTTAATTTAAATGATTATATTAATTTCCGTAATTATAATTACAATATTTTTAAAAAAATTAAACCAATGTTTAGAATAATATGATGAAATATCACTTATTTTATTAAAAATATTATATAATAAGAATTTAATTAAAAAGAAGTTTTATTGAATTTTCTAATTAATCATGATTTGATGCAAAGAAAATATATTAAGTGATGAGAAAAATTTTATTAATGTCCAAAATTATAATAATTTAATATTGGGATTTTAAATTGATAGAGAATTTTCAAATTGTTGAATATGCTGTAATATTAATATTTAATTATATTGATTGCCATGTAGTTTACCACGTAAAATTTTCTTATGCTTCCTTTGCTAATAGACATTTTTAATAATTAACATGTCACTTATGAATGCTACTTTTATATACTAAAATATATATTTAATTGAGAAATTAATTAAATTGTTAGTTTCACATGAAATGGTAAATCTTAATATAATGTTTTAAAAACTAAGACACTAAAGAAATAAAAAGAAATCAAATGAGTTAAATAATTTTTTAAATTTTTTTATATAATTATACATAATTTTAACAAGTAAAAAATATAAATTACCTTCTTTACCTTTGAAAACTTAAAAATTACCGTCTTAAGCTTTATAAAAATTAGAAATAATATCTATCTTTTATTTAATTAATTATTTTATTAAATTATACTTTTTTAATGAAATTTTTTAATAATAATAAAAACATTATAATATGTTTGCATTTTTAGTTATTTTTTCATATATAATTTTTATGCTATATAGTTAATAAAAATTATATTATATATAAATAATTTTAATTAAATACTTATATATAAGATGAAAAATTAATATTTAAAAAAAATAAAATAAATCAATATTTATAATATTTTAATTTTTGTTTAAAAATTTTATTAAAAAAATTATATAATTTAATAAAATAGATAATTAAGTGAAAAGTGAACGTGACTTTTAATTTTTATAAAATTTTAAAAAATAATTTTTAATTTTTTAATATTAAAAGAAATAAAATTCAATCATTCTAAAATTAAAGGATGTAATTTGTATTTTTTTCCTTTTAGTAATTTTAGACGACCGTAACTCCATGTGCCAGAAAAACTCTGCCTCTGCTTGCATAAAGAAGTAGGTATCAATTCCAAAGGCGAAAGCAAAAGAGTTCGAAAATCTGTGAGAATCTTCCGGAATACTAGAGTTCCTTTACGCCGAAAAACTTAAATTTTCCCAATTCAGCTTCTTAGACTACTAAATCTTCTTTCTTCTTATTAAATCTGATTAATTAGCTAACAAAACTTAAGATCACTGGAGATTACTATGTATTGGAAGTGTTTAGCTTCTCATCAAGGTATCAGAGATCCGAGAAATGAATTCGTCCGAGAGCACCCTAGAATCAGACGATATATCGGCTAGCAGCATGGATCAATCATAGAATAAAACCATGCCGTGGACCTCTCCTGCAATTTAACCCAGAAGCAATAAATAATAGTAGGAAAAAATGGAGGTTTTTATTTAATATTCTATCTTCTAGATGAAAGGTACTTATCTGCTTCTTCTCTTGAAAACATACTGCAGGCTGCATGGCGCCTTAGAGGCCATTTTAAGGTAGGTGGTCCTGTAGGGAAGGGTTTTATTATTCAATTTCAAAGGAAGGATGATAGAGATTGTGTACAAAAATGGATCTTGGTCAGTTAAGGGGCTTTATTGATACTGACAAGTGGGAGCCTGATATCAGTCTTGAAACACTATATATGGACACTTTTCCCAATTTAGGTTCAATTATGGAGCCTTTCGTTGGAATGTCAGACAGTGTCATTTGCCTAATATACGAGCTCCATGATTGGTGATGTGCAGTAGATTGATTGGCCATCCGGATATCCTTGTAATTTCCAATTTGTCAGAATGCGAATTCATATTAGGGCCCCACCACTTTTTGTGAGCCTTCATCTAAAACTGGATAATGATTTTTTTCATTTGGATTCAGTGTAAATATGAAAGGGTATTCAATTTGTGCTTTCTTTGTAGACGAATAGGCCATTCCTCTGACAGCTGTACTCGGAATTGTGATCAAATTATGGATGATATAGAGCTCCAGATGAGCAACATTCGAGACAGATTCAATGTTGAAATTGGAGTTGTAGGCCTCATTTTGTAGCAGATGTTAGAGCCTTTGGAACCAGTTTGGTCTTCATTACTTTCCAGTTGATGTGGCTAGAGCTAATTCAAATATCAACCAAGACCAGGTTATATAATTTGATGAGATACAAAATGAATTAAATAGAGAATCCAGCTTTAATGGTGATCTTCCCAGATTATTTGAATATAGAGGAGGAAATGGATCCGAACCTACATGATAGATGTAAGAAGGTGAGATGCAGCAACATCATAGTGAAAGCATGGAACAAAGACAACAATTAGATACAACAACTAGATAATGTAACTCAACATGGCAATGCACCAGATGCAGAATTTCAGAATTTACATGATTAAATTATGCGAGATAACATTAATCTTCCAAGGGTTAAGGCTCCTGTTGAGGAGGATTTTTGGCTAGCTCAAAAGGGATCTTTTCAAAAATTAGAAATACAAGAAGGCGTCCAATTCATCACTAATGCTAGATATATCCAGTTTACTAGTGAGGAAGGGGAGTCGAGTAATGCTACTGAAATAAGAGCACGCTCTCTTCAATTTGCAATGCATCTGGATGATCATAACATTGAAGTCACTCAGGCCATGTTTAATGAAAGTCAAAATCAAAACTCAACTACAGTGCTTGAGCCTAGTTTATCACTTGGTATGATAGGAAATTTATGAAGACTACATGTCTGGAATAGTCGTAGGCTGGTTGGAAGACTAAAAAATGAAAGGAGAATTAATCTCAAATCCAGGAGGAAATGCAAAGATGAGAGGCTTCCTTGGATTTACAAATGCATCTAATGAAGGCCATCTTACACCATGGACTGATCAGAATTTACAGTTGATTTTTCAGTCACAAACTAATAGAGGTTCATTTGAGATTTTACTGGAGCATCATTCATATATCTGGACTTGTTTAGCTTTTGTATGGATTACATTTTGGATTCAACAGATGCGGTTTAATGAGGAAGCTCTGACCAGAGGAGAAAATATAAGAAAATTAAGATAGAATCTACAGGATGATTGGCTATAAAAAAGGAGGATGGTAATTACAGAGATCTCAGATCAGGAATTTCAGGAATTTCAAGTGCAACAGCATCAGATTCGTCTAGGTTCACACAGCAAAATGTCAGTAATGGAAATGGAATCTTGTTCAGTAGAACAAATTATACAAGAAGATTTCCAAGGTGGCAGAGAATCATCACAAATTGTGCAGCAGAATCAGGAAAATTTTCGCAAGAGGAAACATGATATTTCTTTGGAATAAGATTTTAAGAAAAGCTTAATCATCAGAGCGGTAGTCTGCATGTATCTTTTGACCAATTAATCATTCAGGCAGCTACTGAAGTTGAAATAACACAAAATGGCAGTGGGATACAAGGGAATGTGTTTGATGATCCAACTCAGATGTTTGAAACAAGCCAGGGGTTTAATGCAGAGAGGGAGGAAATATTAATTGATAATTTATCAGAAAATCTGGCCTTTTGCATTTTGGGTTCCCAGGATTCGGTCCCAAATCAACCTCCTAGACAACCATGAGGGTAATAGCATCGAACTATAGAGGTTTAAGCTGTACCTCTATAAGTCAGATACTCAAGCAGCTGGTAGGTAAATACAATCCTAACTTTGACTTTTTATTTGAATCCCTGGTTTCTCTGGATAAAGCTCCTAAAAGTTTAAGTTCTATGGGATTTCAGCACATGGTTTAAATGTACAAGGACATAGTGGAGGTATACTATGGGCATGGAATGGAAACTTCCTGGTTGAACCAATTCAAGTGAATTTCCATTGGATTCACTTGAAAGTGGTTCATCCAGCTTTTGGTACTATATTCATGACAGGTGTCTGTGGTCCTTCAAAGCAGCATATAATAGAGACAAGTTATGGCAATTTCTGAAGCATACTAGCAGTAATATTCAAGTGACCTGGCTTCTAGTTGGGGATTTTAACCAAGTAATGTCTACAGAAGAAAGCTTAGTTCTTGTTCAAGATGAGAGGGTGCTGAAGACGCTATTTTTGCAAATGGCATACTTGATCTTAAAAGCAAAGGTATGTGGTTTGCATGGAATAACAATAGAATAGGTCCTGATAATGTACGGTTAAGGCTAGATTGGAGTTTGTGTAATGAAAAATGGATAGATGCTTTTCCTTACACCTGTGTGTCTATGCTTCCTATATTTGCTTCAAATCATTCTCCTTCTTAATTAACACAGATCGACCACATCATTGTAGGAAACATATTTTTTGTTTTCAAAACATGTGGTTGGAACATCCCTTTTGCCAGAACATTGTAATGAATGCTTGGAATAGACAACCAAAGGGGTCAAATGCCTATCAATTGACGTGTAGACTGGCAGAGACAAGGAAGGAATTAAAAGAGTGGAATAAGGTAATTTTTGGCAAATTGAATTCAAGAATCAAGGAATTGGAGAAAATTCTACACGTTCTACAAGATGATAAATTGTTGATTGCGAAAAATAAAATAAGAGAATAACTTGAATTCTATCTTCATTGCCAGCAAATTAATTAGCTCAAAAAGATAGACAATTATGGCTTCTTAATGGAGATAGAAACACAATATTTTCACTTGGCTGTGATTAGTAAAAGACTTAGGCATTAAAGGATGAACAAAGGGAATGGCATTCAGATCATCATGATATGAAATTACTAACTATGGAATACTTAAAAAAGTTGCATGATGACTTGGATCCAAACTTTGAGAGGCTGGATTTGGCAAAATTTCAGGTTCCCAAGTTGTATGAAAAGCATATTGACATACTAAACCAGCAATTTGATGTACAAGAGATCAATCATGCAATCTTTAGTATGAATCCAGAGAAAGATCCTGGAACAGATGGTTTCACAGCCAAATTCTTTTAGAAATTTTGGGAAACTGTTGGTCTTCGAGTTCAAAAGATGGTAATTTCTTCCTAGAAGGAGGTTTTTTGCTTAAATCCTTGAATCAAACTAATTTGTGTTTAATTGCTAAAGGGAAAGATCGAATTACTATGGCTGGTTTTAGACCAATAAGTTTGTGCAATGTTGCCTACAAGGTGATCTCTAAAGTTATAGTTAACAGGATGCAAGGCCTATTGGATGAAATTATTTTTCCTCATCAGATTGTTTTTGTGAAGGGGAGACTTGTATCATACTTCTTGCTACTTTAGTAACTCGCTATATGAGGAAGATTAGAAGCAAAAAGTGCTTTTGGGAAGAATTGAAAGTGAATTTTCATAAGGCTTATGATAAAATTAGATGGGGTGCCATAAAACAAATCCTGAAGTAAATTAAGTTCCCTCAGAAATGGATTCAGTGTATGATGGAATGCGTCACATCTGTTTCATATCAGATACTTATTCATGGTGATAAAACAGAAAGTATCGAACCTATAAGAGGCTATGACAGGGAAATCTAATATCCCCTTACATTTTTATCCTCTGTACCAATGTTCTATTAGCCAAGTTTCAATAAGCAGAAAATATGAAGAACATTCTAGGCATTCAAATTAGAAGGAAGGCTCCAGGGATTAATCATTTATTATATGCGATTGATTTGATGTATTTTAAAGAAACTCCAAGATCATGTCAGTACACTAATGAGTTGTTGTCAACATTTGGAAGCTGGTCTGGACTACATATTAATAAGCACAAGTTTGAGGTATGGTTCAGTCCTAATACACCAGCACGAGAGAGAGAGAGAATCGGGCAAATATGCTTGCAGTTTGGTTAGTTCCCAGTATTGATAAGCGTTTGGGATCATGGATTGATGATAGTAAAGGCAAGCCGACCATAGGCAAGAGTATTATGAAAAAAATCAACAAGAAACTTCAAGGTTGGAAAGCAAAGAATTTGTCCCAGGCTGGAAGACAGATTTTATGTAAATCTGTTATGCAGAGTATTCCTTCCTATCATATGTCTAAAAAAATGGTTAAAAGTGAGGACATCCAGAGTTCAATGAGAAAATTTTGGTGTGGAGGGAACTCAGACCATAAAAAACTACATGCAATAGCTTTGGAAAAACTAAAGCAACTTGTAGACAGTGGAGGGCTTGGTTTTTTAGATTTAAATTCTTTCAGTGAAGCTCTTTTAGCAAAGCAAATGTGGAGAGTGGTTTCTCAGCCACTAAGTTTGCTTAGTAAAGTGTTTGTTCAAGGTTATTTAAAGGGTAGGATTGAAGATATCAGTACAATCAAGACTAATGCATCATGGAGATGGAGGGACATATAAATGGTGGGGAGGCCAATTACAGATAATCTGTTTTGGCAGATAGGTAAAGGCGATCAAATTCAGCTAGGAAGTAAATACTAGTGGCCTATTGCTAGTCCATGTATTCAAAGTGTTACACATGTGGCTGATTTAAGAAAACAACAGGTGAGAAGTTGGTACAAGGATAGGGTGCAAACATTGTTTAATTAGCAATATTGGCATAAAATTTTATGAGAAAACTAAATTTTATCCCCTCCAACTATAGGGTCGTGGGATTTTACCCCCTCCAACTATAAAAACTTGGATTTTGCCCCTTCAATTTTATAAAATTTGGATTTTATCCCATTGTTACCAAGTTAACAGCTGTAATACTTAGCGGCGGTTAAAAACTGACGCTATCATCCTTAGTAGCGATTCACAGCCGTATAGCGTCAGTTCATAACTGTTAATAAGTTCAAAAATTTTCAAAAATTACTGAATATAGTAATAATTTTTAATTGCTTTTAATTGCAAATAAGTGAAATATAATAATGGTAATTTTTCTAACAAATTTTGTTAATTTAGTAATGTGAGATAAAATCTAAGTTTTATAAAGTTAAAATGGGTAAAATTTAACAACTCCATAGTTAAAGAAGGTAAAATGCAGTTTTTTCAAATTTTATAGACTCCTCTATCATTAATGAATGTTGAGGATTGGTTAGCCAGGACAAAGAGTAATCATGGCATTTATAAATGTAAATCGGGTTATAACATAATTAATCCTAGGCATGTTACTCACTCTCAAAGCCAAAAAAAAAAAAAATTCTGGGATTTCTATGGAAGCTACCTCTACCGAGTAGAGTTACTCTATTCTTGTGGAGATTATGCAATGGAGCTATTCCTACTAAGCAACAGTTGTATCAGAGACAAGTGATATCTGATTCAATATGCATTTTCTGTCATGAGGAAGAAAAGTCTATTAATCATTTATTCATGACATGTCATTTTACTCGAGAAGTCCGGTTTGGAACTAGTATCGGGATGCAAACTAATGAGATTCCTTATGATAATATCAAGGAATGGTTACAACAATTAATACAAGATCAGTCTCATTCAGAGGAGAGTAAAATTAATATCATTTCCCAGATTGCTATTATCTTATATGTAGTTTGGTACATTAGAAATGATGTTAGCTTTAATTCAGCTGATTCTGATGTAGATAGAATTGTTCAACTTATCAGGAAATCGAATTCAAAGTACATCAAAGATAGGTTAAAGATCTTACCTGGGCAATTTCAGATATCTTATCAAGCAGGTCGAAATTTGCAGGAAAATGGAAACGTTATCAAAGTAGTCACTAATCAAGGAATCAGATTATTCTTGCAAATCAAACAGAGGAAATTCAGAGGTAGAATTGGAATAATAGCTAAATGCATTCTTATTCTTGATAACCAGTTTCGACTTGCAGGAACTTACCGATTTCAGGGCAAAGGAAGTAGGGATAAAGTTGCGGTTTTGGCTCTCCAAGATGTGATGCAAACTTTGTGGATACACAAAAGGGGCACATTGCAAGTCTTTACAGATTCGAAAATCATACACAGAATTCTCTCTCAGAAGATCATCAAGGAGTAGATGCAACTCCAAAATTTCATTAAGGAAGTGACGAAGTTGATTTCAAAATTTGATAAGGTGCGGGTGTTTTATCAGAGAGAATTATACTTTACGTAATCAACAGGAAGATGCTGATATTCTTTAGAGAGGCAAGTTGACTGATAGGTGTAATGTATGAACCATTATGCATTTGTAAATTACTGTTTATCTGCGTAAAATTAAAAAAAAAAAAAAGTAGAATCAATTCTGGAATATTAAAAAAAAAATTGAATAATATTTAGTTCAAATGTAGTATACGATGGCTTGAAATTTTTCCTTCATATTTTGAGTTCAATTTTAAGGTGTTTTGTGTGTGTGTGTGTGTGTATATATATATATATATATATATATATAATAGTTTAATCAATTCTATCATTAAAAAAATAAATTTTTTTGAAATAATTTTTTTAAAATGAATTTAATTTATTTGTAAATAAATTTTATTGTTAAGAATAATAATTTCAATTTATTTATAACTGTATTCTTTTATTTAGAATATATTAAAAATATATATATGATTTAATTAAAAATTAAATTTTATTAATATTATGTCAATTAAATAAAAGTTATAAAAAGTAAAATTTTTCATATAACATCCATGTACTTGTTCACCGATACAATACGGCGAATTATTGGGTGGTTTGAGTCTCTGAGACTTTGAGCGGTAAATGTAAAAATAGAAAAAGAACATGTTTCTTTTATTTTGATAAAAAAAAATTATGGGATTATATTAATTATTATGTATATATATATATATTTATAATTATATAGTATTATAATAAAAGAAAATATTATATTATTTTAATATTATAAATAAAAAGTATGATAAAAATAATATTTTTATTTTAAAAATAAAGTTTTTCGCGCCACCTTATTGTCATGTATTATTTTGCTAATGATTGAAAAAAAGATATGATTTTATTGATCACAATATTTATAAGTAACATAAAGCTCCTTTCACTTCTATACTTATAAACGAAATTTCATTTAAAAAAACCAAAGTCTTCTGATAAAAATAAAAACCGAATGCTATTTCTGTAGTTTCGTTGCTTTTCTGGGTTAGTTCCGATTGCTTTCGATTCAGTGCAAAGACTAACTTCCAGCTCTCTTCATGCTGTCCTGCAAGTCCATCATTTCAGTCCAATGACCTTTCTCTCACCGACTTGCCTCTTTGGATATACATATGAACTATGAATATTTCGCCGGAATGCATTTTTCACAAAAGAATCCTCACTTGTGTGAAATTATTTATATACCTTGGTAAAATATTACATATAATTGTCACAGTGAGAAAAAAATAATTTTGATTCCAATTTTAGGAATGGGTGGTAGTAATTATTATTAATTTAATAAATAATTCCTTAATTATTGACCTAAAATTAAGTGATTAGAAATTACATGAATGGACCTTGAATTAAGGGATTATGTTTGACATGATTACCTTATAATTAGAATCAATTATCTGATTTAACAATGAAGGTAATTGAGTAAACTATTCTCATCTAATTGATCTTGATACTTGATGGATATGTCAAAGAAATATATATATAAATAAATCATCTTTCTACCCACTCTATATAATGTTAAAAATAAAGAATCCCCACACTCGTAAGACAGAAAGGGAAAAATGAGAGAAACCAATTTATATACCAAATTAATTCTACTTGATAAACGTATCAAATAAAGATATGTATAAAATTTTGATAATAAAGGTTTCTTCATCAAATCTGGATATGTGAAAAATCATATCTTTCAAGATTCTATTTAAGATATAAAGCATTATGGTTTAGAAATTTGTATGTTTGATAAAGAAACTTGTGATTTTCTATGAAAATTATGGATTATGTTTACAAATTATGTTGCCATGAATGATCTTCCATATGTAATGTCATTTTATGCCAAAATTTACGATTGAATCACAAATGAGATTGTTGTTGGTTTTAAAGCATCACCAATTGAAATAAAATAAAATAAATTATTATCATGATTATGCATTGCTTGATTGACATAAATATATGTCTTAGCGTATGTGGTTTCCTTAATGATTTGAATGAATTCAATATATGTTATACATATTTATATAATGATGAATTACTAACTTTATGTTATGTAGCAATTTTGTTTTACTAGAAATCTTAAAGAAATGATGAATTAACATTAGAATTTAGTTGACATATTGATCGGTTGCCCATTTAATTATATTGAAGAAGCATAATATATAATATTGATCTCATGATAAATTTATGAATTAAGCATAATTTTATATATTGTATCTTATATTTAATTGGTAATTATGTTATATATACATGAACTTATGTCAAAAGGATTTGTTACACAAAAGTGGCCTAGCCAAAATGATTTATTTTCATGCATAAAATAGACATTTATTCATAAAATTGATGAATTGATAATTAAATAAATTTGATGAATAAATTATTATTTATTAATCATTAGAACTTAGATTTGCCCAAAAGGAAAATCCTAGTCTATGATTAGGGACATGACCATGAGAAATTGAAATTCTTGAATCAAATATATATTTTGTCGAAAGATGGTATTATGTTTGATGAATAATATTTGATTTCTTGATAAAAAGTGGCATTTACTTATGATAGTTAGTTTTGGTGTTTACCCAAAGGTGAACTCCAATATGTGTATTAGATCTTGACTTGTCACTTCTAGAAGAAAAACCTTTTATTACAAATGGAGGAAGAAAAATCCAAACTTAAGACATAGGAACGGTCTAACAGGTCAAACCTACTGTTTATGCAAATGATTGTGTCAAACAACATCAAACTACCATTCCACAAATAGAAAAGTACAAAGGAATATCTTAAGTTTGTAGAAGAACATTTTTGTTCTACTAATTAGTCTTTCATTGGTATACTAATGGCACAACCTATGACTATGAAATTTGATGTGTCATGAAGTATGCAAAAATACACCCTTAGGATGACTAATATTACAGTAAGACTCTTTATTTTGAATTCACTACTTTCTAAGTATAGTGCTTTCCAAATTAAGTATAACAACATTAAGAAAAAAGTGAGATATTAATGAAATGATCATAAAGCTTATTCAAGAAGAGAATAGAATTAAGAATCTAAGAAGTCATTTAGTCAACTTAGTTCAAGCAGTTGATAAAGCACTAAAGCCAAAAACTAAGAACTTTATAAGAGAAAAAAAGGACTTGCTAATGCTCCTTAGGCTAAAAGGAAGGAATATAATATTGATAAGTGTCATTTTTGTAGGAAGAAAGGACATGATTAGAAAGACTGCCTTAAATGCAAGGCTTGGATTGAAAAGAAAGGTACATATGAAAGTTTTGTATGCATTCTTGAATCAAATTTAATTGATGTTCCTTATAATACTTGGTGGCTTTATTTTGATGTTACAACGTATGTATCTAATATGGTGTAAGGATTCCTTACAATCTAAACCATAAGCTCAAGTAAGAATTATTTGTACATGAGAAATCATGTAAAGGATCCAATTGAAGGTTTAGGGATTCATCCTTTGATCTTAGATATTAGTTATTGTATAGACCTATTGCGGACTCTTTATATACCTTCAATTTCTAAAAACCTAATTTCTCTTTCAAAATTAAATATTTGTGGTTTCAATTTTAATTTTGGACATGGTTGTATTAGTTTATATAGGAATTCTAAACTTATTGCTTCTGGCATTCTGAGTAATGGTTTATACAAATTGAAACTTAATGATAAATTTTCTAAACCCCTACTTACTGTGTATCAAACTATTAAAATAAAGTGTAGTATGCTAATGAAAGTTCCATTTATTTAAGGCATAAATGTTTGGGTCACATATCTAAGGAAAGATCAATAAGATTAATAAAGTATGAAATTCTTTAGAATCTAGATTTCATCAATCTTGACATATATATTGATTGCATAAAAGGAAAATGAACCAAACATAATAAGAAGGGAGCCACAAGAAGCCTTAGTTTCTTGAAATTATACACATTAATGTATATAAACCTTTTAAGACACCATTTTTTAGTGGAGAGAAATATTTTATCAGTTTTATTGATGACTTTTCATGATATGGATAAGTTTTTTTTTTCTTTTTAAGGGAAAGTCTCAAGTAATTGTTACTCTTCATATATATATATATATATATATATATATATATATATATGTATGTATGTATGTATGTATGTATGTATGTATGTATGTATGTATGTATGTATGTATGTATGTATGTATGTATGTATGTATAGATATATGAAGTTAAATAGCAATTAGACAAGAAAAAGAAAGTTGTAAAATCCAATAAAGGTAGTGAATATTATAGAGAACATAATGAAACAAGACAATGTTTAGGTCCATTTGCAAAACTTCTTGAAAAACATGGCATATGCGTGCAATACACAATGCTATATACATTGCAATAGAATAGTGTGGCACAAAGGCATAATAGAACATTAATGGATATGGTTAAGTGCATGATGAGTAACTCCTTATTACCTAAATTTTTATGGATGTTTATGCTAAAGACTACTATGTATTTATTGAATAAGTTTCCTAGTAAGGAAGATTCTAAAACTCCTTTTGAGTTATAAATAAATATAAAACCCAATTTAAAGCATCTATATTTTAGGATTGCTTAGCAAAAGCACAAGCATACAATCCACACGAAAAGAAATTAGATTCTCAAATGATTAGTGGTTACTTTATTAATTATCCAAAGAAATTTAAAGGTTATATATCTTATTATCCTAACCATAAGCTATGAATCATGGAAACTAGGAATGTAAAATTCCTTGAAAATGGAAAGGTTAATAGGAGTGAAGAACAATAGAATATGAATATAAAGGAACTTAAGGTAAATGTTCCATTTCTTATAAGTGTTCCCTTATCCATAATCGTTCTAAATGTTGCTCCAATTGTTGCTGAACATTATAGCAATAATGAATAGCATTTGAATGAAGATATACCCATTGAAGAAACTAACCCACAAATGTTTAAAATAAATGAGTCATAAGAAATGCCTTTAAGAAGATCTCAAAGGGTGAAGAAATTAACTATTCCAAACTATTATGAGACTTATTTGCAAGATTTGGATATTAGAGTTAATAAAAACCTAGTTTCATTTTCACAAGGTAAAAAAAATGGATTAATGACATGAAAGAAGAAATAAAATCCATAGAAGAAAATAAGGTTTAGAAAATCATTGAATTGTCAAAAGGTACAAAATGATTTGGCTATAAGTGGGTTTTTAGGATTAAGCGTGTTACGCCCTTTAGAAAATTAGAAAATTTCTCTTATTTAATTTTAATATTTTTTACATACGTGCTAGCTATCAAATTGCTATGAATGTGCTTAGGGTAAGCAATTGACTAAAAAAAATAGAATTTTATGATGTGAGCAAAAGCAATTAAGTAAATTAAAGGTTAGAGTAACATTAAAAATTAAATAGGTGTATATGAAAAAAATTTATGAATATGTTTCGCACTTTGCCCTCAAAACCCCTTTAAATGATAAAAATACCCTTCTAGCTTTGAAAGTTAAAAACAATAATTTTTTTCCTAATTTCTTCCACCTAACTCATTAGCCTCTTAACCTTTTCCTCATTTCAATTTTATTCTCACTAAATTTTAGGAAGAATTAGCTTAAAGGTCAAAGAAATCATTCCCATTCCTAATCTTCAAGGATTCTAAGATAAATTCTCAAAGTCTACTACTTTTAGTGTATGTTTTGTTAAGAATTAAACTATAAGAGGAAATTTTAAATTTGAAACCTTAGATAAAACTCCTTAGAGTTAATGATTCTTAGGGAAAGTCATTCACTCTTCTAGCTCTTTCCATTTCCTCTATACCCTAAGTAAATAACTCACTCACAACCACTCAATTTGTTTAATTTGTAGTTATTAAGAATGATGTTATTTTGTTATATATGTATATGTATATGTATATATTGATGAATTCTTGTTGAAAGCTCTATTGAAATGTGAAATTGTCATTTGATAAGGTAAATGATATTTGAATTCTAGGTTTGTATAGTTGCATAATGTTAAGTAAGAATAAAATGGTTAATGGTTCGATGAAATTTGGTGTTAAGTTAAAAATTCTAGGTTATAATCGAATATGATATTCGAATATAGCCTTATGAACTATTTCCTAGCAAATCATATTTGATTATTATAATTGAATATCCCATTATGGCCTAGATTTTGGACATATGTATTTGAGCACGGTATTCGAATTTGGTTAAGGGAATCGCAACCCTAAAGCCTTATTCAAATCCTATATTCAAGTATCACGAATTTAGTAGTCTTTTTATGAGTATACTCATATATGGTATTTAACTACTTCCTTAAGGCTTCATCTCTAGAGCCATATATTCAAGTACTTTACTGAAATACTCATACTAATTTCTCATAGTTGATATATTAAGTTAACATATTATAATAATGTAAGTTTGTATATATCGTAAGCATACTTGATTGACTTTTGAAAGTGAATTAATATGTATGATTAGTGATAAAATTGCATTAGGGATGTAACATAATGTGGAAATGTAATTGGGGGGAAATGATCTAATGAAAATATGAAACATTATTGGATCCTAAAAAATGTTTATGAAGGAATAAAGTTAGCCCCTAAGGAATAAGAATGGATATGTGAAAGGATAAGATTAATTGGGAGATACAAGGTGGTTTATTATGTCTTTTATTTATTATTCTATCATATTATCATTATTAGTGTTGTCAATATGAATAATATTTGGAAGATAAAAGTGTATGATTACATACTTGCCTAGTTAATTGGGTTATTTACTTATTAAGTTAATGTTTCACTCTTTAGTTGTTGTAACACTCAAGTTTGGAAACCAAAGGTTAAATTTTTTTTCTTTTACTATCCATTCACATATATATTATAATCAATCATCAATTGCATTTCTTTAAATGGTTCACCATGATAGCTAAGTATCCTCTTTACTTAAACATCTTTCCACTGCTATGATAAGTACTTAAAAACAATTAACAACAATAGAGTAAGTTATACAAATTTAATGAGTGAGACTCTATACAAACTATCATAAGATTTTATTTATTAAGGTTCCCTCTTCTTATTCTTTAGTTATCATAACACTAATTAAATTTTAATCATCATCATGAACCTTAACCATTTGTAATGCTAGTCTTTCTCTCTTTCCCATTTTTTTCTAGATCACCCATACTTTCTATAGAGAAAATTTTCTTTTATTCATATCTTAATATTATACTTATCAAATGAGATATTAATATTCTCATCATTACTTTTGTGACCTATGTTTCTATTTTAGGCAACATATTTCAAACTATCATTAGGTTTTAACCATTTATGTTTGTCTAATCCTATGAATCACACATTAAATCCATATATATGCATCAAGCAATTCATAATACTTTTTTCGTAACAAAAGAATGAATAATAAGCCATAAATAAAACTTGTAAACATATGAAATCCAATTAGGGCTTATACAATTTGTAAATATATGTCATGCAATGATGTATGTAATGTGAATATCATAATCTAGTACCATGTATTTCATCCTTATAACCGTATTACCAACCTTTAATTGCTAGCAACCAAATATCCTTTCATATATCTGCATTGTCTTCTTCTCATCACTAAGAACCAATTCTTATGTTCGTATAAGCTTACAATGATGCAATCAAAATGAGATATTACACTTTCCATCCTCATAACCACATTGATAGTCTTCCATTGTTGATAATTAAATATCCATCCTTATAATTGAATTGCTAACTTTCCATCATTGACAACCATATATTTTATATATACATATAAAGCACTTGTATCATACCATAACTAGCTATTATATTATATCACATTTTTTTCCGTGATAACAATAGTCAATTTAACATCACATTTCATGGTTCACATGCATGTACATATTATGGAACTCATGTATTTGCATTTTCTTAGTCATATAAGATCTAGAAAATCCATGATGCACCCATATGATAAACATATATATATAATTACCATACATATTACATGGCACATGCTGCCTTCCTACAAAAATATTCATAATTAATGTAACAAGCACATATATTTGTATATAATTGCCATTCAATTTACGGTACATCACAATTCATAATTTCTCTCAATATGTGTATCTCATATAAGGTTTCATAAGTAACCATTATTTCACATTTTGTATGCAACTAAAGACTAATATTTCTCGAAGTGTATATATTTCACAATAATATATGTACATTATTCTTGTATCAACAATTACAATTTCCGCTTATTTTCATATTTCATAAATATTGATACTTACATATTATTTTTATAAATAATCACATAAGTAAATATAATTTTTATCAATCACTACATACATAAATATTATTTTTATCAACCACCACATACGTAAATGTTATTTTTTTATAAACAATCACATACATAAATATTTTTTATAAAAAACCACATAAGTAAATGTTATTTTTATAAACAACCATGTACATAAATATTATTTTTATAAATAATTATGTATATAAATATTATTTTCATAAAATAAAACACACACATGTATATTATTTCAACTAATAAAAATAGTAATGTATGTGGATATTTTTCTCATAAATTTATTATATGCATATATATAACTTTTTGGCTAATATAAGAAGTGATGTATGTAAAATTTTCATCATATTCATCATATGCTTATATATATAAAGTATTTCAATAAATAAAAATTTATTACATACATATATTCAATATTTTGGCTAATAAAAATAATAACGTATATGAATTTCTCATCAAATGTATCATATATGTATATACAATATTTTGGCCAACAAAAATGATTATGTGAATTTCTCATCAAAATTATCATATATATATATATATATATATATATATATATATATATATATATATATATATATATATATATATATATATATATATATATGTATATGTATATGTATAATATTCTGGCTAATAAAAAAGTGACATATATGAATATTTTTCTCATAAAATTAATCACACACACACACACACATATATATATATATATAATATTTTTAATAATAAAAATAATAACATAATTATTATTCTTTTATTGTATCATAAGGAATAGGACCCTCTACCTTTAATATTCTTTAAGGCCATGACACATTCTAAGTTTTTCCTTAAAATTTTTTCTTATATTGTTTTCTTTCTCTTTTTTTCTCCAATTTTTTTTGCCTAATTATTATTCACCTATGTTATGGACTAATACTAAGCACCTAATGTAAAATATTTTTAAATATATTTAGAAAGAAAATAAAAGGACTAATATTTATAGAATAAAATTTAATTTGTTTTACCCATGGATATAATAAAAAATGAAGAGATGTTTATATGTGTCCTTCATTAACTCAAAACAATATCACATCTTAAGATCATTCACTTCAAAACTTCACGAATTCATGAGCTTAATTAAGATTCCTCTTGACAAGGCTAAACCACACAAACCACTTTTAAGATGATTAAATTAACCATTTCATCACATGGACATGCAAAACTCATATCCAACATACTCTTATCATACTAAATTACTTAATTCTTCATCTTATAAAATTCTTCTTCATGCTTACATGGATATTTTTCATGCTTCATATACATATAGTTTTCGCTATTAAAAATTTATATGGGTGATATAATGAAAACCTTAGCATATAAGTGTAGGAAGAGTACTCAAATCTTTAAATGGAGAACTTAATAGACTTTTCTTCATGGGATCTTCTTTAGGTTCCTCCTTAAGATGACACCAAATTAGTAAAATTCCTAGAAGAAATCTTAAAAGAGAAAAACTCTAAAAATTAACATGATCTTACTTGCTTTAATTCCCCTTTCTTCTTAACTTCCTTTTGTCTTGACATTTCCCTCTTCCTAACTTGAAAACAAAGTCTTATATTCTCTTATGGTTAGCTTATTCCCTTTTTTTTTGTTAATTACCTTATAATGTAAAATATGTTGAAGATCAAAATAAAGGTAGGTCTGAGGATGATGAGCTTTAGTTTGGATAGAGAGAGAAGAGAGGAAATAATATGCCTTAGTTGCCAAAATGCCATGCACTATTAAAGAGAAAAAGAAAGTTCTAGTTGTATTTTTGAGTGGTTAAACCTAATGAAAGTCTTTCTTTTACACATATGCCTACTTATCATCCAAATCATTTCCCACCTATACCCATACTTCCATTGGCTTTTAAGTGATAATGAGAGATGAGTTAAAATAAATTGTAAAAAAAATTAATCAAATTATATATTGGGTGGAAATTCTCCATCTCAACTCTATTGGTTGCCATTTGTCTTTTTTAAGTTTTTTTTAATAATCTAAAATAGCTTAACATGTATTGGTTATTAGCTTCTTCTGGGGTTATTATTAAGGCTTGCTTAGGTGTAATTTTTAGATTTAATTTATTTTTAATAGAAATTTAAGTTTCATTTAAGGAACTTTTAGGACCAACCAATCCTACCAATTTTCTAGCCAAGTAGACCTTTCCTATTTTAGTTTGATCCATACTTATCCATGTTCTCTTACATCAAGTCCTTATCTTTTTATACGTTATTATGAGCCTTTCTTTTCACTTAATGGTCCATCATTTTTCATAATTATTTATGTACTAATGCAACACTTAAATTTCATCCTACTATAATCCAATTACATCCACATATTCATCCCTTATTTTATTAATTCATTCTTTATAGGCTTTCTACATGTATACCCTAAATAACTTCTATTTAAAGCCCTATTCACATTACTTTAGGAGAAAATTTATATTTTATTGATACTTTGAAATTTTTACATGGAAATTTAATACAAAATAGCTCTAGATATCCTTTAACAAACTACACAATTTTACATCAATTGGGTTTCTCGAGAAAAAGTTATGACAAAAATACTAGAAGTAAGTCAATATTGTGATGCTTAGAAATTTCCTAACTTTAGAAAATTTTGGTATCAACTAGGTGTGAATTAAATTAAGAAATTCATACATATCAAAACCTTAGATGTCAACTTTCTAAATCTTTTAATAATTTACTAATTATACCTTTTATCTTGCATTATTCACAAAATACCATTGGGTGCACAAAAATCCTATATAACGTACCAATTACAAATTCCTTTCTAATTATCTTATTTTATGCTTCATTTCATAACTCATATTTTTTTCTAACATAGTCATGTTCCACTTTACTCAAAATATGAATACTTATATTTCCAAATTCTTTTTTCCTAAAATTTTTATAAAATATTTTAAATAATTAATAATTCAATACATACATAATTAGTCTTTACTAAAGTTTCTTATTCTTTTTTACTTGGAATAACTTATCCCTTGTGTCTTTCTCTTTTTTTCCTTTATATACCTTATTATTTATGGGTTATCCTCTCTAATGCACCATGATTTATGCCTAATTTCTATAAATAAACTTTTAGGGTGTTATAGTTGTTCTCTTCTTATAGATACTTCTACAAAAGTCCTATTGCCACAACAACTCAAGAGTGAAAGACACCTTGGCATTTTATTTTGCTTAACTATAGTTATTGTTGGATGTAAATAGAATATATTTTAAGCTTTGCAGTTGAAATTGGATTTTAAGATGTTGTAAACACTATTATAAATATTATTTTTTGGTAATGTTTATAAAATATGCTATAGCCTTGAATTTGTGTGATGATTCCAAGTTAGTGTAACTTAGGTTGGTTAAAATTGAGAAATGGGTTTCACACTAGTCACAGCCTAGCAAGTTATGACAAAATTAATATTAGAGCATGGTTTATTGTTTTAGTAGAAAAAGAAGGCCTTAAGATAGGATAATTAGGAAATAATTAAGGTTACCTATTTGGGCGTTGATTGAGACTATATTAGTGGTATGTGTACACCCTAAGAACACATATCACTAATAACATTTTGGCAAACCCTAAATTATTTTGATGTTATAATGGTAGAACTTCTTTATAGAATAACTATTAATGATATACATTTAGGCTAAACATTTGAAATTTCTTTGAAATAAGAATATGGTAAAATCTCATAGTTATTAAGCTAGTGATCCTAGCAATGGAAAATCATCCAAGGGATTATAAGCTCAAAATGGTTGACACAAAGGAAATAGTTATCAAAACCTCCCTCATAGGGTATTGTCTTTAAACAATAAATTTTAACTAATGTAGTACAAGTTCTCCATCAATAAAAAGAATGGGAACAATATAAGGATCAAGAAGATCAAGCCTTAATCAAAGTGAAGAATGAAAATAATCTCTTGTTAAAGAAAACTTAGCCAACAAATTACAAATCATTCATGAATTCAAAAAGCTTAAACCCGCATGCTTCACTAATATGGATTTAGATGTTAATCCACATAATTTTTACCCAAATTAAGAGACACAAAAGAATGTTTTCCTATTTAGATCGGATGCTTATTGAACTAGTAAGCTATAGTTTGGAGAACATAGCATATTACTATTCACCAATATTATGGAAAATAGAGAAGCTTGTTTGCCACCTTTGACCTAGGTAGCATTCCAAGAACTATTTATTGATTAATTCTTACCACCAAGTGTGTGGGAAGCTAAAATTAGAAAGCTTGAGTATTTAAACTAGGGACTAATGTTTGTGAGTGAGAATGTAGTAATGTTTACTCATTTATCTTGCTATATGAGATACTTAATTCCTAATAAGTGAACCAAAATATAGAGATATACATACAACCTTTAAGATCATTTCTTCAATTTCACTCATGTCACCTAAAATGTCACCTCCTAAGCTATAGTTGATCAAGCCTATCAAGCATAGTTCAGAATCAAAGATAGAGAAAAAAGAAAAGAGCAAGCAAGAAGCAAAAAGTATAATAGGTTAGAAGGACCTAGTCATCTAATTTGCCTAAAAGGGATACCTTCTTCTAATGTCCCTTATGGTAGAAAAAGTCAATCTTTCTCAAGCTCTCATTCAAGAGGCATATTTAATGGACTTTCAAGGGGGAGGAGTCAAGGAAATCCTTAATGCAATAACAAGTTTTCGAAGAGGACAATTTTAAAGTAAAGATAACTCTCAAAAGAACTTCCTAAATGTGTTTAGTGTGGGAATATACATCGAGGAGCTTGCAACCAAATGAATATTGTGTGCTACCAGTGTGATCAACTAAGCTATAAGAAAATAGACTTCCCAAAAAATTCTTTAAGCCATAGTATGAATTGTCGTCCACCCCAACAAAATGCACTTATGACCTAATCAGTAGCATTTAAACCTCAAAAGACTTAAGGACTAAGTGGTAATGGAAGTAACAAAGGAAGAAATACATCGAGCAACTAAGATAAAGCTTTTACACTAATAAGTTAAAAGGCTTAAGCCTTTAATTTTATTGTTATAAGTACACTCTTCATTGATAAGTTACAACTTTATGCTTTGTTTAATTTAAGAATCGCATATTCTTTTATTCCAATGAAATTTATTTCTTTGATATTTAAATATCCTAATAAATTACCAAATCTCTTGCTAGTCGCTACATCTACAGATAAAACTTTGATAACCATTCAATTTATAAATTCTTGTCATGTCTATATATATGATTGAGTGATACTTGTTGATTTGATACTTTTAGAGATAATGAATTATGATAATATCCTAATAATGAATTGATCGTCATTATATCATACACAAATATCAAGACAATAGGGAGCCCTTTCTACTATATTTCCTAGAGAAAGAAAAACCTAAAGAATTATTAGGGTAATCTCTAGTGTTAAAGCCTAAAGAAGTCTAAAAAATGGTTGTACAATATGTTTTACCATAATTTGAGATTTAAGCAGACCTTTCCCGAATATTAATGATATTCCTATTATGCGAGAATTCTTGGATGTATTTCTAGAAGAATTGTTAAGATTGCCTTTAGATCGTGAAATTAAATTTGATATTGGAGTAGCCCTTTGACTCAAATCTAGTTACCATTCCACCATATTGAATGGCTTTAATTAAATTGAAAAAGCTTAAGAAGTAGCTATAAGAGTTAATTAATGAAAGGTTCTTCCATCCTAATTCTTCACTATAAGCAACATTAATGTTGTTTGTTAAAAAAAAATTGAAGTTTGCATTTGTGTACTAACTATTGATAGCTAAATAAGTTGACAACAAAAAATAAGTATCCTTTACACTAAATTGATGTTATGCTTGATCAATTACATAGAACAAAATGCTTTTCTAAGAGTGATTTTTGATTTGACTATCGTTAGTTGAAGATTCAAAAAGAAAACATTCTCAAAAAATCCTTTGGAACTTGCTACAGCCATTATGAATTCATTATCATATTCTTTGAACTTACTAATGCTCCTATAGTGTTTGTGATATCATGAATAGAGTCTTCAAATCATTCCTAGACAAATTTATAATTATGCTCATCAATGATATCTTAATATATTCCAACAATGAAGAAAAACATGCTTAGTATCTCCAAGCTATCTTGTAAATTCTATAAGAAAATTAGCTTTATGCTAATTTTCCAAATATGAATTCTAGCAAACTAGTGTAAAATTCTTGGGACATATGATATCTTATAACAATATTCAAGTTGATTCCCAAAAGATTCAAGTAATCCAGATATTACAACCTAAACCCAATCGCGACTAGCATGCATTCCGATATCTGATTTCCATTAACCTCATCACTAATTTTACTAGTTCTACCTAATTGAGATCTCTCTACTTTAGTTAGAACTCAAATCATACTATAAATTCTTACAAAAAAAAGTTTCTTCTATTTTTAGACACTTTCCAAAAGCCACTCGCTCTAATTCACAAAACTTGTATTCCTTACAGACATGACAACATCATTAAGATATACAATACTACACAATCTCACTATGTATGTATAGATAAAAGATTCAACACATCAAATGTTAAATCAACCTAAACTCTCTATACATATCTTGATCCTAATCTAACAATTAAAATCCTTCAACCAAGCTATTTTTTATTCTTCATGGATGCAACAAAGCTCAAATACTCTTATCTTAACTTGAAAACTTTGGAAAACAAATGGAATAAGTTACAAGAACTCAATAAGCATATACCTACCATTTCTAAATCTCAATTCAATTATATATTAAAGATTTATATGCTAATTAAGTATTTAACACAGAAGTAAATGCAATCTATACTCCCTTAATTTCTAAGACATATAGAATCAAGCCTTGGATCGAATATTCACCTACATATAGCTTAGACTTTATAATTCTCATCACAAGTCATGATATCTCAATAACTTATTAGCATACAATATTATTATCATATCACACGCACCATCTTTAGTAGTTATCGCATTCATAAATAAGCAGTAAGGTTCAATCATATTAAATCATTACAATCATATCCATTAAAGATATTCAATCTTAAGCAAGATTTCATGTCATATCATAATACATATTGATCATAATAAGAACACATATATTCGCCTTTTGTCTCCTCATCCAACCTTATACCCTTTATAAACATTACAGCCTTATTCCTTTTAGGCCAACCTTATACCTTACCCGTCTTTTACAATAAATTTTCCATGCGATTTTCACACTATCTCCCCTATCATATTTCTCATTAGAAATGCCACTCGTGGCATAATTTACATCATAATATGCACAATAGAGCTTGGTTCTATGAATCATAAGATTCAATACAATATTAACACGAGGTGACCATTTTGTTATCACAAGGTAATTCAAAGCATATAACACAATACCTATATCAACACCACCATGCTCTCTTGTATAGCCATAATGGTCAAACCACATTTACTCAAAATTATACACTTTTATAATCTACTACTCCATTAAACACTAATAAGTAACAATATAAAACTATTCATAATGTAAATATCATATATTATCAAACTTCTATTGCGATAAATTAATAGTTAGTAATATCACTCATATGCCTTACAAACATGTCATTTCCTCCAACGAGTAATTACTAACTCATTACCAATATCATTTTCAGATTTCTCATTCATAACGGCACAATTAATTTCATAGTATATATTATGATTTGCAATCGTATTAATTAGGATTCATAAATGCACAAATACATAATCTATATCATTTATAACAAAGATTACGATTTATAGCTTTTAAGAACTTTCACATTAAAATATTAAATTAGAATAGGATATATATTCACTTAACAATGTGCATCCATTACAAGACTTAGAATAGTTTGTTTCCACTTCCTCCTTTTTTCGTATTTAGAAATTTATAGAGATAAATCATAAACATAAGGACATCACTTATGCTATTCCCAAACATCATAGTTTTATGTTCGCATCACAGTATCTTTGCATTTTAATTCATCTGCTTCTCATGTTTTATAGTATTCACTTAAAATTATCATGAAGAATCCAAAAGTCCTTCATTAATGGAGATTTTTCTGAATTAAACATGAAACTCTTAAAATATTAAAACTTCATACTCCAAGAATCCTATAGTCATTTTATTCTATAATACCATATAGTTATTTTCTCATATATATTCACATACACACACACCTACCTACCTACACACACATAAACATATATATACACATAATTATTCATCTATGCTTTAAATAAATTACTGAGTCATACTTCACATGTAATTGAATTTCTTAAATTATGCTTAGATTTGTTCCACTATTATAATATAATATTTCACAAACACTAATTATCTTCTTACAACATCCTTTACCTTAAGAAAATCATGCTTTTTCCATGTTTTATCTTATATGGGAAGACTTATAGAAAATATGCTTTTTAAATTAATTTTTAAACATTCAAAATATGACATCAAAAGACCTTAATTATCTATTCCAATCATTTTATGGTATAAAATTTCTAATTTCATGATTATTATTGTATAGCCAAAATACTCATAAGTGAGTTTTCTAGATCATGCTTGTATAAATATGATTATTAAAACTTTATGGCCTAAGCATATTCCAAGGACATTATTCTAACATTCAATAGCATCATATTCTATATTTTTAGGTCATTTTCAAGTCTCTCACAACACGAGTAAAAATATATATTCAAATCCAAATCATCCAAAAATATTAAGATTGATAATATAAAAAGACTTCAACAATGTTATTTTAGAACTTTACTATATAAAAATCATATTTTTCCAAGCTACCATCATGTATTCAAACATTCATAAAAAAAGGTTTTTCTTTTTTAGGCTCACACAATAAAACATGATGGTTTTATGATGTGAGTTAACTTACTTCCACCATATGACTTCAAGAGCTTGCCGGGTGTTGACAAATCAAAGGAAAATAGTAACTTCTTACTACAAAATTAGTGCCATGTTTGACGGCCTCCTCTCACATCACCAATAATGGCACCAGCTCATCATGAATGAAGGATAGCCATGGTAGCAAGGTGATGGATGCTTGCCAGAATATTAACAAAAAGGAAAGGTCAATCAGCCCTATACAATAGTTATGTTCCAAACTACTACCGAGCAGCAACAGTCATCGCAGATAGCAATGGCTTAGTTCTAACTAACCCACAGCTAAGAAAGAACTCAAGAAAGAGAGAAAAAAGGGAAATGGATCTAGTAGTATGGAGGAAAAAGAAAGCTGAAATTAGTGAAATAGAGAGAGAAAGAGAGAGATAGCTGAAGAAAATTCCAGCCTTAGGTTACGATTTAGTGTTTCTCACACCGTATAGGCTCATAATTCCTTTAAATCTCATCCTTTAGTCTTTATTTTGAGATTAATCTTCATCGTCCATTAGTTTAAAACTCCATTTTTATAAAACTCTTATTCAAAATTCTTAAGATGAATACCTTTAATTTTCATAACTTTCAAAAATAATTTATTTATTTCAAATATTTATTAGAAACCCATTTTATTAAATCATGAACACTTTTATTTATTATATATGTATATATATCATATTTATCACAAATTCAAATATTTATTAGTAAAATCATTCATCAAAATAATTCTCATAATCTTCACTCTTAATTTCTAAAAGTTTTAATAATATCCACATAACATTCCTATCGTATAAAACCATGCTAATATTGCATAATTGAAATTCAATCATTCATATTTTCCCTTGAAATATTTAATTATAATTTAACTGTTCTTGTTAATATTAAAAATTCTAAAGCATACAAAATAATCAAGACTTTAAATAATATTCTAAGATATCATACAAACTTGGTCAAGGTCTTAATGGTATTAAAAATTTGAAGTTTCCTTAGGATGGTGGGTTACTATTATCATTTTGTAAAGAATTTCTCTAAAATAGTTTCGCCATTGACCAAACTTATTGAAAAAAGAGTTAAATTTAAATGGTCTAATAGATGTAAAAGAAACTTCCTACAATTAAAGATTTATTTCACTTTCACTTTGATTCTAACTATTCCACTAGGCTCAAAAAGATTTATAGTTTATTATGATGCATCTTGCATCAACTTGGATTGTGTGCTAACATAGAATAGGAAAGTCATCACCTACGCTTCATTGTAACTGAAAAAATATTAACTTAACTAGACTACTCATGATCTTGAAATGGCCACTATAGTTTTCATATTGAAAATATGGCAATATTACTTTTATGGTAAAACCTATGAAATGTACATTGACCACAAATGATTAAAGTACACTTTTTATAAGAAAGATTTTAATTTGAGACAACGAAAATGGATAGAGCTTGTGAAAGACAATAGCTATACTATTCATTATCATTTTATCAAAGCCAATGTTATGGTTAATACGCTAAGTAGAAAGTTATCAGGATGTTATGGCTAATGCACTAAGTAGAAAGTTATCAGGAATCTTAGCTAATATTTAAGTTGAAAATTAAATGTTGATAGTTGCTTAGGTAGTATTTCAATTTATATTGATAAAAAGAACTAAAAAGTTCTAGAAACAAGATTCCTAGTACCTAACCTTGAAAAATAAGACAATGTTAAATCAAAATGAAGAGATGGTAATTGATGAACAAGGAGTAATTAGATTTCAGAGTTAACTTTAGGTTTCCACTCATAAAAGAAATGAATTACTTCATTAAACACACATTTAGTTTTACATTATGCATCTAGGTATGATGAATATGTTCCATGATTTATAGTAGAACTTTTAGTGGAGAGGTATGAAGAGAGATATGCTTGATTTTATATTGAAATGCCTCACATGTTAACTAGGCAAAGTCGAACACCAAAGGTACATTGGTCTACATAACCCTTTCTTATTCCTAAGTGGAAATGGAAAAGTGTAACCATAGATTTTCTAACTAGTCTCTCTTAAACCTAAAAAAAGTTTGTTTCAATTTAGTTAATTATGGATATATTAATCAAAATAGTTTATTTCCTACTGGTTAAGACCATTTATTTGTAGCTCAATATGCTTAGCATTATTTGGATAAAATAATTCCTTTGCATAGAGTTCCCTTCACTATCATTTCAACTTAAGGCACACAATTCATGATGTATATATAGCTTGCCAATCTTTCCAATAAGCTTTAAGTACATAATTATAGTTTACCACAATTTCCTATCCTTAGAAAGATGGCTAAACCGAATGCACCTTTCAAATCTTAGAAGAAATTCTACAAGCTTGCACATTAAAGCTTAAAGGTGGTTAGGAGAAATATTTACCACTGATTAAATTTACATATAACAACAATTATTAGTCTTCCATCAAAATAATGCCTTATAAAGCTTTGTACAATAAAAAATGCAAATCTCCTGTAGAATGGTTTGAACTAAGAGAACCTAAGCTCTTTGGTCTAGATCTTATCAACAATACATTGGAAAAGGTGAAAATCATTGAGATAAAATTAAAAATAGTTCAAAAGCACTAGAAATCATACACTGGGTAAAAGAGAAAGGAGCTAGAGTAGGTGGAAAATAGGGTTTACCTAAAGATTTTGCCAATGAAAGGAAAAATGTGATTCTATAAAAAAAGGAAAATTAATGTTACATTCCATTAACCTTTTTCTTATCTCTAAGCAAGTTAGAGTAGTAGTGTACTGATTGGATTTATTGGATAAGTTGTATGCCAAACATTCAATTTTTCACATGTTTTTGCCTTGCAATTATCTTCCTGATACATCACATGTAATTCAATATGAACCCTTCTTGTTGGATTTTATCATATAAGAAGTGACCAATGGAAATCCTAAATCACCAAATTCACAAGTTTACATCTAAAGAATTGCCTTTAGTGAAAGTTCATTAGGAAAACATAAAGTAAAAGAAGCTACTTAGGAATCTAAAATAGAAATGCTACAAAATTATCCCCACCTCTTTCATTGGCCATTAGAATTAATTAATCCATAAGTTAGTTGGTTCTTAGAAATTTCAAGAAAAATTCTTCAAAAGGAGAAAGAATTGTTAAACCCCTTAGAAAATTAAGGATTTCTTTATCTATTTTTTATAAATATGTTCATTATCAAATTATTATGCATTTGCTTAGAGCCAATAATTAATTAAAGAAAATAGAATTTTATGATCTAAGCAAGAGAAATTAAGTAAATTCAAAGTTAAAGTAACATTAGAGATTAAATAGGTGTGTTTGGAGGATATTTAGGAATATGTTTCCTAATTTGCCCTCAAAAGCCCTTTTAAATTATATAAATGCCCTTTTAGCCTTAAAAGCTAAAAAACTCATTTTTCTTAATTTTTTTCCACCTAACTTTTTGACCTCTTTCCCCTCTTCTCACTCCAATTTTATTCCAACAAATTTCAGCAGGAGTTACGTTAAGGGTCCAAGTAATCATTCCCAATCTTCAACTACTCTAAGGTAAATTCTTAAAATTTTTAACTTTTGTTGTATGTTTTGATAAGAATTGAACTATAAGAGGAAATATGAAAATTTGGAACCCTAGCTAAAACTTTGAATTAATGATCATTAAGGAAATCCATTCACTCTTTTGGCTCTCATCATCTCCTCCATACCCCAAGCAAGTAAATACTCACTCACAACCATTCAATTTTTTTATTGTAGTTGTTAGGAATGATGTTGTTTATATATGTATTGATGAATTCTTGTTGAAAGCTCTATTGAATTGTGGAATTGTTGTTTGATAAGGTAAATGATATTTATAAGTGATAGTTATTGTGAATTTTGGGTTTTTATGGTTACATAATGTTAATTAGGGATAAAACAACTAATAATTTGATGAAAATCGATGTTAAGCTAGAAATTCCAAGTTATAATCAAATATGATATTTGAATATGGCCTTCGAAACTATTTTTTAGTAAGTCGTATTTAATTATCATAATTGAATACCCCATTAAGGCCTCACCTCTAGGCTTATGTATTTAAGTATAGTCAAGGAAATCATAACCCATGAGTCATACTTAAAAAACATATTTAAGTATCACAAATTTAGTGGTCTTTAGATGAGTATACTTGCATATAATATTTGAATATATCCTTTAAGCTTCATTTTTAAAGTCATATATTTGAATACCATACTTAAATACTCTTTTTAGTTTTCAAATTTGATATATTTGCCAACATACTATGGTAATGTGGGTTTGTATACATTGCAAGCATACTTGATTAACTTTTAAAAGTGAATTGATATGTGTGATTAATGATAAAATCTCATTATGGATGTGATATAGTGTGGAAATGTAATTGGAGAAATTCAACAAAATATTTATGAACAGATAAGTTTAGGCCTAAAAGAATAAGAATAAGTTTATGAAAAGATATGGTTAACTAGAAGACACAAAGTGATTTATTTCATTTTTTGTTATTATTTCATGATATTATCTATTATCTTTATTAATATTGTAAACATGAATAATATTTGGAACATGAAAAGTATGATTGAGAAAGTGTGAGATTGTATACTTGGTTGGTTGAATAAGTTATTTACTTACTGAGTCAATGAGTTACTCTTTAGTTGTTCCTTTTTTACAAATGCTCCTATAAGAGCCCAACCTCCTTTAGGAGCTCAAGAGTGAAAAACACCCTAACATTTTACTTTGTGTAGCCATAGTCAATGATAGTTGTAAATAGAATTTATTTTAGGCCTTGTAGTTGAAATTGGTATTGAGATGTTACAAACATTATTGTAAATATTGTATTTTGAAAATGTTTATAAAATGTATTATTTCCTTAAATCTATATGGTGACACCAAGTTAATGCATCCTAGACTACTAAGAATAGGAAATTGGTTCTATGCCAATCACAACCTAGTGGATCATGACAAAACATAACTTAAATGGCAATGTCGAATGATATAAAACTTAACTTGTTACTAAAGGATATACTTAAAAAGATGGCATTAATCATAAAGAAACATTTTCTCTTATCTTAAAGAAAGATTCACTACATATTATTATGACATTGGTGGCTAAAGTTACATTAAATAAATGTGAAAACAACCTTTTTGAATGAAAATCTAAAAGAAGTTTATATCGACAAACTTGAAGGTTTTCCAATGGATGGAAAAGGTCAAGTAGCGTGTAAACTTTATAATTAATATATGTGCTAAAACAAGCTTCAAGCCAAGGGTATATTAATTTTAATGATACCATAACTTCTTTTGATTTTGAAAAAAATCTCGTAGATAGATATATATGCTAAAAGATTAGTGAGAACAAATTTATCCTTTTAGTCCTATATGTTAATTACATCTTACTAGTTACTAATGATTTACGTATGTTGCATGAGACAAAATAATATATCTTTAAGAATTTTGAAATAAAAGATATACGAAAGGCATCTTATGTGATTAGAATTAAGATATTCCATGATATGTCATAATGACTATTGGGATTGTCTCAAAAAACCTATATTGAGAAAATTGTAGCAAAGTTTAACATAGATAAGTGTTTTACTGGAATTTTTCCAATTCAAAAAAAGAACAAGTTTAGTCTTATGCAATGTCCAAAGAATGACATAGACTCAAAACAAATGGAATTAACTCCTTATGGTTTTATAGTGGGTAATCTTATATATGTGCAAACTTATACAAGACCAAATATTAATTTTGTGGTTAAAATGTTAGTAAGTATTAAAGTAATCCTAGAATGAATCATTAGAAAGCTAGAAAGAAAGTTTTTAGGTACCTCTAAGGAATAAAGGATTACATGTTCATGAATAAAAAAATCCAACAAATTAAAAGTAATTGGATATTCAAACCCAAATTCTGCTAGATTTATTAATACTAGAAAGTTTACTTTTGGCTACTTATTCCTACTTAGAGAAAGAGCCATATCATGTAAAAGTTCTACGAAATCTATTATTGCTCATCCACTGTGGAAATAGAATTTATGGCACATTTTGAAGCCATAATTCATGCATTATGGTTATAGAACTTTATGTCATGACTTAAGGTTGTCAATACTAATGCCATTAAGGAAAAAGTTCTGAAACAATGAGTGTTTAAGGACATCAAAATAGACCTTATAATAGTTTATTAGTTAACTAAAGGGCTATAACCAAAGACATTTAAGGAACATGTACATAGGTCTTAGTTGTTATAATGAATAAAATATTTTTGTTTAAGGATGATAACACTCTAAGCTCACTTATTTATTATTTTCTAACATAAATAGTTTGTTTCTAGTTGTATTGTGCATATTTTCATAACTTTAAGTTATAACTTGGATAATTAAAATACACGTATATGATTAGTATGAAATTCTATATGTAATTTATAGACCTTGTATGGTAAGAAACTAATCTCTGTGGTATATGAAAGTATGTTTCTTAAAATTAATGTACAATTGCCATAATCCACACTTGGTGTTTTATCATATTAGGTAATCATAATGTTCATAAGGATAAGTTTAAGTACAGAATGGTTAGTACATTATGCTTAAGTTATGATTTCTCCTATATTTCTCCCAATTTTAGGCCAAGTGGGAGAATGTTAGTAGTTACCATTTAATTTGATTAGTAATTCCATAATTCATGGCCTAAAATTAAAAGATAAAAAGTTATATTAATGGGTCCTAATTAATGGATTATGTTTTAATAAATTTACCTTCTAGCTATAATTAATTATCTAGTTTAATGAGTATGATAATTAAGTAAATCATTCTCATTTAATTAATCTTGATACTTTATGGACATATCAAAGGAAGATACATATAAATAAGTCTTTCTCTATCCACTACGAACATGCTTCTACATAATGTAAAAAATAAAGAAACTCTATCTGTAGGTGTATGTTAGAAAGAAATCAAAAAGTGAGAGAAACCAATTTGAATATCAAACTAGTACTACTGATATAAAATTTTGGTAGTTATGGTTTCTTCATCAAATCTAGGTATGTGAAAATCATGTTTCAAGATTCTATTTAAGATGTAGAGTGTTATGGTTAAGAAATTTGTATATTTGAATGCATTAACCTTAATATTTAAGTTTACAATGGGTTCTTAGGAAAAATATATTTCACCTATACTTGATATGGTTCTATTTGTTATTTATTTATATATGATTTACAGTACTAAAATATGACCTGCATCGATAACATTTTATATATATGTTGACTAAATCTAACGAAAATTACTACATAAAAGTCACGTGCTTTTTTATTAATTGTAATTTGACTTGATTTCATTCTAATTTGTGCCTAATATTATCATGTTTAGAGGTACTCATAGATTGGGCCATCAAGTTTTGTATTGGAATTTACATGCATAACTATAAGAAATACATTAGCTTAAACTTATAATTAGCTATTTATTTTTGAAAATTTTGGATTGACAAGATCCAATGTTTAGCTTAAAAGGTTGATTATTTTTATTTTTATTATTATTTTAATCAAAAATTAAATTTTTATCAAACAAAACATGCATTTAAATAGATAATAATATGAATGGTAATTCATATTCACCTATTAAGTTTGTATTATGTCAAAGGATAATAATCTAAATAAACTTAACTCAAACCTAGGTCAAATAATAATTATGTCATGTTAGGTCTTTAAGATTTAACCAAGACCATATGTATAAAATATTAGAATACCATATATTAGTAAATTTATGTACTTTTTGATTTGCTTATAATAACCTTTGAAAGAAATCAGTAATATTCACACTGAGAGATCTAAATCTTCCCCTTCTTCACATTTGATAGCATATAATGGTTTTGATAGGATAAGCTATTAATAATCTCATGTATGGAAAAAGGATCTAGCCTCATATAAATAAACTTCAACTAAGTGATACTATCATAAGCTCAATAACAAAATCTACATCAATTTTCTTTTAATAGGTCCAATTATATTATTAATAAAATAGTATATGCAAGAGGTAAATTAGAACTCATAAGATCACTTAACAATGATCAAGTTACTAAATTGAGCTATATATTAATCTAGTTTTAATTAAAAAATAAAAAAATAAAATTAATGGCAACTAAAAATAAAGAAAATTTTTACATTCTTCCACTTAAGCAATATTAATTATATTTTATTAGTATTTTAAACTAACTTTAAGAAAATGGCTTCTAGATTAATAAAAACTTTAATGACCATAATACATCATAACACAAGAAGCACTACTATAAAATCATTGATAAACATTGGTTATATCACCACCAATATGTATTTAGATACAATGGCATTTTAAAATGATGGAAATTAATTATAATTAATGTTCATGTTAACATGGTGACATTTTTAAAAATAGTAAAAACATAGAATGTCAATTTAAATAATAATCAACATCTAAACTTTAGTACCTATTCTTGCTACAAATTTAGAAATATGTATTTAGACACAATGGCATTTTAAAATGATGGAAATTAATTATAATTAATGTTCATGTTAACATGGTGACATTTTTAAAAATAGTAAAAACTTAGAATGTCAATTTTCTTCATAACCATAACCATCATCCAAAAAGTAGTTGAACTATATTTTTAAGTAATGTAAAAATTATACACATTGATTTTTGGAATTAGTTGACATTCTTCACTTACATTGAAAATTGTGATTCATAGGATATCAATTTTAGGTGAATAACTAATATCCATTATTTTTTATTTTGCTTATAAATTTCTCTCTTACTCCATTTTAAGTTTAAGTTACATATGAGGATAGCCCACCTATTCTTGCTACAAATTTAGAAATGCTTCAGATCTTATGCAAGTATCTCATCTAACCATGAATATCTTTTTGCAACGCCTTGATTTTTAATACCATTTTAGTTATTTAAATCATGAAATTTTGGTAATTTTTTTAAGATAAAATGTTCTTGCAAAAATATTTGCATTATGAAAGTAATTGTCAAAATTCACACCACCTCCTCGTACTAAACATAAAAGGTTACATAAGCCTTTGCCATCTTATTAGGAAATGTTTTTTATTTGAAAAATAATAACTCAAAGGGTTTACATAAGTCCATAATGTTGAGTGATAATAATAAAAATAGAGATTCAAGTGATAGTTATCTATACATTCTTAATTCTTAACATTCCATAGAAGTGAAGCAATACTTAAAAACATTGAATAAGAAAAAGAAAGTCACAAAGATCTAGTGAGTGAAACTCCATATAGACTACTCTAAAATCCTAGTTGTTTTAAATGTCTTACCTAGGTTCTCATGTCTAGTTCAAGTTTCTATGCCTTTTTTTCATGCAAGTTGTACATATAATGCTCTTAAATAATTAATATTTACCTTGCATATTACAAGCATATGTCTTCTTAGTTCTTTCAAGTGGCATATCAATTGTACAGATATCAAAATTGCATAGTAAGTAATCAAATCAAATTGCATTTTAATGGCACAATATGCTCAAATATTCATAAATGCCTACATTAGTTAGCATTATAGCAATATAATTTTATCATCTCATGCCTATCATTAATATTCTAGCATATCTAATATACTTACTTTTTTACTTGTAACAAGAAGTCACTGTAAACATAACAAGGAAGAAAATTAAGAATGCATGAATACATATATTTGTAAAACACTCATGAAATGCCTTATAGATATCATTTTCCTCTTTATTTCTTTAATCCAATCTTATTCCTCTCACCTCTAACCTTATTTGTCCTAGGCCAACCTTACCCATCTCTCTTGAATTTATATAGTGCACACTCCCTATAGGAATAGTATCATAAAACATATGATGACTCATATCCTCATACCATAAACACACCGTATCATATGGCATGCCATCTCATATAGCTTTCTAATGCATATCTCATTTCGTATAACACATTTTCATATCATTTTGCTTTTATAGTGCCAATGCTAAAAAAAAACATGATACATCATATTTCAATAAGAACTTCCATATGTCATATGTTATATAACATAATCAAATTAGCACATCCACATGCACATTTCATAATTCATATTAGCATATTTCACTCATCATATGTCATCGCACAATTTGTATATCATACATCAAAAGTAATGTTATATATGAATCTACATTTTGGGCCTTCGTTACCCAAACATAATAGATTACTAAACTACAACACATAGATATTATCATAATTAAGGCATGATACATAGCATTATTCAAACACATACATAAACACGTAAGTTAACAATCACACAATGATTTGCATTTTATAGGGTAATATATATATGTCTCTAAATCTTCTTCATTTTGAAATGTTATCATCACACAACAACGTAACTATCATTTAATTGCATAAAACTCACTACCATACTTGATAGTAAGTATTCAACTTTCTCACTTTGTTATTTTCTAATTATTCAAGTTGTAGTTTCTTGGAATTCTCTCAATTTCTTCATAATATGGGCGATCCTACCTTGAAAGGTTTCCAAGTATACTTTTTTTACTCCATACTGTTATTTAATATTATAATACCCTAATATTCACTAATTAGGAATTTGAACTATTTTTATTCCTTAATACTAGCTAGGGCTAAACCACCCTTTTATGTGTCCCTATATATCTCTTTCCTTTTATTTGCTACATTAATCTCTTAATTATTAATTCCTTAGCTTTTTATAATAGTGAAATAATCTAATTTGATATTCTTTCTTTCATTTTTATGCTATAACCAATATATAGGCCTATGAAATATTAAAATTTCTTGAACTATTTTTCACCTAATTTGAGATTGTTAATTGTATTTTTATATAATACTCAATTTAAACATTTTAGTTTAATTTTTATAAAAATTCCTTTTTCTTTCCTTTAGTTCCCAAGACACTCTCTATGTTCTTGGATGATCACTTTGCTTTTCATCTTATATTATTTTACATGTGTAATACATCATAGTAACCTAGTAAATTAATAGTAAAATACAATTAGAATGTTAATTGATAGGAAATTAATGAAAATTTCCATTCATTTTAATGGATAAAAAAATCCATTGGAAGATAAATAGAGAACTTACAAAATTTGAAAAAGTATTTTAAATCCAAGGATGATCTTGAAGTAATGTAGGATTTTTACGTAAAAGCATCCTATGAAAACTCAATAAGTTAAATTTTGTGAAAATTTGGCAAAAAGAAGATGAAGTGCATAGTTTTATCATGAAACTCAAAAAGGAAAAGTTTGAAATTCAAATTAATAGTAAAGTAAGTAAAAAATGATTAGAAATTGTGCAAAATAGTTTTTATGATTGACATACTATAAAAGGCCTAGAATCAAGATTATAATTTTTTTTAAAAAAATCATGATTTAATCTAACTTATGGAGGAAAAGTAGAACACTTACTAAATGTTGCTTAACCAAATGTAATTAGTATTATGGATTCAACTAATTGGAAAGATTACTAAGGATATTTAAAGGAGAATTCTAGTATAAAAACCATAGATTATTTTCTCAAGGAAAATTAAAATTAGCATTGGAAGTGATTAAATTAAGTTTGAATTTTAAGGATTTTCTTAGGTATTAATCAAGAATGATTTATTGGAAAATTGGAGATAATTTGGTTGTAGTAATTAAAGGAAAATATCACTATTTGGAATTATGGTTTTAATTAAAGAATAAGAAAGGAAAATGAATAAAAAGAAGCATTTTTCTAATTATTAAATTGGAAAATAATGATATGGACTAAGGGAAATATTATTTTGATGGAAGCTAGAAACACATGATTAAATTAGGGGGTTATGATAGTAACTTACAAGAAGAAAGAAGATTAAGCCATGTGAATGCATTAAATGAGGAGATATTATCTTAGATACTATGAATGTTCTTAAAATATTGAAAGATAATTCAAGATATTGCATAAAAGCCACTTAAAGATTTAGAAGATCTATACTAACTAAGTGATCTTTACAGTAATTATTGCAAGAATATTTAATGAAGATATTGTTATATTAAATAAGAAATATAAAGGTTATTAACCTTTGTACTCGAAAAGCCTAAGATAATAGCGTAGTCATCATTAAGAAGAAAATTGAGGAAGTTTGTGTTCCCACTGAGGAAGCAACTAAGGAAGCAAATTTAAAGGAAAAAAAGGAAATAAATTACCTAGTATCTAACTATAAATAGAAGGGAAGATAAAAGGAGTTTTCATTCTAAATTAAGAAAAAGAAAATGTGATAGTAAGGGGAAGAGAAAGAGGGTCACTATTTTATGACCAAGTGAGAGAAAAAAATAAGTGTTTTCATACTTCCTCATCTTTTCTTAGTAAATCTAAAGAGTTAGTGAAGGATTCTTGAAAGTTCTTAGAAGCATTTGATCTTTGAAGAAGGAGGTAAAAGATATGCCTCGTTCTGATGATTTTCCTTTATGATTTTAGTTAGAATCTTATACTTACTTCATGTTTTTTTTTTCAATATATGATGATGAAGTATTGAATCCATAAAGAAGGCTATGTATTTCTAGCAAGCAACTAACCAAGTAAGTGGAAAATTTATCTATTTTTTTCTTAGTTTTCTTTTAAGAAATTCATGTATATATGATGTATATATTGTGTACATGGTGATATGTTCAAACCATGCGATCATGGTGGATTCAGTTGACAAGAATGTTTTCTTTAAACATTAAGATAATAATCTTAAAAGATGATATTATGATTTCTCTGTTTGAAAAGAAAAAAAGTTTCTTAATTGCATGGTTTCATCTTAAAAAGAAAACAAAAATTTTGTGAAATTTCAAAGAAAATCTCACAAGTTCCTTTATGATCCAGAAGTGAATTTTGAGTTTTGAAATCAAAATTTATGGTATTTATAACCCTACACACACACACTATATGGTATTTCCAAGTAAAAATTCTAAGTGAAGATTTCTACAAAAAGAAAAGGGAAACTCACAAGTTCTTAAAGAACCATGAATAAGATTTGAATTTTGAAAGCAAAACTTAGAATACATTATTTGTAAATCTAAACATGAGTACTATATGATTTTTTTTTTCAAGAAAAGTTTTTAAGAAAATTTTTGTGAAAATTCAAAATAAGATCATAGGTAGCATTAAAAAAAATGGTACCTAATATTTCAAGTTTCAATATTCAAACAACCTTCTACAAAAGTACTTTCATAAGAAATCATTTTGGAAAATTTATCCATATGATTACAAATCTTTTAAAACACTTTTTACATTAAGAAATTTTGGGATAGAACACTTTGAGTATAAGAGCATGAAGCTCATAGATTTTACTATAAAATGCCCTAAAGGTTATTTCTCTTGCTAAACTTCTTTCCTATAAAATGCATTTTTTTACAAATAAAAGGTTTTGATAAATTCTACATAATAATCTAAGCAAGGAAACAAGATAATTATGATATTAAATATTTAATGTTATAGTTGAAAGTTTTTAAAGAAAACCTTTCATCAAATGATTTTGAAAAATGATATTTCAAAACATGTCTTGCTATTTACAAGGAAAGACAAAAATCTTGTTTGAAAGAAAATTAGAGCTCTCAAGTTCCTTATACATACTAGGAAAAAACTTCTGATTTTTTTATTAAAACCTAATATACATTTTGTATTGATACTAGTAAAAATGAGATGGAATGAGATGAACGATGGTTGTTGAAGCCAATCAAAATTAGAAATTACTAGTTTAATGAAAATTTATAATATAAGGCAAGAAACCAAGTCAAACCCCTAGCAATCCAATTAATACATCCTTTTATATTGATTTATTGACTATGATTATAGAGCTATCTAAACCATTTATGTAATAAAAATAGAAGAAATAAATGCAAACAAATTGTAAAAATTAAGAATGCATAATTAAGGCAATTATGCAAAAAATATGTATATAGAAGGCAGAAAATAAAATAAAATTGAATTTAAGGAGTTTTAATTCAAAATTAAACAAAATGAAAAAATTAGAAATAGAATACAAAATTGTCACAAAAATAATAGAGAAAAATAATTAATCTATGAAAATTTAAAACTTTTTAATAAATTAATCACAAATCACAATATATTTAAGGATTATAATTGATTTCTCAACCTAGAATCATCTGAAACCCCTACAATGATTTATAATTTCTATGCTAGATTATCATTTTAAGATTTGATCAATCCAAATTAGTAGAATTAAGCAATCATTGTAATCTATAAAGCTATCTCTAAATTAATTTGATTATAAAATTTATCTGAATTAAAGGATTAAACCATAAACCTTTGATTAATCATTTGATCCTCGATTCTCACATGAAAAATGATGATTAACTAACTAAAATTTAACAATAAACTAAATGAAAATCATAGATCATATAAATGAATATAAATTATACCAAATATGGATCCAATCCATGTAAATCCAAAAAGTCAATAAGAGGAATCAAAGAAGAGGAAAATTAATTAACAATAATTAATATCACAAATTAAGATCTCATAATCCAAGCTAAGTTGAGCTTCAAAATCCTTGAATCAATATGAAATTTTGGCCTTTCATGGATGAAAATAAGAAACTTGGAGAAGAAAAAAAAGTTATCTAAAATTATATGTTATTAACTTTAGAGATATAAAACCTTAAATCTAATTTCCTATGCTACAAAACTTAATAAGCCAAATTAATATGTTTCCTAAGGTTACAAAGAATAAAGCCTTACTAATCTGAGAAAACCATAACCTAATTTATAATTTAATATACTAACAGTGTTTTATTGCAGTAATTTTTGTCATTTAGCTTCCAATCTATTTTTGAACATCAAAATAATATAATTTCACTAAATATTGAACTCAAAAGTTATCGGCCTAGGTTTTAAGCAATTTTAAGCACTAGTTTCACCTTAATTTGACCACTAGAACTCTAATTATGGCCTAAAAATTAAAAGTAATTTAGCTTAAATAAAAACAAAGCATTGAATTCATGGTCAATTTCGACCTTTCAAATGTTCGAATTAGGCTTTAGTTAAGCATGAAAGTTTTAAAGGGAAACCTAAAATAATGTAAAAATCTAACATTAATTGAACAATTTAAAAACATTGAAAAACTAACACCTAATCACATAATAGGGTCAATTCCATAAAATTAATCATATATAACATACTAAGAGATATAAAATAGGAAAAAATAACATAGAAAAAATTTTACACATCAATGAGCCATATTGATAATGTCCAAACATTGGATTTGGTAACAGCTAGTAAGGTTGGTTCAAAGGAATAAGCATAGGCTACTAAGATATAAGGATGGATGAAAGACACAAGGAAATTTATCTACTTTCATTTCTTTGCTTTCTTTATAGCTTATATATTATGGATGTGAATTGGATATATTTGTGTGATGGTGTAGTTGTGTTCATATAGTTATATAGTTGAGGTATTAAGGCTAATGTGAAATGGTGATGTGAATTGCATAGTATAACTTCATATGGAAATCTTATTATTATACATTTCTATATGTATGGCTTTACTAAAACCTTGAACATTCTACTTATGACCTTTTATACGTACTATAAAGTATTAGTTCATTAAATTACTTTAATTTCTTCAATATCTTTACTTTTTGAATAAGACTGTATTTTTGAGTTAAATGAAGATGGAAATATGAAGTAAATAAATTTATTATTGTAAGTTAGAGACTTTAAGAATTGAACTTGCTTGTTTATTTAATTATAATGTTTTCTTTTATTTGATTTATGCCATGATCTAATTTTATACCATCCTAATTAGTATAAAAATATCAAATTAATATCTTTACAAGCCTTTTTAAACAAAACCAACACTTTAAATTTAATTGCTTTAAAAAATATGCATGATGTAAAAACACAAAGTGAATATTTTCACTAAAATTTTTTCCCTATAAAGTCAGAAAATCCATTATGCGCAATTAATAAGGTTCAATCTTTTAAAATAAAGAATACTAAAACTTTTTTTTCTTCTTTATGAAAGAAACCCTATAATTAGAAATGTAATAATTTCTTTTTGGAGTCAAATTTTAAGACAAAACAAAAGTAGTTTATTTTTCTATATTAGAAATATTTGAAATATAATGTGTACCAAAAAAAATTATCAATGAAGTGATTTCAAAAAAATATATTTTTATCAAAAAGTTGTTGTTATTCATATAGCTTGATCTCAAATAAGTAGTTTATTAAAGAATTATTTTAAAATCAGATGATCTAATAGATAGAAATATGGATAATCATTTCTTGTAAAATCAAGTTTGAAACAAGTTTATGAATCTTCTCTAAATACATTTTTTGAAAAATTCCTCAGGAAAATAAATATCTTTATGTTTTTCTCTTTAAAATTGATACTTTATAAAAATAGAAAAGGAATATTCCTGATATTTCAAAGTATTTAAGTTCTTTAATTATTCAAATTATAAAACAAATATAATAGAATAGGATCAGGTTAATAAAATTAAAAAATTAGATGGTCTTATTCTTAAAATACTTTGGATATAACATGTTATCTTTAATAATATGAAAGCTATTTTTTTTTTACCTTTTTCCTTTTTAAAAAGGAAGATTACAACTTGCAATATATATCACAATCATCTCGTATAAATCATAAAGTAATTAGAATAGTATCAAATACTATATATGTATGAAATATTTATCTCATACTTAAACTATGAAACTTTAACTAGGCTATGTAGTAACATAGTTAGTGAAGTCTCAAGATAATTATACAAATTAAGAAAAATAAACCCATAATCATATAGTATAAATTTCTAAAATAGATAATTAAAAATAGATAAAGGTGATAGTTATCAATCTGGAGTCAAATTCATAAGGGCCATGTTTCTCAAAGGCTAAAGAGAATGGTTGCAACTCATCAAGAACTACTACTTATGGTGTGTGTACTACAGTTATCGAGAAATCTCGAGCTATAAAAGTTTCAAACTTATTTCAACCAAATGTAGTCTCCTATAACCACCATCATATATAGAGAGATCTCAGCGGGTGCCATCCAAAGCTAGGGTATTTAAAAAAGTATATTTATAGGTAAAGTGAGTAATAAATTATTTAATAAGATAGTTATCACATAAGTCTTCTGATCAATTTTAATCAAGAAAACCATCTGTATACAAGACATATATTAAAACTTTTTCTTACCAAAAAATATGTCAATGGCAATTTTGTATACTACACAATATGATTTAATCATATAATTTAATTATAACATAACGATTCATTCGATTAAATGATTTTATGTTTTTTATTTTTTTAAATAACAAAAAAATGTGCATGGGTATGTATTTTTGGGGATCTCTTTTTAAAAATTGTGCCCCAAAATATGTGTTTTAAAAATAAAAAAAGAAAAAACAAATTGAGCTTGTTTTGTTAACTTTTGTTTTTGAAACACAAGGAAAATGTAGGAAATTATTTTTTTTTTCATTACTAGCAACTTTGTAATTAATTCTAAAATGGGATAAAACTTAACAAAGGACATTTCCTCTAATTTTGCTAAGATGTGAAGATTAAGTAGCCATTTGCTCTCGTCTTCTCATCTACAACATTTTACTCAATCTAGCAGTTTCTGTTATTTATCATCATCATTGCAAGGCAAGAGAACAACAGTGATAGTTGCTGAATCAATCATTAATGGTATTTATTTCTTCTCTATTCATCTCATTTAGGCAGAGGACAAATATATATGATTTGCCAAGTATCTCTTAATTATGGCATTTGAAATAGTTGAGAAATTGAGAGTAACTAGTGGCCTAGTTTAGACATATTAGTAAGTAGCAAGTTATTTTGTTTATGTAAGTCTCATTAATGCTTGGTTATCTCTTTAATACTCTTATATTTACTTTCAGAATTGTATAAGAATTGGTGCATCACATTTTATAGCCTAATCACATGTGGCAACATTCAAAAATTTTTATTATCACCCTAATGAATGTCTTTTGTCTAACTAATCTCTTATCGGTTCTTTTAAAATTATAAGTTGTATAATATTTCCCATATTAATTATTTTTAATTACAAATCTATACACACTAGCTTTGGAATGATTTTTGTGTATCTCTAGCTTTCAAAAGTGCAATCTTTGGTGATATTTCTCAACCTCACTTCTTTTAGTAAAATTTTAGCAACTAGCTTTATAGTTCAGAGGAAAGCTCCGCTTCATAGAATAAATAAAATAATTTATAATTTATTGACCCAGTTAATAAGTTATAAATTAATTTTTGAAATATTTTATATACTAACTAATTGAAATAAATAAATAAATAATGTGTTATATTTTATCTTAAACATTTTAATTTTAAACTATAAATATATAAAAATACATATGTAAATAAATATGTAATAATTAATTAAATATTAGGTATTATATTTTATCTTAAACATCTTAATTGTGTTAATTTAATTTGATCTTTAAATAAATATAAATTATTTTAATATATATATTTATTTCTATTAATATATCTTTTTATGTTATTTTATAATTTTAACTATTCAATAACTAAATTTTACAAAATACTTTTTATACAATCAAATAATTTATCAACTAACTTATTAGTTATATATACAAAATAAAGCTAAAGTTTTTTATTTTAGCTTTTCATTTAACTCTGAAAACTTAAGCTGAATGCCATTGAAAATGCTAGATGACAAAGTACGATCTTTGCAAGTTAGGTAAATAAGTAACTCATAATCTAAATGAAGTCGATACAATGACATATTCTAAAATTAGGAATGACTAATCAAAACATTTAATTTCTATTAATTAAGGCATATTATGGTGAGGCAAAAAGAAGACAGATAAGTTTTGTATCTATCCATGCATGCTTGTATAGATCGTGTGTTTGTTGTCTACTTTTCTTTCAAATAGAAATGTTTTTATATTATCAATCTCATTCCTTTCAACTAATAGAGAAAAAAAATATTTTTTAACTTGAGAAATGGCTAGTCTATGGAGTCAATGCTAGAAAATAGTTGTTGAATATCTAAAAACTTAATTAATACTAGTTGGAAAGGTTGTAATAATCTAGCTTAAATCCCATCTCTTTTATGCTTTTAAACCAAAGTATCCATTTAGTGATTTTGTTTAAGATCACTCATGTAACACATACAGTGTATGATCCTACATCATGTTTTCAGGACCTATGCACTGCAATTTTATGAATTTAAAGTGTGACAAGGTTAATTTTTTTCCCTTTTTCTTCCTAAAATCAAAATATTTGTTAAAGAAGAAATTTTCCAAAGTTACTTGGCATACCTAAGAAACCCTTTACAAATAGAAAAGCTTATTTCGCATCCATAAAAATTTATTGCAATGCAAAAACAAGTGGCTATTGGTTTGTGAACTTTTGGAACATAACATACACATAGGATTGATTTTGATATTGATATTGCTAATTACATCCTTTTAAATAGTCACTGAACAAAAACAAGTTGGCATTGAGAATAACACTATTGACTCTAGTGATAATTCTTACTTATGAGAATGATTTTATTAACATTATTGACTTTACATGACCTAATGATTCTCGATACTACTCATAATTTTTTATAAGGTCTATTTCTTTATTTAAAATTACTTCTTTATTAGTGTTATTCTGCCTTTGTATTTAATTTTTTTAATTGATTTCTATTCTTAGTGTTTTATATTCTTCACCATGCTTCTAATCAAATTGAAATTGTAAGTCTACTTTGGTTATGATTTTAGCAAACACATTATACTTCTATTATGATTTTTGGATGCATGTTTCACTATAATTTATTTTTTTCTTATTGATGACAACTAAAAATATAGAAAAAGATGACACCAAACTTTAAAGCAACATAATAATTACAGTCTATATAGATATGGTTGATAAGGTTAACAAAGGTAACATGAAAAAATGTCATATTTAGGGCATATGGAAAGATTGAATATAATGAGCGATCATGTTGGGAATTCATATTATTATATGCAACGAAAATTCAAAAATTTAATCTGAATTCTACCTAAGAGCCATATAAAAAGTATAAATTAATTATTAGGGTTTTACCTATTAGGCACTCATGTTTCTACTGATCAAAACTTGAGAACGGATGAATCAAACGCCAGCCGGAAGGTACAACGTCTCTACAATATCCACACAGAGTGAACAATGATCTCTCATCTTCTACGAATCTGCTAGGATGTATTTTTCTCTCTAGGATTTAGGATTGGATATTTTCTGAGTGATTTTGGATTTTGGGAAGCTTATGAGCGTGTACATCAAAGTGCTACCCTCAAGTCCCTTTTTATAGAACTTAGGCAAGCCACAATCCTAGTCCTACTAGGATAATACTTTCAAAATCCTAATCACATTTAACAACTCATCTTATCCTTATCCTATAGATAATAAGGAGAGATAGGACTTATCTATTAATTATCTAATATTAGATAACAATATTATCTCATAATATAAATATCTTAATTATTAGATAATTACATATAGTTATTAAATATTAAAATAATATTATTTTAAAATATATTTATCTAATAACTGATAACGTAATTATTTAATATTATTTAATATCACATAATAATAATTATATTTATTACGTAAAAAATATATTATTATTTAATAATATATATATGCACGAGAATAAGTCTATTTAATTGGATATTAATTTAATTAAAATCTAATTAATTATTATCTTATTCCTACTTCTTTTGTGTAACCCTGTAGGTTCTTACTACGTTGACAATGACTCATTATTGAGCTATAGATAGTGAGCGGTATCTAGCAATACATCACTGCCACTTGAGTAGTAAGAATGTCTGTGATTCGACATCTACCTAATATATGATCAAAGTTTTGCATCATAATCCTTTTTGTAATAATATCCAAATTGAACTAGAGGCATGAAGTGTGTCATCCTCATCAATGTTCAATTTATATTTCTTGATACTGAGTAGATTTAAAATAAATGATTAATACCACATATTAATCCAATTAAGTATGGCCATGCATTTCTAAATCTCACTCAATCAAGGGAACTAAGGATATTTCTCTTTTATATAAGAGTAACAAAATCTCATTTACATCACTCACTTCCCTCTGTATGATTCATGACACACCTAATTAATGCCCTGTTCATCATCTTGATTAAAGGTGATATAGAACAATATTAAAGTAAGCAATTCCTCATGTAGGGAACCGTAGTGACTTCAGGTTAAAGGTTTATGCATATTTGTGATCATATGAGAATAATTTATGACACGTTCATCCATACAATATTCTCATAGTGGGTCAGTCTAGTATATTATTTACAAACAATGTACTCATGTATTGACTTGATATCACATATCCATGATTCGTAATCATCAGTCACTATATATGTTAATCTCAATATATTATTACTATCATTTTCGTAATAATACTTGACTAGGGGCATTTTAGGAATAGCAAAATTATTCCAAGGATAATTATTATATTAAGTTATAAATCGCGCAGAATAATAATAAAATTATAAAAATAAAATATAATAATTAAATTACCTAAAATAAAACATAATACATTGTATATTATTTCAATCATCTATATGATTAGTTCCTAGGACACACACTAACAGATCACTCATTCAATCTAAAACAAATAAAGCAAGAATTCAATAGGTTGTGGGAAAAAAATTATAACTTCTCCTAACTTTTAAAACAAATTAATTTTGGTTAGGATGCTGAAAACAATACAATTACTGCTTCAAAAGAAGTTTGGCAAAGCTACTTTCAAGTATATTACATGCATTTATCATTATATTTATAAAATAAAATTGTACAATAATCACTATTTAATCTTGATTTTTTATTTTATTTTATTTTAGCTCAATCCTAATGCTGGTCAATTTCAAAAGAAAGGTTGTAGGAATTATAAATTATGGGGCTTTATCTTTAACAGAAGTACTATAACTAGTGTGTTTGCCATTCTTCTATCCAAAACCCAATAAATACAAATAATGAAAATGAGCTTGAAAATGTTTATATCAATGGTGGGGTTCACATATATGTTGATAAGGATAGCTTAGATGATATTAATATGTAACCTATAGTGGGAAACACATAATTTAGGTTAAATAATATAAGTCCAATAAGGAATTTTGGACTTTTCAAATAGGTGATACACTTCAAGCTTGGGCTAAGGCCTTTATGGTGAGAACTCAAGTTTCTTTAGCTAAAGTTGAGAGATATAGGTGGCAGATATCATTTATAAAAGTATCAAGGTTGAAGTTCTATAACCAAAAAATCCACAAGAGCTTTTTAATTATAGGCACTCATCTTTAAGAATGACAATTGAATGTTGCTTTGGAATTTTGAAAAGGTGATTTTTTATCTTAAAATTAATGCTACCATACAAGCCATCTAAACAATATCTTATAATCATAGCATGTTGTACCATTCATAAATATTTACATAAATAGAGATTAAGTGATAGGTTCTTTAAGGAGTCTGAGCAAATGGATCCTTTCAAATATTCAAATACACGTGAAAATACAAGAATAGAGGAATCAATTCTAATACTAATAACTTATCATGGTTATCTAGTTGAAGTGCAACAAAAATGGCTACAATTTGTGATCATATCATAGGTTAAATAAAGTAGAACATAGCAATTCCAATGCATGATTGTACTAATTAATTAAGATATATTTGGTACCATTTTCATTTGTGGAATTCTCTTGCTTTAATTGAACTATTGTAGACAATGTTATATATAACATGATGTTATATCCAAACACCTAATACTACTTTATTGTTAAATTAAATATATAGAGAGAGAGATAGAGGATTGCTATCCTCCAGCATATAAATGTGGAGGTTACCAAACTCTATTTTTTTATTTAAAAAATATATTATTAATTTAATATCAACAAAATAACAAAGAATATTAAAATTAATTTATCATAGTCATTAAATTTTTAATTTAATAAGTGTATTTATTATAAAAATAAGAAAGAATAAATAAAATTGATTTAAGTATTTTAAATTAATATTTTTTATTAAAATTATTTAAATATTTTCATTATTTTATTATCATTAAATTTGTAATATAATTTTTTCATTCAAACGAGTAGATGTTTAAACATTTGTACCTTCACAAGCAATTTCCATACTCCAAGTTCTACTTCAACCATAGTTCATATTACTACACAATAGAAAGAATCCAAATTTGTAGGTCTCCATATTACCTGTCCTTTTTTGCAAGATTTGGCACATAACAATTGGTAGGGTTAGAGATACTTCTAATCTAAGAATGTTATTTTTTTGGATAGGCCAAGAAGTGGGGAGGGGGGGACGGGAAAAGGGTTGGAGGTTGGTCGATTTGGAAGCCCAGTAACACACTTTGCCAGGCAGCGTTGTGCCATCTAAACTCCAAAGAAATTTTCTCTTACTATTATCAGTTTATGCTCGATGCATTCTTGAGGGGAAAAAAAGGGAAAATTGTATTGTTCTCTTTTAACTTTTTTCATAAAAAGGTGAAACTTTGTCACATAAATCCAAACGTTTTCGAAAAATTTTTTATTGCAATTATATATGATTACCAATTTTCTATATATTTATTACATGCAAAATCCATATACATTCAAAATTGAGTTTATAAAAAAAGTTACATATTAACTTTTTTTCAAAGACATCGTAGCAAATCACCACTGTTATTCTTGAATTAAAACTATTGCACTAAAAATCAACATACAATATGATAAGCCTCAAATAGTTTCAAACTCAATCCATGGAAAATATTTTCTCTAAAAATAATATCATTTACTTATAAAATATTAAAATAAAAATATTTTATTTAACATTAAATATGAAAAATATAATAAAAAATAACAATCTCTATATTAAATAAGGAATTATTTACTTTTTGTACCATGACATTATGCATTATTTTTTTTAATCACAATTAATGTAAATAATATGCTACTACTTACCTTAGATACAAACGAGTAAAGATTCTTTTTATAAAAAATGGCCTCCAATAAAACAAATCGGAGCCTAAAGGATAGATATCATATGTTTTCAACCTTCCACCGTGCTGTATTTATACCACTCCTCCAGGAGTAAGTAAAAACTCTTGTAAGCAGTTAGCACATATCCTTAATTGGACATGGAGGCATCTAAACATCCATATAATTGCACAATGGACTCTAATAACATCATGCCTTGGAGAAGACAGCTTCCGAAGCCTACGCCTGAAAACAAGATCGCTGTCTAGCCAATCATTTGTGAAATTAAATTTCCTATAACAGAAACCAAACCCCTGTAAATGGCAATTTTAGCAATCAAGGATGTTCTGCATCACCACCTAGCAAATTAATCCCCGTGCCCGAGAGAGAGAGGAAAACCAACAACCCTTAATAAGCAATAATTTACAAAACGATCAATGCAGCAGAACTCAAAAACAATGGGTGAAATGTAAGCTTACAACATTAAACCTCTTGGCCATACATATAATTTCTGATTATTAAAGGAGAGGGCTATGCTCTTAAATACAGAAGATTAGAGGTAACAGCCGGCAGAAAATCACTATTAAACTTTTACACTATCAAGCTATGCTTGTATGTAAACCAAGGTAAAGGGCGTAGGGAGAAATATAAACAAAAAATATTGAGAAAAAAAGATATATCCTAATCTCAAAACAATCTTATCCAAGGTCAACATGCCCGTAGTAAAACAGGACCAACTGAAAAACTAAGCATATCGCTGAGAGCAACCGGGACCTCATTTGAACCATGTTCACAACCTATCAAGCTTGAGAGAAGAGGAAAAAAATCAGCAAGGTTCTTTTCAAAACTAGTATCCCCCAGACAGCAAATAGCCTGAAGAGTAGCCACAACAAGTGGTGCACGTGCAGCTAGCTCTCTTTGTTTCCCAGAATTTAATGGAATTAACCAATGTTGCTGTCTACCAGAAGATTCAGACATCCGTTCAAGACTCGCAATTTCAACATAAAACTTCAAGACCTCCTGACAAAGGTGAACAAGACGAGTTTCAACCTCATCCTCATCATAAGTAGGGGGCCTATCATCAACAAGATTCAGTAAGAAGGTAAGGCATATTTGGTAGGATTCATTCTCGAGGCGCAACAGTGGAGGGTCTTGCATTTGGGTCATAGAGCCAAATTCTTGTAGCTTTGAACGTAGAATAATATCACTGTTAATCTTGTGAGCATGCAATGCCATGTCATGCACAGAATCAAACAGAATAAGCATGTTTTTTGTGGAGAGGTGATAACGGTACACATTATAGATTTCCATCACTGCCTGCCAATTTCAGTAAGAGAGTTAACATCTTGTTTTCCCAAAAATTAAAAAATAGCTTGTTCTTTATGGCATGAATGACTAATTATCAGCTTTACCCTTGCGTGCATTGAATAGAGGTATTGAATGAGGACCATAGAATTTATTTCATGTTTGTACACATTCCTAAGTCATGCTTTAAGGGTTGAAAAAATGTCATTTTTATAAAACACCAGTGATGACCTCCTTTATACTTCTTTCTACAAGGATTTTTGTCCACGTTAGAAGAAGCAAAACAATATACCTGGTTTAATAAAAGCTGGATAGCAGCTTGACACTTTGCAGCTGATAAGTATGCATAAAGATGACAAGTTCTCTGACTAGGTGAACCCGTGTCAGCTAGTTCTCCATCATCTTCAGCAGTCAAAACATGCTCATTGTTTCTAATCAGCAAGTCTTCACTGACAAGGGATGAAAAATCAGGAAGAGTAGCATTTGCTGCTTCTTTCAGAGACAGAACTACTTCCAACCACCTTTCATCTGAAAATAATTCCCCAGCATTACTCATTAAACGACCAAATGCAGCGATGCCAATGCCAGCAAGGCTTTCATGAGGACGCTTTATAAAGCTAACCAGAAGCATAAGCACGTTCCTCAGAAGTGGATTAACTGTGTCATAAAAGTTAACAAAAAGATCTACCACCAGCTGAAGGGCCAAGGTGCATGTCTCATAAAGCCATGCATCTGGATCAAGCTTACTCTCAACCTCCACTTGATTCACTCGTGAGCTACTTCCAGAAGGATCAATAGCTCGGCACACGTAATCAAATATTGGAAATAGGACAGATTCAAATACTCTTTCCCATAAAGGTAGCGAAAAGAGGTGGCCATGGTTGCGTAAGGTTTCAAACAGTACTGGCAAAGCGTTCTTCCTTATCTCAGGCCTTGGGTCAAAGCTAAGTTCAGATAAACCTGTATAACAATGATGGATAAGCAATTAGTATGCTTCTAGAAGTTTAACCTTCTTAGATCTTGAAACAGGATGGTAGCATGAAGTACTAGGCATGTGATCAAGTTAAGAAACATAAAACATAAGCAGACTACTATAGCTCTAATATGTCAAGAGACAATATAGTATCCTCACCAGCCAACAAGGGAAACCAAAAATAGAGATGATCGTCCTTAGTGGACATCACTCCATTATCCTGTTTCCCATCTTTTCTTGTTCGAGGGGAAGGTGGAGGAATTCTTCCCGAAATTTCCTGATCCTTATTCCTTAATGAGGAGCCAAGATCCCCTTCTGCTAGTTTTGTTGCACAGAACTGAAGAAAAGAAATGGCATTTAGACTAATCTCTTTGTTAAATTTACTATTTGTGAAAGCAATCAGACAATTGACACAGTCTGTAAAGGTGGTCGTTTCGGTCTCAGTGATGTAGGGAAAGTAATCTCGAATAATCTTCTCAATAATTTCAAAAGCCAAGAGTACAATGTTTTTATGGTCATCATAAGCTGCTGTTGTGAAAACCTGAAATCAAAATCCACAGGCATTAAATGAAAATAAGTATTATATATCAGCAGATATAATCAAAACAAACAAACTTGTAATTTAAAGCTCTCTACAGACAAAGATCGATCAGATTTACCATGAACATGCTCTTCCATCCCGATTTTACATTGTTGACACGAGATAAAACCATTTGAGATACACATCTGATAATTAATTCTCTAATTTCAACAGCATTGCTCTTTCGCATAACAATGACAAAAGGCTTCATAAATTCATTTTGAAAATTATAATTAGCTAACTCTTCACGCTCGAGAAATTTCATTGACAACTGGCGCAAGGAATCCATTGCAAAAATTGCAATAGAAAGGTTGCTGGAACACCCAATGGTCACAAAGAAATCAGAGAGAACACGCCAGATGCTTGACCAAACAAGTCTGATGCGGTTCATGTTATAGTGCCTGTTGTTACACAGTAACAATGTCACATTACAGTTTTGCACAGCAGTGCACAAACAAATGAATCAAGAAACACAGAACATAATCAATCCCATAGTGGGACTTCTCTTTCTAAGATCACTTGTTCTTTCCCGCTTTTTGACAGATGAATTGTTCCCCTTATCAACAATTTTAAGAACTTTCTCAATCGTTTCCCATTTGGCACATCACCTCAACAAATAAACCCGGAGGTTGAAACTATCAGGCAACTTCATGCACCGCATATTAAACTTAATAGAATTAGACAGGACAGCATATCAATTGACCAGATTGCACAACCCACAAATTTGGCACAAGAGTTGCAGATTTACTAGGTGACATACCAAACTAGAAAACTTATAAGTTGCAAAGTGCTAAGTTTATTAGATATGTATGAGAAAACTGCAACTACACAATAATGGTGCCAAAGTGAAATTGATTTTCTTTTCATGATAATAAGCCCCATCCCTACCATAAAAAGAAATGATGAAAGGTTTGGGGGAAGGAAAGGCGTGAAGGAAGCATGCTTTGTATAGCAGTAGTATAATACATACGCAATCTCAACAATCTTTGTCAGGCTGAAAACCCATGGATCAGATGGAGATCTCAATTCCTCGATGGAAACCTTGCACAAAGCCTTGACAAAATCTATTATGGCCTCGCTGTTTAACTTTTGACTTCGAGTGAATATGCAGCTCATTTCCGAGATTCCAACTTGTTCCAACATATTCAAATTAGAAACCAGGTTGTTCACCTGTTCAGATGTAACTGCTCCAGAAGCCTTATGGCCAATGCCAGTGCTATCATATGAACCGCGCATCACAGGGGCAGCAGCATACTGCATCTTCCCAGGTCCCTTCTTTTTTAAAACAGGAAGAATGGTAGATTTTGCTTGCTTGGCTTTTTCTGAATCATTCTGAGGAAATGCAAAAAATGTGGCATCTGGAGGAGCCCCCTCTACAAGGAGATGTAAATGCTCAAACCGGGAAACACAAGTCAAGATATGCTCCCAAGCTTCTTGTAAGTAATTCCCATCCTCATCAGCAACAGTAATAATCGCCTGTCAACAAGACAAATGGAAATTTATTTTCATGTCCATGATAAATCACAATCACTTCAACTACCATCTGCTTAAAGGTTTTGGATTGAAGAGCCTACATGTGTCATAAGATTTTGTTCATACGTTGGTTGTTAGCAAATGCCAGAAATAAATGTCCATTGACTTCCACAACCATCTTTGCAAGAGCAATATTCAAACTTGTGATGTGATATCACTCCAACAAAGGGGAAAGAGGTTGAGCTCATTTTTCATCTAGGGCAATAGTAATGTAAGTGTTTACACTAGACTGTAGCTTTGGAGAGAATTGATTTACCAGCATCCAATTTGTAACCAAAACTTTACCTGCTCCTCGTTACTGATGGATTGTTATACAGATCAATGAAGAATTTCTGTAAGTTTCTGCGGTCATTAGACACACTGTACAGCAATGGGGAAACAGAAAATGCTTCTCAAATATTTTTTGTTGGGGGTTATTGTAGAAAAATGATTTTATTAAGAAAACAGTGCATCATTTAAAAAAAAAAGCAAAGTTCTTTCAAATTACCAGGATTTCCAAATGCTCAATATTCCAGGTGAATGAACAGGTGTTTGGGTTACAACTGTGCCTTCATAGCCTAAACCAAATATCATTTTACTAAACAAATCATTCAATGGGCACAGTTCATGATACTCATTCTCACAGCTTAATTAGTCCCTTCCCTCCTGTTTATAAACAGAAATTCCTCATGATTACAAGTAAATTCTAGAAATTTATGTTCGGATACGTTTTTTTTTTTGTATTTTTACAAAACTATTTTCTTGTTCTCTAAAACTGTGTTTGGATTGAAAGAAAACAAAAAATAAGAGTAATCGGTATTGCAAATAAGAAAATATTTCATTTAATTATAAAACTAAAATCAATAACGAGATAATAAATTCAAATAACAACTAAAAGCTTTTTTCTTTTCTTTTTTTATAAGTTATACATTTAGAATTATAGTTTTTAAAAACAAATTCTAAAAATAGGTTGCTAAACAAGTTCTTCTATTTTTAAAAGCAAAAAAAAATACAGAAAACTATTTTGAAAACCAATAAACAAACAAACCCTAAATCAGTTATTCTGAATTTCAAATAATAGCAAAGCACCTAGACATGAGAAGGCAAAAGGAGGCCTAGACTTCCAAAATGTTTTTTCTCAGAACACATGCATGATCATGAATGTGAAAAGGAATAGCCGCGGTATCTTACATACATGGAAATGTTTAGTTTTGTTTCTGTGTTTAAGGAGGATATCTTATCCTTTCTTTTTTGTATTCTTTCCTTCCTTCTCAATTATAAATTTTCTTTTCATCAGAAGGCACGAACTGGAAGACCACTGCCTAAGAATGTACTTCTCAGGATGGTGACCAACCACAAAATATAATTTTTTATAAAAAAGGAAAACGTTATCAAAAGAAGAAAGAAGGATATATGAAAAGAGGATGAGCAATCCTCAAAAGAAAGAAAAACTTAAAAGATAAAAAAGTTCAGGAAAATAAAAACCAAGAAAATCACCCAGTCAAAGGACCAAGTGCAAAATATACAGAATATCAAAGAAAGAAGCAACAGTCAGGTATTGTAAATAACACACCATCTATTTACTTTGGTAGCATTCTCTGAAACATAATGATTAGCACATACATTTTTCTTAGGTATGGATGAAATAAGTGACATGGAGCACGTAAAGAATCACTAGTTAATAGTGACCCCAGCTTACCTAAATTTGCATATATGTAAGCTACAAGAGAAGTTAGAATTTTACAAACCTTGATTGCATCTATATTTTTCTGCTTAATATCTCGAGGAGAATGCAGGGAGGTGAACTTTGCTAATGTCGTCACAAAAGCATCCCTGTGAGTCTTCATGGACATTCCAGAAGTAACATGAATGGCACGGCGAATGCCTTCAAGACATAGAGCTATTACAACTTCATCATCACTTTGATCGAGTGGAACACTGAATGCAGCTAACATTGGCGCCCAACATACCTCAATCATGAATCTAAGGATCATCACATCTGTTGCAGCATAATAGACTGACCTAAAAATCGCAAGCATATACATATCAAGAATCCAGAAACTACTATCTATGCAAACCATCAAACAATAAACCAGATACATCAACTTCAAAATGTCACATAAGTAATTTCTTTGACATTAAAAAATAGATGAAGGAAAGAAAAAATCTAGTTTCCTTGTTTCAGATTCATATGTGATTCAAACCACAATTGACTGCTCAAGTAGCAATCAAATGTAGCAAATGCAAAAGGAGCCACAGTTATACAGCCTGCAGTCAAATACACAGTGGCAACAGAATATTCTTCTTGACAAAACTGAAGCATAATGGTGTACATCACCTTAGGAGACAATTTGAATCTGGAAACTAAAAATATCTTCTAAAGCAAGGGAAATATGGATGAACATACTCAGTTTTGCCAGCTTTTTCTTTGAACTCTTCTTGCATATGCCTAATAAGATCATCACTGGTCTCCAAAATTTCTTCCCTGCACTTACGGATAACAATATTCAAGATGTTATCCAAGCCTAAAATTCTGTTAGGGCTCACAGCCAATTTCTGTTGGAGGGCCAAATTATCATCTTTCATTTTGATCTCATTTCTAGATATTCTTTCAAACAATGACCTCAAATATTCCTCTGGTAGATCTTTCCCATCATCAATCCCACGATTGTTTCTTAAGAAATCATCAGCAGTCATCTGCATATATCAATGGTCAAAAAACAAATATTTCAATCATTTGTATCAAGCATACCCACCACACCAATTTAGAGCATAATCTAAGCACACCTTGTTCTTCACCATAGGACTATGAGCATCAGTATTAAGCATGATCACAGAATAAGCTAGGACATATGCAGTGTCAGCACTAGAAAAGGCCTTTGGATTACATTTGCAGTAACGTTCGGCAAACTTTTCCATGATTCGATCAATTTTCTGTGCTTCACCAGGCAGTCTAAAGCCTTGAAGAAAGACCCTAATTGCCTCATCAAACTCCATGCCTTGGAAAGCAAAGGAATCCACATAGGCATGCATTACCTTCAAGGATAAGTCTTCCCTTTCTCCCAGATAATCACCAATCAAAGACTTGTCCAAACCTGATGCATCTTTAAGAAAAGCAGCTATATCCCCTGGTGAATTACCCACCTTGTTAGCATTAATGAGGAATTCAATTCCTTTCTTTGGTTTCCAATTAAAAAGTGAAATACCTTCCTGCCACAAACGTATATTAGCTTTATGGATGAATAGTGAAAGTGATACCAGAGATATACTTGCTTCTCAAAGCAATATACATTATGAATAGCTTACCTGAAGTTCCAGTTTGTAAGCCCGATGTTGCTCGATTGTTGAAACAGCAGATGCCTCACTGGAGGTTTCAGAATGAGAATCTGATCCTTCAACAGGTTCTTCTCCATTTGCCATGGGAAGGCCTACAACTTCATGGCTGTTATCGGCATTCTCAATTTTCTCGATGGATTGAGGATCTGGAATGCGTAATTGCTTGTTCATCCAGTCTCCCATTGATTTCAAAACAGCAACCAAACATTTCAAGGCTTCATATTTTAAAGTGGTCTCTTGAGGAGGCAAAAGAGTGGTTGCGACACCAGGAGGCACACCTTGGGTAGTTTTAAGAAGTCCATTGACCATCCTAGGAAGACCAGAACAATTAGACAGAAAAAGCAATTGAGTATTTTAATTTGTCAGCATAAGACAGCCACACTTGCACCAGTAGCACTGAATTAATCCAGGGACTTGAAAAGCTACTATACTGGAGATCTATATTATAACCAAGAAATTACCCATATAGTATTCATTATTCATAAAATTAAGCAAAAAGACTTAACATACTATACCTCGCAAATATGTCTGATGAATTGACATCACAGTCATAGTTGATAAATATGTCCACCAATATCTGTGAATCAACACAAAGCCTTTGTAGAAAATGAAGCACTATCATCTTTTGTTGAAAATTAGGTTGAGCTATATTTTCCAGAACTCTGAGAACAATCATGGGGAAAAACACTCCAATCTCCGCTTTCAATCCAGCTCTAAATCGTGATACCAGACTGATAAAAATGGAGCAAGATAACTGGAAAACAATCATCAGAGTTGAACCACTATTCTTCAACAATGATAAGCACAAGTACTGCTTGATTGCACCCAAAAACCTGTTAAGCAAGTGAAGCCCCATCAGTAGTGTTCTTTATGTTCAATTAAAAAAATATGAGAAAAAGGGAGAAGAGAAAACAAAAGAAGCAATGCTCAGTATTCCAAAGAAAACAACAAAAGAGTATGTCATTGTTAATAATAAAAATTCAAATGAAGAATTTAAACTCAAAAAGAAAGCTTCATAACACATTTCAGACTAAAGATAGATAGCAGAATAGTGCTCTACTTACAACCAAAAATATAAAAGCAGATGATAAGACATCTGCAATTCATAGAAGGTTAATTGCAAGTTTGTATGATTTGCTCAGCTATTCAACTGACTGCTTTAAATTGACAGATATGAGGATAGAAGAGAGTCTTAGAAGTTAAAGTAAGACATCTGAAACAGAAAATATAATTAGTTGAATTTTGGAGGAATACAAGATTAAATTTCTCCCCTCATGTATTCATTCATCCAATAGTACTTATTTCTTCTGAGACAATGAAACATTAATACCTCGCTACTTCAAACAAATTACATAATAAAGCTGGAGTATTGATTTCTAACAGGAAAGATGCATCCCATAAAATAAGTAATCCTCAACAAACTAGCACTGGGACAGACACACAATCAAAATAGTGGATGAGTGAGATTAACTTCCTTGCAACTAGAAATAAAACAGAAAGAAATATATAAAATTTCTTTTCTAATAAATTTACCAGATCCCATGAACTGCTTCTACCTAAAGCTCTGTCAAATCCAGTATGAGTCCAAAGGGAACAAGCAGCAGGCATTGAACAAAGAAATAAAAAAAATTTCTAACATCTTAAATTCTTAATGCGGGTATTGCAAATTAATATAGACAGAAGCCAAGTCCCTATTTTTCCTATATAGATATATATCCACTAAGGAATAAGGATCTTAAAGAGAATATGTAGCCTTCACTGGGATATTGATTATTAGCTCTACAAAGAGGAGGGAGTGCTCACATAAGATCCAGATGTCTATCGCCAACAGAGAGAACCCTATGCGTACAAGCACTAAATTATCTAAACAATATTATGCCAAATATTGGCCATCAAGTTTACAGGAAACCATATCAATCAACTCATACAATTGAGTATCTTACAATAAAGGATTACAACAACAACAAAGCCTTATCCCACTAAATTTACAATGAAAGATTGTATAGTTCAAAATCAATTCCCCACTGGCAGGCTCGTTTATTGTTGAAAGCACTAGATTTAAAGAGTTCAAAAATTCAAGGAGACAAAGCAGTTACTATATTGCTGAGTATCATCACGCCATGCAAAGTGTCTGGTCCAGTAATCTCCAAGTAGGCTTTCTCAGATACAACAGATGGGCGGCATATCTTGAGATTATCCCCCCTTTTTTTTCTTTTTTTTCTTTTTTTTTTTTTTTTTTTTGGGGGGGGGGGGGTGGTGGGTAAGTGAGTACATCCCATTTTACCAACAAAAGACATTTACTTGATTATGCAGACAGATGATGAAAGAACTTTCCAAGAATTCAGGCAACGTAGTATTTCCACTTTCAGTATCAATGTTTATTCCCAAATTAAATCTTAGAGCCAATTATCAATAAAATTGAACCAAGAAATTTCTTTTTCCCACCCTCATAGATATCCTCACATCAATCAAAATATCGTGAAATGTGAAACAAAAGAAGTGCAGTCATAGGAGAATACCACAAATAACAAGTTGACATAGAGAGCTTACGTACCTTTCACTGGTCCTGAAGACAGCTCCGGCATTCTCCAGCAAGATTTTTAATAACTCCAAAGCCACGATCTTTCCCTTCATTAGCTGCGGATCAGTGGATGCATCCTTAGGTGGCGTCTTCATAGATAACTTGCAAAGTGCTCTGAACAACAAAAATGCATCCCTCCTTAACTTATTACCTATCTGAACTTCCAAATCCTCATCTCTCTCATTATCTCCGTCCACCAACTCGCCTTTCCTACCCTCCAATGCAGTCTTATACATACTGATTTCCCAGTATTTTGCATCCAGCATGTCCTTGTCGGTGGAATCCAACAAGTCGGCGGGATTAGTGGTCTCCACAGTAGTGGTCTCAAATGCTCCATCATGCCCACCTAAAGAGACCTTACTAGGCGTAACTGGATTCAAGACCCCATCAATATCCTGCATTATCTTCGTAATAAAACCCTGCACAAACATTGTCATTGAGTTATCTGTATCCGACTTCTCAACCGGTCCCATCAATTCAGCCACTACAATTGGTTGAATTAGAACTGTGGAAGAATCAGCCTCCATTCTCCAAAACACTATCACTAACATTTGAATCAATGACGCCTTCGCTGTTGTCTGATTCACCATATTCTTACTTCCTAAATGGATATCATAACACGTCCTCACAATCAGTAACAAACAATCACCGTGAATTCTCAATGGAATCGACGTTACTGCCGATAAAAGGGTCTTCAGCACCAACAACTCCATTGCATCATCCCCCAGGTCATGGCATTTACACACTGACTCAATCAAATTCGCCAACAGCTTCGACTCAGGGCAGCTGCCACTGGGGTCGGCCTCGCCACGCAAATAACCACGTGCAATCAATTTCTGAATTGCATCAACAGCCGGATCAGCGATCTTCAAAACCCCAGAATTCGCTGCATTGATCAGTGGGCTAAGAATGGATTCAGAATCAGCAAGCGAGTATTCGATAGAGCCACCGCCATGTAGCGGGCCCGGAACCGAACCTTCAGGTTCCGTATCAGAGGGCGAACCAGGTGATGGCTGCTTTAGCCTTTCAAGAACTGATTTGCATTCATGAGCTAGCTTTGCGTGCTTTCGCCAAGACGCATTTTTTATGATTTTCTCGAGCGCTGGGGCAACGACCTGACTCAAACGGGAATCGGCTTCCATAGAAGCCATTCCGGAGTTGGGACGAGCTTCGACTAGGCGAGTGACACTTCAGATCCGGATTCGGGAAATGCAAATGCAACTGCTTCAATCCAGGATTTTTCCATGAGCTCTGATTGTTGAATTGGTGGAGCTCGAAAGTTTGTTCAACAATGGCCGCGAGTTAGCTCAGTGGGTGAGCTTCTCTAGCGGACAATACAAATGGCAGTGGAAGAAGACAGTGAAAACTTCAGGATCTGACCAGAGACTTGAGATCCATTTTTGCAAGAGAGACAAAGTTTATATTGATTTGACTAAATTGCCTTTGGGTTGTTTGTTAAAAACTGTTGTATATTGCAGGTAATAAGGAGGATATATAGGGGTAAATCCGGATTTTTGAAGAATTCGATTCGCGGGGAAATGGAAAATTTTATATTGCCGGTGAATTACATTGATTTTATGAAAATTTAATGTCATTACAAATAATATTCTTTATTTTTTAAAATTATATACTATCATTATTTTGAAATGTAAGTTAATCTTTCTTTTTTTGGGGGGTAAACCAAGAAACAAATAAGTAGCAAAAATGAGTCTCGGCACTATTTTGCCTATTATATCCGATAATATCAAAAGCTTTCATAGGAGGGTTATCAAGGATGTATAAAAAATTATTATTTGTATTTACAATCTTAACTAAAAAGTCAAGTAAATATTCAGCTTCTCTATAAGTGTATTGAACGTTCTGCACTTCCGAAAGAGAGAAGAGCTTCCTGCAATCTTCAAGTAAGCTAAAAACATAGAAAAAAAAGAAGTTAAATTGTGATTATTTAAAGCATTAATTATAAGACATACAATTCAATTATCAATGATTTAAGATTTCTTTTATGAGCTAATGTCAGCCTATTCCTAGGACCAGTTAATTCAGCTAGATAGTTTGAACAAGTACTAAGTATATTTATCAAAACGGGTTACTCTAACCTTATCAAGCTAAATCAATGAGTGAAAATTGTACATCAAACTAATCTTAAATCAAGTTATTTTTTTATTGAATCAGGTTCAAATCGGATTGTTACAGTACCAGCTCCAATTCCAAGTCAACATTTACCAAGCGAGTTTCTAAAACCCATTACATTTTCTTATTATTATCATATTAGTTATTTGTTATATATTATTATGACTTAAAATTTTATTATATATCTTAATAAGTCATATATATTATATATGAAAATAAATATATGTTATTAAATATATATTTAATAAAATAAATATATATCATTAAAATCTAATAAATTTGTGAATTTGCATTTAATAATATATACTTGTAATAAAAAATTTTAATTTTATGTTAATCAATAATTTTATATTATATATTTATTTTATTTAATAAAATAAACATATATTATTATATATTTTATATTTATATATTTATATATTTATTTTATCTTATATATTTATTTTATTTAATAAAATAAATATATATTATTAAATATATATTATTAAATATATATTGATCATGTCCAATGTATTATATATAAAAATAAATATATTTAATAATTTATATATTATCAAATATATATAAATAAATAACTATATAAATAATATATTAATAAAAAATTATAATAATTTATATATAATAATAAAAAATAAATAACAATGTATTATATTATGTATGTATATAATATATTTAAAATTAATATCAAAATTATTAATTTAATTTTTTAAATAATTTAAAATTTTAATATTAAAATACTAATTCAAATTTTAATATAATTATTTATTTTTATAAACTTATATAATATATATTAACAATATTAAATATATACATTTATTAATTTTAATATTAAAAAATATTTAATATTACTCATATATATAATTTTAATATTATATATATTAAAGTATAATTTTAATATATCAAAATTATTATTTTAATATCTTTATAAAAATTAAATATGCAATAATAAATTAATTATTTATTACTTATTATTATTACTAGGCTAATGGTCTAACTTAATAACCTGATGGGTTAACATTTATTAGTTCCAGTCCTTTACTAAGTTGGACTAACTAGTCTCAATTCCTTATCAAGTTGAACCACTGTTATCATTTTCCATATTAGTCTTAATCCTAGGTCAAACAAAATTATATCAATCTCAAGTCAACCCATTAAACTCAACTCATTTTGACACTTCTAATCCTAAAGCCTCTTATGTAACCAACAATCTATTTTCCTGTATTGTCCCTAACAATAATAGCATAAACTAGCTTTACCTGAATTTCCTTTAAATGCTCCATCTGGATTTAATTTGTCATACCCAACTAAAGCATAAAACCATTTGACCTCAAAAATTAGTTGCGGAGTGGAATATGTAACATGATCTTTAATAGCCCAAAATTCAGTAGCTTTTGTAATAATCATTTGAATAAGGTTTACATCTCCCTGATCAGATTGGAATATTTTCCTATTTTTGTTTAACTAAAGATTCCAAATAGAAAAAGTAAAAATGATAGACCAAGGAATTTTAATTCTACAACCTAATTAATTTAAGATTAAATTCTGTTTTAGCCAAATAAGGAAGTCAACATGAAAAAGATGTAAACAAGAAGAAGGGATTTGTATATTATTCCAAAAGTGTTGAGTAAAAAGGCATTCTCTCAAAATATAAATATTAGATTCATTATCTGATGTATAAAGGGGACAGTGAGATGGGACATCCATACCTCTCTTAATTAGCAAGTCTCTTGCAGAAACTCTATTTTGAATAGCAAGCCATATATAAAAACTAGATTTTTGGAAAAAAAAAGGAATTTTACCTATCCATTTAAATTTTGACAAATCATAAGGACTAGTATGTTTCTTCAAAAATAGATAAACACTCTTTATAGAATAATTTTCATTTTTTGAAAGACCCTACACTAGCTTATCAAGATATCCTAATCAATTAAAAGCTATTCTAAAATTTTTATTTTGTATATTAGAAAGGAAAGGTGAAGATATTCAACTAAGATTCCAACTCCCTTGAAGAATACGGTTGGAAACTTTTAACTTATATTCATCTAGAGAAATAAGGCCTTGAATTATCCTACAAAGAGAGCTGGAATTTAACCAATTATCTTGCCAAAAATTAACTTTTCCTCCATCTCCAATTATCCACCTTATGCCTACATAGAGAATATTGGTAATGGATGTTTAAAGCTTTCCAGTTATGAGAAGAAGGTTTATTCAAGCTTAAGCTACCATTAGGGTTTTGGTGAAGGTATTTAGCTGTAAGCACTTTAACCTAATTTAGATCATTATCATAAATAAGAGACTATGCTAATTTACCTAATAAAGTCAGATTCATAGAATAAAAGTCTCTAATTCCCAAACCTTCCCATTTTTTGGCAATGTAACAAACATCCACTTAATGAAGGATATCTTCTTGTACTCTACAGTACTACCCCACAGAAAATTTTTAACCACTTGCTCTAATTTCATCAATATATTGTGAGGGATTTTTTAAAATTGCATATAGAAGAAGGGCAATAAAGATAGGACTGAGTTGATAAGAATAACTCTTCCAGCAGAAGATAAATACTTTGATTGCCATTCCTAAATTCGATGTCTTAGGTTATCTACCAAAAAATGAAAATCTAATTCTTTATAGTTTACTTTAATTGAAACCTCTACATATTTTCCAAAATCCCACCAATGATTTATACCAAGATCCTGCCTTAACAAGTCTCTCAAATTTCTATCTATGTTGTTTGAGAAATAGATTCTTAATTTTTCAAAATTAACTTTTAGGCTAGATTCCTTAATAAAATTAACCAGAGTCTTTTTAATTGTATTGCAGTTTTTTTTATCTGCTTTGGCAAAAAGGATTATATCATCAACATAAAAGAGATGAGAAAATGATAAATCATATTTGCCAGGCTTAACAAGAGTCCAATCCTTTCTTTTAACTTTATATTGGATCAAATGATGTAAATATTCCATATATAGATATCTATGCTTACTCACAGAAATGTGGCCATATTATATCCTATTTGGCTGCTTCCTTTGATTGCCTGCATGTTTTTGTTTTTTTTTTTAATTATTACAAAAAATTCTATTTTTTTAATTATTATTACAAAAATTTTGAAATTATAAATGAAGACCACTAAGACTTGTAAAATCTCTATACACATTCAAATTATTTCTATTTTTAAAATATGTAAAATATAGATCTTAATATATTTATTTTATAGATAGAAGTAAGAATTGAGAACTTGATTTTTTTTTCAAGTCTAAAGGTTTTTCTTTTTCTACTCAATGCTCAGCACTAATAATTTTTTTATAAAAAAAAAGACACTGATGAATTTTTTTACTTTTTTTCCTATTTTGCATGGAAATAGAGTTTGAATTAGAGAAATTTGAATTCTCTCCATTTCTTTCTATTAATTTCAAAATGATATAAGTAAAATTTTTATTTTGAAATTCATTATTTTTTATTGAAATTCACAAGTTCAAATAATTTTTTTTATATTTTTTCCTTTTTCAAATTCATTTGATGTATTTTCTAATAAATACATTGAAAATTTGAATTAAAAATAAGAAAAATCCCTTTCTTATGCAACATTCAAAGATAAAGCCAAACTATCTTGTATATACCACTTGGGAAACCCAACAACATGAAATTTTTTACTTGGAAGCATATAAATAATTATAAATTTTTTCTTGATAAACTTTTTATCATTCATGAACAAGACTTAAAGCCATATGATAAAAATATACACATCAAAATTGGTGGTATAAAAAAAATATTGGGTATGCATTATAAATTATATATTTAAATCTGAATATTATATAATTATATATATTGATATTATATATTACATAAAAAAATTTATCATAATTTATTTTTATTTTAATTATCGTAAGATAATCTATAAAATTTTTAGAAGTTATAAATATTGTCACATGAAGAAAATACATTGCAAAATTTAATAGAAGATACTAGTACAAAATCACATTATAAAAATCATATTTTGGAAAAAAAAAAGAAATTTGTTAGAAATCTGAATCAACAAAAAATAATAGTATAATTCACTAAATACTTAGAAAAAAAATTTTCTCAAGCCCCTTTTTTTATTGCAAATAATTTAATTTTTATGTGAGTCCTAATAATAATAGTTAAAAAATATTATTTGAGCATTTTGTGTTAAAAGATATATGTAAGAAGTTTAATGAAAATCAAAACATTACAATGCAATAAAACATAAAAAAAATAGAAGCTATTTAGGATGGATTTACAATCTATTATTTCTACCTTAAATAGAAATTAGTCTCACACTTGATAAAAAATATATAAAAATATTTTAGGTGAAAACAAAAAAAAGGTACAAATATAATTACTAAATCATAAATGGTTAGGCAAATTTAAAAATTTAATAATATATTGATTATACGTTTAATTCAAGAGAGCCCTCACTCAAATATTTAACACTACTAAATAACTTATATTTTGACACAAAGTCAACACAGGTATGCACTATTGGCCATCTTTTAGTTATAGTCTTTTTGCATGGTGTTTTTCCTTATGTTTAGGAGATCATTTTTTTTATATATTTTTATATATAATGTAACTTTATAAAAAAAAATAATCTGCCTATAATTTTATTATAATATTTGCACATAAAAATATAAAAATTAATCTTTCAGCCATGAGGGATTAAAATAAAGAAGAGGCAATTAAACATTTAATATATATTGAATTTTAGAATGATAGTAGTATTTTATTAAATAAAAACATATAAATTTAAAAAATAAGAAATAATTGGTATAATTAATTCAAATTTTAAGAGAAATAATCGTAATTTACCCTATTATTTTTGGTTTAGATACAGCTTGCCGTCATTCTGGAGAATACGAAGCACTGTTGCAGAAAAAACCAATAACTGCTAATTGTTTTTCATCACGTATCTGCCTCCTTAAATCAATGTTTCAAAAACTCCATCGATCATTGAATTCAAGGGAAAAATAGTTGAAGATTTTAATAGTTTGGCTAAAACCCAACTCATATTTTAAATAGATATTAACAATTAATATATCGAATAAAAATAATTTAATTATTATACAAAATTATAATCATGTATATAATTATGAAATTAATTCAAGTATTACCTTCTAATTCACGCTTTTACAAATTCATAATTTGGACATTATCAAATTATTACATGTTGATCCCTTTTTTTCATATGTAATTCTTCTTTATAAAGGGTGAAAATTATATTTAATTATTTGGAATTTTAAATCTTAGGTATATGTTTAATATTACGTAAAAAAAAATTAGTGGAAGATTTTTATAAAAAAATAAATAAATAAAGCACAGCAAGCGGTCTAGTCGTAACCATGATCGATTTGCTAGGTTCAACTGAGATTATTTATTGGATTTTGTTCATCCAATTTGTTAAGGCCGACTGTATAGGTATATGGGTGACTCATCGATTTTTTGGTTGATATGGCCGATCTGTCTCAATTTTTCAAACAACGCTTTAAATTATAGATTCGGCTCCGTAAAATATAGTACTTAAGAGAGTGAAGTATCATATCTTAATTTTTGAAGGGAGAATTTAAAATTTAATAAAAATAATAAATTAATAATTAATTCTTAAATTTATAATCATTCATTTTTTTTATTTTCATATTAAATGTTAGAATTTACACTTTACTTTTTAAAGTACATCTCACTCTTTAAAAAAGGTTGATCCTCAAATTATGGTACCTTTTATGTTATTATTGAGATTTAAAAATTTGATGTAATATAATAAGTTTCAAATTATATTGAAATTATTTAATTATAAATTATTTATTTTTTAATAAATATAATTAATTAATTTCAATATAATAATTTATAAAATTATTATATTATTCTGAATTTTAGAAAGCAGATGTTCCTAACGTTAGTGGAAATTTATTGTCTTCTTGATTTTACTTGTGTTTCAACATATATTTGCAATTAAATAAGATAGAGTCTATATATAGAAGCTACGTTAAGAAATCCATAATTTAACTTTCAAGCCTCACGTAAAATAAAATAAATGAAATGTCAAAAAATAGGTGGGATGAAATAAAAATACTCTATTCAAATAAATAATGATATAGTTTTCATCGATTAACTTCAATCCCCATTCATATTAATGTAATACGTAAAAGTAAAAAATTATTGCTAAATAAAAAAGTGAAAAATCATTGTTTATGATATAAGGATGGGCAGCAACTTTTATAGATTGTTATCTAAAGTTATAAAAAAAAAAAAAAGGTTGCTTGAAAAAATAAGTAACGCTCATTAGCACCATACTTTAAAAATATTATTTATTCTTTAAACAACACCGCTTAGACACAGGGCAATAACTTTTTCCTATTATCATAAGTAAAAAAAAAAAAAAATGTGGCGGTAGTATAAGAGGTAACAATATTAAAATTCTATTACTTGGGCATTTGGTATCATATGTAATCACGAATTGGAAGTGTGTCTTAATCTTTTCCATCACATTGACCGATGAGTCACGATAGTTGTTTCTAGTTGATTTCATGCCTTCCTTGAATTGCCAATTAAGATACCGATTCTTCTCATGCGACATTCATTTCAACTTATGAAAATAAAAGGGGAATGAAATTAATTATATTCTTAAATTGTATACTTCAATTAGTGAATGAAATCATTGTGTTCCTAGTTTTCATTTTGCTTTTTTTTGTTGTTTGGTTCATATATGCACAGATGAATAAAAGATATTTAATTATAATTATAATTAAATAAAAACATTAATAATTAATAAAGTTAAAATAAAATTTCAAAAAATATAAAAATCTATAAGACAATTTTCTAAATTATAATAGAATTATAATAATTCAACCTATGATAAAATATTACATAGTGGTAGAGGTAAAAAAATAAATATATATATAGTGGACATCGTGATTGATGATAGCAGTGGATAATAATAAAAGTTATGATAATAATGATGATAATAGCAAAGGTTGTACTAGGTGGTAAGTAATAATACTAAGTAATGAGAATGGCGAGTAATGGTAATAAGTAATAGTGATAATAATGGAAATTATGGGTGATAGTGGGTAAGTAAAGGTTATTGTGAGTGGTATGTTATAGGAGAAAAAAGAATTGTATTTTATTTTTTATGTTAGATAATATAATTTGAAATCATGAGGGGAAAAATATTTCAAATGGAGGGAAATTAGTAAAGGTTAATAACGAAAACAAACTTCACAAAAGTAAACCGAACACTTATTAATGCTTTGTTTGGCATTAGGTGAAAATGGAGGGGGAGGAAATAAAGGTGGGAGAAAGTGGAGGAGGTGGAAATAGAGGGGGAGTAATTTTAGTTATGTTGTTTGGAATATGTGAAAAAGGGAGAGGATGGAAATAGGAGTGAAATTAATTTTTGTTACTTGAAATGGATGAAGATGAGAGGGGTGAAAATGGGTAGGAGTCAAATTATTATAATACCCTTATAACTTCTTATTAATTTTTTTAATAATATTAATTCAACAAAAGCAATTAAAAAATTTATAAATATATAACTCATTAATTCCAAATGCATATATTAGGAAAATAGGAACTATCTGGACAAAACTTTTCATTACACACAGAGAAATAAATTTAGAGAAAAGATTTTCTTTTTATAATAAGAGTAATTAAACTATTAAATATATATAGATAAATACATAAAATTAAATTCAAGATTCAAAATGAAAAACTTTTAAAAAATCAAGAATAAATATTAATTATCTATTTCAACTTTGAGATAATTAAATTTTAATCTTTTAAATTTAAAAACTTAAAAAATTATCTTAAATTTTATAAAATTTGAAAACAACACTTATTTTCTAATTAATTAACTATTATATTACATCAATTAATTTTTATCCATTAAATTTTCTGATTTAAGAATTAGATTGATTTAAAAATATTTGATGTACATACTTTCTAATTCAGGAATTGATTTAATTTAAAAATAATTCATTTTTGTTATTTTGAAACTTAAGAATTTTTTATTTAAGAAATATTGATTTGATTGTTTTTTGATTTAGAACTTGGATTGATTAATAAATAATTTAATTTATTATTTTTTAATTAAGGAGTTTATTTGATTAGTAACAATTCCTTTAATTTATTATTTTTAATTAAAGAATTTATTTGATTAGTAATAATTTTTTTTATTTTTTTATTTAAGAATTTGAATGATTCAAGAATAATCGATTTGATTGTTTTTAATTTAGGAATGAAATTAATTTAGGAATAATTGAATTTCTATTATATACTTTTAATATGTATTTAATTACAAATAATTCAATCACTATTTATCTTCTCATAGTTACATGATTTATTCTCAATGTCAATTTCAATTTTGGTTAGTTGTAGGAACCAAAAAAAAAATTACTCTTCAATCAAAAAATTGTCATCCAAAATACAAAAATAAGTCATACAGAACACCCATTCGTCATTCCCCAAAAATTCCAAAAATTCTTCACAAATCAGGTCAGATCTACTCTGTATTCGGGTCTATCTATGGTCATACAGAACACTCGTTTGTTATCCCCTAACTAAGCATCGACTCCAATCAGACGCAAATCGGCCATGCACCGCTGTCCAAAATCGAAGGATGTCCTCCGTCGTGCTCCATTTATCATCCCTCAACCAAGCATCGACTTTGATTGGACGCAAATCGGCCATGCTCCACCGCCCAAAACTAAAGGATGTCTTCCATCATGCTCCGTTCCTCATCCCCCAACCAAGCATTGCCTCCTTCTGTCTCCTCTTCTAAGCGCCCATGATCCTTCCCTGCGACGAAATCAAATGAAAACGACATGGAAGAAACAAAAAGCGGGAGAAGATTTCATACCTACGTTGTCTTTTTCCATGCGGCCGCCGTTCACCCTCGGCTCCGAATCATCGTGTGATCGAAGCTTCCAGTTGAGCAGATGGGAGCGTTTAAGCAAAAAGGATGAGGAGGTTTTCTGAAACAGCAGCAATTTGTAAGGGCAGGCACCGGAAAGCACTGATTTTACCCCATAAAACCCCTGCCTTTGGAGGGAAAATTTTCACCGTGGGCCTTACCTAAAATTTGCACCTTCATTTACGCCCCCTCCTATTTACCCCTTCAGCCAAATAGGGGTAAATTACATTTGTACCCCTAATTTCGGCCCACCCTTTCTCCTCCCTCTGAACCCACCTGTTCCAAACACACCGTAAGGAAGTTAATTTTTTTTAATTTCATCTTCAGCTTATAAAAAATTCTTCTAACTAAATGCCATGTTAATGTCTATGCTACCAAAGGTCAAGGACAAAGCTTATTTTTGTTGCATGATAAAAAATTTAAATAGACTGAACATTTATATTAATTAATTGCCATGATCATAATAAAAAAAAGTATTGATGTATTAATGTTTAATATCACTTTTGTGCATTTTTTTTCTTTTAATTACAATTTAAAATCCTATTTTAAGTTTCTTTTAAAGGTATCCAATCAAAAAAATTTTCTAAGTAAAGAAAGATTTCAAGAAAAAGGATTAGGAGATGTTTGTTAAATAGCTAATCAAATGGCTTTTACCTAGTTTGACTAAATTTAATTGATTGATTTGTAGAATTAACTAATTTGATTGTTTGGTAAATAGTTATTTCAAACAGCTTTTTGTGTCTAATCCACTGAAAATAAAAACACTGCCATTGTGTAAATGACTAAATTACCACATGAAAAATTAGAATTTAGGTCAATAATGCAGCGTAAAAAATCAAAAACATCAACAGAATCACGCAATACTATGGAACAAAGGTTCAAAGTCAAATAGTTTCCTTCAAATTAAGGTTCCATTTTGGAGTATCTATTCAGTGAAGAATCTGGTGATGATAAGGTGAATAAAAATAAAATATTAAAATAATTTATAAAATAATATGTATATACATATCCTTAATAATATAATTTTTAAATTTTTACAAGAAATTTAATCTATTAAATAATATATAAAATTTAAAATATTAAAATAAAATAATTCTTAAATAATTCATAAAATATACTCATATCGTTATTTGTCATTTTATGTACAAATAACTAATCATAACAGTTAATTTTACTAAATATTTTTATTCAAACAGTTAATGCAATTAGTTAGTTAAATCAATCAATATAATCAATCATCAGCTAATAATTAATTGAATGAACTAATCGCTACAGTTATTAGCTAATTATCAAATAAAGGCTAAGACTAAGTAAAAAAGATCAAAGAGGAAGACACAGTTAAAAAAAACAATGGAAAAAATTGTGAATGAAAATTTTCCAAATTAATAAAAACATAGAGTTAATTACAAATGAAAGTGAACTCCATGATGTAATTATAATAAAAAGATATAAGGGTGAAAACACAAATTAGAACAAATTATAAGATCAAAAGTTTAATTTAACTATATAATTCAATTAATTTATATTCAAATTATTTGATAACTAAGTTTATAGTCATATTACTTTTTGCAGAAATTAGCGAGACATATGTTGCATTGTTTTTTGAAAGGGTTAAGTGAAAGAAATTAACATTCTTTTGTAGACAATACACATATTATGTATAAAAATTGAAAACCTTGGGTGGCTAAAGCCTCCCCATTATAACACATAACTTCAATTCTACCAGTGTTACACTAACATATATTTACATGCTTATGAAGGAAATAACCCTAGTAATTTTTAAGATTGCAGTAATATTTAATATTATTTTTAAATTTTATTTTAATATTTTATGTTCAAACTTAGAACATTGTGAGTGTACGTACATGTGTGTTAGGTGGCTTCCATACCTTATCATAGGAAAAAAGGATGAGAAAAGAAATATATTAGACAAGTATTTTTTTGTGAGAGTCTAAACTTCTAATAACACATTGGCCCCAATGGAAGTTTCACTTGTATTCAGAAAGACAATATTATAATTTTCATCACCTTTCATAAATTAACATAAGAGAATACGGTTTATATGTAAGTGACAAAAGGGCGCAAAAATACATACTTTAAAAAATTATTATATTATATTATTAAAATTAACAGATAATCCTAAAATGAAATAAATGTTAAACTATATGTATTATAATTTAAACAATAGTTATATTATATAATTACCTATAGTGTTGTTATATATTTTAAAAGCATCATATAATTAATTTCTTAATTATGTTAAATATATTTCTCAAATTATGTAATTGTGTAAAGGTTTTTTGATTTATAAGTAAACTAAATGGAGTGTTGAAGTTATTGATTCTAAGTAAAGATTATGACCCTGATAAGAAGTAGAGAAGAGGATTTTAATGTCCTTACCTTTATTAAGTAAAGAAGTTGTTGAAGATTTTCTTCCTAATTATTTGATGTGGAAGAAGGAAAGAAGAAAAAGAGTAGAGAGGAAAGGAAAGCTAGGATTCTTTTGTGAAAATGAAAGGACAATAATTAAGTTTAGGTTTTAAAGTTGCAATGGCATTTTCATTATCTTATCCTAAAACTCTTTCATTCTCATGTACTCATCTCTGATAACTTATAATCTTTAATCCTTTCATTTAATATATTTTTTCCAAACTAACCCTTTTGAGTTCTTTGTCTAAGCTTATATTAAATAATTTATTTTTTATTTAACTAACACATCTTTACCAGATTAATTCATTCCAAACAAAATTTCTGTTTTGTAGAAAAAAAATTACCTGTTAAAATTTACTAATTAATTTTTTCATAACATTATAAAGAAATTCTAAATCAATATAAATTCTAGGGAAGATGTAACTCTTTTCATAATATCAGAACACTACCATGCCTCACAGCATTGCCTCATAACATTTATTTAATCTTATTCAAAACAGAACACATCATGTTGGTATCATGGTGCCAACGTATGAAATAGAGGATCAATGATTGATCATTAGGCATCTAGAGGTTGACCAATGACTACAAGCAAACAACTCAACTAATGGGCCAATGATCAACTGCAAAGGTTTAGTGGTTGACCACTAGCTACTATAAGTGAAATTTGCCTAATTACCAAACCAATGTTAATCACTAGCTTAGGGTTCTATAGAATTTTCAGTGTGATAACACTATTCATCTCACTTTAAATGATACTTAATCCCATTTATTACTTGACTAATCCATAACAAGTCATGTATACACATCAAGAGTTCCCTATTTATATCATTTACAATATTAATTATCCATTTAACATTTCAAATTAACATATTTAATACATAAATCATAAAATACATAATACTTATGCTTAAACTAAACAAAACCACTTAAATCCTTAAATTAAGGCTAGAATTTTCACTTATCTGATATGGAGAAGGATTTAGAAGGTTGGATTTGTTGTTTTTTAGCCTTAATAGTCCAAAAATCCTAACATTTCCAAGTTAAGGTTCATTTTTTCTTTTTTTCGGTCAATTCCTCAAATTCCTTCAAATTCAAACAGAATAATTAAGATTTTGTTACCTTCCCTCATTTATGTGATGGATTTAATGAAAATTAGCTCCTAAGTTTCTTGATTGAAGGATAAAATTGAAGGGGAAAAAGAAAGAGAAGAAGGATTAAGACATGAGAGCTAAGGTTTTGAAATGAGGGAATTAGGGATTTTAGGCTAAAATTAGGTTTATAAGTAGACAAAGGCATTTTTATCATTTCATCTTAAATCTTTTTCATACTCATATAATACTTGTCTTTAATCACTTATAGCCTTTAATTCCTTTATTCGACACACCTTTCCTCAATTGAACCTTTCAAGTTCCTCATGTTGGGTCCATTCAAATAATTTATTTTTATTTACCTAAAAGTTTTATTTAAAACTCAATAATTAATTAATTCTTTATTATCCAGCATCTTATTCAAATTACTCGGACCAAAATTTATTCATGCCATATATAATTTCATTCTTTTCAAAATTTTACCATTAAAATTTATTAGTTATTCCTTTTCACATTATGAAATTCTAAAAAGGATGTAACAATATATTATTCGTACTCTTAATAATTTTAAGGCTTAGGCTTTAACAACATTTACATATATCAAGAGGATTCCTAAAAACAAGGTAGCTTATTCAAAATTCAAAATTAAAGTTGCTTATTTAGAACTTAAAGTTAAAGTGCTTGAATACAAGGCATTTAGGATTTATCAATTATTATACATACTATAAAAGCTAAAATAAAGACTACAATTCTCAAATTAAAGTTAAATGGGATGCTCATACTTATACTTAATTAAGGTAAGGCTAAAAGAAATGCATATTTGCAAATATTTTTTAAAATAATTACTAAATAAGAAGCCATCCATAATAAAGATGATGTGAATAATAGGATCTTTAGCTATGATGACACTAAAGGGATTGCCATAGCATTCTGAGCTTTAGCTTTCTAATGCCTATATAGAGAAATGATGATGAGCAAGAAATTTGGAATTTAGCTTTAAAGAGCCTTATTTTTGTTAAGTGAAGTAGATATATTCTAATCGTAAGCTTTTTCTTTTCAAAATAAATGACTAAAATATTAGAAGGAAGGTTTCACATGAACATAGGTTTTCGAAGTAAAGAAATTAGGTTTCAGTGAAAAATGAAAAACTCAAAATCAAGAAGAGAGAGATAAGTGAGCTAGGTTTTGCTAGGATTGCAAAGCCATAGCTCTCAGATTGTAGCTAATTAGGCAGTTATTATGCCTATTAGGGATGGTTTTGAGAGCTAAAGTTAAACAATTATGGGCAATCATTATTATTTTTGTAATGAGATGTGAAAATATTTATAATAAAATATTTCATTTTCTTTATCTATTGTTACTTCCATTACTAAACAAGAAATATTTTGGTGTGCATTTTCCATCACATTAAGTGACAGACTTAGAGATTTATTAAAGCTTTTTATTGTAAATATGTAAGCATATCATAGAAATATTTTTATAATTTTAAGGATGAAATATCCATATTACTTCCATCATTAAATCTTGTCACTAGAAGGTAAAATTTTTATAATGTAAAAGGCTTAAGCTTGTTGTCCCTAAGTTAAAAGTCGAAGGGTTTTTCAAAGGATCTAAGTTAGTTATAAGTAAAAATGATGATTCAATTAATTTTGTTGACCTTCTACAAGAGTCTAGTTAGCGTGGAAGTGATAAATGGTCTTAAGAGAGGAAGTTTAGTTTTTATAGGAGTTTATGTAAGGTTTAAGTAGTTAATTTGACAAAAATTTAGGTAAGTTAATGAAAAGGTTAACTAGAATCTTCTAGAAAGTTAAAATTTAGGGAAATTTCCTTTACTTATTTCTTATTAAGGCATTTGTAGGTGAAAATTTAGGCATCATATGCCCACTTCTCTATGCTTTATGGATGAAACCTCACTCCAATCCTTCTAGGCCAAATTAAGAAGGAGATTCTTCAAAGGTGAAAGAGTAACCTTATCCTTACAATTCATTTAGTCATTAAATTTGACCAAGAAATCACTAGGTGGCTTATTGCTATGTTTTTTTATGCTAGTGAGTATGTTACTAATGTTTTTAGCAATGAAATTAAGCCATAGGCATAAGCTTAAAAGTCTAGATAAAAGGACTTAACTCTTAGTTTTTTTAAGACTATTAATAAAGATTGTTTAGTACTAGTGATGGGGCTACAAGTGTAGGCTTGGGAGTGCCTTAGTTTAATTAAAAAAAATATTGATGGAGAAGGTATTGACCCTAGCAACAAGCATTTTGATAGAAAAGGACTTGACCTTTTTTATAAGAACATCTTTAATGAATGTAAAACTACAACTTGACAAGTTATTTCAAATCTTCAATAAATGTTTATGGCAGCACATTGAGTTATTAAAAAAGAGTTATTTTGATAATTCTTACATTGGACCTTACCTATAAGGTGATACTTTTTGTAGAAATGCTTACCCTAAGAGAAAATAAAATTGAAACAGAAGTTATACTTTTCATAAGGCGAATTGCCTTTAGATAATTAGTGATGGAACAATAACTAATTGGCATTCATCTATACATTTTTTATCCAATTTTGTAATCAATTATTTACATTCCTTATTAAAATTAATTTCCTTTCCATTATAATTGTAGGTATATGTGAAATTAAAGTTGCAATCATTTAGACTTATTATTTTTATTTGAAACAATTAAAATCCACATAATTAGTCATGTTAGGTCATTTAATTTTGAATGTATATATTATATATCTTATTTATTGATCTTGATTCAAATTCTAATTACTTTCAATTAGTAGTAATGTCATGACCCAAACCTAATCATAATCAGTATATATTCTGCTATCTGATTTTTACCAGCTCTGACATAATTCTTTCTAATAGAAATCATTCTATTTTCATGATGACTAAAAATTTGTAACAAATTTTATAAAAAAATGGATAGAATCTTTCTTATTTTTAGATGCTTCTTAAGGATCATACGCCTTAAAATAGAAAGCTTGTAATATTGGCAAATTTAATAACAACCTAAAATACATTTATACAAACCTTAATAACCTTATTCTTAATCGAACTATCAATTCCTTAACAAAGCAGTGACAAAGTTCAAATGCACTCATCCTAACTTGAAAACTTTAAAAATAAAAAAGAGTGAGTTATGAGAACTCATTAAGCATATATCTACTATAACCATACTTAGAATTAATTATATAAAATGGTTATATGCTAATTAAGTATTAAATTAAGAAAAATTATAAACTAGTTTTCCTAGATTTCCAAAACACATAAGATCAAATAATAATAGTCTCAACCATTTGAATGTACACAATATCATTACCATATCATGTGTGAGCCATTTAGATACTTATTAAATTTTCAAATAGCTAATAAGGCTCAATCATAATGAAGTTTTTACAATTATATCAAATAGAAGTATTCAAAGACAAGTTAATTTCAATGTCACATCATAATAAATGACAATTTATAATAAATGCACATGCATTCTTCTTTTTTACTCTTGGGTCAACCTTATACCTTTTACAAGCTTTTTATCCTTTTTCCTTCAGGATCTACCTTATATCCCCTACAAGGCTTTTACTAGAAAATTTTCATTTGGTATTCACAACATCACCCCTACAACATTTCTCAATTTTAATGTCACTCGTGGTATAAGCCATAATATAATTTATATAATAGAGCTCAAGCTCTACACATAACAATTTCAATGAAATTTCAACATAAAGCAACTAGTTTATCATTATAGGGTAATATTAAAACTCATTAATATATGTAACAACACTATCATGCTCTATTAGCATGGCCACAACATTCATTTGCATTCTAAAATAGTTTGCACTGCATTTTCTAACAATATAAGTAACAATGTAAACTAAATCACCATCTATGAACATTTAGTAATAGCCCAACTATACTCTCTAAGCATGGTTAATCAATATTCATTTGATACATCATAGTTTATTGTTATATTGAACATGAATATCATCCAATAATACTAAATAACAATGGAACCTTGCCTTACTCTTAATATTTCAAAATGGGAATATTAATATCTTATGAAATAACTATATGAATATATATACACACATATATATTAACAAACCAATTATATTGGCAACTTATCAATTAAGTAAACAATCACTAATGTTGAGATTAAGGTTTTCTATCATGAATAGGTTTAGTTCCATGTATGAATGTATTTGCAATCTATATAATTGATAAAAAAATTATAAAATATAATAATCAACCAATATAAGTAGCATATGAGTTTTAGGATAAGATATATACTCATTTGGTAGGATCCATCTACACTCCAAAGTATCTATGTTTAATTTTTTCTTATCTTCCTACTTAAAATTTACGAGGACAACCTATAAATATATTAAATTTTCTCATTTTTTTCAAATTACTATTTTGAGATCTAATCATAATATTTTAATATTTTATATCATAACTTTCTTATTTCTTTAGGGTTAATCATAGGAAACCAAAATTATGATATTATATAAAGATTTCTGAATCAAGCTCATATAAGTAGAAATATCCATACTAAATTATCTAGGATAATGAAACCCTTATTTCCTAATAGTTTTAACTTTAATTCAAGCTAATAAAAAATTACATTTTACATAACTAAGGGTTTCTTGAACTTTACATAAACTATTTGAAATATTAGAATGTAGCACTTTGTAAATATTCTAATCATAATATCCTAATCTTTTACCTCATAAAAATCACATTTTTTTCATAAGCTTCATCATTTATTTCAAATTCTACAAAAATAGAGTTTTTGTGGATCAATTTCAAATCATCCAAAATCTTAAGGTGTAATAACTTAGAAATACCACAAGCATGATATTCTAACATCTCATAGCATAAAAATCTCATTTTTTAAAACCATCATTACATTTTTCAAAACATGCATAAATAGGTAATCCAAATCAAGCTTTGTTCAATCACAAATAATAGGGTTCAAGTTTCTAAGAGCTCATCTCTACCTGTAGAGGTTTTGGTCAAGTAATGACGGTAAAAGTTTAGCTGGTCATTAACAAGATAAGAAGCTAAAAGCTTTGTTCCCCACATGTAATCTAGCAACTCTTTGTGCCATCATGAGCTATAATAAGCTAAATAGAGTTGGGGAAAAGGCAAGAGTAATAATAGTGTCCTTGTAGATGAATAACGATCGATAAAAGGAAAATACATTGAATAAATGAGTAAGTTTAATGCCTTACATGTTATCGATCTAGAGTTTCCTTCACAACATTAAGGAACCATTTTCTAAGATGATAGAGTGCAAAATGGAAGCACCTTATAGTAACTACACTATGATTGGAGAAAGAGAGAAAAGGAAAGGGATTTATTAAGGAAAGAAAGGGAGAAAGAGAAACAAAGGAAGAAAGAGAGTGTCTAAGAAAAAGAGAGGGAAAGGAAAGAAAAAAAAAAGAAGAGTTACAAACAATGATTCAAAGCTTTTCAGTGTATCATGAGCCCTAATCTTAATTCAATTTCCACCTTTCTTTTTTTATTTAAACCAATCCTAACTTTCCAATTTCTTTAAAAAAAAATCCTTTTTTGCAAGATTCCCTTCCTCATCTCATTTAAAAATCTAAATCTAGAATTCCATTACTCTATAAATATTAGAATAATAATTTACTAAATTATAATATATATCATAATCATCACACCTTGAATTTCAAAAATATCCTTATAAATTTACAAATTTATGCATAAAATTTATCTTTAAAAATCGATACATATATATTTCATAATTTCTCTCTCTCGACTTCTAAATATCCTAATAATATTTAAATAAATTTTTTCCTATATAAAATCATACTAATATTACATAGGTAAAATTTAAAATATTTATATTTCACCTTGGTATAATTAAATATAATTTAACTATCGTCATCAATAATAAATATTTCAAAATATGCAAAATAATAAAACTTTAAATAATACTTTAGGGTATTATAGTTAATTTCCTATTGTGAGTTATCTTCCTTATTAAGTAAAGGTTCTTGCTAAACAAGGATTGCAACTATTTATCTTGCAAGTCTTTTGGTATATAAATATTTGTATCGATTGAGGATTTGATGTATAAGAAAAATTTGTTATAATTGCCTATAAGAATTATATGAAAATCTTTATAGAAGTTATGGGAGATATAAGGATAGTGATAAGGAATTTGTGGAGTTATGATTGAGAGCCTTTACACACATGATCTTATAATCTTGAATTATAGTATATCTCTTCTCAAACTTAATTTTTTTCCATGAAGTTTAGGGTTTTTCCATGTTGAATTAATTGTGTGTTATTACACTACTTTGATTATTTTAATTGCTTGATGTTTACATGTTTAGAAAAGGCAAATTTTGCATAAACATTATTTAGTTATAATTTTATACAACAGTTATAACAAGATAAAATAACTGAAAAAGATATAAGCAAAAAGATTAGTGAAGCCCCATGACTCGTGCTTAATTTTAGACTTCAATATAATAGAAAATGATATAATTAATGTGTGTTTCAATGTTCATTAAAAGTAAATGTTGACATTTAATAAATGCATTTTACATGGTATAAAAGGTCAGTAAAGGCATATGCTCACACTGAAATACTTGTAGCTTTACTATTAATATAATACATATTTTTATATACAAATCTCATTATATTTAAATAATATTTTAATAATGTAGTAATATTTAATATTACTTTTGAGATATTTTTCATTTCATTATTCTAAGTTTAAATGTAGAATATTGCATATGTATGTTAAATATTTTTTTTAACTTTTTTATTAAAAATTCATTACATTCGTAAATTTTAGTTTGACTACCTAAATGATCTTGTAAAGGTTGTCCACCTCCAAGTAATTAGCCTTCTTGCCATGATCTTTTACATATTTATTACATGAATCAATCATCTCTCTCACTTTAAGTTAATTCTATTACATATACTATTTTAGAGATGTTTGAAAGTTATTTCCTTTCACAAATTGTGATACTATGTATTAGAAAAAGTGCATGATACATTTCTAAATGTAAGTACATAAATTTTTTTTATTATTTAGATTTTTTTGTCTTTACTTTTGTAAAGAAAACTAATTACATAATTATTTTGTATATGTATTTCTCTTACAATATTATTAAATTAGCTTTTAATGTAATCATTGTTATTAGACTTAGTTTTTACTTTTCATATTTTTTTCTTTTTATATCTTAAATTTAAATACAAAATATTAAACTTATAATGCAACATATCTTTCATGATATAAAATTTGTTTCCTTTCATTGCCATATAAATGATGGAAAACTCACCTCTATTGCGTCAATTAGTTAACAAAACAAAATCTTATGAGTTATAATGGGTGCATTCAACCTCATTCAATAATTGTTAGTCACACTTTATTAACTTCATTATTAAATGTTAGTTAATTTATAGAATCTAAATGTATTAAAATTTTCACTTTTTTGTTGAAAAAATTTCACTAGCCTATTAATGTATAAGAAATTAAAATTCAAAAGAAATGATAATAATTTACATTTATTAGATAAAATAAAGAGTCATTTGATTCATGTAAAAAATAAAATCCTATTATAATTTTGTATTTTTATCTATAAATGATACATGAAATTCTTCTTACCAAAGGATATGAGTAGACCTGGCAATCTTGACCCATATCCATTTATCCATCCTTATTTTGATCTATCAATATCCATCCATTTTAACTTTAGGATAAATATGAGTTGGATCATTATTGACCTATTGAAATAAGGGTCATATTGGGTTAACTCATGGATAACCATCTATCCATTTATATTCATAGGAGATAGATTTGTACATTATATAAATAAATATTATAAAATTAAAAAATATTATAATAAAATATTTTTAAAAATTTAATATAAATTAAATGTCTTTAAAATTAATTTTTTGAAATTAAATATTATAATATTATTATATATGTGACAATATCAATTTTTTTATAAAAAAATAAAATCAAGTCCAATCTTTAATCTATATAATTTATTATTTTTACTTTTAAAACTTAAAAATAATCACAAAATTACCTTTTTTAATTTTCAAATAAAAAATCTTATAATATTATGTGTCACATATAATATATCGTATAACTATACGTTAGATTCTTGATTATACTTTGTAAATATCAACACCCCAATAAGGTCAATTTTTTATTTTTAGGTGATACTTTACAAATTAAAATTTGATTGTTGATATATATGCAATTTTAAAAGTACAATTTATTATTGTAAAAGAATACATATAATATTAAATTTTGAATTTTTTTAATTTTATTGTAATGTCTATTTTAAATTAAATAAGTTTTATTTAATGTATATTAAAATTAAATTATTTAATAAACTACATTTAATATTAAAATAAATTTTAAAATTAATATTAAGAAAATAAGATAAAAAATTATAATTTTAAAAAGTAAATAAAAATAAAGAATAAAAAATTTGATAATATAAGTTTATTTTGAAATAATACTAATAAATATAAAATAGTGGTGAAAAATAATATCAATAAAAATGGTAAAATATAAAATAATAATAATTTGATGGATAAATAGATGGATTAGGTTAACCATATATCCATGGATAATGAGTCATTCATGACCCATTTAAAATTTTATATTAGGTTATAAATGGATAAGTGGATCAATAATGACCCATCCACTTGTGACCCAATTCATTTCTATCCTAACCTATCCATTTGCCACCTCTAGATATGAGTAAACAACTTGTATCATACAGGAAGTCTAATTTAATAATTAATGACCAACTAGACAATTTTAGGATGGGTTTATGCACCTAGCCACTATTTATGACAAAATTGTCCCAATATCTAACTTTTGCCATGTGAGCTTTTAAAGTAATCACTTTTCACAATAAATTATAAAATTGTAATTTTGTAATCTTTGTTAGTAGTGTGACAAACTTGTGATCAATGTGTGATGACCATGGTATTTGAAATTTGCATTGAGAGTTTAGAAATTATTTTCTTCAATTAAGATAAAGATTAGAGATATGGTCAAGGAAGGACCTTGTTATCATTGTGGAGTAAAGAGTTTTTGTTTCTCAAATATGTTTATAATTTTTTTGAAATTGTTTATATACTTTTGCACCTTAGCCATTATTCATAATAAATTTAGCCTAGCTTCTTACTCTTGCCATATAAGCTTTAAAGGCAATCATTTTACATAGTAAAGCATGGAAATGTAATTTTGCAATCTTCATTAGCAACATGACAAGCTTATAGCTTATGTGTGATGATCACATTCTTTGAACCAATTTATAATAAGAACTACAACTTTATTTTCCTCAATTAAGGTAAATATTAAAGATATGATCAAGGAAGGACTTTGCTATCATTGTCGAGTTAAGAGTTCTTCTTTCTCTAACATGTTTACATATTTTTTTGAAATTGTTTATTATCATTGTAATTTATCCTTTCTTCAAATAAAAAAGAGCACTATGCATGATCTAGTCTTTATTCTAGGTGTTATGAACATTCTCTATGTATATGAGTTTGGATTTGGGATATTATTGATTTCTTAGTTGTTTGTTTTTTTATGCTTTGAATTTTTTAGGTTTTTCTAATTCTATCTTTTAATTTACGTGCTTATATCCATTTGATTATTTTATGGAAACAAGACCTCATGTTTGTTTTTGTGAGCTTTTGCTTTGTACTTCATTGACATTTAGCCTTTTGGTGGAGTTATGTCAATATATTGCATTCTACATTACTCATCAATTTATGTCATCTTAATTATGAAATTAATTATTTAAAATGTTTTAAAATTTCAAAACAAATGTTATAAACTGATTCAATTAATAAAACAAAGACATTAAGATTTCTAAAATTACTAGAGTTTATATAGAATGTTCATTAATATAGATATTGATTATTTGACAAGAGGTTGTTTTTATTGAAAGTAGTGGTTTCTCAATGCAATAGAAGTCATCTTTGTTATCCGTAGAGGTATCAAGTTAATTGAGTCCTTTTATTTTTCTTAAAGAGATAATTGAATCACATAGTCCTTTATTTATATTTTAGTGAATTCTAGATTTTGTAATATTTTCTTATTAGTAATACAATAGGGGCAAAACAGGGATAAGGATTAGCATCCCTGAATATACAACATGCAACTAAATCTAAAAACCACAACTAATGCCTACTTGAATTATTTGATAGTAGAAGATATAGTATTTTAGCATACTTCGTCCATAATTTTCTAACTTTATTTATAAATTTGCATCTAATTTTTCTCAAATGGCATCTTATATGCATTGATTTAGATTTAAAATAGTACATTTATCTTGATTGGGAACCTTGAAAATCCTCAATGCCATTATAAAATGTTCTTAAATAATATTTTATACGATATTAACTTAAATGTATTTTTAAGATGTCTTATTTGTACTCTGGCGTGCTATTTTATTTTTAGAATAAACTTATGAACTTTATAGATTATGAGATAATTGCATAAACAATCTTGATCTCTCAATTTGTTACTTTCCTTTCCATACAAAGGAGTAAGATACGTCTAATTATGTCAAAGATCTATTCTATAGCTTTTTTGGCTCATATTAAGGCCATTGTTTATGCTTTTACATTAAGATATTAATTACTTCTTGAAATTTACTAAAATTTTATTAGCATTTCTTATTTTATTTCTTATTATAACATAGAGACGTTGATTTATGTGGTTTGAAGCTTCAAGCTAATTGCATAGTCCTTAGCTACATGTCAGGACCTAACCTTATTGTGATTAGCACAAAGTTTGTTATCTAGCTTCCACTAGTCTCATAAGTAACTATATAGATTTTGACCTAATAGAAATACTTTTATTTTTGTAGGGACTAGAATGCAACACAAATCTTAAAAGAAAAAGAAATAGTTTCCTTTGTTTGTGAACACTTTGAGAGGGTCACCCTTTTTAAGATATAACCTCTATCTCAACTAATAGATACTAAGATAAAACCATGTATGAAAAATAAATAAAATTTTACACACCTTTTCTTTCAAGACATAACTTATAATTGACATTTCTCAACTGTTAATTCTCCTACTAAGATGCCATAGACCTTTATGGAAGTACTTCAAATAAATAAATTAAGTTAGTTCTAAAAAATGTTAAAAATAAAAGAAGAAGTGAATTTTATAAACTCAGTGAGTGTATATCTATGAAAAATCATGGTTAAAATATTAACTAAGGTATAGTTCAAGAAATTTACTAATTAATAGGTGAAAATTTTACCAGATTGCATACTTGATTTCTTTGGCTCACAAATAGTTCAAAAATCATAGTCTCCCACCTATATCTATCTCAAACTACCATAAGTAAAAAAAGTAATGGTACCCAAGGGGTTTCCATAGTCTAACAATAAAAAAATTTCCATCCATATAAGTAGAGAGAATTAGTTAAGTGTTCAAGAGGGGATAAAATTGTCGAACATAATACTACATAGATAAAACATTCATTTTTATTATTTTATCATTTGTTAATCATAGAAGGATTAGTTATGGCCAAATCATTATGACAATATTATAGAAAAATAGCTAATGACAATTAGGTTCTAATTCATAACATATTATATAAAAATTAAAATAAAACACATTCATCCACCTTGTGATTCTCAGTATGCTTTATATCCTACCTTCCTTTTAATCCTTGTTTTTCCTGATCTAACATTACACCTTGCCCTCTTTTTATTAGGAATTAGTCATCTGACATTCACATTTCCTCTATTACATTTCTCATCTCATGTCGTAAATCATATTCATCACATCAACCATGCTGATGGCATTATTTTCATCACATATCACATTCCAAAATTTATTCTAATAACACATTTCCAATTTAAGTATGATTATACTATAATTAGCAATTCCATATATCTCTTATATGATTATAAAGTATCCATTCAATAATAACTAATAAGATTGTATAAACATAATTATAATTTATCAATTTAAGCAACAACAATGTTGTGCCTTAACCCCATTGCCCCAGAGATGCAATTAATAACAATTCTTAAGAAAAATATATTCCAATATACAAGATATGACAACTGTATTCACAATAACTTAAGCTCCAACAGATAATCAAATTTAAGATTCTTTATATGCAAGCAGATTAGAATTTTATAATCACATTTCAAACATTCATATATATATATATATATATATATATATATATATATATATATATATATATATATATAATAGTAATATTCAATGGGTAAAAAAATTAAATGGATAATTGATTTCAAGTAAGATATACACTTACCTTAAGATGCTAATGTCCTTCAATAATTTCAACACATCCAAGCTTCTCATCTATATTTCTTATTTATCAAATTTACAAAGATAAATTATAAAGACATTTGTTATAATTAATTTTCTTCTGAAATACCTCCTTTAGGCTCTAAACAATTTAATTTTGTAAGTCATAAGTTTCATCAATTTTCAAATATTATTTCAAACAAAATTAGAAATTAACTCTAAAGTTAGGATTCTTGGATCAAGTATCAAACACAAAAAATATTAAAGTTTTATGATTTAGATGAGTTTATCTCATCTTAAGGAGGCTACCCTTAGATTGGTGGGGACCGAAATGCAATGGATCACTAAAAAAATGGAAAAGATGGAAGTTCCATTGTTGCTATATTTTTGTTGCTTCTCCGATTATTGGTGGCATGTAGTTGGTCAAAGGAAGCGCTAGTGGCGATGTAGCAATAGGGCACAAGAAAGAAAGAGATATATGAGAAAGGATGAGGAAAAGAAAAAGACAATAAGAGAGAAGAAGGTGAAGAAGGAAAAATAAAGAAAAGGGGAAAAAGGAAGATGGAGCCATGGGGAAAATTAATAGGGTATATTAGTATAGGATAAGTTTGAACAAGTCTAATCTTGACCTTTCATTTTGTTATAGTCAAGGAGGAGAGTGTTGAGAGGAACTTGTAGTGCTTCAAGGTGTATGGTAACCAATTTCAAAAAAAGTAAATCTAACCTTTCATCCTTTATAAAACTCTTTTTCATTTTTCATTTTATTTTTTCATAATTTTATAATATTTAAATAAATTTAATAGTTTAAAATAAATATAAATATAATTATAATATTGCTAAATAAATCAAATATTTGAATTTCATCATAAAGTAAAATAAATAATGATTAAAAATTAAATACACTAATAATTATTTGATTTTATTCAAAATGTGGTACAATAATAATTTCAATATTAGGGTTTGATTTGCAATAAATAAGATTTTAAATTTTAAAAAAATAATTAAAATAAATAAGAAAAAATTTTGGGCATCCCACTGCAATAGCAGCGAACAGTCCTACTTGTAAACTTAGCATAGGGTCTGGATGGCATGAAGGTGAACAAAATGAAATGATACTTCAAGCATGGTTTGACTATCAGTTTTGACTTTATGTAAAGAAGTATGGATATATCCCATTAGAAGTTTCGCTTATTTATGAGAATCAGTGCAGTAATTATCTCGACATAGACATATGAGAAACTTCACAGTTCACAATATTATAATGGTAGTAGTTTAAGTTTTGTGGATTGCATTGAGATGATATTGGTTTAGATTATTAAATTTTATTTATTTATATAGTATTATATAAAATGAATAAAATATAGATAAATAAAATTTAACGATCTAAACTAATAATATATCAACATAATTGATGTGTTAAGATCATTCCTATTATAACAATATGACATGAAATTATTTTTTGTTACGTACCTTTAGTTATGCAATACCACCTAGGTTTTTTTTTATTTTTCAATTTTAATTAGATAAAAAGATACCTTCGATTCTCTAATTTTTATTAAAGTTCTAATGTTGTTATTTACATTTTATTTAAAGCAAATTTATTCTTCAACATTCTAAAAATAATGAAGAAATTAACTTCAATGACAATAAAAGAGAGTTACCAAATAATTGATTTTGAAAAAGTTGAATTATTATTGATACAAGTGTTAATTTAACCTTCTCAGTAAATTAATATAAAAAAGAAGTTATTTATAAAAATAAATACTATACAAAATAAATCAATCTAGAAATTAATAAAAAATATAAGTATAATGAAGAAAACAAAGAAGAAAAAGGAAAATGGAATGGAGTTTGAAACAAATTATAATGAAAGCAAGGAATTAGATAGTCATATAATAATGAAAAAACAAAATTTGAAATTAATTTTGTTTTGTATAAAACTTGAGAAATATGATTAAAATTATGATTGGAAGTTAGGTCTTCCTACCTTTTAATTATGATTGGATCGTAAGGTGTATGATAGCATAATGTTTAATTGGCTAAACGGGGCACGTGATTTGCGATTAGTGAGAGCTTAAAAGCCTCCTTGGTACAAACCAGGGGAATCTTGCATTGGAACAAAATATTATAAAACAATAATTGCAGTGAATTGTTTTGGGAGGTGGAGTGAACATAGGTACTTTAGTTTAAACTAAAAAATTTTCAATAAAAATTTAATTTCATCCCTATAAAATTAATTCTTTATTAATTTTATTTTTATTAAAAACTTATATTAATTTGATTAATGTAAAATTAAAAAAATTTTGAATTTTAATTATTCTTTACATAATACAAAATACTGAATTATTATATGAAATGACTAAAATTTAAATTTTTTAAATTTTATAAAAAAATAATATAAATTTTAATTAAATATAAAATTAATTTTACAAATATTAAAATAGATTTTTGATCAATTTTATTCATAAATTCGAAATACCACCAGAGGCCTTTGTTAAAATAGCTTGTTCGTGTGCCTCTTATTGTGTAGTATTAGGGGTGGGAGACGAATTTAAAATATATTTATGGTTAATTTATTTTGAAAAAAATTAAAAAAAGTATGTTCTCCTTTTTAGAAGAATAATTTATCTTTTTACTATGTATTTGTTTCTAAGTATCATTTTTTTAAAATAATAAGATCGAAAATATTTTATTTTTTTAATATTAAAGTGAAGAATTTTAAAAAATAAATTTTCCTTTTTAAAAGAAAATTTTTCTTTTTTCTACTATCATATCTGTTTCTAAATATAATTTTTTAAAACTATCAATATAATTAAATGTTACTCTTTCATTTATATATATATATATATACCCCAAAAAAATCGATGTTTTTGGATTTAAAATATAATGTTATTCAATTTAATGCAATATTTCATTTAAAATTAATGGAAAAAATATAAAATATTTCTTTTAATTTTAAAATGGTTGAATTTTACTTTTAAAAGTTTAAAAATTTGAAAATAATCCTTTTAAACCTTACAAAATTTGAAATCGACAATTATTATTAACTTAATTAATAATTTTTATTAAATTATTTAAATTTTAAATAATAATTATAATATTATAATATATTAGTTTTTTATATTATATAATTAATAAAAAATAATTTAAATATAAATTTTTTTAATTAAATACTTATAAATGAAATATGAAATTATATGCGAAAAAATAACAAAATAAATCAACATTTTACATTGTTGTGATTCTTATTTAAAAAATTCATAAAAAATCACATAATTTAATAAAATGGTTCATTAAGTGGATAATTGATATTAATTTCGAGTTAAGGGAATAATTTTCTTATTTTCAAAGTTAAAGAAAATAAAATTCAATCACTCTAAATTAAAGGGGGCCAATTTGCATTTTCCCCAAAATTAATTTAATCACTTAGTAAAATAATTTTCACTTAACTGGTTTAGGATTTAAAATTTTTTGGAACTAAAATCCATATTTTAGATCTCTTAAAATTTGAATGAAATAGTCATGGTTCTTTCTTGAATTTTCCGACAAGATTATCTACCTAACTTTTCTGGTTTCTTTCAGGTCCAAATATATATTCATTTGTCATTGAATTTGATTAAAAAAAAATTGGAAGTTATCTCATAAGTTAAAATTTTAAATAAGCAGTTTCAATGGTCAGTTATATAAAGGTTATCAGCTACTCGAAGCACGTGACCAATTACTTTAATTTTCACATTAGTGCAAAGGCATAGAATAATTACAAAATGGCCCGTGGTTGTGGACAAAATGAGCGTCCAAGGTAGGCAAACATTTTTTCCCCTTTTGTTGTTCGGGCATGTAGTGTAATGACGAAGCCTGAGACTTTTTGACAAAAAAACTTAAAAAATAATTGATAGACTACATTAATAATAGTTTAAATAATTAATTGAGATTTCTGCCAAAAAAATTAATTAGTAGAGATGAGTCATACAATTATTTTAATTGCCCAAGCCATTAGTATTTTGAATAATTAATACCTGAAAGTGTTTGGTGATAAAAAGATAACAAGAAGTACTTTCAATATTACTGGTTTGAATAATTAGTTGAGATGAGTCATACACTTATTTTAATTGCCCAGGTCATTGATATTTTAACTAATTAACACTTGAAATTGTTTAGTCGTAAATGATAACAAGAATTACTTTCAATATTACTCCATTTTTCCTTATTATTTATCATACTTAACTAATTTTATAAATATTAAAAAAGTAATTTAATTTATTTATTTTTAATGAATATTTTAAAATTATTTTTTAGTTATTTATTATACACAAAGTTTAAAACAGTTGAAAATAAAGAAAGAAATATAATAGAATATGTTGAAACATTTTAAGAAAGATAATGAAATACTTATTAGTAAAATAGAAAGATAAAATTGAAAAAAATATATTTAATACTCTATTAGAATTTTAAAGTGACAAATAAAAAAATAAGAATTCTTTTAAAATGTGAGAAATAATAAGGAATTGAGGGAATAATAGAATTGAATTGAATGCTCTCAATGATTAAAGGAAAAAATATAAAATAATTTCGTTAATTTTAAAGTAATTAGATTTTATCTCCTTTGACTTAAAAAATATTAACATTATTCCTTTTAACTATTCAAAATTTGAAATTGACATCTATTGTTAATTTAATGAACCATTTTATCAAATTATATTATCTTTTTAAGTTTTGAAATAATAATTATAATATTATAATATGTTAGTTTGTCTTATCAATTTTTATAAATAATTTTTATATGATATAAATAATAAAAATTAAATTAGATATATAGTTGTAATTAAATACTTCAAAATCAGTTATAAAATTATATGCTTAATAGTTATAAAATAAACCAACATACTATAATATGGTAATTCTTACTTAAAAAGTTAATGAAAGAGTCATGTAATTTAATAAAATAATTAATTAAGTTAATAATGATAGTAATTTCAAGTTTTGTATAATTCAAAGAGGTGATTTTTCATATTTTTAAAGCAAAATAGAATAAAATCCAATCAATCTAAAATTGAAGAAAATATTCTATGTTTTTATTAATTAAATATAATTGAATTGTAAATGATGATTAAAAATTTAATGCATAATACAATGCCTCATATCTAAATTGAATTTTCTTTAAATATGTGTAACTAACCCATGAATTTTGTTAAAATTTTGTATATTATAAATAATTTTTATTTAAAAATTAATTAATAAGATAGATTTATATTTAAATATGCATGGATTAATTTATTTTTATATATAAAATCAGTTTAAAATCATTTTTAAATTTCTAATTATCGACTTTCTTAATTAAAAATAAATTATATCCTTCCTCTAATTCGGACCAAATAATCAAAATAATTTATTAAAATGAATTTAATATAGTCAAAATATTATAATTATTTTTTATTATTTGTATTAAAATTTTAATTAATTAAAAAAATAAAGTTAGAATTGAAAATTTTTGATAAATTATAAGATATCAGTTATAAATTATTTAAAATAACTTATAGAGAAAGAGAATTATTTGATATTAGTATAAATCTAAAATATTTATGCCGAATCTTCACTATTAATTATAACTTATCTAATGGTTATAAAGAAAATAATTTAAAAATAAAATTTCCCTTTAATGGAGAGAATAAGGAAAATATATATTTATTAACTTTTCTTTCTTACAATAATAAAATTAATATGAAGTCATAAATAATTTTATTTAAACAATATTTGATTTTAAGTTGAAAATAGGTTAAACTTATTCAATTTTATAAATAGGTTAGGTCATATTATTTAAAGTCTATCTTATTAGCATACAAGGTCATCTTATATTATTATATATTAAATTATATATAATATATATAATATTTTGAAAAATATCTTATATGCATTTTAAAAAGTGTGTGAAAAATTTTAATACATACTTACTTTCTTAATTTTAACTTAAGTTATAAATATTTAAATAATTATTTTAAAATTATTATTGTGATATTCATATTTATTTTAATACAATTATTACTCAATTCAATTTTGACTTGAATTTATTTAAGTTGTCACTATTTTTTATACAACATGTGAATCTAAATTGCTACTCTTAATAAAAGAGCAAGAATAAATACTAGAAGATACTTCAAAAAATTTATAATGAAATTACCAATATGATTTACATTTTTTGTTCTATCCCTACTAATTAATGAGTCAACCTTAAATTAGTCTATCAACAGTAATTAAATAAGTAAAAAACATTTAAACTTTTCCTAACCCAAATATCTATTGCGAAAATCACATTGTTTCGTAATTTTCTTTCTACTTTGAGAATAATTATGAATTAAACCCTTTGAAAATATGATAAAAAAGTAATAATATTTTTTGTGTTATTTTGCAAAATCTATATTGAATTTAGAGATATTAAATTAATTGAAATACAAAGTTTATTAATAAGATATGAAATCTTTTTGAAATATTAGTAATATATATTGAGTTTTCTTGTAATTAATCTCAAATTTTTAAAATTAATTTATTGATTTAATTAAATTCAAGTGTTAAGATGATAATTAATTTAATTGTGTTAATGAATAATGAAAAATTAAATAAATTATGGGTAATTTTTGAAATTATTCATTTAATTTGGATGATATTATAAATTAATAAATAAATGTTAAAAGGTTGTGAAATCTGTATTTCGAAACAAGTAATGCAATCTATTGAGTCTATCAATTAAAGTGTTTATGCGATGTTTTTGAAGTGTGAAAGTCTTACTAAAAATTAAAGCTAATAAGAAGATGTAAGTTTATACAATTTAGATTTTTTTTTTAACTTTACAATCATAATAGAATTTTGTTTATTAAAGCTTCCTTTAAATTTTAAGAAGATTTGTTATAATTAAAGCTAGTTATTTATTTTGAATAATAACAGACAAATTGCCTCCCTTCAAACACAAAAGTAGATTTATGGCATTAGCAAAGAAGCTAATTAAAAAAATATAACATACTTAATATTTAATTGAGTATTTATTAAACACACAGTTATTACTCTCTTTATTTCATGTTGCCTCAAAAGTAAAATTAAATTTCTTAGGGGCATAAGTTGTAATTTTATAAAGAAGCCAATAGAGGATGGAGTTGCAAATTTGGAACCGACATTCTAAAGCTTCGTTGGCAGCTGGCAGTTAGATTCAAAGAGGTTGACTAGGGTTAATAAACCAATAGGGTATGGAAGCCCTGCCCCTTCTCAACTGTTGTCTTCTGGATTTGAAATCTCAACTATTCATCTCAGCCTTACACTTCCACTCTTCCAAACCCATATGATAAGTAAGTCAGCCCAGCAACCCAAATCTATAGCAAATGGATACTGCTACTTGTTACCAGCGTAAAAGAAATCAGACATTGATTCTCTCAACTTCTTTAGTCCATTGTCTGATTTCACTTTTTTTTTTTTACTTAAGCTTTCAATTATCATCAGCATTGTTCATTAAAAAAAAAATACTAAATCACCCCAAAAATTTGCACCAATTGAGCTCCGAATTTTGATACATTACTACTTACCACTGATTTCGAGAATTAAGAGGTAGACTCACCATTTAATTAAACTATTTAGGGTTGTATTCAATTCAATGCTTAGTCTCTGCTTCGTTAGAAAATTTTTCTATAAAACATAGTTAAAAAATATTAAGATAAGTAAAAATATTTTATTTATTTAATATTAAATATAAAAAGTAAAAAATAATTTTTTTATTTAAAAAAATTACTTTTTTTACTATCATATTTTTAAGTATTATTTTTTTGAATGATCAATACAAATAGTATATCACTATTTTATTAGTATATATATGTAAATGATATATTTTAATGAAAAATACTTTTTGATGATTTAAAAGGAGCCTTAATTTTTATTCATTTCTTCCAGTGAAATAGCATTATTTATGTTTATTTTGTACTTTAAAAATTGGAACATTAAATTAATAATGGCGTATTAGTTTATCCACCATGTAGTCATTTTACAAAGCTATTCAATGTTCAAAATTAAAGGTTATGTTTCATTACAAACTCAAATAAATTTGCATCGGCAGATACTCTTGTGGCTTTTCTGTGAATTTTTCATACTTTTGCAACTATTTTTATTAAAAGTATATTTTATGTAAAAAATAATAAATTTTTAGATTTTTTTACGCAACTTTGATGTCAAAATTGTAATTTTTCACTTTCTTATTGTACATAATTTTTTTTAAAATGCTACTTTTTTATCAAAATAATTATAAGATTTTATAATGCAACTTTTATATAAAACCTTCTTAAAAACTAGCAAAATTTTCAAATAATATATCAAAGCATTACCCTCAAACTAAACATTCAGAATACTTAATTTAAAGCTTAAGATTTGCTATTTATATGGAGATTAACTCAGATATGAAATTGACCAAAAATAAATTTTAGAATTTAATTTGGGAATACGAAAATTGGTATAGAAGATTTTCATTTCTAGCTAGAATTCAAAAAGCCGTCCATCATGACTATCAATACAAACCAATGGTAAACAATTAAGTTTTTACAATGACTATGGATCCCTGTGTCTACACTTGTAACTCCACTAATTAATATTTAAAAATAAGATTAATAATACTAACAATATTGATAACAATTATTATAATTACTTGTTCATTATATATTTAAAAAAATTTAAAATCCCTACCTAGTTTTCTTTCAATCGATTCAAGGCAATGATTTGTTGATCATTTGGAAAGAGATGGAGCTGAGGAGGCATTGGGGCTTAGCAAAGGAACCTCACTTGGAGATGCACCTCTACGGATGAGCTCTGGCGCGAATGCTTGAACTTCACCTTCATTATTATAACTGCCACCGCCACTGCCGCCCGTTATAGTTGTTGATGGGCCACTTCCAACATACTGGGGCGGATCAATGGGCGGCTGCTGCTGTGGGGCCCAAACTGCTTGGACTATGGGATCGTACAGTGAAGATAGATCGTATATGCCGTGCATGGAGGAGCCCGTGTTGGCTTGGATGTTAGTGGGCAGAAATGCCCGTGGCGGAGGCGATGCCACCATGACTTGCGGCGGAGGGGTTGGTGGGTGAGGTAACTCCACCGGGGGTAGGTGGCCTTGGATGTAGGAAAGCTCTGCTTGCAAACTCGCCACCTACCAAACAAGTTATAAATTTCTTTGGGCAAGAACAGTATCAGGTTGAATAAATTCATAATATTATTAAGAAATATTCAGAAATTTTAGTCATTTAATCTTTGCCTGCTCTCTACCCCTATATTTTACCATACAAAACAACTAAAATCTAGTAATTTTCCCAATGTTAATTTTTGCTATGGCTTCTTTTTCAGAAATTTCTAATCATAATTAACAAATAGTCTATGATGGAATTCATGAGATGTTCAACAATTAACAGCCTAGTAACTATTGGTTACATGTGAATGAAAAATGAAGAGGAACAATTATAGATTTTAAATAAGACTAATTTGGTCGTAGGCAAATTATAATTAAAGACTTTCAACAAAGTCATTTTTGGAAAGAGTGAAAATACTCCTGGTTAGGTTAAGATCACTATGAAAATCTATTATGAAAATGTGATAAAATAAAATAAAATGATTCTTTTACGCATTTCTATAATCCTACTACTTAATTAATTGACAGACAAAGTTGAGTATCAAGAAAAGTACATAAAAATTAAGACTGATAGTATGGAAGGGTGACTTTGAAACCAAACTTCTTGGGGTTATGTTATAAAACAAGGGTTTTGTAGAAACCAAGTAACTGGGGCTAAATAAAGAAAATAGTATTATTAAATGGCAGTGGTAGAAGAAAATGATATTTTCAAGGAATTCCATTCAATAATTTGAAAATGATTAATTTTGTCTATCATGTAGAATTTCTATGGCAATGACCGATTATGAGATCAATGGAATTTGCTAAAACACATTGGAAAAATTATTAGTTGAATAACATGGTAGTATAATCATAATGAAATGTTGTCACTGAAGAAAATAATTTATGGATCATGGTTTAAAAATCTTAATTTGTTTGGACTCTTTTATTTGTGAGCACTATAAGTTTGAACAATTGAAATATGCCCATATAATTATATATATTCCAAAATTCTTGCTCTATTAATTTAAAATTTTTCCCCTAAATAAGTTGAAGGAAAATCCTAAGTACCCACTTGTTCCTTTAATTTTATTTCTACAAGTTCCTTCATTTGCAAATAAAAAATGCGGAAAACAAGCTACATCTTAGAGTGATAAATTGAAAATCAACCAAAAAAAAAAAAGTCCACAATTTAAGGATATCGTTGGCTTTCAATATCTTTCTCTTCTCCTACTCACTCTTTTTTTTTTTTTTTGAAAAAAAAAGTGGGTGGGAGTCCCCTTTTATTTTGTTTTTGTTTGTTTACAAGTTTTTCTCACTAAATTACTTAAAAAATAATAATTTTCCCGCAGAAGGAAGGAAAAATTGTAGGGACAGAAAATCCAAATGCCCGATCAAAAGTCCCTAGATCCAAGAATCTTACCGACCATCTCCTAAGTATCAGCAAAAACTAAGGTGATAATATGGCCCAAATGTCCTAAAAACCATACACTCTAGGACTTTGTAGCAGCCGACCAAATTATTTGTTAATCAATTAAGCTAATGGATTTCAGTTAACTAGCTTAGACCTGTCCCCTTAGTTCTATGCCATGGACTTGGCATATCCTACCCTTCTGTTTCCTCATTCCCCTTACTAAAACCTCAGTATTCCTTTCAAAGGGCACAAAGCCCTACCATAGCATGTATGTTACTGGGGAGGAAAAAGTGGATTCAGTTCCAGAAAATATTTTTTAAACAATTTTTTTATGTGAAGCGAATCCAATAAAAAAACAAGATTTGAATGTATTGTAAGAATATCTTTGCGAAAAGAACGTTGCTATTTGTCTCAAAACCTTGTTTTGAATATCAACTCCGAAATCACTGTATCCATTAGATATAAAATTAATGAATTTAATTTTATCAACTAAAGGTCATTACATGACCGCACAGTTTAGCATTTAATAGTGATATACAATTGTCGAGTGATTTAGTATTTTCCTTTAGAAAGGACGTGTCTCTAACACCATTCTTATACAAAAGCCGTCTAACTTTAACTAGGAAATCCGTCATTCAAACAAATAAACAAAGAGAAACTAATATATATATATATATATATATATATATATATATATATATATATATATATTTGAATTCATGTTAAAGCTAAACTAACTTCATTTTTTTTATCTGTTCATAGTTGGGGTTTACTAAATGAATTCGAAAACAATCCAAATTTCATGTGATGAGAAGGAGTTTGTATATTTAATGCCATTTTGACTTTGGCTAATAAAAACAAGAAAGCAAAATGGGGGTTACATTATTACATTTAATGCAATCTGTTGAAACATAATACTTGATAAAATAAACAAATAAATTTGCTAATAATCTCCATACCCACAAGTCTCATTTTCTAAATCTAAATTAAATTCCATATTAAAGAGATGATCGTTGATCTTGATCACTTAAGAAAAAAGAAAAAAAGGATCCATTTAACTAGCTACAATAAATAACCAGCAAAAATGATATATGGAGAAGTTGTACTAATTATGGCCAGATATATATAACCAAATGTATTTCCATTACATCCAGCTTCCATTTTGATTCTTGTACGTGTATTTAATAATTTAATTATTTTATTATTACCAAAAAAATTATATCAATAAAAAATTTTTACTAAAAAAATTAAATAAAAAAATTAGCTTAATCTCTCTCCCAAAAACATCTGAATCCTTATCAAGACCACAAGCATGTAAAATGTATAAAATTAAATAGAGATTAATTATAAAACTTATAGTTGATTAATTACCTGTTGATGAAGAGCATAGATATGGGAAACACAGCCATACACAGGATCTCTTATCCTTGATTGTGCCTCATAGCAAATGGTGCCCACCGCATCATGCCGCTTGTGTATCGGAATATTGAGAAGCATCTTGGACACATTGCTGGCTCCGAAAACCTTATGCACTGCCGCAAAATTCGCCGCGCCTTGCTCCGAATCGAAGTAAGGTGCAAAGATACACCCCGGCACGCACTTCCGTCTCAGGAACTTGCATGCGCCGCAAGGGCTGCCGCCCCCGACCCCACTGGTACCACTTCCACTGGGACTAGCGTTTACACTCATCTTCGAAGGATAAGCTGTTTTCTATTTTGATTTGATCAAGTTTTAGGGATAGGTTTTGGAAAAAAATACCAGATTAGATCAATATATTTAGGGTTTTTCAAATTCGAAGGAGAGGAGGAGGATTGAAGGGGAAGAAAGAGAGCGAAAAAAAGGAACGAAGGAGAGAATTGAAATCAATTTAGGGTTTGGTAGGATTAGAGTAACTTAATGAGGGATATTTAATAAAAGGGATATAAAGAAGAAGTCTTTAAAGCCACGCGAAGGAGCAAAGGCTTAATCCCCAACACTAAGCTGCTTGCGTGAAGCAAACATGGGATAAGCCGCTTGCTATTATTCTCAACTGCTTCCTCTCTGGGAATTTATACAGCAAAACTTGTATCCTTCATCTTTCTCTCTCTAGGAAACAGGAAGAAATGAACTCTCATTAGGTGCGTATTCATGTGGGGTTGTGAAATTTTTTTTCTTTTTTTAAAGAGTAAAGTTGCTTATACTCCTATATGATTACTCTAAAAAGAAAAAAAAATCGACTTTATTTGACTTCCAAGAGAAATGACTGACCTAACATACTTTTCCTCCGAATATGAAAGGAGAATTAAAGGAAAATGAACACATGAAAATGCAAGTACCTTTGCTATTTTTTACGTATGCAAGGCAAAGCTTTGTTGTGTATTTAAATATGATGTGTATATTAAAGGAGGATTTTGTTTGTAAACTCAAAAAGAATATTTAAAAGATAGAAAAAATGCATGTAAAGTAAAATATTTCTTGTACGTGCTTTATGATCAACGCAAGGTGAGAAAGACATGAAACCTCAACACGAGAGCCATATTTGCAGAAAGAGATGCGAAAATCATATGTAAGTCTATGTAAGTTTGAGACTCATATATGCGGGTGCGTTTTATCCCTCTCCAGCAAGTGCGATGATGAGAAATTCTTCCTTTTTCAGCGGTCATATAATTATTATTAAAATTAAAAGTAATTTAAAGAAGATTAGTTGATAAATTAATTATTTTATTAATTTTTAATAATAATATAATAATGAATTTTTAATAATAACGGGTACACTAATTATATATCTGGGGAGCAAATAAAAAATTTTCTTGTGATGATAGTGCAAAAGAGAAATATGGAAATTATGTTTTTACGATCTTTTCACGTGTCTGACCATAAAAACGGTAGCAAGACTTAGTATGAGTGTTACCTCATTTTATTACATGTGTGGCGACAGATAATTTGTATATAAATATGAGTATTATTACCTGTGTCGATTTGATGTGTGAAAGTTAAAGATATACCTGACCTAACTCTAAAAAAAGGGTAACTCTATTTTTATGTTGAGATTCTTATGCTTGATTTACGTTTTCCAAGAGATAATTATGAGTAATAGTAATCATTATGAGGAAATCTAAATTAGATGTAAATACCAATGCATAGTAGCATTAATAGGAGATGAGTTTTTCCGCATATTAAGTTTGCCTATATATAATAATTCATATTAAATTTTATATTTTAAAATAAAATATATTTAGTCTAATAATTCATAATTTATTAATAAAATTAATTCATTCATGCATTAAGTGCATGATAGAATTATCCTTAATATAAAGAAATGAGTTTATACATTCTCTTTTTTTTAATCATTTTTCTTATTTAACAAAAGAGAAATAGACATAAAATTTTGACATCTAATAAGATTTGGAACTTTTTTAAATGTCTAATAAAATAAAAAAAAACGTTATATATAATTTTTCAACCTGAGAAGAAAACAATTAAAAAAAAAATCCAAAATGTAGAGGAGAGGGAAAACGTGTGAAAGGGGGAGGGACCGTATTTGCAACTGCGTGTTTTAAGCTGCGTGGAAGGTAAATGACGCCAGCTCTTCTTTGTCTTTATCTTTCTCTATCTTCTCTCTCTTTCTCCTTTACCTTTTGTGCTTCTCTTCATTATAAAATTGCAAAAAAGCTAACTAAATCTGTAAGTTATGCTAGGTGAAAGTGACGAGAATATTGTTCTTAATTTCTCTAGTAATGGGTAATTAAATTGTACTTCCTTTATTTTTTAAATATCATTTTATAAAAAAATTATTTTTATTTATTTATTATTTTAAAAAATTAATATTATTTTTATTATATATTTTCAAATATTACTTCTATCATCTAAATAAATATTTAATAATTTTATTTAATGGTTGACTTTTAATAAAGGGTATATTAATAAATTATAATTTATTTCTCTTAAAAATTAAGATTATTTATTATTTTTCTTAATCTTTATGTGTTAATTTTAAATAACACTTAAAAAAATACAAAGATATTTTTTTTGGCATTGGTAATTAAAATGTATTTACGACTCCTCAGTGAGAATTGGAAAGCAGCTAATTTACTTATGAGAGTCGGAGGTAGTTTGGCTCGAGCTAATACGAGAAGTTTTATTTTTTAAAAAATAAAAAATTATAAATTATTTGATTCATTATATAACAAATTGTAAGAATTTTTTTTTAAAAAAAATTATTTTTCATAAAATATGAGAAATTATTTATCCATCTCTCCTACAAGTAAATTTTATTTTTAATTTTATTCATGGATATAAAGATAAATAAAATATAAAAAATTACTTCTTATAAAATTTACTTTTTCAATATCAATAAAATAATTTTGAATATTTTCTAAAACACACATAAAAATTATTAATTAAATAATTTTGAATATTTTATAAAATTATACATAAAAATTATTTTTAAAAAAATTTAATTTTTTACAAGAAGTTCTTTTTTTTTTTTATAGGAAACAATCAACTCCTTAATTTGAAGGTCATTTGCTTAACAAAGATAAAATAAGAAAAAGAGACTTTGGGATATGTTCATGAAAATCCTAAAGTCACGGGTGGGAGTGGGTATGGTGCACCATTATACTTAACATTGGTGTTTGAACATCCGAGGAGTCTGCAGTTCACGAATAAATTCATACCTTTTATTTTATTGGTGTATTAATGTATAATTATATTAATAATATATTATAAATTTCTTCTTAACATATTCAACAATTTCCTCAGATTAATAATACTGGATTCATAAACTGTTGACAAATTTGAATTGTATTACGTTAAATTTGAACAGTCTTACGTTATCGCAGACGTAACGGAAGAACAGGATTCATACACTAACTAATATTAGCAAGTGATGCCATATGAAGCTAATCAACCGCTGTGTTTCACTTTTGACCTACAAGATTTGTTACAACTGTCAATTATAGTCATTTACATAACTTATGTGATATGCGGATTGTAATTTTATTTAATTAAAAGTTAATATTACAATTAATATTATCAATGATATAGAATCAAGTATTCTTTGAAGAGAAAGATATAAAATTATATTTACATTCAATAGTTAATAAATTTTGAAATACTATTTTGAATACAATATTAATTGTGATAATGAAATTATCAATTACTTTATTGTGAATTAACATGATTATAAATATTTTCATTAATTAACTAAGAAATATTATATATGAATTAATTTAAAAATATTAATAATTTAATTATTATAAATATATCTTTTCATCTAACTTTGAAAAAGAAGAGTTGTTTGATAAATAAGAGTTGAGGTTATATTTTTATAAAATTATAAATTTTGGTACACTTATTTAAATATTATATTAATAGTGATATTTGAATTATAATTTATATTATTATAAATTAATATTTTTAGTTATTCTTTACTTATTACTCTCTTGAAATAATAATATATATAATTGAATATGATTATGTATGAGTTTTTTAAAAAAATTATTTCATTTTGAATTATAGATTTAAAAATTATATTATTGTTTAAAAAATTAGAATTTTATTAAAATTAATTCTAACTTATGCATTACTTCATTCATTTTATTTTATTAGTTATTTTAAATAAAATTTTTTATTATTTATCTATATCTTTGGAAAATAAAAAATAAAATTATTAAATTTTTTCCAATTTTACTCTTAATATCCTAATAAATGCTTTAGTTATATTAAGTATCAAATAATCATAAAAATAATTAAAATAGAATTTTCATATTATGAATCCTACTTAAAAAATTCATGAAAAATTTAACACTAACCAATTTCCTTGTATTACCCACAAATTCATGGGAGTCTTCCTCAAAATCATTTCAATTTAAAAATAATTGTAGAATTCAAAATTTTAAATATTAAATTGTGTTTTATAAAATTTTAATTTTCTCCCTCAATTTCAATATAAGTAATACATAAATCAAAAGGTAATATTTGATTATTTAATTTGTCAAATAATTGTATTGAAATAACTTAAAATTGAATTTTCATATTGAATTTTACCAAACTGAGCCTGTGTAGTTTCTTCAATGTCAATATTAAAATATATATTAAGTGATTAATTGTAATTTTTATATATTATGTGACTTTCATTATAATAATTGATCTTTTAAAAAAATGATATTTAACTTTTGAAATGGCATCTTCTTAAATAATATGATGAACAGATCTTAAAGATATTATGTTATTTCAAATATTTAAATTATTATGTTTAAACTATGATCATATACTTTTTATAATACATTAAAATTTTTGAAAGGTTTACCCAAAAAAATATGTCTCCATGATTAATTAATAAGTGCAAATCACTAATTTATCTAAAAAGAAAAAAATTCTAACTTAACTATTTACATAATTTAATCAACTAATTTTTTTAGTAATTATCAAATTTGAGCCTAATTTAATTTGTCAATTACATTTTTTAACTTTAATTTAATCACAATTATTAATTATTAATACAAACCAAACATGATTGCAATCATAGAAATTATGAAATGTAGTAAATGAAAAAAAGAAATCAGGCAAATTATTCTAAAGAAGAAAATGCACGAAAATTAGAAAAACTAGTAAATCAAATTAGAAAGATTATAAAAATACAATAAATGAGTATTTATTAAGAAGGAATGACAAATTGACATATGACAAGTTATGGGAATGATACTTGTCATAATAGGAGATAAATAATATCACAACTAATATATAATATAAAAATTATTGTGAGATGTATTATCATGTTTTAGTAAGGATTTTATATTAGTTAAAGTAATATTTTAAAGATACAAGTATTTGTGCCAGGTGGGTTTAGATTTATCTAATTCACGAAAAAAAAACCAAAAATTGTATTAGGTAAAGGTTTGAAATATGAATGATATTTATTTTGAATGCTTATGTACGGATTATGTGGAAGTTTTTATATATGTTTGATAGAAATGCAAAAATAGTGATGAAGTTATAAGATTATACCCAATATAAATAATCATTTCTTTTTGTACTTCTTTATATGAAAAACTTCTATATCAATATTTGTGTGGTTGTAAAAAAATAATTAAAATAATTGTATCATATATATTAATTAATTTTTTATGTAATGATATACTTAATTAATGTGAAGTTTATTCAGTGATTACTTATTGATGGGGTATTTAATTAGTAACAATGGATAAACAAAAAATTGTTAAAGTATTAATTGTAAGTACTCTTATAGAATTGTAAATAGACATTGAGAAAAGTTAATATTGATATCTATTTTGATACAGTGATATTATTTGGAATATTAAGACAATGGATCATAAGCAAGACCAACGTTTATTTGAATGAGATGATATTTTTGAAATCATTAAAAAACTTATCACGACAATTACAAAATATAATTAATATCTATTTAAGCGTGATAATATTTTTAAAATTTTTAAAAATTTAAGACATCAATTGTTAATTAAATTGATGTCATATGCAAACCATTACTTAAAGCAACTAACAAACTTATTCTGCCAGAAATGTTTAAGAATTGACATTAAAAGTGATGCAAGCAATATTATTTTTGTAAATATAGGCCAAACTTTATATATTTGTTTTATATAATACTAATATCGTTTATTGAAGATGTTTGCTATTTATTAAAAAAATCAATGTCTAAAGTTTTTATCTGTACAAATTTCATTTTATTCTTTGTTTTATTTTTACTTTTACTTTTTGAAACTCATGTTCCTTGGCAATAGCCTTTGCTTTTGGTATTTCTTTGGTAATTCCAAACTTCTACCATGTTCTCGATTTCATTCACAGTGAACTTCAAGCCCATTTTTGTCATCATAACCATTATGAAGTATGTTGTCTTGCCTTACTTTTTATTATTTTTTGAATATTTCTAGATTATTTGGCTTTGTTTGGTTGCAATATATATATTATCATTGTAGTAGCTTTTTTTATTGCTAAGTTTAGGTTTATATTATTTGTTGGGTTCAGTGATGCTTTTAAAGTTTAGTCGCCCTTGGGATATATGGTGATACTGATGCTTTGTTTGATGGTGATATTACTATAGAAAAAGCCATTTAATGTTGATTATTTAACAAGTTCCATGTTGGTTACCACCTGACATTTATGCAAGTAGCATTGTAAATCATGTATATTCAATATTGATTATCGAATTGATGTTGAATACCTTTATCAACATTAGTTCTTTTATTATAAAAGTTGATGTGTTTAGTTGTAGTATATTGGTCAATAATTGAAATGCAACATCAATTTTTGTATTGATAACTAACTTTGATGGTATTACTTTAAAATGTTAGTTGTATTAAATAACTACTGTTATTCCTTTATTTTTTTATAAAAAAATTCATAAGAATTCTCTTAAACCCTATTATCTTAAAGCAGTATTTGAACTTAATTATAGAATTTAGCAACTCATATTGCTATTCAAGTAGTGGCAATAGTATTCAAGCTCTACCTCAATGTTTCTATGGTCAAAATTAAAATCATAAATACAATAAATTGGAAAAAGATAAAGAATAATGCATTTATTTGGGTTTGAACAACAAAAGACATATAATGTGTAGACATTGTAAAAATTAGAAATAATACCTTTAAATGATAAGAGGAAATTTATATTGTCCTCCAATGACATGATCATTGATAGAAATACTTGTGAATCTTACTGTAGTAAAACAAGGGTATAAGGATGTCAAAATTGCTCGTACAAGTAAAACATTAATCTAATGTGCTTTTATTGGATAGAAATGTGTTACTTGACTTTTGCTATTAAACTTTATTAGAATTATGTGTTGTTTGAAATACATATATCATCCTGGCCCTTTGTAGAAAAGAAATTTACTTCTTTTCTTCAAGAAACTCACTTCAACCAAAATCCTAATTAATGTAATTAAAAATAAATAATTAAAACAAATCAATATAATACATAACAAATAAATGATCACATTTAAGTTTAGAGGAATTTGAAGTGTTTGAATGGACTTTAATATTAACAGGAAGATGACAATAAGAGTAAAAAATGGTCGAATTCAAACAAAGGTGATCTTCTAATCTATTGGAAAAAAATTGTAAAGGACATCTTTCTTATAAAAAAAAATAAATTAGTTGATCAATCAATAAAGCACTCTTTATAATTTATCTACAATTTATCATTTAGGAAAGTATTCTAATTTCAACTCTTGCCTTCATTTTTACAGGTTCTAAGGAGAGAAAAATGATATCATTTAATATTCCATGTTGATCATAAACTAATTATTAAAGCTATGGTAGTATTCATGTTATAAGATAAAAATGACATGGAATTCCCTCTTTAACATTAATTATTAATAAATAATTAATATGGTATATTAGTATTTTATTTTTTTTCTTAAATAAATGTGACATAAACATTAGGGTAGACACATTTGCTAGGGCAAAAGAGCACTACTTTTAAATAACATTAAATAATGTAAAAAATACATATGAATAACCTTTAATGCATTATATATACATTTTTCTTTAACGATTAAACCCCATCAATTTACATTTGGTAACACTCTTTCATACAAGTTCTTTTGCATTTATCTTTCTTAAGATATATGTAGCCTATTCTTCCTCAAAGGCTTTTATATTTACTGCAATGTAGGGTCTTATGTTGCCTTGGAATAATTGTATGTTTACACATAAAACTTAATAAGAAGACATAACTATATGTTTCCATAAATGTTTACTTAACTAAAATTCAAACAAATTACTGTGGCAAGCCTTTTATTCCTTTTCATGTGGTTGACTATCCTAGCCATGTATTTATACACATAGTATCCATATTTTACATTGCTAGTTTGTTTAAGGCTCTATAACAAATTAATATAAAATTGTCAATTTCATATAATCAATCACTACCACCATTTTCACCTATTCGATGTTGTTCTTGCTTAAGTTTTACATCTTCAAATGAACACTTTTGAAGTTATGAATGTCTCCTTCTAGTCCTTTCACAGTTTTTGCACTAGCAAGTCAAGCTGTTATATTATCCTCTCTTTTGGATAGACTACATTTAATATCTAGTGCTTGCTATAACATTATTTATATTAAAGTATGACAACGGAAAAGAAAATATAACTAAAGAATAAGTTAAAGCCTATCTTTGCATCCATATACTCTTGATGGTATGGTACCATGTAGCATCACTTTTTGTTCATTATCACGGTCTAATCTTTGTACTTATTTCAAATCATCTAGTTTTTCCTTAACAATTAAATCTCATTTGGATCTAGAAAATTGAAGAAGGAACCTACACTTCTCACCTTGACTTCATAATACAAGTGCTTATAATTTTCATAATAAATAGGCATTAGAATTTGTATTGCTTAATATGTATACAAATTAGGGAAGACTTAAGGGGCAAAGATGAATACAACTCATCTAAGTCATGATAACCAAAACATTTGTTTCCTTCTTGTTTAAAAGTTGTAAGATCTCCATCTTAGATAGGAGAATATCATCTTTGTTTCCTGCGAAATCTTTGCCATTAGATAACATAATAAGCTCATCACCTGACATCTCTTGTGCAACGCAAAGAAGCTTTTCCTTCATTTATCCTACACTTATTTTTTACTAATTATAAGCTACAAAAGTCTTTGATTCTTTAGACTTACCACCCTTATTCTTATCCTTTTCCCATTTCCTTTTTCCCTTGTCCTTCTCTAAATGTACCTAAAAATTGATTGTAAAAAAATAATGATGAAACATATCGAATAGTATTTTTTTTACTATAAATAATTAACTTAAAGTGATGGAAAACCTTACCTCTATAAACTAGTGAATCATTGCCTTTGGTCTCGTTAGGAAAAAGTCAACTACTTGGGACGCCGTGATCACTTCCTTCATTGGCAATGGCATTTCAACTAACTCAGTTTTGACAATGTCTACCATGATCCTACACTAGTCTTCTAGCAATGCAAATGTATGGAGCATGTAATGGGGGCAAATTATGCCCGACGCTACTTGCCAACGAAAGGGGTTCCTTAATTAAAAGTACATTCCTACACCTAGTTTCTATTAACAAATAAACTAGTTAATCAATATCAATTTAATCATATATTGTGATTGAATAGTGCTTATCAATAAATAGTAGGGTGATAAGAATTTACTTGTGGTAATTAAGTAAAAAGATTAGGGTCAGCGGGTTAGTATATTCCTGGTGTGGTATAGAGGTCGCAATTTATACCTCTTTCTCCTTATTTAGGGCAAGTGGCAACTTGCCAATCTACTTAAGTTTGATGGTCACATGCCATAGAATCGAGTTATACACTAGCGCTAGTTAGCACTCAGATAAACCTTTGCTATGAAAACATTTTGCAATTACCTTAAAGTGTTACTTAATGCTAACCACTTCTCCAAATCCTTTCACACATTTGAGATACTTCAGAGTTTCTAGAGCAATAGTCAAGATATCTATCTTCCTCAGTAGTTGAAACTCTTTTAAGTGGCTTACTATATGGGCTCATCTTAGCATAATGTAATTGAACATGATTTGTTATGTGCTATAAAATGAACAACATACTTTATATTTGAAAATTAATAAAATAATAATATCACTTGCTATTCACTAGGTAATATGCTAACTACCCTTTGTAATGAAGTCACCTTTCTTATTGACTTTAGCTCTTAGCCATAACTTATGTCATTTAATAAGGGTGATAAAGTTAGATTTTAGATCATTGAATTGAGTAGTAACCTTTTCAAAAACTTGAATTATTTCCTTGAGGATGTCTTCCTCAAGATAACCTATGTTTGTATACAAATTTTTGACTTAGTTCACCTTATTCTGTGCACTTACAGCCTATTGACAAGAAAATAAAACAAGTGATAAGAAAATATTATTTCTTATTAATAGTGGAAGAAAGACAATAATACTAAGATAGCCATAAATACCTAGAAGCCCTTTAAATGACACATCTCTATGAACTTGTCCCATATTTACTAGTTGATCTAGTGATATCATGCAGGAGGCCATCCTATTAGAGTCCCTACTAGGCTAACATAATTTTTATTCAATGTATACCTAAAATTACCCCTTTTCCTACTTGCTAATATAAGGAAGTGTTTTTTGTAATCTTTAGAACAATTGAATGAAGCCTATAAGGCAACCTATAAATGAAAAACAAGATTGGTAAGTATTTTTTCTTATGCACATGAATTGAAATGAAGATAAGTAGTTCCTTATAAATAAATCTTTCCAAATGGCATTTTTGGTGTCTTCTTTTACTTAGGGTCATTGGTCAATTGTAATAGGTACCTTGGTGTATATTAAGGCACTAAAAGGTAGTTAGTGGATTCAATTCTAGTCGGTCCACATAGAGCTCCCTTCTTATTGAAGTTTACTCTTAACATCAATTTATCCTTTTTGGCATGCTTAAGGATCATATCCTTGTTTATTGTAAGACCCTTAGTATCTTTCTTTTTTTTATTGCCTTTTACTAGAATTCCTAGTTGAATTCATATCACTTCTATTTAAAAAGACATAACCAAACTAACATAAATATTTAACTTGTATGCCAAGCAATGTTTGATAAACAATCAGGCATATACATGTTATAACTTAAATAAAAGGAAATGATTGAAAATTATTTTATCACATTCGATTAGATTCTTAAACAAAACTTCATCCCAAACAAAATAATATTTTCAAAAATATCATTCAAGTAATAAAGTCACACCAATATAGAAAGTTACTCCATAAATATAGCATCTAAGTAAAAATGACACTTTATAAAAATATATATGACATGTATTTAGGGATTTAAATTATTAATGTTAAATAATACTTCTAAAACATGTAATCAATTATTAAAGAATAATTATAAAGCATAAAAATGAAAGCTTTCCAATAATAAACAATAATGCTTGAGCTTTAACACCAAAGACCACAATCAAAACCAAAATACTTATAAAACATAGGTGAATTAGGGAAAAAAACCTTAGATAGATGGTTTAAGATAGTTAAATATTGATGCACACAATTGCTAAACAAATATTGAAGAAAATCGAGTTAAGAGCATAAAAAAGTTAATAGTAAATTGCTATACAATAAAATTTTATCCATAGTTGAGAAGTAGTGATGACATGTAAGTAGGTTACTACATGTTTTCCACATCAATTGATAATTAAACTAATGTCTAATGTTTAAAGCATAATCACAAAAATGCCTTATGAAAATTTTCAATGCTAGTTGTATATAAAAATTAATATTTAACATTTTGTTACTTTTTTTAAACCTAATGATTCATCTTTATTTTCCATAATGGTTTCTAAAAGCAACCATTATGGAAAATTTTTGACACTTCTGCACATTTCATAGGAGAAAATTTTACTTTATAATCATAACTTTTAATTTAAATTAATGTTGTAAGTTACACTGATTTACAAAAATGTCATTATACTATTGTATACATCAATTTTCTTGTTAATCAACATCATGCAATGACATTAAAGAGCAATTTTATAGTAGTGTGATGCCTTTGCTTGCTATTGTATCCTTTTAAGGCATTAGATATATTATATCATGGAATAAATCCTACAGTTTGCTTTATGATTATGTAAATTAGTGGAGGAGTTTGTTAAGCATGATGATCATGGATTTTATGCTCAGTTGCTTGTAATGCAAGTTATGTGTTTTATTATTCTTACCATGTAGCATTTCTTATGAAAATTATCATTATCTTGATTAAGATATGGATCTTTCTAGAGAGGCAATTACTCCTACTTAAAAGACTAAAAGTACAATATTGAGGTTCGTGTATAGGTAAAGGGTGAGAAGTTATATGTTAGTTCAATGGCAAGCAGTAGCTAATTGGTTCAAATGAAGCACCATTGAGTAATTATGTTGGATTGGTAGCCCAAACTAAAATATCAATAAGTTATACAAATTAGAGGCATGTCTTATGGGCATTAAAGATAACTTTTATGAAAAGTTCTTAGTATGGACACTTAATTATTTTGCTTTATGTTAAAACTATGTAAAGTTATTTCATATAATAACACCATATAACTCTCTTATATGTTTTTTTTTTGTGTAAAGTGTCTTTGATTTTGCCAATACCTATCAAATATGCAAAAAATTATTATCATAGATGGTAGAATGGTGTGAGGACTTTAAGACATAATTAAGGTAGGAATAGGTTAACCCTTAGACTAGGATAAAAACTAACCTATTTTAGAAATTCAGCTTCATTAACCAATAATCTTAGGAAAAGTTTCTAGAATAATATAGGATTAAGCATTTCTAAGTAAATTTAAGCATTCTAGTGGCCACTTTAACTTAATGTATTATATATATATCATTAGTACTTGTAAACTAATATATATCTTTTTATCAATAGGAGTTAAGTGTCGCAAACTAGCAAAGCCAATAAAAGAGAATATATCCACATAGACTTTTCTAGGGAGGCCACCAATAGTTAGAGCAAGAGTTAGTGAAAAAAATGCTTGTTTTATTCAACGGTGATGATACCATTAATTTGCATGTCACAATGCACCAAAATTAGATTATATTAGTTTGGTGAAAACTAATGTAGTATAGGATGTCAAACCAGATTATGTTCCTGTGATCCCTTGAATTATCTTTTCTAAATTGATTCCCCAACAATATTTACATAATTATCTTAATTATTTATGCACTAAAAATGTAAAGAATGGATGCAAATAGAATACAAAATAGGCTATTGAAATAGAATTAAACAGGATGCTGAATGTAGAATGTAGTATGTAATAGTATGCAAAATTATGCAAAACATGGAATTAGAAGGATTTTATGAATTAAAATTGAATTGAATGTATTAAGAAAAGTAAAATGTAAAATAAATAGCAAGGAAGAAATCAATGTAATAAAATAGCCAATTTAAGGAATTGAAAGCTTTAGTTTAGATTAATCATGGATTAATTGATATTTGACTTTTCCAATTAACTTTACAATCTTGAATTACTAGAATCCTTACATTAATTCATGAATCCTATACTAGATAACTATCTAGAATTTAATCAATTAAGATTAATCAAATTAAGCAATCAGTATAATTCCTAAGCTAAATCAAAATTGATTTAAAGATTAAATTTAATTGATTTAAGTAATTAAATTAAGAATCTCCAAATTAATTCCTTAACCCTCTGCCTTTATGTATAAAATCATGATTTGTCAATCATAATTCAATATTGAAATAGAAAAAAAGTCAGAAATTATAAGAATGAATATCAACTATACCAAATTAACATCTAACATATGTAATTTCAATAAATCAGTACAAGAAATTAGGGAAAGAGAAAAATTAATTAAAAAAAGTTAACATTACAAATTATGATCTCATAATCCTGAAGAAAATAGCCTCAAACTCTTTGAATCAATTCCAAATTTAGCTTTTCACTGCTAGAGAACGCAAAAGCTAGAAGAAGAAAGAACATTGAATTCTATCTAGTGTGTAAAGTCTTTAATCTAATATATATTCTTACCTTTATACCTAACTAATTACCTAAAACCCTACTAGAACTGAATTCTATACCTATTAAGATTACAAAATTGAGACCTTACTAATTTTTAGAAGTCCAAACCTATTTTTACAAAGCAGTTAGTTCTAAGAGTTACAGTAGTAACAATCCTATAGATCTAACTTCGAGCTAGTATAAGACCATTAAAATAATGTAATTTGATAATCCATAAACATAAAATTATAGATTTGGGTACTAGTTTCACATTAATTAGTGTTAGGTTTTGGATCAACATATGCAGTAAAATTTTTAAATTTTGATTCAAATCCTACTTAGAATCCATGCAAAAGAGGCATATATCAGTTTTAGGGTTTTACTTTATTTATGCTCGTATTCTTTCTGAACAAATCCTTTAAATTGAAAGAATAGATGAATCAAATGCTAATCAAAAGTATAGCACCTCTACGGTATCCATACGAAGTGAATAATAACTTCTTTCATCCACGAAACTACTAGGATTCGTCTCTCTCACTAAGATTAGAATTGGGTATTTTCTCAGTGATTTAGGATTTGATGGAAGCATATGTGCTTTTTTTGCAAGTGCTGCCTTCAAGTTCTTTTTATAGAAGTAAGGCATATCACAATCTTAGTCCTACTAGGATAATGCTTTAAAAAAATCCTAATTAAACTTAACAACTATCATTTTATTCTTATTATAGAGAAAGTGAAGAGAGATAGGACTTATCTATTAATTATCTAATATTAGATAATAACATTATCTCATAATATAATTATCTAATATTAAATTAGCATATAATTATCTTATATTAGATAATAATATTATCTCATAATATAATTATCTAATATGTAATAATGTAATTATCTAATATTACTTTAATATTAAATAATATCATAAAATATTATATATATTACGTGAAAAAAATATTATTATCTTAATAATAATATATATACGAAGATAGGTCCAATTAATTGGATTTTAATCCAATTAAGTTTCAATTAATTATTGTCTTATTCTAACTCCTTTTGTGTGACCCTATAAGTTTTTACTATGTTGACAATGATTCATTATTGGGCCATAGACAGTAAGCGGTATCTAACAATGTATCACTGCCACTCAAGTGTAAGAATGTCTGTGATTCGACATCCACCTAATATGTGATCAACGCTTTGCATCATAATCCCTTTTGTAATAATATCCAAATCGAACTAGAGGTATGTAGTGTGTCATCCTCCTCAATATTCAATTTATATTTCTTGATATTGAGTAGACTGAAAATAAATTATCAATATCACATATTGATCATTTTGAGCATAGCCATGCATTCCTAAGCCTCACTCAATCAAGGCGCCCAATGATATCTCTCTTTTATATAAGAGTAACAAAATCTCATCTACATCATTTGCTTCTCTTTGCATGATTCGTGATATACCTAATTAAAGTCCTACTCGTTATCCTGATTAAAGGTGACATAGGACGATATCAAAGTGAGTAACTTCTCATGTAGGAAACTGTAGTGACTTCAGGTGAAAGGACTATGTGCATTTATGGTCATATGAGAATAACTAATGATACATCTATTCATGCAGTACATTATTCACTAATAATGTACTCATGTATTAACTTGATATCATATATTTATGATTCATTATCATCAGTCACTATACATGCTAGTCTCGATGTATTATTACTATTCTTTTCGTAATAATACTTTACTAAGGGTGTTTTAGAAATAACTAAGCTATTCCAAGGATAATTATTATATTTAAGTTATAATTTATGTAAAATAAAATAAAATAAAATGAAATAATTGTATTGCCAAAATAAAGCATAATACATTGTGTAATATTACAATCATCTCTAGGATTGGCTCCTAAGATACACACCAATAATTGAACCTTTGTAACTCTAGATATGACCCAAATACCAAAGTTAGCTCAATTAAGATAGATGCAAGGCTTTAACTTCTTAGCTAAATAAAGGCTTCAAGAAGTCTAAAATGGTTTTTGATCAAAAACCTAACTTGTAAATCTTTCTTTAAACTTTCTAGCAGTATAAAAATTACCTTAATTTGAATATCCATAACCCAAGATATAGTTAAAAAATATAAATAACATCAAAATTCAACATTAATTGAATGAATTTAGAATATTGTAAAACTAATCTTAAATTATAAAATAAACTCAATTATATGAAATTTAACAAATGTAACACACTAAGACATATGAAATAAGAAAAATAATATAGTAAATATTTTTCTCATCAACCATCAATAATTCACCTTCTATTTCTCAGAGTTATGGAAGAAAGCCAAAGTTGATTTATAGGGGCATTACATGACCCTAATGATTTATAGGCCTTTAGGGTCTAAGTTTAACTCATGATAGAGGTGAAGGTGACAAGTGCATCTTATCTTTGTTCATTGAAATGGATGCCATCCTACAACTCTTAAAGAAGGAGGCCCTTGATGTCATTTACATCCAACTCTGAATGAGGTAACTTTTTTTTCTTCTTTAAATAAGCACTATTTACTTTTAATTACTATCTAGATAGATGTTTAGCTTATGCCTTTCTTATTGCAAGTATTCTTATAACTATTACACCTCTTCAAATGTGAGTGTCCATTGTAGATTCTTATGTCAATATCACATCAACCAATAAGCCTAGAATGATAACAAGAAAAGGTAGCAATATATTAAGTTTGCATTACTAGCAGAGCCCAAGAAAGTATGCTATTTTGCTCTATAATATGAAAGGTTAATCTCACTTATGTATTAGTTGTGACTTTTTAAATTTTCATAAATAGATTTTAATATTTTATTATGCTATTGTATTATAAGCTTCATTAGATACCTATCGTGGTGCACTTGAGGAAGAAACTCATCTTTTGTTTAGATCCCTTGGACCACCTATTATAACTAACCTTGAGGCAAGCTTTGGATGGTGCCCTGAACGTATCCTACAAGCAAGATTTACACTAAAATAGGAAACCAAAAATGGAAGATAAGTCAATGCAAAGGAAATTTTCTTAAGTAAGATTGTAACATGTTGTAAACAAAAGCTTGTAAGTCAATTGGATGAAATAAACTTGCTATTTTATTTTAATGCCCTAAACAAATCAACAATATAGAGCGTGACTACTATGTCATGCGATAAATAACCGATATAATACATAATTAATGAAAGCTAACTTAGGTAATTACTTTTATTTATTTGTAACTCCTGACACGCTTAATTACTTGAATTGGTGATAATGCTAATTTATTAATTGTGTATAAATTACAATGTTTTCTTAACAACATAGAACCATACACTAAAGAAAATCTTGAGGAAGTGCAAGAGCTTTGGGTAGGATATTTACTTAAGGCTAAAGTTGCATTGTAATGAATAGTTTTGGTTTTGTGTATCTGAATAAGTAATGTTGGGCTAAAGTTGAAACTTGATGTAAATTTTGATGACAATACTTTGTTTGTAAATAAATTATTGTAAATTTTAGTGCTGTTATATTTTGATGTATAAATGAAAGTTAAAAAACTTTATATAAAAACTTTAACAATTCTTTTTACTATTGTTGTCAATTGGTACATATTTTCATTATTGTTGTCAATTGGTTAGTTTTAATGTAGAATAGAAAATAGGTAATAAAAAACGATCTTAGTTATTTACCATAAATCGACATCTTATATAATAAGACATTGGTTTTTAATAAATATTCATCATTAAATGTCAATATTACCATATCAATTATTTCATAAATGACTAATGTTATATTTTTTCTTAGTAAGACAATGTCATTGTCAATTAGATGAGGTATGCTCACCTTGCAAGTTTTGTATTTGTGCTTGCAGAATCTTCGAATTTATGTTAATGCTCACTAATTATTTTAAAGAATTAATGCTATGTTATCTTATCATTAAATATATTAGAATGAGTACTCTAAGAAAAATTGCAACATATAAATATAAGGATTTTTTTAAGTTTAACATTTGATCTTGTAATTTAATTTCTACTTTTATAATCAATCATATTTTGTTACCTATTATTTTAATGTAGTTTTTATAGGTTTATATAAGTAAGAAATTTAATTTTATTTATCAGAGCAAAATATATAGATATCTCTTGAATTTACTTGAAATTACATATACATGGCTTCTTGTTTCAAAATATAGGTGGACCTCCCCTTAATTTTATAAAAATGTTACTAATAAGTTTATTTTAAAAATCTAGTTAGGAAAATGTTAATTTTAACTACTAAAATATAGTTAAAGGTTAAAAGGATCATTTTGTGACCAAATCACCATTCTTTATTTATATATGTTCTCACACCTATTTCAAAATTACATTAAATTTTAAAGGGTTTTCTAAGCAAAGAAAATGTCTTCACTAAATTTTTTAATTTTGTATGCCTTTTTTTTTATCATGTATACTAATTTTAATATTTAAAGTAGAATGACCATTTTACATGGTTGAGTATAAACCACCAATAAGTAAGATAGTATAAGAGCATAAAAAAAGATACACCACATTAAATAGTTTAAAGGAAATATCAATAACACAAGATAATACCATTAAATAAATTATAAAATTATAGAAATTAAAATTTGAAAACCAAACCCTTCATTTAGTGAAAATTTCAAAAATATAAAATAGTCATTGCACTTTAAATATTGAAAATAGCATAAAAAAATAAATAAACAAAAACTTTTAGTAAAGACATATTTAAGATAGACTTTAAATTTTGGAGGAAAATAAGTATGAAAATATGCATGAATAAAAGGAAGGTAGTTTTATCATAAAATAATCCTTTGACCTTTGACTATGCTTTAATAATTAAACATTACAAGAATTTTAGTATTTAGTGGTGGAATAGGCATTGCAAAGTATATTTTTTATCCTTAATTTTGAAAATGAAATTATGTCACCACCCAAACCTAATTGTGATCATTATGGAACCCATTATTTAGTTTCTACTAGCCTAATCCATATATTCATTATCATGGGGAAGCATGCATAGGGATTTAGGGAAGGTGTCATGCATTAAGAGAAAAAGACGACATTCTATTTATTTATCAAAATAGAATTCATTTACAAAAGGGAATAAGTACTAGCCTTTTCTTCCTTTCACCTTATACAAATGAAAGCCTAGATATATCTATAACAAAAATATCTAATACTGCTCAAGCCATATCATATAGGCTTCTGAGAGCTCAACTTGGAAAAGGTGGTAAAGGTAACTTAATTTGAGTATATGCAAAAATAAACACATAAAGGGATATGTTCAAGGCTTAGTGAGTGAACACTCTAAAAAAATCAAATATAACAACAATTATAACTTATCAGTGAAATTTATCCTTATATAAACATAAACACTTTAAACCACATATTTCACAATACAAGTTTTATTAGTACTCAATTGTTTACCATCATTTAAGCTCATCAATGCCATTATTCATATATACACATTCAATTATGCCATAATTTCATGATACCATATACATAGCAATAAAATAGTGAAAGCAAATATATCCTTGTGATTCTTGAGTAATCTTTATCCTATCATTAATTTAACTTTATCCTTTTTGGGTTACCTTATCCCTTCACAAATGGTTATTAGATTCAATTTCACATATATGACATCACCCTGCACATTTCTCATTATTGATTGATAATTTTATTCTTATCAAGATCACATATTTTAGTATTGCCAATCTCATTCATATATCACATTTAATAGAATAAAGTTACTTATGCCTATTTGCTTGGCTACATAATTGGACTCTATTTAAAATATTATTTATACCTTATAACTTTACAATGCTTCTTTGCCTCGTCATATATCATGTGTTTAACCCTATTTATCACATATGACTTAGTTTATTATTAAAATACTAAAAAATGCCTTAATCTTTTTTGCATATCTTGATGTCATTAGTTAAACTAGGTATAGTTGAATATATATTTGATTATGAGAGCCTCAAGAATAACTTTAGGGATTATATTCGATTATCTAGTTATTTATCATGATCTAAAGATTAAGTTTGGATGCCTATATTGGACTATAAGGATCTTGAAAGCAACTCTGGATGCTTAAAGTTAACTATATAATCGACTATCAGCATTTAGAAAATAACTTTTTGGTTCATAGTTGATTATGTAGTTAATTATACTTGCCCAAAATGAGCATTTTAGGCATAGTTAACTATAACCTAGTTTTTTTTATAGATTTCTTCACAATTGTTATTGTTCATCCATAAAAAATGTTGCTTTTAATAAATCTAGTTCATTATTAATCCACACTACATCATAAATACACACTCAAATCACTTTATGTACTTTAAATCTATCATCAATCCAAATTGAATATGACAAATTAACACAATTTCAAGCATTTTACACATAATTATAGAAATCCAAAAACTTTAATTCAACTAAAAAGAATCCTTTAAATCTTTAAGATTATGAAAGAAGATTTAAAAGGTTGAATTTGTTGTATCTTGGCCCTAATTAACTAAAGATTAGAAGTTTTCTTAAGTTAGGGCTCAATTCCTTTACTGAGATAAAAGTTAGAATTTTTACTAAATTTCTTGAAAAGAATGAAGGGAAATTCATTAAGAAGGAAGCCTTGCCTTAATTGTAAGAATAAATTGATGAAAATTTATGCATCTTTTGCTTAATTGATAAATGGAGTAGAGAGGAAGGAGGAGAAGATAAAGTGAGTAGTGAAAGAGTTAAAGTTTGAAAGTAATAATAAGGGAAAATAAAATATATGTGTTGAAGATTAGTTTAAATAGGGCATTACACCCTTAGAGTAAAATTTTAATTATTAATTTACTATCACATTGTCCATAGGATTCTTGAATTCTATATTACAATGGGAGTAGTTAATTAGCTAATTATTATGGTAAAAAAAATAGAAAAGATTTCAAAAATGAAGATTTTAAATGGAATAAACAAATTTTAATAAGGAATATGTGGATGATACATTAAGAAAAGATAATTAATTAATTAAATGAGTTTTTGAGCAAAATTTTAGTAAAATAGAAATGAATTGCCTAAATGGACTCGAAATAAGAAACTTGAAAGAATTAGTAGAGAAAAACGCGTTGAATAAAATAGTTAAAGGTTATAAGTAATTATAGGTGAGTTTATGAGTATAGAGGAGACTTTAGATAAAAAAGTGAAAATGACCCTACCTTTATCTAACCTAAATTATGTACTATTTTCCCTATCTTATTTTTTTAAACCTTAAAACTTATCTCTTAACTCTTTTCTTCTTTTTCACCTTTATCAAGATCTTTCTTTAATCAAGCAATTAAGGAGCAATTTTTCATCAAATTCTTCACACTAACATGGTAAGGTGTCCTTAACAATTAGAGTCCTCTATATTGAAATTGAGGAGATTTGAGTGTTTAAATCAAAAAGGGGAGAATGAACCTTAATATAGAATTTTTGGGATTTTGATTGATTAAGGTTAAGAGATAACAAATTTAACTCTTAAATCCTCTTCTCATATTATATGAGTAAACATTTAAGGCCCAAATTAAAGATTTAAGAGTTTTTGCTTGCTTATATGAGTTTTAGGTTTTATAATCTTTTTGATAAATATGATAATTTATAATGAGTAGTAGTGTTTAACTTATGTTAGTTGTAGGAAATGGTTTAAATGCGATGTTTTAAAGGTGCATTCATGATTTGGTATGGATTTGTAGCAAGAAAAATGCATTTGGATGATAAATTTATTGAATGAACAATGAAAATCATGGGGGAGTTCCATGGAATTCTAGGAAAATGATTAATCATTAAGATCTAATAGATGACTATTAGTCTAGAAACTTGATGAATTTTTCTTCTAGTAGTTAACAATTGATCATTAGCCACTAAGTGTTAAGCTTGCTTTCATAAGTTAAAGAGGTTGGCTAGCTTGCACTATTCTTTTATTTCCATTTACTTAAGACATAAATTTAAATAAGAAAATATCCCATATGGATTCAAATAAAATATTAAAAAAACTCTAAAGAATAAAAATCTATATTTTAGGTTCTAGTTTAAAATGATAATTTTTATAATTTTTTTTATTTTTTGCCTTGTTAAGAACCACTTAAGGGCTTCCAAAAATTCACTAAAAATTAGGTTTAAATTAAGCTATATCCAATAAGATATGGATTTTTTCTTCCTAAATTATATTTATTTTATATAGCTCCTCATATAGAGGCTCCAAACTAAAAAAATTTTCATAAAATTTTGGATGATAGGCTAGACAAAAACATGATATTAGAAAATTCAAACAATTTGTTTAGGTTTATAAATCGATAAAGACCTTTTTTGCATGTGAATATGTGAATGTTATTATTGGTGTGATAATTTGATATTATGTTGATTAGTTATATGATGATTAATGGCAAAAAATATATGTATGGCTAGGTGAAAGGGCATGATAGTGTTACAACATATAAACCATGTTGTAAATTGAATTGTTGTGCTGTGTATGTTTAAGTACTTCGATGATAATGAATAAGTAATGTATTATGTTTGGAATGTGATATGCTTGACATGTACTTTATGAATGAGATTGTATTGAATGAGTTTAATGTGTGATATGAAAGACGGAATGTGACGAAGGTGGTGCAACAGTGCAAGGAATTGTTAGATGATTAAAATGTGTCAAAGTCCCTAAGAAGTTGTCTTCATCAGGAAGGAAGGAGCACTATTACACCTATAGACTAAAATTTTAATTGTTTAATTAATTATTATATTTTGCTTAAAATTCTAGAATTCTATACTATGAGGAAAGTAATTAATTAGCTAATTATTATGGAGAAAAAAAGAGAAGAAATTTCAAAAATAGGGATTTAAGTGGAATTAAATGATATATTAAGGAAAAAGAATTAATTAATTAAATGAGTTTTGAATAAAACTTTGGGAAAATAGAAATGAATTGCCTAAGTGGACTTAAAATAAGAATCTTGAAAGAACTAGTAGAGGAAAATGCATTGAATAAAAAGGTTAGAGGTTATAAATGATTGGAGGTGAGTTTATGAGCATAAAAGAGATTTAGGGTAAGAAAGTGAAAACAAAAACACCTCTATCCCTATTTAATCTAAACTTTAACCCTTATTTGTCATCATTCCTCATTTATTTCAAACTTTAAACTTCTTTTTGAACTTTCTAATTTTTCTCATTCTTCTCTCACATAAACTATCTTCAATCAAACATTATAGAAGCATATCCTTATCAAATCTTTCATCCTAATGAGGTAAGATCTTCATCACTACTAAGATTTTCATTGTTCTCTTAAAATTTGAAGGGATTTGAGTGTCTAACTTTGAAAAAGGGGAAAGATGAACCATAACTTGAAACTTTGGAATTTAGTTTATTTGGGCTAAGAAACAATAAAATCAACCTTTCGAATCCTCTTCCATACTATGTAAGTAAACATTTAGCCTTAGATTAAAGATTCAAGTAGTTTTTGTTTGGTTGTAAGAGTCTTGGGTTTTATGATCTATTTGATAAATATAATGATCTATAATAAGTAGTGGTTTTTTATTTATGTTAGTTTTTGAAAATGGTTTAAATGTGGCATTCCAAAGGTGTATTCATGCCTTGGTATGAATTTGTAATAACAAAAATGCATTTGGATGATAGATTTATTAAATGAATAGTGAAAATTATAGAGGACTTTTACAAAATTCTAGGGAAATGATTGATTGTTAAGGCTTAATGGTTAATAATTGGTTTGAAAACTTGATGATTTTTTCTTTTAGTAGGTAATGGTCAATCATTAGGCCTTTCCTAGTTGGCCATTGGCTATTGATTGTAGAAGATGTAGAAATTGACTAGCTTGCACTATTCCTTTATTTTTATAAATACCTCCTATTTGGATTTAAATAAAGTATTAACATAAATGAAAACTCTAAAAGATAAAAATATAAATTTTTTGTTCTAGTTCAAAATGATGAATTTACTTAATTTTATAATTTTCTATTTCTTTAAAAATCCACTTGAGGATTTCTAAAAATTCATTAAAAATTATGTTTAAATCAATATGTATCCAATTAGTTAAGACCTAGATTTTTATTTCGTAAATTATTGTATTTTATATAGCTCTTCATGTAAGGATTTTATACTTGGAAAATTTTCAAAAAATTTTGGATAACAAGCTAGTAGAAATATGACATTAGAAGTCACACTCATAATGTAAGGAAATTAAAATAAATTGTTTATATTGATAAATTGGTAAAGACCTTATTTTTCATGTGAAAAATATTATTGGTGTGAAAATTTGATATTATGTTAATTATTTATGTGATCAATGATGGTAAAAATAGTATGTGTGGTCATATGAAAAGGCACAGTAGTGTTATCAGATATAAGTAATGTTGTAAATTAAATTGTTATGTTATGTATGTTTAAGAACTTGGATGATTATGGATAAGTAATGTATTATGTTTGAAATATGATACGCTTGATGCATACTTTATGAATGAAATTGTATTAAGTGAGTTTGATATATAATATGAAAGATACAACATGATGGGGGGTGTTATGATAGTGTAATGAATTGTTGGATGCTGAAAAGGTGTCAGAAGCTCATAAGAGGTTGTTTTCAACAAAAAAAATGATGAGATGGTGTTAAAAGCCGTATAAGGCTATCTTCACTAACAAATGATGAAATGGTGTTAGAAGCTATAAGAGGCTATCTTCATGAACAGAGGATGATATAATGTTAGAAGCCTATGTAAAATTGCCTCAATAAATCACTATAATGTCAAAAGATAAGGTTATCTTTGTTGCACTTAAAAAAGGATCCTTCCTTTTAAATTAGGTTAACTTAGGATAAAAAAAGAAATATACAAATAGTTATTATATTAATGATTATAACCTGATTTAGTGTGAATTTATTTCTATTTCTTGCTATAGAGGTCATACATTATTAAAACCATTCCTTTTTCCCTAGTGAAGGTATGAAAGTGTAGATATTAGTTACAATAGAGTCTAGTTAGTATTAACAGGTTCATTTATGTATTACGTATATAAGTCTTATAATATATCTTGATTTGATTATTATTATTTATCAATTCTTAAACATTTACTCACTAAGTTTCTAGGAAACTCACTCTTCTCCTTTCTTAATTTATTTTTTTTAGGGATCCTTCCTCTTTAGGTGTTCAGCTACCATTGGATAGGATGAAAGTGAGCCCACTTAAGAACTTTGGCTCTAAGGTAAGTTTTTAGACCATTGGAATAATCTTGCACAATGATTTATTGATATATTTGCATTTGAATCTTGAAAATTACACAATCTTTGAAAGTATAGTATACTTGTATACAAAATATCACATTAGATATGTTCTAAGAAAGGTTAGTAGCTTATCACCCATAACCACTTCCTACGTTGGTCACATACCTTATGAATAGGTTATGATAGAAATATGCTAGTTGATAAGAGAAACTATGTCCCAAGATAACCAAATGTTCATAAATTTTTACAAAATGAAGAAATTAGTTTCCATGTTTAGCTTTAAGTATAAGAAGATAGATTGTTATATTAATGAGCACATGATTTATTATAAATAATATACAGATGAAAGGTAATGTGTTTTTTACCACCATTCTCAGTACATATCTCAAAGATCTAATTAAGGGTGATATAAAGGGCACTTGCCTTTTACTTTTAAGCTTGAAAGCTTGTACACATGAGAGTTAGCTACTAGCTCGAGGAGAAAATGTCATGAAAACTCTTTTAAGCTGGCAGTTCTATTGAAAACCCTCTTAAACTAGCAGTTTTATCTCACCTGTTAGATGGATAAGTATAGAAACACTTTAACTACACCCATCATCAATTTGCTAATGATTTTAGAAATGTGAGATTAGGATTGTGTATATATAGCTTTGCTCGTAATAGGTAATTTAAACAAACCTATTCATATTGGCTTATGATTGTAACCCTTTACGATCTTCCTACATGGATATATATGAAACAAGAATACATGTTCCTTAGTTTGATTATCTAAAGTCCTAAAAGTTTGAAGGACAACAATAATGTCTTCTTGCATCCACTAATAGATGAATTAAAAGTGTTATGGGAAGATGGTATACATACATATGATATGTCTTTGCAGAAAAATTTTATCTTAAAGACTATAGTGTTATGGACTATTAATGACTTTCCTACATATAGTATGTTGTTCGGTTGGCAAACATATAAAAAGCTAGAATTCTCAATTGATATGAAGTTTTTCTAAGGCATTTGTTTTAAAATATGGTTAGAAAACTTCATTCTTGGATTGTTATCGATGTAAGTTGCCTCAAAATCTCCCGTTTATGATGAATAAAGATGCTTTCAAGAAAAATATGGTAGATAGATAATATCCACCTTTCAAAATTAATGGTGAAAACTTTCAAGAAAAAAGATTTGCATATACCAAAGGTTATGGATAAAAGATGTCCAATACAAATTGAAGGGTAAGAAGTTTCTTATAATTAGATAAAGCAAAGCATTCTTTATGAGTTGTGAACTACCTTATTAGTAGATAAACCTTATTCATCATAATTTGGATGTTACGCATATTGACAAGAATATGCTCAAAAATGTGTTTAACATAGTCATGGAAGTTAATGGCGAAACAAAGGATAATGTGAAAGTTAGAATGGATTTAGGTGAGTTGTATAGATACACTGAACTTGAACTAGTTTAACAAGGCAATCAGAGGGTGTTAAAGCCTAACGTGTAATACACGTTGAATATAGAATAGAAGGGAATAGTGTGTGAGTGGATAAAAAATTAAAATTTCTGAACAATTATGCTTCAAACTTGGCTACATGTGTGGATCTATGTGAATGTAAGATTATTAAAATAAAGAGCCAAGATTTTTATGTATTCATGGAATGTTTACTTCATATTACCTTTAAAACATTATTGAAGCTTTGTTTTTCAAGGGCTTCTAGTCAAACACTTTACATGAAGAACAATTGTAGCAAATGAAGCAAAATATTCATATCATGATTTGCAAGTTGGAATAAATATTTCCTTCATCCTTTTTCAATTTAATGGAGCATTTTCTAATGCACTTATTATTCAAAACATTGATAAAAGGTCCTGTCTAATGTTATTAGATGTACCTACTTTAAAGGTAAATAAATTAAATAAATGATTTAGTTAGTTCTTGAAACTAATTTGTCTTATTGATTGTTAAGTTCTTTCACATATTGAAGTAGGAGGCAAAGAATAATGCTTATGCGAAAGAATTTACTTGTGAAAAATATATCACTGAGGAGATATCCACTTTTTATTAGCATTACTTTGAATCCCATGTGCAATCTAAAATGACTAGAGCTCTTGGAAATGATAATGGTAAGGTTATTTGTTCCATATTCAATTACACTAGTCATCTAATAGGGAAATGCAAGTGTTATTATTTAATAGATCAAAAGTACTTAATGGTTGTAACATATGCATTACTAAAATGTGGAAATAAGCAATAACATGTTAAGTGTTTAATATACTGAGTGTAATTAATGTATTAATGTTCATTAAGTTTTTGATAAGTTTTAATGATATGGTATGAGTTATAATCTATTTGAACAAATATTGCAACACTTGTTACTTACCATGACCAAAGGTAATGTGAACATGTGCATTGAAAATAAATTCTGTTTATGGCTTTGTAATTATGTAATTCAAGTTATATTATCTTCAATTAGAGTTTTATACACCTTATATATGAGCTTTATTGACAATAATAATGTAAACTTGTTTTATAATTAAGTTTTAACTACAGAAAACATAACTACTAAAAAAAATACTTAGCATAGTGGGTGGCTTGAAGAGAAAAGTATATGCATGGCCTATATATTTTGTGAATAATTATAAATTTCACATTAAACAATCAAGCTAACACAGGTCTACCTCTAACTTTATTATATGCATCAAAGGATTTAATAATAGACATTTAGAAAATGATTATTATGGAAAACTTTAAAAGGTCATTAAGTTATATTATGGTAGATTGCGAGTAAAAGAAGCTAATGTTATTTAACTATGAATAGTTTAATCTCATTCCTAATAGGGGAATAAGATTGTATAAAGAATATGATATCATTAAGGTTTGCGTATCTTGACATTATAACAAGTTTAATCCTTTCATCTTAGAACAATAAGTTGTGTAAAAGTATTACAGTCCATACTTAAGTTATGGAAGGGGTTGCACGAAGTGGTTGGTTATCATTAAAACTAAAGCAAAAAGTGTCTTAGATGCTCTGTCGATAAATGATATCATAGTCTCCTTCTAAGATGATGAGTAATGCATCCAATTGCTAATACGGATTAAGAATGAAGAGATCCATTTACTAAAAGATAATGTGGGATTTTTTAAAGAAGTTAGCTTCATTGAATAAATTGTACATAATGATTTAGATGACCTTGATGATAAAGAAGAAGCTCAAGAAGATGAGGAAAATGAAAAGGACAAAGAAAAGTAAGATAATAGGCAAGAAACTAATAATAATGAAGAAGAAATTTAATATAACAATATAGAGTCTTTATCTAAGTTTAGCTATCTTTGGTATATGTAGATTAGGATTTTCATATATATATATATATATGTCTTGTGTAATCGATGCAAATGATATTAACTCAATATTATCTTAATTTGTTGTAGGTTGCTAAGTTTTTAGCAAGCACATATTGAGTGACATGATCCATACTTCAACATAATGTTTTTTAAGGTTTGGCATTTAAGAACAACCTTTGAACAATGAGTTACCACTTTAACATGAAGAAGAGTACATTAAGGAGCATCAAAGGGACAATGATAGTTGCTAACATGGGGTTTATAGTTTTAGTCATTTGTTAAAAATATTGGATTCAATTTTTACTTTATTTAGAGGTTTTATTATTTTATATTGCAATTTTCATGTTATGTGACTGGAAATTTGATATTCAAATTATGGAATTTAATTTTTGAAATTTGTTAATTGAATTTATTGTTGCTGTGGTTAAATTGTATTTATGTAAGTGTATTTGTTATATGGGTTACCCTAAAAGGATGTAGCAAATTGTGAATATTTTCTATATTAACAACAAAAATAGCAATGGATTTTTTAATAATGATGCCAATAATTTTTTAAAAATACATAAATTAGTGATGAAAACCAAATTAGCGATGGATTTTTCCTTCCCTAAATTAAAATATAACCAATTTAGTGACAAAACTTTTGTACGTAAATTCCAAGTTAGCAACAAACACATGCATCATTAATTTCATTTGTCATTCAGTTTAGGTTGTCGTTGGCTTACAAAATTTGCAATGAAAATTAGTGATGGATGTCAAAATTTTATCATTAATTGAATTATTAATGCATTATTTACTTATACCTTGGAATATGATAGTAAATTTTTGTCACTAATCAATGTTTTTTTTCATAATGAAAATAAATATTCTCTTAATTGAATTTTTAAAATGAAATTATTATAGAATTGTAACTATAAGTTGAGTGTTTAGAGGATTACATGTTGGTTTTGTGCCAATGTCTAATCAAGCATTATTATAAATCATATTGAATGTTAGTTTTATAACAATAATAAACAATAACAATAACATTAGTTATTACATAAAAAACAACCAATGTCATTTCTTTTAAAGCATATTAGGAAATAATATTAAACATCAATTATTCATAAACAACCAATGTTAAATATCTAAAATACCATGTCAATTTCACCAAATAACTTATATAACATGTTTTTTTACCCCTAACCCTAATCACATCCTTTTGTTCCTTCCTCCCTCATCTTTCTTATTTATTTGTATTCCTTTTTATTGAACACTCTAACTAAAAACAAGAATCAACATCTCTTACGATAATATAGAATCTTAATTTGAATAATTTTAAATAATAAATTGAATAATAAAAATTATAAAATGTTATATCTAATACCCAAATTAGATATGGGTGTACTTCACTAAATTTGTCTTGATACTTGTTGCTTAATTTGTAAGGTTTGCATTTACTAGAAAAACATTCTTAAATACAATACTTGAAAATTAATGAGCACTTATTAACATTTGATATATGATATCATACATTTCAAGTAAAATAAATAGTAGATAATACCATTAAATATAAAAAAAGAAATAAACGACATTAAATTATTTACCTGTACAAACTTGTAAATCTTGCAACAAAATGACATATAACAAAATATGACCAATTATGAAAATAGAAATTAAAATGCAAGAACAAACATAAAGATTAAACAAATACTTACATTTATATTCTATTTTTTTAGAAATTGCTAAACTTTACATATTTAGTGATGGGATAATAGATATTGCAAAATAATTTTAAGGTTGGATGGTGAGCATAAATATAAAATTTAAGAGAATCATTTTTGGATTAGAAAGTGAGCATCGATCATTAATATGGAATCATTTTAGGGTTGAAAGAGTTTTAGGATGAAATTTGTAAATGACATTATGCTCTAGTCTTTTTATTTTCAACTTACCTTATGTTTTATCTTTTTTATTTTCAAGTCACATTAGGGTGTATGAGCTTCCATATTAGTTACTAAGAAAAATCGATGGGTTAAGGTAGCTTAGGTAAACCACATTAAATATTAAGAGTTAGTTAAGTTCAAAAAATATTGAGACAATATCATCTAATTAAATAATTCTTGACATTAATTATTAAATAAAAATTAATGTGATAGTACTTTAATGTCAATTAATTAAAAAAATTAATGTCTTTTGTTTGGGAACTTCTTCGAGACACTTTGAATCAATAATTTTAAAAATATCAATATCTTTTTTTTTTTCAATTCAACTTATACTAAGTAAAATTGATTACACTAAAATTTATTTTTGCATTACAATATTTTTCTTATATAATTAAATAAATACAAACAATAACAAATTAATCATGCTACAAAAATAGTAACTGATTCCATTCTTAATTAGGGCAAAGGTATCACAAAGATATCTTAAATGGGTAGTGAGAGTGAAATTTATAGTCAATTTGAATAACTTTAGATATTGATTATTTTAACAAAATATCTCATGCTCTGTTCCAAGAAAATTGGCAGCTGTTATATCATTAGATTTTGGTTACATACAAAACCAATGTATTAAACGTTATTAATTTATAAAATTGACATCTTAGGTTTTTTGAATACCTTCAGATGTAAGTTTTGTTAATAATTAATGTCTTATTTTGCAATCAAATTACAAATTTATATGAAAAGTTATTTATTTTTCAATGTCTTTTATTTGGTATACTTTATAAACCAAATGCCAAATATATAAATTTATGGTAGAATTGAATTGTTGTTGAATAATTTATTATGAGAATACAATTAGATGAGAAAATAGACAAATAATTTTGCATATTTATTTTGATATTTATTTTTTTTCAAATCATTACATTTATATATATTTTAAAAAATAATCTATACAAAAACTATAATAAATTATCAATACATGTTTACAACATAGCCACTATGTATCTGAATAAACCTTAAACTTAAAATTAAAATCTGTGTTTGAAATTCTCATGTGTTGAAAAAAGTTGATATGTTTTTCTCAAGTTGAAGTGTTTCACAAGATTTTACAAACATCATTAATATACTTATTAATTTGAAGTATTAGGTAGTAATGAGAATTAAGAGACCGATATCAATGAACATTATCATATTGATATCATTTTGTCTTATAATCCTTATAATTTAATCTATCAATAAACAAATTTGATCATCACTTTTCTTTAATAATTATTCAAAGTAGTCATGGTTATAAACATTATGTCTTCCAAAGTGTCATTGATAAAATGCTTATTTTTCAAAATAAGAATATGTGGCATCATAGTTGGAAATTTTTCTCCTAAAAAAATGATGGTGATTTGTCTTCAAAGTAAAGGATAGAAATATAGTTCCTTGCTTTTATGTCAATTGCAACCAATTTTAACCTTATAGCAATTATTAGCAAACTTTTGTAAACTTTTCTACTTTTTATTACTACCAATACTTTTAAATTTACTCCATTCAGTTGACAATATAGGAAAAGAAAAAGGTTATCTTTATCTCTTTTAAAATGATAGCTTGGCACAAATTATGGCCAAGAAAGAATGACAACCTAAGAGTAACAACTTACATCTATATAGTTAATGGTTAAGCAACATCAATCATGTATTATCTTTTATGCCACTTAAACAAATGGAGTGAAAAAGAAAGGAAACTATGGAGGTAGAGAAACTATGGAGTGAAAACCCAAATGAAAAATAGAATGGATGAGAAAGGAAACTACAGAGATAATTTATAGGTAATACAGAACATTTTACGTTAGTTGTTAACATATAATTGACATCTTAATTCCATTCATATACCTTCTAAATGTTGTTTATTTGAAAAACTAATATTATGAGCCTTCATTTTGTGAATGTCATCATGCATTTTAGAATAAGTAGACTATTAAAATATAAATAATCTTTATAGTTTCTAATGACACTATAAGTATAAACATCAATTGATTGTTAAGATCGATTTCTAAAACATCAATATTCTTTACAATATTTAATAAAATCATAAATTAAAATATAAATTAATTGTTGATATTTATTTAGAAGTCAGTTTAATATAAAACCATCATTTTAAGGTTCCCTATGTTAGATCTTCCATCTCTCATTAGAAAATAAGACTTTATAATATTAGCTTATTATTATAACTGATATGGTAAGTTGTACTTATTTTAAAAAATGTTACTATGCTATTATGACATTGGTTTTTATTTTAATTGATGCAAATATGATGATATTAAAGGGCAAATATGTAGTAGTGAATGTAAAGATTTATTTAGTTTTTTTGTTTGTTCTTGCAATTTTGTTTTTATTTTTATAATCAATTATATTTTGTTACCTATTATTTTGATATAACTTTTACAAGACTATATAGATAAAAAATTTAATATCATTCATTTTTGTTTTGGCATCTAGTAGTATTATCTACCATTTATTTATTTGAAATATGTAATATCACAAATAAAATTTTAATAAATACTCATTATATTTGTTAGTATTATATTCAAGAGCATTTTTTTAGGAAGTATGAACCTCATGTATTAAGCTAGTGGTATCAATATAGATTTAGCAAATTATGCTTGTATTTAATTAGGAGTATTGGATATAACATTTCATTATTTTCAAATTTTTGTTATTCAATTTATTCATTAAATATGTTGATATTGAGATTTTATAGCGTCATAAAAATGTTAGTTTTAATTTTTGGTTAGGGCATTCTATAAGAAGAAATACATAAGAAATAGGGAGGACAAGGGATGTAGGAATAGGAGGAAGTGGTTAGCATTGAGGAGTGGCAAAACATGTCACATCGGTTATTTAGCGAACTTAAAGTGGTATTTTAGATATTTAACATTGGTTGTTTACAAATAACTAACATGTAATATTATTTTCCACAATGCTTCAAAAGAAACTATATCTATTATTTTTTTATATAATAAACGAAGTTATTTTATTGTTATTTTTATAATGATTATATAATTGACATTAAAACTAATTTATAATGATGCTTAATAAGATGCTGATGCAAAATTTACGTATAATGATCTACACACATAATGTTTATTAGTGATTTTGTAGGAGTGTGCACATCAAAAGATGCTAAAAAAACAATTCATAATCAAAAGGCTTAATTTATTCTAGCACAAAGGAAAGGTCTAAAATTGACCAAACTATTGTCAGTACAATATGTTGTGAGAGTCTAAATCAGTAGAGCCTCATGGAGGCCTAAAACCAGTTAATAGTTATTTGACTCTGGGCAAGAGTTATTATGGCTTTGGAAAATAGAGATCTCTTTCTCCCCTACCACGTTGGGAATTCTTTTAAGTGTGATGTGGTTAGATTAGAGTGTGGACCACATCATTGATACAAAAAAGTGTTAGGCATGTCACACTTAGGCCCCTTTATTGTGAATTGTCTAAGCAAATGTGAGTATGATGGATTGTGATAACTTCTTAGACACCACTTTAACCACAAATAGATAAAACTTTGACCTCTTATGGTCCCACAAAATCGTCAATATTCTTCACTTCCACTACTTGAGACTTTGTTACACTTTATGTTTGCCACTAAGCGAATAAACCTTACTAGTTCATCCTAAAACTATTGTCACTATCACATGATTTTCTTTCCATCGATGCCAATAAATACTATCAATCACCTTGTAAAGAGAAGGCTACACACTACATTTTAATTCCTCATTACCCTCCTTAGTGGCCTTAACTTAGAATACTCATTCTTTGCTCCCTTGAACCACCCTTTAGGAACCGATTATTGTACATATGCCTCCACACATAGAACTCAAAGCATCCTCTCCTTAATGACAAGTTATTTAAACTTGACCAAACATGAGTGACTAATATCTAATTAAATGTGCTTTGACATTAAGGTTCATGTTCACGCAAAAAATTTAATTAAGACCAACTTATAAGGTAAATGTAATTAAACTTATAGAAATTTCAAAATTACAATATTTTTATTGTTTTTATTATAATAAAGAGTCCCTCTTTTTCGCGCCATTGGAATAGCCACTAACATTTCTGCCTTTCATCCGAACCGTCGAGACAAAAGGATCCATAAATCTCAACCGTTGATTTAAATGAAGCACTAGTACTCCATTTTCAGTTTACCAATTCCAAATTTTTCTGCGCTCGAAAGCCTCCAGGAACGTCCTGCATTTCTGCTACCAGAGCTTCTTTCCATCCTCTGCACGTCGGATCTGGTGGTTCGAGGTTCAAAGATCCTCACATTACTTGCACGGAGGAGGAGGCGGTGGTGGTTGGGAGGTTAGTGACCGGGAATGGCCGGGGCAGAGGCATCCTGACGTGTGGGGAAGGGGGTGGTGGGTGAAGTAACTTCATCGTGGCTAGCCGGCCTTGCAGGTAGGAGTTTTCTGCTTGCAATTTCACCACCAGCCTATCAAACAAAGTTATAAATTTCTTTGGACAAGAAAAAACATCAGGTTGAATAAATTCATAATATTACCAAGAAAAATTTTAAAAAGTTTTAATCTTTTAATATCCTCCCTCCACTTTCAAAAGTGCAAGGGCAAGATACTATATAGTAAAATTTTATTCTTTTCATCAGGTTATATTTTGTGGGTTTTAATTTTTTAAAGTGTATCTTGCATATATATATATATAATTTAAAGGAGTCAAATATCACCATCCTTCATCACAAAATCAAAAACTTAAAATTTTATAAATAGCAATGAATTAAATAAATAAATTTAAATATATAATTATTTATTTTTTAATTTTCCTATGAAGTGTTTACCTATTCGTTTAAAGTAAATTTTACTTGCATATTAAATGGTATTAGGAATAGTGTAATAGTTTTAAAAAATTGTTAGAATTGAAATTATTTAATTATATTTATAAAAGATAATAATTGTAATTAAATAATTTTATCTTAATAATTTTTGGACTTATCTTGTCTATCTTAATTTTTAAATTCTAAAAATATCATAATAACCAACACATTTCAAAGGAGCCTGTTCTATATTGTTTAATGCACAAAACAAGGATGATCATCAATTGATTAAGGGTAATTAAAATTATTTTTTAAACTGACCGATCTTAATCGAAATATATTTTTTTCAGCCGACCGAAATCGATTACATAACTTTAACCGAATTTAACCAACATTTCGATTTCGGTCATTTAAATTCAGTTTAGAACAGTTTAAAGTTTTGAATTTTTTTTTAAAAATGCCTAAACAAATTAATTTAAATGTTAAAATTAATTTATAAATACATATTAATACCATAATTCAATTAATATAACTATAATAAAAAGTAATTAAGTATTAAATTATAAAAATAATCAATAAAATTTTAAATATGAATTTTTAAATAAAAAATTAATATAAATTTTGATTAATGTCAGTTAAGTTCGATTAATTACGATTAAAAATTTTCACCCAAAATTTTTAAATTTTTTCTTTCGATTTTAACTTATAGTAATATATTAACCGCTCTTAACTGACCAACTTCAAGTTCGGTCGGTCGGTTAAGAGCGGGTTAGAAATTTTCGATCACCCCTAACACAAACGATTAAAATCTAAAAGATTTTTTTCAGCATTTTAATTAATTGTAATTTTACTACTGCTTCTATATCTCAGTTTTCTGATCATAAGTTTTGCAAATAATTCTATCATGGAATTCATGAGATGAGATGTTTACAAAGACCCTAAAAGAATTTGTTGCATGTGATTGAAAAATTTATCGGAATATATATTGTTTTAAATAAGACTTAAGAAAATAAGTAAAATTACAATTAAAGGCATCCATTAAATTAATTGGAGAGTGATAAAAAAAATGAAGTAATTCTTTTACACTATTCCTGTCATCCTAGTTGGACTGTTAAATTAATTGACAGGTAATATTTTGTATCAAGCAAAATGAATAAAAATTAAGAGTGGCAATTATGGAAGGGGTGACTTCTAAACCAAACTTCTCGAGATTATAAAACGAGGGTTGCGTAAAAACTTGGGCTAAATAAATAAATAATAAGAATGTAATTTGAAAATGATTAATCTTATCTCTCATGCATGAGCAAAAATTTCAAATCCTATTATATTATTCAAATTCTTTGTACTATGCTTTTTATTATTATTTAATAAATAAAAAATCATTTTCTTAATTTTAAGAATCATTCAACTATGATATTAAAATTATTAATTATTACTCTATTTGTATTTACCATAGTTAACTCATTGTATAAATATTAAAAGAATAATTTAATTTATTTATTTTTAATAATTTTTTCAAAACTACTCTTTAGTTATTTATTACACACAAAGTTCAATATAGTTAAAAATAAAAGGAGAAACATAACAAAATAAAATATATTAAGATATTTGAAGGAGGATAATGAAGCATTTATTAACGAAACACAAATATAAAATTGAAAAAAAAGTATGTTTAATGTTTAAATGAAAGATAAAAAATAAAATAAAATAAGATATAATATTAAAATTTTAATATTATAATAAGATTAACGATATGACTGAGCATTCGGATTTGCTAATACACGGTCGAGCAAATTATAGAGAATTATTAGTTTAACAATCACATGACAATATAGAGTATACTCATCATGAAATGTTTTCACTTAAGAAAATACCTTATGGATCATGCTTTAGAAATATTTGTTTGTTTAAAAATAATACATATTAATCCAAAACTATTGGTCGTAATTCTTCCCCCCCCCCCCAAAAAAAAAAATTGAAGGGAAACCCTAAATAATTGCTTATTCATTTAATTTTTCTACAAGTTCTTCATTTGCAAATAAAAAATGACAAACCAAGCTAAAACTTAGAGAATGAAAACCAAATATTTATTTATTTGAAGGATAGGTACATGAAATTTACACAGCTAAAACTTAGAGAATGAAAACCAAATATTTATTTATTCGAAGGATAGGTACACGAAATTTACATAGCCTTTTTACATGCTATTTGCAGGGCTTTGTGCCCTTCAAAAGGGGAACTGAGGTTTTAGTTTGGGGCACGCGGAAACAAAAGTAGGATATGTCACGTCCATGGCATAGAACCAAGGGATTTTTAATTGACATCATCTGGGCCAAATTACCTAATCAACTTACTATGAAATAGGAGTGCAAACGAGTTGAGTCGAGCCAAGCCGAACATCTGCATGCTCAAGTTCTAACTCAATAATATTAAATGAGTTCGAACTCATCAAGCTTGAAAAAGTCAAGCTTGAGTTCGAACTTAATTCGAACACGAGCTTAATCGAACTTATATAAGTTTAAATAAGTTTTAGATTCCTTACTCTAAATTTCTAATTGAACCTAAATATTTGAGTTCAAACTCAAGCTTAGGTTATATTTGAGCTTAAACAATTCTAAATAAACTTGTACGAGCTTAAATGGGCCTAAAAGAATTTAGCAAATTTTTTATGTTTAAATCATTTATAATATAAAGAAATATATTTTATATTTGAATTTAAATGATTCTAAATAAGTTTATACTAGCCTAAATGGGCCTAAAAGAACTTAATGAGTTTTTTTATATTTACATGATATATAATATAAAAAAATAAAAATATATTTTATACTAAACTCATTTAAGTTCGTGAACAATTTGAGCTGAATAATAAAAAGCTCAAACTCAGCTCATTTAATAAACGAACTAAATGAGTCAAGCTCATTTAGGCTTGACTCATTAAAATTTGAGCTTGAACCGAACTTTTTACGAATCGATCTCGAACTGCTCATGAATAGTTCAACTCATTTGCACCCCTCCTATAAAACATGAAAATAATGTGTCTGAGATTCAACAAAAACCACACATCAAACACCAATCTAAAATATAAAATCCTCAAATTTGTAAATCTAAGGAAAAGCCTAACTTAGACTAACCAAAATCAATGAAATTTAAACAAAATACTTACCCATGTTAGAGGAGACAAGGTGCTAAAAGTGATGGTATGTTAGCATCTAATCATCAACAAATTAAGATTTCCAAGTTGGGGAATTATTTTTCTATTTTCTTAATCAAATTCAATTGCTAAATAAATTGGGACTCTTCAACCATTTACAATCCAAAGCAAAGAGATGGAAAGGAGTCTTGTAAGGATGAAAGTGTGGAAAACATTGTCTTTGCTTGGATTGAAGAAGTGGGGAGGAGAAGTGAGTCTATTCTTGTAAGGAGAGAAAGAAAGGAAGAGTTCAATATTTGTTTCAAGGCAAAAAGGGGGAGTTGGGCGGGTTGAAATGAGAGAAATAAATAAGGAGATAAGTCCAAGAGAAAAAAAAGAATAGTTTCTTAAGTCTTTTTTATATTCATATTCTCGCTCTTAATCAAATTTGTTTTGAAGATAGATTTTAATATGCTTTTATTAATATTTTACGCAAAAAAAATTTATTTAATAATGTAATTATAATTTTTCAATTAATTTCATGTAAAATATTTTAATTCCTATCAAGTATAACAAAAACACCAAATACACCAAAGAATAATAAAGAAGAAGATGAAAAGAAAGATGAATAAGTTACTCAAATCTTTTATTTGGTTCTTTACACACTCAATTATACTTATTGATATCTTCACACACTAATCATTCATTCTAGTCTCTGACACAAAACTCTTACCAGTCCAAGGATCACAATGCATTCTAATCTCTCTCCTTACATCAATAGCAAAAGAGCACCTCCTTTCATAATGCTTCAAAACTAGACCAACTAACCAACCATAAAACTAACTCTCAACGACTAACCACTTTAGTTATGAATATTCCCATTCAATTTTGAATTATTCTTTCTTAACACTAATTAGTTTATCCTCTATTATCTATATTATGAGTTACTTGTCCTAAAGGGAGGCTAAGCATAAAAGGTAACTAATATTAATCATCTAAAGCCATTATCATATAGGTAGTTGAAGCAACATTGTCCCCGAATATTTGGGGAAAAAAAAAAAGAAAAGAAAAAAAAACCAAACTCATTTGTTGCAGCCAGTAGCACGTGAAACTAGATACACATTATATATTGCTACTCAACCTATCTTTATTAGTTTCCAAGTCGTAATGTTCTGTGATTATTAGACCTGCCTAAACTTTTGCTAACGGCGAAAATCAGTATCATTAGCGCTAATCTAATATAATTAAGGACCCACGAGTTTTCCTTCCCTCGTGCGGTCAAGGCCACCAGATAATGATTTAATAAATAATTGGCTCTAATTATGGTTGCTTACCGGATTTTCAGTTTGATAATTATGTTTTAAGTTACAGGATGTCCCCTGAACATTAGGCAAATTAGTTGCTTAATTATATATGTGCCTTAGGAAGTGGAGGAAAATAATTAAGTTTAAGTGAGATTATATTCAAAATAATTGAAAATTGAAGGGTCAGAGAAAAAGTTTGGACCAGATTAATCATGACAACTTAGAATGACTTCTTTTTATTACTTCTGAATCGATTCTAGTCAAACTGTCTAGAAATATAGAGGCCTAGCAATTATTATAATGTATGTTATTTTTACTCCGTCAAAATTTTCTACTGCTTTACGGTTGTACATATTTCAAGATTAGTTATGTTTTCTTGGTGCTCGAAGAATTTTTTTGTAAATACACGTATTCTTTTTTTTTTAGCAGTGTATTTTTATTGTTTTTGAGAATAATGTTTAAATGCGTATCTAAATATATTATGTCTTATAAAAAATTTTCATGAAATTTGTTTCTTTGTGCATATAATCTTGTCATTTTTATATAAAAAGTAGTTATTTTGAACAGATTTAAATAGACACACAAAATCACAAATTGTTGGTTTTTTTTATGGAAAAGATACAACCATTTTGAATAAATTATAAAAAAAATAATTTATATATATTATAAGATTATATCTGGAATGAATTTTCTAGAATTCATACTGAGCATACCAAACCTTCTTGTGCCTCTCTCTGGAAAAAAATTGTAATTTTTTTATAGAAGGTTGAAAAAACTGTGATACAATCTCCTATTAATAGAATTTTAACTTTTTATTTTCATTTTATAGAAGGTTATATAAATTTAAAAAAGTCAAATTTTCATATAAATTTTTTATTTTATATTAAAATTATAAAATTTCTCAAGTATTAAAGCATTACCCTAACATGAACGAAAAATTTTCAGCTAATAAAAGATCTTGTGTCCAAAGTCGAATGTTAATTAATTTTGTTTTGCGAGCGATGTAAAACAAACAATAATGCTAATTTTTATGTTCGCATTCTCACTGTTTTATTTCTGGAAATAATTCGCGTTGAATTGTTATAATTAAGAATCTTAATGTTACTGTTAATTATATTTTATTAAGTTAAAAAACTTTCACTTTAATTTAACATTTATTTTTTGTGAAATTAAAATATATGACCTTTTACATTAGAGATTAAATTTAATTCATTATTACAAAATTTTTAATCTATTAATAAATTAATAAATGAGAGTATAATAAATCATTGAATATTAATAATTTCGATAAATGCTAATCGTAATCTGATTATACATAAGAATTAAAAAATACTCCTTCTTTATTGTTATTTCTAATTTGCAAGAGAATCTTAATGGATAATATTAATTAATAATTTAAATTTTAAATATTACATTATAAATATATTACTCCATTCACTCTTTATTATCTATTGTATTTCTCAAAAAAAAATTATCTTTTTAAAAATTTAATGAAGCATCAAATATATTTTTTTAATTTTATTTTTTTATTAATAAATACTTTATTATTTTATGCTTTTATCTAGAAATATCTTAATAAATTTATTTCATTTTTTTCCTCTATTTTTAATTATGTTAAAATTTATGCATGAAATGAAAGAGAGAGGGTTATGTGTGCATTTACGCTTTATTACAAATTTCAAATAAAAAGAGGAATAATAGCAAAGTAAATTTTGATTTTGAATTAAAAATTAGTTTGAGAAAGTTTATTACAAATAAACAAATTAATCTTTTTTTTAGTCTTTGTGAAATAGATTAAGTGTGATAGATAATAAAAAGCTAAGGGAGTATAATTGCTCTAATTAATATTATTTCATAAATTTTTTTGAAAAAATTAAAAATAAAAATAACTAAAAACTATTTATTGACATTTATCATAACCCTTAAAGTTACCATTAGTAAAATTTGATAATTTTTATAATTTTTACTTACCTAATAAATGAGTAATAGTGTAAAATTAATATACATTTATAATGAATTAAATCTAAATCTTTTAAAATATAAGAGAAAATAGTGTTGAATTTAATATTACGACTAAGATGAACTTCAAAGAATTTCTCTTATAAAATTTACATCCTCTCAAAAAAAAAATCCTGGGAATCTAAAAATTGAAATTTCACGAGTGTTGCGTGAGAATTTGAATGGAAGAATGAAAGCCTCAATTATTCTAAAATATGTGGAAAGCTATTTATAGAGTACATTGTGATTCATGAATAGTAAGATTGACGGAACGGTTGAAGCTATCAATCTACAAACACGGGAAGGCAAATCTACAACCGGGTCATCATCATACGGGATTCGGACTACATATCGCAATGCCCGCAAGCAACCATGTTGTCTTGTTGATAAGGACCGTAAGTTCGGAATTTTTCTTCTAATTTTTTTATTTTTTTTTATCTCCCTCTTCTCTCATCTTTTCATTTTTTTCCTCTTCCCTATTTCTTTTTCCCATTTTTCAACTCCTCTCCCCCCCTGTTTTATTTACTATATTTTTTATCCATTGCTTGCTCCTTACCCTCATTTTCTCTGTCTTATATCTCTCACAAATATATTTAAAATTATAAAAATAAAATATCCTCTTCAAATATAAGTAGTTGGATTTTACTTCTTTTAATTTTAAAAATTTAAAATTAATCTCTTAAATTCTATAAAATTTGAAATTAACACCCACTATCAACTTAATTTATCATTTTATTAAATTATATAATTTTATTATAATATTTTTAAATAAGAATCATAATATTATTGTATGTTAGTTTACTTTATTCTTTTTCATATATTTCTATGTTATGTAATTAATAGAAATTAAATTAGATATATATACTTTTAATTAAATAATAAAAAGTCACAAAATTATATATTAAAAATGAATAAATAAACCAATATACTATAATATTGTGACTCTTATCTAAAGAATTCATTAAAAATATATAATTTAATAAAATAATTAATTAAGTTAACAATGGATTTTAAATCCAAGTTTTATGAAATTTAAGAAAATGATTTCTAAATTTTTAAAGTAGAAGGGAACAAAATTTGATCACGCAAAATTAAAGGATATATTTTGTATTATTCTCAAAATTATGAAAATTGACAAATGTAATTATCAATTTTCAATAAAATCAAATGTATATAAATTAATTTTATGAAAAATGACAAAGATGCAAAAGAAAGATTTACATATTCTTCTTTGGAAATAATTTTTTTATACAAAACACACTTAACTTTTGGTTTTTATTATTTAAGATTTGTTACTTCTATCTTTATAATATTTTACTTAGGAATGGTAATGGTGAGAGAATGAGTATGGACATGAGTTTGACTATGGGATAAGATTCTCATACTTGTTCTACTAAAAAATAGTTTAAAATTCCCTATTTTCATACTCATATGGGTAGACTTTTCAATATTCATTTGCATTCCTATTAAATCATTGAATCTTCATAACCATTCACATTTTGTCATTTTATTTAAATAATATATGTTTATCTATATTATATTATATTTTTTAACAAAAGTTGATATTTACATGTAATAATGAAATAATAGTTATGCAAAAATATCAATGATACTATCACAAATAACATAAGATTTTTATTTAAAATTTTTCTAATAATATTTTATATTTAAAATAAATGAGAACATATATATTTTTGGATTTTTTATTATATAATTAAATGTATATATATATATATATATATATATATATATATATACATTATTATATATTATATAATATGGATATTAGAAGTATTGAATAATATAGTCCTTTTACCATATTCGTACCTAATAAAATCCCTAAAGAAACCCTCAAGCCTCATATCCATTTTTCAAACCCCATATATGCATGCAAATGGGTAAAAATAGGGGTAACCATTAGATGTGAATGAAATTGTCATCCCTAATGTTACACTCTTTAAATATTTTATTTGAAATCAGTTAATTAATTATGTTACACCCATCATGATTACATTGTCTTATGTCAAAATAATTAATAATTTAATTATGATAAAGTTATAAATAAAATTTTTATTCTAATTTTATATAGGGAATAATCGACCATTCAATAAATGAAAATGTTTTAAGGTCAGACTTAATTAAAGGTGAGTACGTGAGAGAGAAGATAACTTTGGGTACTTTTTCTCATTTTACCCCTAAGCCTATCTCCTTCTTTTGTTTCCCTATTTTAGCCACTAATTTACTCACCTAACATTTTTAGCATTCATCCTCTCTCTCTCATGACAATAAGGAAGAGCCAATTTGTCATGACTCAATTTTGGATCATCAAACTGACATAAAGATATTAATCAAATATCTTTACAAATCTTTCTGAACCAAACTAATTTATAAAACTAATTATTTCCTTAAATATATGCATGATGCATAAACATAAGGTTGGAAAATTTTTTATATATAAAAAAACATTGTAAAAGCATAATTAGAAAACTAGTTTTCACAATTAACAAGGTTTAATCTTTCAAATATATTTTCTCAAAACAAATAGTAATTTTAATAAACATAACCTCATCCATAGGTAAATAGCATTAATTAAATTTTCTTAAAAAATAAAAAATATAGAAAATCTTTTTGTTTAAGGTCCAAATCTAAAACAAAACAAAAGATGTTTACTTTTCTAATGAGGAAATAGTTGAAATATAATGACTTTAGAATATAAAAATACTATTGAATTGATTTCAAGGAATTTTTTTTTTATAATAATATCTTAAATAAATAGTTTTTCATAAAACTTCTTTTAGAAAAAGATGATTTTTTTTATAAAATCTGAAAGGACCTTTTTGTAAAACTAATCTTGAAAAGAAATTTATAAAACTTGTTTGAAATTCTATTTTCTTCAAAATTTCTCAAGAAACTAGAAAGATAGTTTTGAAGATAACTTTCAAAAAACTAAGAAATATATTTAGTTATTTACTTAAGAAGTTTGAATTATGAAATAAATACAATAACATAGGACCAAGTTAGAAAAACTCAAAAATAAGATGACCTTATTCTTAAAATACATTAGATATAACATACTCTTTTAAAAATAATCATTTTTTACATAGTTAAGGAAATATTTAGAAAAGATATACATTTACCTTTGATTTTGATGAAAACCATTTTTCTTGGAAAACACCATGGGATTACCTATTTTTACTTCACAATCACATTTAAATAAAACAAATCTAAAAGAAAACAGATGAGATATGCAATAATATACATCATATATACAATAGCATATACATCTTTCATGTAAATAGGGTATTAGGTCTTACTATACCCTTGCCTATCAAAATAACTATATTGATGGTGTAGCAAGTTAGTGAAAATATATACATTCAACTACAATCCAAAATAGCAATGCAAGTGATAGCTACCAATCTAATTATTCATTGAATCATCAGAATAAGAACTTATGTTTGAATCATCATTCTATGGAACATACTTAGAAGGAAACTCAAATAGTGAGCCATAAGGTAGAATGTACACCATAAATGATACTAGTGTAGGTGGTGTCAATGTTGAAGGAACAAGTGTTAGCGCTAAGAAAGTAGGTGGGATAACAAATGGCACTAGAGGTGTATCAAGAAAGTTAGGAACTAGTATTGCAAGGTCAAAGAGTATATCATTCACATATAGAGGGACTTGGACAATTTCTACATTATGGATAGTAACATCAAGAAGTAGGACCTTCATAACCCCTTGGTAGCCTTCTTTAACAGAATACTGCTTCAAATAAGTCTAAACTAAATCTAACTCTTGAGGTTAGATCTATACTACCCATAATTGTGTCTACCATAGTTTGCTACCATCCTTGTGGATTAGCAACATAAAATGAAACTTCTACTAATATATACCAAACCATATGTAATGTACATTCCATCAAATGTTAATAATCTCAATGGGAGGCATCAAGAATAATATTTGCAAAAAAATATCCATAAGTAGAGTGAGTAATAAAATTACTCAAAGAGATAGCTATCATATAGATTTTCTAATTAATTTTGATTTAAATAACACTTATATACAAGACATATATTAAAATCTTTTTTCTTTACCATGACCTATGGGACCATTCTACATATAAACAGATATACTTCAATCATGGAAATGAATTAACCATTTAATTATCTAAACAATGGCATGGAGGCATAAAAAGGTTCCTTCTTATTACTTTAGGCAAACCTTATTTAATGTATATCCTAACCTTATGCCTTTAAGGTTAACTTTATCCCACTTGTCCTTTTATGACTTTAAAGTTAGGGCACTAGGCTAATCTTCAAAACTCTCTACAAGATCTTATAATCATATATTCATGTCATATTTAGCATTCAAGCCAATAATAACATATATGATATTTAAGCTTATATTCAACATAGAGCCACAGTTTCACATAAGGTACAAAAGTCAATTTCATATAAGGCTAACCCATTTCATATAACAAGTTAAGGTCAAAATGGCATCCAAAGATGTAATCAAAATATAAAGATAATCTATCAAGAGAGAATTACAGTTACCTCATCACATTCTTAATGGCCATAAGAAATATTGAGGCTTTCATTTTGTGTGCTAAATTACAATATCACTTTCAAGAGCTTATCAATATAGAGCTTTTATCATAAAAATTCTCACATATGAATATATTAGCAAATATATTAATCATAGAATAATTCATGTAAATATTTATGCACTAATCTTATAATAGGTTTATGATTTTCACCATGAAACCTATAAAATTATGTCCATTTTTTTCCAAAATTTCTATTAACATTCAAACATACTCTTAACATACTAGTATGCTATTAAACAAGCTAAATATCATTCTAATATAGTCTCTAACTCATGGTTTTCACAATAAAATTGTAAAGTTTTAAACTTAGGCTTTCTAAGTTCCACAATTTCTATTTTAAAATAAATTTAATTCATTATTTTGTGTATTATTCTTACAAGTAACAAAAATATTTTCCTTATTTAATCAAGCATAAATTTTTGCTGCATAGTAGTACAAAACTACACAATATCACCATACATTAAAATCCAAAATTTAAGAAAATAGTCACAAACATGTACTATGTTTTAATAAATATTTTTACAATTAGAAATTTCATTTAAAATAGAGAGCTTTATTAGATTTTTTTCAAAATTTTCAAAATTAAAATATAGGATTTAAACTTAATATTTGATTCCTTTTCAAGCTCAAATCAAATTACACAAGTTACCCACACATCTAATTGCCAAAATACCATAAAATGGACTTTCTTGATTTTCAAAAATCTATTTTGTATGCAAATCTTTATGAAAATTCTTAAAAAATTCCAAAAAAGTTTTTCAAACATTAAACATCATTTAGCAACATTTTTTAACCATAAAACAAGTTACTTAGACCACTAAAACACTTTATTAGTCAGAACTATTTTATAGGAAAATTTTTACTACTTGAAAACATTTATTTAGAAAACAATTTTTCAACATAAAAGCATGAGTTTTCAAATGTGATTTTAAATATATTCTTGCTAAACACTTTTAATATAAATATGTACAAACATTACTTAAATAATTTAGAACATGGTGTAGCAAGTTTTTACCATAAAAATAGATTTTTTTTCTTCAAAACAATAATGAGGAACCCGATAGTAAACTATGCTTATTTCAAAAATGGTTTTTGCTCAAAAAAGTTAATATAATCATTCTAAAACATCCTAATTTGAGTGTAGTTTAATGCTTACTAAAGTTTATCATGAAATGTAGAATTTTTTTGCTATGTATACTAGAGAAACCTAAAAGCTTGATTTAGGCTTTTCAAAATTATTATTGTTTTGAAAACTTGATATTTATGTGTTCTATCATCTTTAAATTAATTTAAAATATACAATCACAATTTTTATATTATAAAAATAAAATTTTTACTCACTTAAAACTAAGGAACCTGTGAGCTCCTTTATGCTTCCACACCAAATTTTTTTTACCATTTCTATATAAAATTATTTTTCCAAAACTTTATCATTTTAAAGAATAATTTGAAATTATCTTCCTCAAAATCACTTTTTTCAAAAAAATTTTAAGAAAAATGTTTACAAGTATAGAAAACATGTTTGTAAGTAATCCACCATGAGCTCCACAACTTCAAAACAACAACAACGAAAATCATAAGTACATCTTATACACAAATATCATCAAGAAAGAAAACTAATAAGAAAAAGAATGAATCTTTACTCACTCAAGAAGGCTTGTCATGCTAGTTTTCCTTTATCTAGAATTTAAAGCATAACATCCAAAATAATATAGAATTAGTGAAGAATTCATAGAAAGAATTACAAAAAAAGAAGAATGTATGGAGGTTTATGGCCTTCTACTTTCACTAAGAGATTAAAAGAGTTTCTATCTTCCACCAACTTTTAAGAATACACAAGAAACTAATGGAATCTCACCAAAAACTACCAATAGCACTCAAGATAGCCTTACCTCTTTGTAGTTTCTCACATTAGCTATGTACCTTTTTTTGGTGTGGGAGGAATTGAACTAATGCTAGCTATTTATAGGAGAAATCTTGGGTATGTTTCAAGTAACTAAAGGATGACATCATCTAGTTGGTTTATGACTAGATGATTTCATTTTAACTTACTTAGTTACCTTAAACTTATCACATTACCATAATACTTTGGAATATTCTCATTTAAGCTTATCAATTTTGATAACTAAGCTTTATAAAATTTTTCTATGCTTGGTGATCAAGGAATTTATTAAAATAATATTATTTCTTCCATATCATCTTATTTATTATCCTAAAACCCTTAAATTATGCTAGAATTTCCTCCTTTACCCCTTGAAATCATGGACACTCCTTCAGATGTGCACAAATTTGCATTTTTGCTATCATAGGTCATTTTAGGATGCTCTTAAATAAAAACAATTGGTTACTTTTAAACCTTATCAACTATAGATCTTGAATACTTCTATCTTTTCAAGATTTTTCCTAAATAACTCATACTAGATTTTTCTTCCATTAGAACTAATAAATGCTTCTACTAATAATAATAAGTATTTATACTAGTTATTCACTAACAAACACTCTTTGGTTTAATTCTATTAATTTACTAGCTTTTTACCAAATATTACACAATCCCCCTTCTCATCTTCTTAAATCCAAATAAAGTAATGAATTCTATCATTCATTCTTTGTAAAAATTCCCTTCTACTTTTTCCTTTTTTAGTTATGGGAGATAAAGGATTTAGGGTTCAAAATAAGATTTTGAAACTTTAACTTTAATTTCTTACTTTATTAATGTTTAGGAATAATCAATCATCATCACATTGCACCTCATCATTAAGTAATGAGTAAATATTTTAATTAAATTTTTATGATTTTGAATGAAATATTTTGGTTGAAGTTAGGTTTTCCTTATTTTGCATAACTTGAGTATTCTTATGGTAGAATGATTCTTAACATGGATTTCTTTTTAGATATTGTATATGTGTTGTTATAACTACATCGATGATGGATTGATTGAGTAATTTGGCATAAAAGATTATTTTGAGTGATTATTTTTTAAGTGAATAGCATTTTCACAAGAAAATCTATAGGAAGCCTTAATATAATTGATTGAATAATTAATTATGTCAAAGAATTTTACTAACTAGACCCATATAATTAATTGTGTCTAAAATGATATTTTTTTAACCAATATAATTAATTATGCCCTAATTGAGTTACTTTCTAAACTAGCATAATTGACTATATAATCAATTATATCATGTTCACTTGTAAATTTTTTCTATTCCAAGGATTTTAAGGAAATTTAATTTATTCAATGATTATAAGATAAGTATATATGCATTAGTAAATGTGAAATAAGTACTTTAAGGCTATACGAAGAGGCATAGTGGTGTTGTAACTTATAAAATCATGCCATGATTTAATTCTTGCAATAGATAAGCTTAATTGATATTATCATGTATGAAAATTAAGATATGAAGGAATTGATAATTCTTATGACTCGAGCACCAAATCCAATAATTACTTATGAGGGATAAAAATAACTTAGAGGAATAAGGGTGGGGTTTTAAGGAATAAGGCCTGATGGGAGTTATAAGGAGATATACATAGTTTTTATTTCCTCATATTTTTCCATTGAATGTTATCAAAATGCTATAAGCAAATTGTGAAATTATGGAAATGAATGTATCAACTATATGATTGAATTTCCCCTTTTGAATAAAATGGTGTAGGAATGAGTAATATGGCCTTTGTTGTGTCTGTGCATTGTGTATATCCATATAAATGTTTCTTAAAAGATAGGTTTCCCTTTCAAAATACCCTTTTCCTCCTAACAAAGATATAAGAATCCATTAAAATTTTCAAATGAAACCTTTATGTCTCATATAAAAGGAAATAGTATTATATTGCATGTAACAAAGGGAGCCTTATAGTTAATGGAGAAGGAAGAAAGGAATTACAAGGTTTTAGCACTTGGTTCACTAATATAATTGATTTTCTCATAGTGTTTCCTATGACAGGTGCCATAAGGAGCTTAAATGAAATGGTGCATTTCATTTTTTCTTACAAAAGTGCATTATATTTCAATAAAATTTATTTTCCCAACATATATGCCTATAGGAAATTGATGTAATAAGTTAAATTTATTTACAAATATGTCACCATATCATTATATATATCAATTTTCATTTTAACCAATGTTGACATGCCAACATTAAAAAGCAAATATGTGATAATGGTATTCATTAATATGTGCTTGAAATCTAAAAAAAATATTTCTTTAAATTTTACAACTCACCATTAAGATTCACAATATGAATATTAAATCAAACTTAAAAAAATTATATTATGTTAATATATCATTTGAATTTTGTAATAAAGATGCAATATTCAATTATAGTTACCCTAATTGATGGTAGATAAATATGTTCATAAATTATGGATAAAATTTTTTAAAAGCAATATGGGTTCATTTATAGAGGTAAGACCCTTGAAAAAGTGATGCTAAGTGACCTTTTAGTAGGTATCAATTTTTTTCCTGCAATTTCACTAGTAAAAGTAAGGGTGTTAGACTAATTTTCCAAAGTCAATGAAGTTTGAGAGTATTTATACTTAACCTTAAGGGAAGTTAAAGTGGTTTGCCTTAAAAAATTCATTTATGCACTAGATCAAGCTCAAATACCTTGAATGCCTTCAATACATATCTTTTAACTCTAAAAAGATGTTTAGCTAGTGGATTTTCAAGGGTTGGTAACAAAATTGAAAAATTATTTCCCTTAATAAATGTTTAATTCATATGTAATGAAAAATTTCACCATTAGTAACCTTTAATTAACTCTTCTATTTGAAACCTTCTTTTACCCTAAGGTTTTAGAAAATATTACCAAAAAAATAGCATTCTTCTCTTTCCTTGCACAACATGACACTCACCACGACCTCAACCTCCATTACTTATCACTACAACTACTACCATCTGCCTAGCACCATCTTCACCCCTTCCATCACTTAATGCCTATTGTCTACTACCACCTACCATAATGTCATGCCTTGATTTCTTAGCGTGTGATTAGCATAGCCTACCTAGTGTTAGACTACAAACTAGTAATTCATGAATGCCACTTTTATGAAAGCATGCATCTTTATTTCAAAACATAAATCAAATTTAAAAATTGTGTGTGCTATAGTTCAAAATAAATAATAAAATTCAAAATAGAAATCATGACAACAAACTAAGTGTTTTTTTTGGAAATCTTAAACTATGCATCAAATCCTAGGGTTATCCTGGATAGCTCATGGCTATTGTTCTCCATAAAATAGTAAAGACAGAGTATACAAATAACTTATTTAGTGAAATAAAAGCTTACCCATTCTTAATGGAAATTTTTTTAGCCATAAATACATAATAAACATAGAAACATATACAAGAAAAATAGATACTTATTGATATTCATAGTTGAAAGGTAGTTATTTACTTATGCTTACAATTGGGAAATATCAATATTGAGAACTACATAATAGAAAACCCCTTCAAGTATACTTTTCTTTAAACTTGCTTACATTAGCAAAAATTGTATATGAAGATTTAGAATATAAAAATCATAAAACTTTCATCTTCTAGAATAGTAACTGAGCATAAGTTATGATACTATCACATATCCATGACTTCTATTTAGGAGACATTATAATATGGTGTTCATAGCTTTTCTTATATTGGGTACAATAATGTTTTTTGAATTCACTAAACATAAAAATTTTATTCTCATAATAACTTATAGTACCAGTAAGTTTAGTTCAAACCTAAATGAATGATAAGCCAACTTGAAAACACGGAGATGAAGAAGAAAAGGGGGTTTTATTTCAAATTGGTGTGTAGAAAATATATAAAGACAATAAAAATTAAATGCAGAAAATTCATAAAGAGAAAGGCTCTAATTTAAGAGAGATTTACACCTTTAATTTGTTAATTGATCATCAACATCTAAACAATATATTCTTAATTTAATTAATTAGCCTAGAATAATCTAGTAACCAATAATTCATATTAACTTTTTCGAAGTTGATTAATTCATGCCCAATGCCCAAATAAATACCTTATTACTACCGCACCTAATTCTCATTTACAATAGGTTACACACATTAGGAACATGATAATAGTAAATAATAACCTAAAGTACCTCAAAGTATTAACTCATTGACTATTTTAGGTTAAAGTAATTCATTAAAACCTAATTGTTACTCATGCAATGATTAGTCATAATTATGTATTATAACTAACTATTTTGTTATATACTATAATAGATAATCAACTAATGGGTCCTCATTTAGCAATTACCTATGAATTCATAAACATTATAAGAATGGAGAAATATATGATAATGAATCAAGAATACATTAAATAGAACTTGTCTCACAACCAAACAAATCTAAGCAAAAAAAAAAAATCTTTTAAATTAAAATAAAAACTTTAACCACTTATAGCTTACAGAAGATTAAAATCAAAAGAAGAAGGAGCTATGAATTTAATGATGCATAATGCTTTGCTACAAATGCCTATTTATACTAAAAACAAAGGGTATTATTCCTAATCAAAGTAGGAATCATAAGTTGTATTGGTGAATATGCAAATTGGTCTCTTACTTTTATTTGGAGATTAATTATGACATGATTACAACTTGAATCAAGTCTTCTCATCTTTAAAAATGTTCTAGTCTACCTCTTAACTTTTCAATTGTTTATACTTTGCAGAATTTAAAGGTATATTGCTTAAGTTAAGGCCCAAAAATTAAAATAGGCCTAATGCAGTCTAAAAAAGTAACTCCACTTCCTAACTTTTTATCTTATTCAAAATGAAATAATTTCACTTAGACTAGTTCATAAAAGTTTTAGGTATAGACCTTAGCTAACAAATAAGCTTATATTTGTATTGTCTTAAGGTATGTAGCTCTAGATATGCCTAAATTACCGAAACTAGTTTTGTTCAAGCAACATGTGAAGAATTCTATCTAATATCTTAGCTAGTTTTGAGTTGTCAAATGCCAAAATTATAACAATTGTAGATATTTTTCTTAACTTTCTAATAATATAAAGATCATTTCAAATGGAGATGAAGAATTCCAAATTTTTTTAAATACTAAAATAACCTCAAATTACCTTATTTAACTAACTTGAATCTTTATATTTCAAAAACTTAAATAAATTATAGAATAAGATATAAATGATTTAATAATGCATATCAACATAGTAAAAAGCTAAATATAATAGAAAAATAAATAATTAATAAATCCCTTATCATGCAATGTATCATAGGTAGTCCTATAGTAACCTATCTATTAATCATCTCATGCACTAGCTAGGTCTCATCGCCACACTTTAAGGTGAATCATACCATGCTTGATGCCGTACTCACTCAATCAACACCATTCCTTTAGGAAACTTACATTGAATTTCATGATCCAAACATTTTTTAGCACACTTTTTAAGCATATTCAGGCTTACTATACTAGATCCAAATGCATTTAACTCGTAGTTTATAAGTGACTATCCTACCCTTTCTAACTAGTTTAATCATTTCTCCACCTTATAGTTGTTAATTCTTGATCTAACCTCAAGTTTCTAACTTTCCTAATTTAATTATGATATTCTTGTTATGTTTGCAACTACGTTATTTCTATCTTAGTTATTTAACCTAAAATAATAAAAATACTCTTCAACTGAGCAAACATGTAAGCATAACAATTATACACACTAGGCTAACTAAATAATTGAGATTATTATCTTGATGTTAATTATCTAATCCTAATAAACAAAAATAATTAAGGCTAATTTTGGAAAATAAATATTTACTTAATGTATATGTATTATATATATAGCCAATCGAGCGAAACTCCTACTTATTTTAGGAAGAAAGTGTTTTCTTCAAAAACCTAACCTAAAAGCTCTCATTGATTTCCCTGATCTCGCAGGATATTAGAAAAAGTTTACAAAAATTAAAAAAAAGGAAAAAATTAGGAAAAGAACATTAAAAGTAAATAAATCAACTTTTTGAGTTAAAATATTAATCTTTAGCTTTCACTATAGTAGCTGCAACCCTATTTCCAAGAGTTTCTTTATTTTAGAGAATATTGAAAGATGAAAAGGCAAACCTATTATATATGCTCTAAAACATAGTCGGTCAACCATCAATGAGATGGCTATGTTCCATGCCACCTTCATGGTGTGTAGCTCCGATCCAACCAATTTAAGGTTCATTTCCTTACTAACCCTTTCATATTCTACCTAAATCAATCCTACTTCTACTAAACTTTCTTAGGGTATTACACAAACCTTCCACAATCACCATTGTAATCCACCACTCATTACTCAGTACTACGTACCAACCACCACTACCACCTCTTCCACCACATACCACAATATGCACCACGTACTACTATCTCTGTTAATTATCACTACCATAAACACTACTATCACTTATTATCTAATTTTATTCCATTCACTACCTTAACCATCACTATCCATGTCTAATATCCATTTTTTCTTTATAAATCAATTGTCTTTAATATCATTATTAACCACCATCATTATCCATTAACATTGCAAACCTCATGTATTAACAATATTCAATAACATTAACTCAATTTCTAAGCTAGAATAAAAAATTAACGTTCATTACCATTAGATTACTTTTAAGAACATGACCATTACATATTATATATGTGTATAATTTGAACTATTATAATTTTTTAGAATTTATAATGATATTAAAAATTTTGTTATATAGTTATTTTATTATTACTTTATTAACTATTAATATGCCTTTATTATAATTATTGTTTATCCTAAAGGTAGATTTTTTACTATTTGATAGAAGAGTTTCAATTTATGAAAATGGCCAAATGTTATAGACATAACCTTTACAATTGGAGCAATTGGTAGGCCAAACAATCATGGTGTGGTGGAAGATTTGGTGATTCATGTGGTAATGAGAACATACCATATGGAAGCTTAGGATGTATTTTGAGAAGCCAATAACTACCATCCAAACCACTAATTACTTTTTTCCAAAAAAGGTATAAATAAAAAGCAAAAAGACTAAAAAAATATCATTTTGCCAATTCATACAACATATACATCAACTCACACTATATTTAAACTTGTAACACTCCACTACCCTCTTTGATTTTACTTTTAATCTACAGTTCATTATAATCCCTTTCTAAATCTTTAAGTGCAAGCATGTCAAGATCATTTCCTAAATTCATTTTGCCTCTATTTTTGTAGAGTTTACTTACTAATTTGGATGTACTAGTCTATTAAAGGACTTTGTAAAGGTTTACTATTGAATTATATATAAATTTTCATTCATGGCTAATTTTAGGTATTTTAATTTGATATTCACATAAATTATATTGTTTTATCATTTATTTTATAATGATTTTGGTTATTGGCTATTTCCTTTGTATTAACATTCTTTAGTTCAAAACTTGACCAGCAAACTGGGTTGAATCATTTGCTTGCATGTAAGTTAAAAACTTTGTGAAATTTTTTTGACTAAAATAAATTAGCACCTCTAATGAGACTTAGTTAAGGTATTTTAGTTCTAACATTTTCTATTTATATGATTAAAAAGTTGTACAATTTTACCACCTTTTGATATGAATCCTAATAAGATATCTTTTTTTAGCATCATACATGACAACACGTTATTTGGGATGATGCTAAGAAATGCTAATAAGTTACAATCAGATATAGGTATTGAAACTTCAAAACCTAGTGATAAAGCTTATAATTCAAACTCACTAAATTTAAACTCTTAAAATAATGTTGTATCGAACATGACACTAAATATAGGGAGTTAAAAAATTAATAAGAAAAATAATGGCCATAATCAACAAAACTTAAATCCTTAAAATGTTTAGAATGTGATCAATCCAAATCCAAACCAAAACTAAAATCATCAAAGAAATGGCAAACATAACAATAAGACATACAATTAAAGTAATAGGGTTTGGAGATATAATACAAATATGGGTAAAACTATGATAAGCAAAATACTGTTAAAAGGCCTATAGGATTTATTGCGTTGCTAGCAATGATTCCTTATGGTATGTCATAAATTGATGATTGCTCATAATTATTGAAATGCTTATACCAAAAGAGTTAATGTTGAAATAATTGAATATGATAGAAGTAACGGCCTTACTATCAATAATTTAGTTGTATTAATAGAACAAATGGATAAAAATAATCCTAACATGATGCATATATTGTCATGAAATCTAACCACTATACTAAGACTAATTCTTGAATGTGTAGCTAACAATTAAGAATGGATGATTAAAACAATGGATTAATTAGCTTAATAATTTGGTTCGTAATAAAATGAATCAGAAGTTAAAAAGGAAAAGCCTAAGATCAAATTAGAGGATAAAGATGTAGAGGTAAAATTGCCTAAACTTGAGTATGCCCATATAAGATTAGCTAAAAAAGGAAAACAAAGGAGAATAACTCTGCTTAATAGTCCTAGAAATAAAGATGCATGAAGTAATGATTGACAGCCACATTAAAAAGTGTTTAATTACCAATATTTAAATCTAAATCAGGAAACACTGCATTATCACCAAGTCCATTTGAATTAAAGTCATTGAGATAAAAAAAAGATTAGAGAAATCAAGATCAGACTATATAAGAGTTGATCAAGATACTTTTAAACTAACTGGTAGCTAAGAAATGTATCCAAATTATTAAGGAGCCCTTCTAAAATGGAGAAACCAAATTAAATTATCTAGAGATTATAAAGCACTAAAATTTATAACTTTTTCTGGCAAAAATGATCAATCCACAATTGAGCATATTGCTTAGTTCAAAATTCAATGTCAAAAGTTAATTAGTAATGAATTCTTAAAATGAAGACACTTTTCTCCTTTTTTGACTCATATAGTCTTCTCTTGTTATTTAAAGTTTCCACCTAACTTGGTGCATTCATGGATATAAATGGAACAAATGTTCCATGACTAATTTTATAGAGGAGAAATTAAGATAAATTTAGCTAACTCGATGAATCTCCATAAAAGCCTAATAAAGTCAACGTAAAACTACCTATTTCACTTTTAGCAAACCTTTAGCAGATGCTTTACTTAAATGGTTGAAAGCAAGATGACTAAGATAGCAGTGGTAGGTTTCAACTATGCTAATCATAAGAAGCTAGTTAATTAAAACATAATTGATGTCATTTAGTTAGTTAACAAAGTCTAACAAATTGAATAATTATAGAGAAAGAAAGATAGAAAGATGAAAAAACTAGATTTAGAAGAGATCTTAGAAAGGAAAAAGTAGCCTACATCAAATAAGATGTGGCTAATAAGGATATTGATAACAAGGTTCATATAGACAAACTCAAACCTAACTTACCATATACTTGCACATTGCTAAAAAATTTAAAAATAAAGATAAAATGGACCCTATTAATAAGAAAATTTATTCTTTTAATTTGAGTAAAGCTAATCAAATTTTTGACATGTTATTAAAAGATAAGTAGTTGGAATTATCCAAGGAACATAGACTTTTATTCAAAGATGAAATAAGAGATAAAAAATATTATTAATATCATAACATGTTCAACCATTGTACAAACAATTGTGTCCATTTTTGGGATATTATTGAGAAAGTTGTCAAGTAAGGATGAGTAAAATTCTCCAATAAATGTAAGGAAATGATGATAGATAAAGATCCTTTCCAAACTAGCTCTAATAATGTGGAATTCAAAGGTAACCTCGACTTATTTGATATTGATGTTGATGCAATCTATTATGAAGAAAGAATGATAAATAGTTCCCAAAGGCTAGAAAATAGTATTGACTTACTTGAGCTTCAATTCGAGAGAGTATTCCATGAAGCTTATATAGCTTAGAGTTATAAAATTAAATAAAAACTCTCATTTGTTCCAAGTAGACACTAATATGGTTTGTTATTATGAGTATGATGATATTCTTGATGCCTTATTCTTTCTTAATGTTAGTGTATATGCCCTAAAACCAATTGTATTGGTGATTGTAATTTTAAATCATGTTATTTTAATAATAATTCCAATTATTATATTTATATATATTATCTACGTAATATATTCAATTATAATAATAACCTTAGAATAATTGTATTCTTAAATGTCCCTAATCATATATCATTGTGGATTAAGTTGCTTTGATATGTTAAGACTAGCATGTGTGAAGACTTATATAGGATATTAAGTTTACACATGAGTACAAGTTAGAAAACTTGTATACTGGACCGACCCATATTAAGAACACTACATGGATCGTTATATGAGTGTCATAAGTGGTTCTTAGTGATCATTATTAATATGGTCCTTTGACCTGAGATCACCAAGGTTCCCTACATGTGAGTTTCATATTTTGATACTATTCTATGTCACTAATGGTTAAGTGAATGCAAGGGTATATATTGGATATGTCACATATCATGCGGAGGAGTTTGTGTGATCAAGATGGGATTTGTCCCTCCTATATAACAGGAGTAACATCTATGGGCCCCTTGATTAAGTAAAGCTGAGAAAATGCATGGTCATGCTCAGATGAATTGACATGAGATGTCGATTACATTTATTTCAGTCAGCTTACTTAGGAATTAAGAAACCTCAAGATTGGGCTATACGGGAATGACACGGTCCATGTCTCGTGCTCAATCTAGATGTATAGGACAAAAGGACATAAGTGATAATCACGTGTAAAGGTTTAGTCAAATCACCGACTTTCTCATTACTTGGGTAACAATGATGTGTTGCTAGACACCAATCATTGTTTATGATCATTAATATGATTAATGGTCATTGCCAACGTAATGAGAGCATGTAGGGTCGCACACTTAGAGCCTAGTGAATTTGGAATTAATGGACCAAATTGTTTGGGCTTAATATTTGAAAATTCATGTTATAATTATAAGGCCCAATAGTAAGCCTATAATTATACATGGAATAAAGCTCAAATAGGTTAGGTTTTTCTATGCACCTATTTAAATAGGCTTATGGGGTAATAATAGGATTGCTATTTCATTATTCACGCACCCCAAGCAAAAGCATAGAAAACCCTAGCACCTCTCCTTGACCAAAATCCCTGAAGAGGCGTAGCTAGCACTACGAGGTGTAAGGAGATCAATTCCAACCGGTGTGTGTAGCGGACATTCATCGATGATTCACGGGTTCGTGTGGATACCACAGAGGTGCAGCCACATAAACGTTATACTGGTGATCTGATTTACTGGTTTCTATTCCGGTTCGTGATAAGGAAGCAGATCGGACTTGCTGTAGTAGTCAGAAGATTTTTGACCGAAAGGTATAGACCCTAATCCCTAATCTATGGCGTTCTAAATTCGCATGGATCCTTGGTGGAAATTGTGCAAAAATTTTATTCCACTGTGCATGTATGATGCGCGATATCTAGCACTTAAAGCTTATCTTAATGAAGGTAAGTGCAATTCAAAATCTATAAGAAGGATTTAAGGTGAAGGAGGAATACTTAAAATGTTCCTTCTTTGTGAAAAATGTTACAATAAATTAAAAGTAGTTATATACAGCAAATGGTTTAAAGATCATATTAATCTTAAGGTGTAAAAGTTAGCTGATAGATAAAAGAAAGCCTTAAAAAAATAAAAGAATTTAAGAAAACTAAGGGCAAGTCAAAGTTAGTGTTTTATTAGTTAGAGTATGATTAACTTAAAAGAGAAACTAGGATTTGAATTAGTGTAAAAAGCTAAAAGGAGATCACACTAAAGGAGAATGGATAAGGAATAAGCCACAACATGACAAAGGAAAATAGCTTTGGAAGCCAAGGCTAAAAAAAAGGAACAAAGGTTATAATCACTACTACATGTGGTCTTCGCTTATTAAAGCATAAAATAGACACATGTAAAGGTAAGCTTCTTGTCAAAGGAGATAAAAGAAAGGCATGGAATTAAAAACACCACACGATTATAAGGAGTTAAGTGGACATAAGAAAGAGCATAAGAAAGACATTAAAATTTTCAAAGCCCATAATCAAGATTTGTATGTTAATGCCAATGTAGTTACTATTTTACCACCTTCATTTGCTAGTAATTGCAATGTTAGCAAAGACTTTGAAAATGATGCAAATACTATGATAGTTAAACTTTTAGATAATGAAGAGATGATCATAAAAGTGGTCATGTTTGAGAGGCCGAATAAAGTTATGAAAAATCACTTATGGCCTTTATATATTAAATGGTTGAGTAATCAACTAACTATTAATAAATAGTAGAGTAGTAGTTAACTTTATGCTAAGATTAATATTTGTTTGGCTAAGGTTACAACTGAAAGATATTATGCCATCTAACATAGCTATCATTGACTTTAATAGGAAAATGTTAGTAATTGAAGGGATAATGTTAATAGATCTTAGAGTCAACTCAATTTTAAAGCCAACTTTATTTGTTATAGTACCATTTAAGGCTAACTACAACCTACTGCTTAGGAAAGATTGCATTCATTCAGTTAGAGTAGTTCCTTCTACTTTGTATCAAAAGTTAATCATGTGGAAAAAGGATGAAACAATTGAAATTATTATAGCAACTAATATTGTTTGTTACATTCAACAATGCCGTGTTAATTTTAAAGTATACAATCCAAATGTCAAACCTGTGCAAGCCAACAATTGTTTAAACCTAATCACAATCGAGATGTGCCTTTTAGATACATCTAATTTTAAGATAATCTTAAAGACTGAAAAGGTAGGATTAGCCTACAGTCTTAATGAATGACCACCTCTAATAACTTACTTGATTTTTAGCCTATATGGTGGAACAAGTCCAAAAAAAATTCTTTAATTGTATTTATAATGATAATTCACTTGGATTTCATGAATCACCAATTAAAAAAGACACAAAGAAAATTGAATTCTAAGATACTTTATAGAAGATCAATATAGGGATAGAAAACAATAAAAGGCTAAATTTTATTAGCATAACCTTGTTGGAAGATATTAAGATGCAAATAGTAAATATCTTAAAAGAATATAAAGATTTCTTTAAATGGAATGATGATGAGATACTTGGGCTAAATAAAGATTTGGTTAAACATAAATTGCCAATTAAAGAAGGATTTCAACCTCATAAACAATCACCTCAACAACTTGTACCAGAGGTCATACTAATGATTAAAAAGAAGATAGAAAGGGTATTGAAAGCCAAATTCATCTAGATAACTAGATATGTTGAATAAATATCAAATATAGTACCAATAATAAAAAAAAGAATGGGAAGTTAAGGGTATTTATTGATTTTAGAGATTTAAATAATGCAACGCATAAAGAGGAATATCTTATGCCAGTCACAAACATGTTGATCAATAGTGTATTAAGTCATGTGGTAGTTAACCTAATGGATGAAAATGTTTAGTATAACCAAGTTTATATAGCTAAAGAAGATGTGCTAAAAATTGTATTTTAGTGCTCAAGGGCTATTAATACTAATGGGCAATTAATAGGTAGTCATGTCGTTTTGGCTTAAAAATGATGGAGCCACTTACCAATGAGCAATTAACACCATTTTTCATAATATGATTAGTAGAACAATGGAAGTATACATTAATGTTGTTGTAGTCATGGGGAATTCTTATGAAAATCATCTAACCAACTTAAAATAAGCTTTTACTTTGGTAAGAAAGGATAATTTGAATATGACTCCCCTTAAATGTGCTTTCAGCATTTCTGTAGGTAACTTTATGAGTTTCCTTATTCATAAAAAAAAGTTGAAATTAATTAAAATAAAGCCAAAGTTATCATAGAAACATCACCAATGAACACTAAGAAAGAGTTGTAATGTTTCCTAGGAAAAATTAACTTCTTAAAAAGACTAATATCAAATTCATTTGGTAGAACAATAGTGCTTATGTCATTATTGAAGTTAGAAAAATGAGGATCAATTCATAAAGCAAGCCGAACATGAGTTACATTGTAATATTTGACCAACCTACTAGTAATATCTTGACCTATTCTAGGTCAACCATTGAAAATGTATGTTTTAGTTTTAGAGGATGTAATAAATTGTTTCTTAACCTAAGAAAATGATGAAAGAAAAGAAAATGTGACTTACTATTTGTATAAAGTATTAAATGTAACTGAACAAAAGTATTCACCAATTCAAATTTTTTGTTTCACTTTGTATTTTTTATGTTCTAAGCTTAGGTATTATTTATTGCCGACTACAATTTTAGATATAACCAATTTAAACATTTTGAAATACATATTAGCATGGCTTTTTATCCGTGATTGAGTTGAAAATTGACTTTAGTTTTGATCGAATTTGCCTTATAATAATATCCTATGAAGGAAGTAAAAGGCCAAGTTTTTACTAACATATTGAATATGATAAACAACCTATCAATTTCATTAGAACTAACTATTAGAAGTTGTATTTCAATGGATCATGCCATAAGAATGGAGCTAGTTATGGAATTTTGATCATAACACCATAAGGCCAACCAATCAAATTTATATTTTCCTTAACCAAAATGTGCTCAAATAATGAAGTTAAGTATGAAGATTTGATAATTGACCTAGAATTATTACTAAAATTTCAAGCACAAAATATTGAAATTTCTAAAGATTTGCAGCTGGTCATTAAGCAAATTGCTAAGTATTTATCATAGACATAACCTTTGTGGGCAAAGAATAGAACCTTTATAGCCGAAGCAATTGGTGGGCTAAACAATTGTGGCATGATAGAAGATTTAGTGATCAATCTAGCAATGAGAGCACCTTATGTGTAAGCTTATTATGCACTCCAAGAAACCAGTAATTGCCATCCAAACTACTAACTACTTTTTCCATAAAAGGTATAAATAACGAGCAAAAAGACGTAAAAAAGATCTTTTTACCAATTCAAACAACATGTATATCAATGCACACTATGTTCAAAAGTGTAGCACTCGCTGCCATCTTTGTTTTTACTTTTCATTGTAATTTTCTTTTTGAATCTTTAAGTGTGAGTGCATTAAAACTATTTCCAAATTCATCTGCCCCTATTTTTAAAGATTCTACTTACTAGTTTGGATGTACTCGTCCTTTGAAGGATTATGTACATGTTTACTATTGAATTATATTTGAATTGTCATTCATGTCTCATTTTATGTATTTTGATTAGATGTTTATATAGATTGTGCTTTTTCATTGTTTATTTTACAATGCTTTTAATTTATTGATTGCTTCCTTTGCTTCAACATTTTTCAGATCAAAACTCCACAAATAAATTAGGACGAATCTTTTGCTTGCATATAAGTTGAAATTCTTTTTGAATTTTTTTTTGATAAAGTCAATTAGTAATTAAATGTTTTTATTTACCTACCTAAATGAAATAAAAAATAATAAATAATATGATTTCATCCCTTCATTAACCAAAGCAACCAAAAAGATTAATTATTATATTAGCTCTCTATTTTTAGTGGCTTGTTAGGAAGGACCACTTATAAGCTTCTGCATATATTCTTTTAATAAATTGCTATTATTGTATGGATTCTCCATATATTTTTTAAGAATAATTTGTATAGAGTTGGAGTATTTGATTCAAATATTATTTGATATTTTTTAAAAATTTTATATTTTATGTTATATTTAGAATTTAATTTTTAATTTTTTATATATATGTGCTTTGTAATTTAACTATTCTTATGATTAAAAAAAATAACTTGCCTATATGATATGAAATTTGTAACATTATTATATTATTATTATTATAAACTACTCATTAATTGTAACCTAATCAGCGTCCATAAAGAACAAACATTGGTCCACTAATTATATGTCATGTCAGTGTCAACCCTAACTTGGATATTAACCCATTAACTATGAATCATGATTCTCTTTTATTTTTATTATTTATGAAGAAATAAAAATTATTTTTATTTTAAAATTTATTATTTTTATTATAATTTATAATTTAAAAAATATTATTAATATTGAGAATGAGTTTTAAAATTAAGTTTTAAATTTTTTATATTCATCAATTAAAATTTACATATTTATTTCATTATTTTATAACCTAATCAAATTTTTATTTTTAATTTATATAATATTATTTTAAAAAATTTATAACTATCTTTTACTAAAATTTATCACGTATATTTCCTAAAAAAACTACACCCGTCCAAATCCGTCAATTATGCAAGCTCCGACATATCTGCAATCTTGAGAGGACATCTCATACTATGGTCACAATTGTAGGCACGGTGGCTAAGACATTAATGAGGGGGCAAGGCAACCCCGGAGACAACACGCGGTGACTCAACTTCCTCACCATGTTCCAACTTTTTAATGAGACGACCTAGCATAACAAGAGCACCTGCTTGCCCTATTTTCTTTCTTCCGCTCTTGTCGTTGATACGATCAGTTGGTACAAATAAAAAATATATATAAAATACCCTCATTTAATTTTGGATGGATTAAAATTTATTTCATTAATTTTAAAATTTTAAAATTATTTTTAAAATTATTAAAATTGAAATAAATATTTATAATTAATTATAATTTATTATTTTATTATATTACATATTTTTTTATAATTATATTAAATAAAAATTATAATACCATAATATATTAAATTATCTTATTATTTTTTAAATAATTTTTATATTATATAATTAATCAAAATTAGATTAAATATATAAAATTTTAATTAAGTAATAAAAAATGGTATATTAATGATAATCTCTTATTTTTAGTAAAAAGCAATAAGTAAATTGAAATTTGACTCCCCTAAAATATATAATGCATTTTTTAATGTTAAATGTTACATGTAATCATGGGAAAAAAACACCACATCAAATTTGATAAATAATAAATAATTATAAAAATAATATTTAAATTTATATTTATTAAAATTTTATTTTTTATCAAATATTACAATAAAAAATTCTATTTTCTAAATTAGATCATAAGTTCTAGAGGAGTTAAACCTTGATATATAATAGATGATTATTAATGGAAAAATACCTTTTTTGCCCTCAGGGAAGGGGGAAAAGGGGGGGGGGGGATCGAACTCATGCCACATTGTTGAAGGGTACTTACATGCAGTGTTGAATGTAGGATAATTATTTTAAATAGAGAAATAATTGAATCATTGAATAATTAAATTTTGAATATAGCGAAAAATATAAAATTTTCAACAAACATGTCAAAAGTTTTTTTTAAATATTTACATTTAATATCTTAAAAAATTTATGAGAAAATACAATATATATTATGTAAATTTTATACATTTTTAATATTAGTGTAACTTTTTAAGCTTCTTTGAGTACATATATGTAATTAGGGCAATTAGGAAAATTTTGAAAATCTTTTCATTTGGTATTATATTATTAGAAGTATTTAAAATTCTAATTGTAAAAATATAAAATATTTACTGGATATAATTTAATTTAATAAAATATTATACTTTAAATGATAAGAATTATATCTAGTGAAATAAGTGATTTATTATGTAATAAAAAATGGGTAAAATTAAGTAAAATTCCTTGAGTGTTTGTTGTAAAATTGTCCATTTATATTGTAACAAATGTATTAATTGCTTAACTATATTTACAACATTACTAATTATTAATAATTATTATCAATTTAAAGTTATTAATAATTAATATACATATTGTAATCTAAATGGAAAACTTTATAACAAATAACAAATACATTAAAAACTTTACTTTAGTTTTACCCTAAAAAATGTGTCATTATCCACAAAAAGTTGATATTAATACATGAAATTTTGTAAATTTTTAACTAATTATGTAATTTTAAGTAAGATTTTAACTTTGAATATACATGGAAGATCTAATAATTAATATTTATTTTTTTCACTCTTATAATATTGAAAATAATTTCTCTCATTTAGTTTAATTTAAATTTTACATTTAATTAATTTTAATGAGATAATAGGATTCAAGTAAAAAATTTGGGTGAATGCAATTAAATTAATTTTTCAATAATTATTTAATTAAATATCATATAATAACGCCATATTATTAACATTTTAAAGAAGCGAAGTGCCCACATTCCCGGCAACTTGGGTCCGGCCATTCTTAAATGTAGTGCCAACTGAGCCATGGCCCTGATGGTGAGAAATACTTGGTATAAAGTGTCCTATATATGATTTCTAATAAATTATAAAACATAAAAATTTTATTTCATTTCTTAAAAAATTAAATTTATATTAATTTAATTTAACATTAAAAAATCACATTAATTTAATTTTTATAAAATTAATTTTATTTTAAATCTTAACACTTCCGTACATAAAATAAAATTATTATATAAAGACAATAAAATTTGATGTGAATTTAAATTTATATAAATTTTTAGTAAAAAATTAATTTATTACCATAAAATTATTTTATAATAGAGTATAAAAAAAATGGTTCTGAAATGTCTTTATTTTTCAATTTGTAAAAAAAAATTACTCGGAAATTTTATAATGAAGTAAATGGACCGCAGCCCAATGTTTTAATTGCATCTACCATAGTTTTGCGTGCTAAGCAAGTACTAACTCACATGCATTTTAGTTCCTATGGTGGCTAGACTAGACTGTCCCATCCATTTATTTCGTCCGCATAAGCCCTCCTTTTTTGACCACATATCATGCCCCGCAGATTTTTTTTTCCCTCCCTTTAGGCTTCCCTTAAGAAAAATGACAATTTGGGGTAAGGTTAAGAAGCTTATTAAATTCCTATTTCACAATTAATTAATTATATTAATAATTAATTAATTTTATTTTATTAATTATTAATAAAAATATTTAATAAAATTATTTATTTATAATTAATTATTTTTATATAAAATAATATATAAAAATATAAATATATTTTATATGTTATGAGTTATTTAAATCTTAAATTTTATTATAAATAATATATTATTATAATTTATTATGTGGTTGGTTGTCAAATACGTCCTAAACGTATTCATTTATCGTTGGTTAGTATTTTTATTAGGATTTATTTTTTATTTGATTAGAATAATATAGTTTAATATTATTTGACTTGAATAGTATGATTTATAGATGATTTGATGTATTTTATACATTTAAATGTATTTTTTAATTTAATATCTTTTTATTACTTAGAAGAATTTAAAAAATCAATTTCGGACAAAATTTATTTAGGATAGAATTTGTCTTACTATTTGTATTGATTGCCGGCACTTAATTTGTATTTCGAAATTCAATTTTAATTTTTTTTCATTTCATATAACATCATTATTTTGTAAAGCACTAGTTTGAATTTGTTCTATTATTTTATATATAGTCAAATTTTGGATTTAATTTGACTTATCCAAAAAAAGGTTTAAGCTAGTTTAATAATTTATTTAAAGTCTAATTATATAAATGAATTTTTAAATATTATATATTATATTACATTATATATTATATAATAAATTTAAATTTAATATATTATCGGTATAAATTAATTTTATATTATTATTCATCTCATATGTTGCTACTATATTAAAAAATTGTTGAAATTTTTATTATGATTAGAATTTTTAATTATTTTTATTTTTTAATTATGTGTCTTTCTCATATTTATTAATAATGTAACATATTTTGCAATATTAGTGAATTAAATTTAAATTAGTATTATATTATATATTACATATTACTAGCAAAAACCTTTAAAACTAAAAATAAACTAAACATCAAATTAATTAGGCATACACATATAATTACATATTTTAAAAAATTTTAGACATGTATATTAATTTACAAAAGTTTAAATTTAATTTATTATTTGTGTAAAATATTTTCTATTATTAATGAATTAAAAATGATATATTACAAAAAATTAATAACAATTAAAAAATCATATCAGAATTAAGAGAATTTTAATAATTTCTATTAAAATAGCAATATATAAATAAATGATAATATAAAATTATTTTATACTTATAATAAATTAAATTTAAATTTATTTTAAAAATATATATTATATTATATTATATTATCAAATAATTTTACCTGATAATTTACAAATTCAATCTAAAAAGAATTAACTTATTTATTAGCGTTAACTTGGCAAACTTGGTCTAGAATAAGCAAGGCCGGAAGCTCCTAGCAAGTCGCTGGTCTATCTTTCGCTTTTACCGGGATAGTGACTACAAAATCCATACAGGATCGTATCTTTCGTCCCTCCGCAGTTATTACTACACAAAAGATTGCAGCACGAACCGCAACGCAAGTTGGCCCTACAAGTCATAAGAACGACATGCACACATAATGTAAGTCGGGAATGTAAATAAGCCAAATTATTTGTGAGAAATTTAAAATTTATTTATAAAAAATTTAATTTAAATTTAATTTTAAATTAGTTGAGTTTAATCAATATAAGTTTGATTAATATATAAGGTGAATTTGAGTTTCATATCATCCAGTTCAAATTATTTATGAGTTTAAATGAATTTAATAGTAAAAAAATATATTTATTTTTATATTATATCTAAATAACATAATACATAAAAAATTTAGTCTCATTAGCAATTATTGATATTACATAAAGAAATATGATATTTTGATTGAAATAATTAACTTTTTAATATATGTTACTTTTTATCAAATGTAATTATTAGCATTATGTAACAATTATGCAAATATTTTTAATACATTTGATAGTTGCAGAAAAATTTATATCAATAAGTAAAATTAGATAAAAAAATTCAATGTCTGATTTATTTGTGAAAAAAAAATTATATGGTCAAATTACAGTGAAATGACCAACCATTTGAATAAGATTGTAAAAATTCTATTAGGTTCGTTTTTATTAAAAGTTTAAATTCAAATTTGAATATTTTAAATCCCATAAGAATTTGGTGTTGGAATTTTATTTTGGACTTTCATAATTTATTAATTATATATGGATATTAATGTCAATTAAAGTTCATGGACCTCATTAAGTGACAATATTATGTTAAGGGTTAATGTGATACTTAAGCCTAAGAATAGTATAAATAGGTATGAATTTTGTGATAGATAAGGTTCATAACTCATCTTCTATTATATATTGGGATCCTCTACCTCTATAACCTCATGCATCTAGTCTATATTATTTTGCCATTTGAATATAGACAATTAGCAAAAGGAGTGTGACCCTTTTACATTGTATTTTACTTGTGTTTGTCTTAGGAAGCATTTAGTATTCACTTGCTCATGTAATTATAGATACTCCAATCAATCACATAGAGGGATTAAATAACTCATGTAGAGTCAATTCTTTGTTTATCTCTTCACTCTCATTATATGTGTTGAATTTAACTGCTTTTAAATTATGACTTGATACATAATTGTTGTTTGAAAAAATTCTCTTAAGTTTTATAAAATAATCAACGATTGTATCAAAGCCAATCAATTGTGTATCATATCTAATTTTTTGGTACAATTTATAAACTTATGTATGGGGTTCTATGAATCCAAATTTTATAATTTGGCAATGTGCTTTTGGATTCAGATGAGTGTTGACGTTATGAAACATTGCCAAAATACCAAATTATGAAATGCAGATTCACATAGCTCCATATATGAGTTTATATACAAAACTGCTTTAATAAATTAGATGTGACACATAATTAACTGGCTTTAATACCAATTGTTGATTATCTTATGAAAATTAAGAGAGTTTTTTCAAACTTTAATTATGTATTAATACATATAATGAGAGTGAAGAGATAAGCAAGGAATTGACTCTACATGAGTCATTTAATCCCTCTATATGATTGATTAGGGTATTTACAATTGCACAAGTAAGTAAATACTAAATGCTCCTTGAAACAAATACAAAATAACTCCTTTTAGTAACTTTTTATACTTTGATGGGAAAACAATATAGACTACACACACACACACACACACACACACTATGTTAAATAGCAAGGTATCCCACACTACTACAAAATTGCTTATAACATCTATGTTGAAAAATGATCCATGTGTGATCTAGCATTGTAGTATATATAGTTTCAAAGTTAGTTAGTAAACCATTATAGAATAAAATAACAATGTCAATTTTTATTCAGTGAAAACCAACGTCTTTTTTTATTTATATTATCTTCAAAAACAACATTAGATATCATTTACATTTAAAAAAAATAACAACTTGATTATAATTTCTCTATTTTTTTTAAGAATATTAAGTTGAGTTCTTCTTCTACCTATATCGAATAAAACATGCTGAGTCAAATCTTTTAAACCTGTACCTAGTTCCTCACTCTCTTCCTATACCCTAGCCTCCAATTCTTCACTCCTTCCTTCCAAACCCAAATCCCATCCTCATGTTTCTTGCTCCCTTATCCTTTCTATTTCCCTTATATTCCTAACTAGATCTAGGAAGCTAACATCTTTTATTACTCTAAAGAACCTTAATTTAAACAACTTTAAAGAATAAATTAAAGAATAAAAAGATTAAAAATGGTGAAAGTTTTTATATAGTACTGCAATTAGAAATGAGTGCTTTGCTAAATATATTTTAATATTTATTGCTCAATATGTGAGGTTTACACTCTCCAAAAAATCCTTTTAAATACAATATCTACAGATACAATAAGCATTTATGAAAAATTGGTGTATTACAAATTTTTATATGAATAAATGATAGATAATATGAAAGAATACCAAAAAAGATAAATAAAGTCAAAATTCTTACATGTGCAAAAATAATAAAAGTTACATTAAAATGATAGATAACAAAATAAGATTGATTAGAAAATTAAAAACTAAATTGCAATAACAAATACAAAAGAAAAAAACCCTCACATTTATATTCTACATATTTCTAGTGAGTGTTAAACCTTACATATTTATCTACAGGTTGACTAAGTTTCAATCTTACAAAATAATTAGTTCTAAAAAGAATAAAACTAAAGAGAATTATCTTAAGGTTGAAAAAAGAGCATATTTTATAAGATAGAGAATCATTTAGAATTAGAAGAGTTTCAAGATGAAATTTGTAAATAGTATTATGTTTTACTCCTTTTATTTTCAACTCACATTATACTTTATCCTTTTTATTTTCAATTCATATTGGTGGCGTAATATTCCACATTGATTTCTATATAACAATTGAAGTTTAAAAATTATATTAATGTCGATTCTAAATGCCTACGATCATTTTTAATATAATGATAAGGTCTTATTAAGAGATGTTAAATGTTGTTTATAATAAAAAAACTGACATCATAATTGATAAATAATTAAAAAATATTTTTTTAATCTTATTATAGAATTAAACAAACAATAAGAAATTGAATGTAAATGAAACAAAAAGGAGAATGGAGACAATATATTATGAACATATATTGTTCCATCTAATTTATTTCCATATATAAACATATATGCAATGGAAAAACTATTATTTACAATGAACAACAAATTTTATATTTACTAAAAACATACATGTCATTCCTACAAAAATTAAAAAACAATGTTTATCTCTTACTCGTAATTCATTCTTATTGGTTAATGGCATCTGAGGTGTTTGATTCCATCTATTTTGTATTTATTAACCATAAGGTGTTTAATTACTTTATTTGCTATGAACCTTCCAAGGTTTCTATGTTTCAATATAAAAATAGGCATACTTCTTACTCTATGTGTATCAAATTTTGACATAACACATAGAGAAAGCATCATATCAAGTTCTACATTGAAACAAAGGAAGCATTAGATGCTCATGGAAAATAGAGAAATTAAGCATCTCAACATCAATAAGAAGACCACATGACATTGTATTGTATAATTAGAAATATCTTATGATCATGGGAATCATATCAAATAACAAATATGCTTAACTATTTATTTGGGTGCAGAAGATAATTGCGATTTGATATGATGCCCATGACTATAAGAGATGGCTTTTGAGATTGAGATGAAAGGAGTAGTAAATTATAGTACTCGGATTGAAATGTAACTAGAATCTTACAAAGTTCCTTCATTAAAGGACTCATATCTATATTTCGATAATGAATGTAAAAATTTTTCAAAGAATTTGGAAAAAAATTTCTTTAAAATTTTTTTTATCCAAAGTCCTTACAAATGCTTTCTAAAATTCCAGTATCTATAGCTAAATTATGGATATAAATTCTTGGATAGAACTTAAATTGATTTTAGAAACTTCTAAAATCACTAGTTCTTGGAATCCATCAATAGAAAATTCTTTTGAGATGAAGAGTGTAGATTGTAATATTAATATTACCTTAACTATTGAGAAAATCTAGAAATCTCTTAAGGTTACTTCCAAGGTATAGATAAAAGTCTCTGTAAGAAACTTTGAAAGTTCTTTGGACCTTTCAAATAGTCATGGTAATGCCAAATCTCAAAATCTTCATCTCCTAATTCAAAAGCCCTCTTTTTATGGAAGAAAGTTTATTTTGAAAAATAACAAATTTGTTGTCAAGGAGCCTCATTTATAAGTTAGAAGAAAATAATTAGATGTTAATGATTAATTAAAAATTGATATCTTTATTTTGATTTAAGATGTTGATTGAGTACAAAATTGACATTGAAACTATTAATGAATAGTCATGATGATTAAAATAAACTTATACGATGGTTAGCACAAGGAATTAATGTTGTAAATTGTTGAACTATAGAATTGAGATGGATTTATATGATTCTTACCACAAAAACCTAACATTTTAAGTTGTTCATTGACTACAGTTGATGAAGTTATCTTCAATTCATTCATTTAGACATATTTAATTTCATTTATTGAAACATCTTTATAAATTCATTATTTAGACTTCTTCAATTTCTCTTATTTAATCTTTTTTATAAAGTCATTCATTTATACATGTTCAATTTCATTCATTTAAACTTCATCATAAAGGGCATTCAATTAAATGTCCTTAAATTATGATAGAGTGCTATCATATTAGACCTTGGTTAGTCCTAAAAAATTAATGCTTTTATGTTTGCCATTTTCTTAATGGATGCTTTCTTATTATTACAAATTTCTATTATGTAAACAATTAAATATGAAAAAATGTTATTTTTAAACTAAATTAACATAAAAGGTTATATTTGTTTTAATATGCCTTATCTTTATTAATTTGTGTAATCCAAATGACTATTATAAATTAAGTACAAACAATATACAAATGATGAAAGGTAAAAAAATCCTTCAAATTTGTAAAATTTTAAATAAAAATAACATATAAATGAAAGTACAAAATAATAAGTAAAGAGAAACAATATCTCTACAAATTTATATAAAATAACTATACTAAATCATTAATGAAAAAGCTACATGTTTACAAAATAACTACATAAGAACAATGGAAAAACCACTATATATATATATATATATATATATCAAAATCCTTATCCTTGATACAAACTCTAACGTTATTGCTAAAATTTCTTCACTTTGTACTCTTCATAGGAATGAGAAAGTATACAATGGGAAAAGTGAATGGAAGTAGAGTGAGATATCAATAGCAATTATCATTTACCAAATGTTCCATTCCACTTTCACATTATTGGAAATGAGAGCGTATACAATATAAGAGAAATGAAGGTTAAAATCATTCTATTGTATTCTCTCTTAATGAAAGTAGAGCGAGAAATTAGCAGTAACATTATATGTTAAACTCATCATACTCGAGAGCATATGGAGAGATATCAAAAGAGTTCATATGGAAAAGGAAAGTTTAACCAAAGATATATAGGAAAAAAAGTAGATGTTGGTTATTAAACAAAATTGATGTCTTATGATCCTATGGTTTCCAATGATAATCTTTAGATGCATTTTAGATGATAGCTATTAAATAGGATTGACATCTTATGCTTCTATAATTTTTAATGAGACTCTTAAAATGCTTGTAAATGATAACAATTGAATAAGACCAATGTCCTATGATTCTGTTATTTCTAACAAGACTTTTTAAATGTCTTTTAGAGGATAGTTTAATATACAACCAACATTGAAAGTTCTCGCAAAAGTTTTAGACATCGATTGTTTTCTTAAATGTCATCTTAAATTTTTGTATAATTTCAAAAATATCATTATATCAAAATAGATGTTGATTTTTTTGTTAATCGACGCTTATCAGTCAACATCTATCAACAATTCTATAGTAGTACTAATAGATAATACTAAAGTTTGATCATGCATCTTACTTATCATAGGATCCATATCCAGTTATGCCATTCTTGGGCCTAAGTACCATATTAACCGTTAATATAATATTGTCACTTAATTGGGTCCATCAATTAAATTAACATTAATATTTGTATATAATTTATAAATTATGCAAGGTCTAGGATAAATTTCTAACAATTGGGTTTAAAATATAATATCCAAATAAACTTATATAAACTCATTTCGGTTTGTATTCAAAGCAAGTTCAAATTCAAGCTTAAATTATTTGAGCTTAATAAAATTTGACTCAAGTTTTCGTTTATTTTTTACAATTCAAACTTAAATATATAACTGTTTGGCTTAACTCAATTTGTCTACACCTCTACATGAAAGATAAAAAATATTTCTTTAAAGCAAGAACTAAATTGTATATCTATCTTTGAATTCTATTTTAAAAGTAAATTTTATTTTTTAAAAAATAAAGCTAATATAAATTTTTTAAAAAATAATTATTTGAATTTTTCTTTTTCTATCTTTTTTTTATCTTTATTAAATGATTCTTCTTTAATGTATAAGTGTCTTTATATCTATATTCTTATAGTAAATGTTCTTATGTTCAAAGCAATGTAACGTTGTTTTATTTTAAAATGACTTTAATATAATTGAAAATTATAAAAATTTCCTCTTCTTTGTTTATTTAAAGTGAAAGACTTGACATGATTTTTACCCATTCAAAAGAGAATAAGTCTTACATTTGTGTGTGAGGTCCACATCTTGTAAAATGAATTCATTGCTATTCTTACTTCATTTTATATATGGTTTACATATTCTTTTTTAATCAAACATTGTTTACCACACATTTAGTTTAATTTAATTCCAACATGAATTTATTACAACATTTAATAAAAGTGTGCAAAGTTTCTTGTGATTTGCATATCTTCTATTTAAAAAATATGACAATTTCAAAGTCAAATTTATATAAGTACATTGTTAATTCTTCACAAAATTAATAATTTTCAAGTGATAGAAAAATATACTTTAAATTATGTAAATTTACAATTTCTTCTCTAAATACACTACTATAAAAATTGCAAATAAATGTTAATGGGTAGATGTTAGACTAAGTTGACACTTATATTTATTTTGATAAAATATTATTTTTAAAATTATATGAAACATAGGATGAAAAGTTATAAATATAACCAGTATCTATTGAGATATGATGATATTTTCAAAATTTTCCAAAAACTTTAATGCTTTGATTTTAAATATAATCGACGTCTAAAGATATTGAAAAATATCTATTAAGAAGATATCAAACTTTTAAGATGTCAGCTTTTAACTTAATTAATGTTTAAATATATGACATTTATGAGGTTGCAAGAAATTACAAAAGATTAAGATATCTATTTTGTATATAATCATTATCTAAAGAGATTTTAACCATTTAATTAGGAATTGTAAAATATTTAGATATTGGTTTAAGACCTCACGAATGTTTAATGGTATGACAACTGCTAGCTTTATTGGAAAATTGTGATATACAGGACATTAATTTTTAAGTATTAATTGACATCTATTGTTTTTTAGTCTATACATAAATTTCATTCTCACTTTGCATATCACACATTTAAGAGATATGTTTGCTACAAATCTTGTTAAAATAACTCATCTATTCTTTAATTTTGATTTTAAGGAATGGATGTGTTGCTTAAAAAAGTGTTATAGCACATTTATAAATTTCCATGTAGACTCTAAGTGATTGCAAAATTGCTAAAAAATTTCCTCTCACTCTGCAATATTCTAGCCATAAAATTAAAAATGTTGTGAATTTTATAGAATATTTCCACTCATTCTTAGCAATATTAAAGAATGACTAGAAACTACTATTGCATGATTTGGGCCATTTCTAAATGTGTAATAAGAATTGGTGAGTAATAAAAATTTCTTCCATAAAGATAGGGATTTTAAAGTGTTCAATGATATCTCTTTTTAGGAATCTTATTGAAACATCTCATTTATTCTCTAGGGTCTCTAATGGTATCATAAAATGGATAAGATATTTTAAGAAAATTCACAATAAGACTAATACATAAGATCGAGAATAATGATATAATTGTTATTACTATGAAATTGTAACTTTACATTAGTAGCATTTTTAAAATTATTGGGACTAATAAGATGACAACTAGTAAATATAACCAAGGTCTCTTTTGACGTGGTGGCAAATTTAAAATTTTTGAAAAACTTAAGATGACAATTTTTTATTTAACCAACTTCACAAGATATGACATTTGAAGGATTCTAGGAAAATGAGGAAACTTAAGGCATAGGTTTTTAGAATTAACTGATGTTTATTTAGAGATTATGACATTTTTGTAATTATTAAGTAACTTAAGATGACAATTTTTTACTGAACTGATATTATAATATATTATATTTGAATATTACTAAGAAAATGAGAAAACTTAGTATGTCAATTTTAAAATTAATTAATGTCTAATTGGATGTAGGGGCATTTTTAAAATTATTAGAAAATTTAAAACATTGATTTTTTTTTACTTAATCGACATCATAATACATGGCATTTAAAAGTTGTTAGGAAAATGAGAAAACTTAGTATGTTAGTTTTAGAATTCATTGATATCTATTTGAATGCAATGGTACTATTGAAATTATTAAGAAATACAAGATGTTAGTTTTTTAATAATCAATGTTAAGATGTATGACATTTAAAAGTTGTTAGAAAAACAAAGAAACTTGAGACATCAATTTTAGAATTAATTGATATTTAAAGGTATTAAAGTTTGTTGAAAACCTAAACATGATAATATTTTTACGTTATACATAAAGTGTATCTTATTCTTTTTTTCATCATTACGTTCACTTCCACTCCCTCTCTTATTTGTTCTTAAGACCAATCTCAATCTCTATCTCCATTTAGTCCTCTTTATAAAACTTTAGATGTTCCTTTATCCTTTATCACATGTCAGTGAGCTATCAATATTCTTTTAACTAATATTAAGCATGAAGCAAATGCCTTGTTATAGAATATCAGTTCAAAACATAAAAGATGTCTTTTCTTGCTTTTATTTCTTTCAAATATTTGTTTCTTTCATTTCTATGAGGTTCTTTTAAGAGGTTCTTATTTATGTTTTCTTTGTATAACTTTTGCTCTTGTATCAAAGTGTTAGGTGCTTATTATATGTTAGATAAAATGTTATAGCTGAAATTGAAGTAGTTAAATAATGGGAAAAAAAGGAGAAAAATTGAAAAATTTCATGAAAATATTCATTTTTCACGATTTCAGAAAGGATGAAACCCTAAATAAACAACTAAAAATGAAGATATGACTTCAAAAATTTACATGAAATTAACATGAATTTTGCCTCAAATAGACAACCAAAGTATAAATTATGACTTTTTAAAATTTTTAGCTCAAAATATAAATTTTTATGTAGGATATTAAGTTTATTCAATTTTGACAATAAATATTTTGGTGAGAAAGGCAAAAATTGATTTTAAAAGAATGTTAAGCAAACATTTCACATTTTTCATTTATTAGAAACTAACGTCTTTAACTTTGCATTAATTAATAGATAGTCTATCCTATAAGAAACAACGACGGTTTTTTATTATGAGAACTGAAGTTATTTTCTTTTTTTCATGAAAATTTTATAACTAATGTCATAAAATATTTGCAACAACACTAGATAAAACATCAATTGTATTCTGATATGAAATCCTTTAAACACTCAACATCAATTAAGTTTTTTGTAGTAGTGTGTTGTGTAGTTTAGTTACATATTAGTTTTGTTGTAAACATGTATTGATGATTTAGTATATTTTCTGTGGAATATATATATGTAATAATTTGGAAAGAAATAAAATATGATTATAAATTTACAGAATTGTTTATCTCTTTGCTCATCTGTTTGTATTTTAATAATAAATTATTAAATAACAATTAAATTTTATATTAAATTTGTATAATTGGCATTTAAATTACAAAGTTTACCAAATGGAAGACATCAAAATACAAATAAATTTATGTTTAAAATAATAAAAAACTTTTTTTTATTCATAATTTCGATGCAAATATATAGCAAAATTGATAAAAGAACTTCCTAATGATAAAACTTTCATTTTTTTCTTCCAATAACCAACATTTAAATAACTTATAACATTAGTTGTTTATAGAATAAACATTTAAAGATTTTCCAAATGACTCTAGTGAAAAAATAGCAAAATTTAACCCATTAATTTTGTACTTAGCGACATTTAAATAAATGATATTTATGAGGTTATAGGAAGGCTGAGGAAACTCAAGACATCAATTTTGTACACAACCATCGTTTAAAACCATTTTAATCATCTTGCTAGGAAATGTTAAAAGTTTACACATCAATTAAATCCTTAATAAACATCTTAAGGTATGGCAACCACTAGTTTTATAGGAAACAAGTCAAACTTAAGACATTAATTTTTTATTAATAACTTATGTCTAAGATTTTGCATAATATTTACAAGTTTTGCTCTCACTACCCATTTGAAACAACTTAATAATACCTTAGCTTTCATTATTTAATTTGAGGGTTTAGTTTAAATATGAAAATGGCTCGCCTTCCAATTCATGTGGTACATTTAAAGATGTTACGAATTTTGTCAAAGGACTTACCTTCTTTGATATCTTAAGTTTCACATATTGGCAAGTCTTTACCAATATATGAAAGTACATTATTAGAAGTAGAAAATCCTTTAATTAAAAGTCATAACATCTCTAAATGTACTAGATGATATAGAAAAGAAGCTATCCTTGTATACAATCCAAACTTTAGCATTAGTAATGGAAATAAATGTATTGCCTAGACTTATCAATATGTGAGAAGACTTATTTTTTGAACAGAATAGTATTTAGCATAATGATGCAGGAGATAATGCTAAATATGACGCTTTTTACCTTCCAATTCAAAGGTTATCAAGCAATATGAAAAAAAGGGTTTAATTCTTCATTAGAATTAAAATCAAAGAATAACCATTTTTCCTTTTCATTATAAGGATGCCATATAAAAGAATTTTAAGCAGAGGATAATTCCAAATGTATATTATCATTTGTCAATGTTTTTACCAAGTCCTACTTTATTGTTATTACTTCATTTAGTGTATATTTATTGTAAATGAAAATTTGATTATTTATTATAAATTATAATGCTTTTGGTGTATATGTCCATGTAATGATATAGAAATAAATAAAATTATAGAATATACTTTTATAATAGATTGTCTCTTTTTTCATATGTTTCTAAATTTGCATTCAATTTGTTGATGTTTATATCTGTTTAATTGTATAAGAAAAATTTTATGATGCAAAAAATAATTTTAATACTATCAATTTTACTAAGATTAAGTTGAATAAAAAATTAATTGATTCCAAAAATGATGCAAGTATTTTTGCAAAATTTATACTTAGTTTATATAATTGTTGCTTCAAATAGTATAAAAAATGTTTCCCAAATAAAAGAAAAAATTATATTTAAGGAATAATTTATAACAATTTTTACTTTAAAAAGTATAAAAGTTCATATATGCAATTTCATCCTTCAATTATATTTTTCAAAGATAAAACTATTTGTACGAAGAGATAAAATTGTAACTTTATATAGTTTAAAAACCATTTTACTAACCTTTTATAATTCTATAAATAAAAAAATTTAGGAGAAAATACACTTCATCCACCTATGGTATAATTCTATTTGTTAGTTTAATATGTTAAAAAGAGATCATCTATAGTTTGCATTATTAACACTTTACCTTCTTGTGCTTATTTTTCCTCTAAATGTATCAAAATCTCACACATACCCTTCTTTTCATGTGCTCTTCTTTCTCATGTATTAAATTGAAATGTAGTTTTAAAGATCTAATTTATATTATCAACATAATTTTTCTATTTCTTCCCCAATCTTAAACCTTAACATCTTATAGCAAAAGAGTAAATTGAGAATGATGAATGAAATTTAAGACAAATTAGAGTGAAATCATGTCAAATTAAGGTTAATAAGGAAGAATATGATTTGCAAATAATAATCTTCTTTAGATTTGAGGAAAACATAACACAAGTAAGGAAAGTGTCAAAGATGCAAATTAAAAGTTGTCTATTTTTAACACTAAACCACATGTGGGTAGGTTCCAAATAAGATCATGCCACATGTGACTAAAGCAAATTTTTCCTAAAATTTTATCTTTATTTTTTTTTAAATAGTAATGTCACTATTATATAAATGCAAATAGATGTAGAATGTTTAACAAAAATCATGTTGGATTTCAACCTATGTCAAGTAATCATCATTATATATTAGTTTTGATGTTAACTATATGGCCAATATTAAAAACAATAATAACATCAATTGTTATATTAAAAACAACTAATGTTATTTTTTATGAATCATTGTAGGAAATAATATTATACATCTATTATTCTTTTAAAACCCAATGTCTAATGTCTTATTTACTACATTGATTTTATTAAATAACTAACTTGGTATATTTTACCCTTTCCAAACCATAACCCCTTCTTTTTCTCTATTCTCTTTATACACACTTGTGTATTCATTTCCCCTACTCCCTATGTACACACCTCTATGGTGGCATTTAGTTTATAGAATCTGTTATGTCCTAAACTTAGGAATGTGGCCAATGTAAAAGGTTACCTATAAATGACTTCCTACTAACCTTACTTTTTGTCAATGCAAACTTCAATTCAATAGAAATTTCTTTATTTATGTATTAATTAGCTTTTAACATAATTTCAAAATAAATGGATAAAGTCTCCTCTATTTTCAAATACTTTTAAAAGGCCATATGCCTTAAGAAAAGAACTTATGACTCAAATGACAAAATACCTAATACCATGCATAAGAAAAAATAAAATCTACATAATCACCACACAAGCATAAAAACTTTTAATCCTTGTTCTAATAGTCAAATTCATTCACCATGGTGTCTTTGATCTCCATAAATGTAGCAAAGTCTTCTAGTTTTTCTTTGTCATGAAAATATTAGAAATAAAAGAGTGAGTTATGATAACTCAATAAGTGTATGTTTACTAAAATTTATAAAGGGAAATCATAGATGCATGGTTAATTAAAAAAGGTGATCATAGTATAATTGAAGAACAAGTCCACCTTTTCGAACTTGATAGTATGCAATAATAAGCTTGCCTACCTTATACATTGATGTGTTATTTATTTCAAAGTACTATTCTTGTTCAATTATGAAATCATCAAAAAAAAATCTATAAGGCTTGGTAAAATCCATTACATTGGATTTTCATATCAATACACAAGGAAACTCTTCTCAAGCATTCATGCATAAGGATTTTCAAACAATACTATCTTTCACTATTCATAACATATTTTTAGAAGTAACTGTCAATAATCTCATAGGCTCACATGCATACACTTATACATTCACCTATTCCATGAGAATATGACATATCAAACTAGTATAAAAGTAACAAATAAAAATAAAAAGAAAGGAATAAAGCTCCTTATGACACCCGATCAATCTTATACCCTTCACAAACTTATCCTTATCCCTTTAAGGTTAACCTTATCATTTCATAAATAGGCATGCAAATTTAGTACATCATATCATGATCATATTTGGCCCCAACTAATCATTATCAACCATGCTAATGTAATCACATTCATAATGAAAATTACAATTCATAGTATAACACCATGTATCTCTCATTCTTAATCATACCTTATAGCATAACAACCAAATTACAATCAATTCCATTATCATCGTAATAATCCAATCATAGCACGTCACATTATGCATCATAAGAATTCAACTTCATTAATAGTGTTACCATGCCTTTATTACATGGTCACAAATATCCACTCAACAGTAATTATTGAATTTTTATAAGTATTGCTAACATATAATTTAAAATATATAGCAACATTGTCATATCTCTATTGTATGGCCTCAAGGATATATTTAACATCTACTTATAGGATATATACATATATGCATGTATTCCCAATATACCAAATATGTCCATCAACATTCAAATTAGATATAATACTAATAAATAAATATAAATGAAGGGTCATGTTCACAAACATATTAACAATATATACATGTTTGTATATGCATTTATATGAAAATATAGAATTTAAATATATTATACTTTAGTGGAGTATATACTCACTTCTAAACGACATTTTTTTCTTAAAATTCCAAAGTATCTAAACTTGCTAACTTTACTAGTTTCCTATCAATTTATAAAAATAAATCATGAAATAGTATAAAATAATTATTTCTTTTCTTATAATCCCTTGTCAACATATCTAATATTCAACTTTAAGAAACCAAATCATAACTTCCTTTATTTTACTAAAATTATTTTTAGAAAGTAGTAACTTCCATTAAGGTTAGGACATTTTAGAATAAGCATCAAAACATAAAAAATATTGAAGTTCTGTGATTTAGATAAGCTTATCTCCTCCTAAGGAGGCTAATTGGACCTTAATAATGGTCGAAATATGTTGAATCTCTGGCAAAAAGGAATAGCCAAAAGGCCCTCCTTGCTATTAGATGTGGCTACATTTATAGTTCTTTTTTCACATTACTATTGTTTTACCGATTGAAAGGAGGGATGCCAGAGAGAAAGTAACTAGATGGTGGCTAGAGATGGAGAAGAACGGGGCAAGTTAAGAGAGAAAGGCAGTGAGATGAAGGATTAATTAAAAAAAGTTCAAATGTAAGGTTGTGCAAGAGAAGAAAAATAAAACCAAAGGGTATAATCTAGCATAATTAACATACTGAAACCAAAAGTTAATATGATCCTAGCTGCCTATTCAATATAAAGTTGAAGAAAAATATTACGATAAAATGGTCATAACATAACCTAAAGTAAAATTTAATCTGAACCATCCATCCTTTATAGAATCCTTTTTTCCTATCAAATCTCAACTACTTCTCCCCAATTTTACTATTTTCATTTTCCTTTTTCTTTTTCAATAATTATATAATAATTCAATGAATTTAAGAATGAGTGTTTAGGAATTTCATAGATTTTGAGATAGATCACTTACGAAAACTTATACAAATACTTTCATAATTCACTATATTTATAAATTGTTAAATATTCCCAATTTTATAAGAAAGACATCATAATAAATTATTCAAGGCAACTTTGTATAACACATTAGCCAATTAATATAATTATAACATCACTAGCATAATTTAAATATTCAAATTTTATCATAAGGTAAAATAAATAGTGATTAAATAATTAAATATATAGTTAATTATTTTGTTAAAAATTTCTATAATGGGTAAATCTAATACAAATTGATTTAAAATAAATACTTTGAAACTTTAAATTTTTAAATAAATGACTAAAATAGATTCAAGTGTTATAAAATCATACATTCCTAAAAATTTTAATATTCCAAGAATGTGATTTCTAAAAATTTGATTCTTAAGAATTTGACAATACCATGTCTGGTTCATTTGGAAATATTTATTGAAATGTTACAATATTACCTTTTAAAAAATTTGTATATTTTAAAAAAATGGTTAGATTATTAAAAATATCTTCATGAAAAATTGAGTCATCAATAGCAACAAGTAATGGTAAGAAGTGATCAACCGTGATAATGAATAATGATTTTTTAATAATTGATGGTAGTCAACAGTAATCATTAGTAATAAATGATGACCAAAGTTGGTCATCGACAATATTACACCCTTTAAATTTTAAATTTTTTATTTGAAATATATAAAAAGTAATTTAATAAATGAATTGATAACCAAGAAAGTTATGAAAAGGTTTAGGATAAATAGTTATTGTAGAAAATAATGTTTTAATAAGAAAATGAGAAGAATTGAATTAATTGTACGATTGTATAAAATTATAATTGAAATTGGATATTTGGATGAGATTTAAGGTTATTGGTTTCCTAAAATGCACCTAGATCTTCATAAAAATTACTTAAACATCCTTTGGCTTTAAAATAACCAAAGCCCATGCCATTCATAAGACTATTCCCATTTTTTTCTCCTAAAACCATTAAAATTCCCCTTTCTCTTATCTTCTTTATAATCCTTCATTCACTTTCTTGTAAGTAATCAATTTTAGGAAGCTAAAAAGATAATAGTTGTTGCTCTTCAAGTGAGGTATTTTCACCTAAGTTAAAACTTTGTAGGAAATTTGATAAGGATTCTATTGTAAAAGGGAAATTAGGGATTTGAGTAGTAATCGGATGTTTATGCATGATAAGATTTAGTTCTTCCTCTAATGCTTAATCTTTTACCTTTCTTAGCATAATAAAAGGTATGTAAATAATCTACTTACTCTTTAAAAGGTTCTTAAATTTATTCAAGCATGAGTTATTATTTATCATCTTTTGAATTGCTTGATGAATTAAATTAGTATCTTGCACCTATGAGTAAGTTGAATGGTTTAAGTTAGAAATTGCTAGTATATGTTATATAGAATTGTATTAATATGAATTATAAAGTTGCATGTTGAGTATAGGATAGACGGGCTGGTTATTTTTATATTTTTGAATTTGAGTTTTAGAAATTTTAGATGAGTGCTTGAGTCTTGTACTTAAGTACTACATGGTGAGAAGACACCAGGATTTAGTATTTGAGAATTATACTCAAGTACCAAAGGCTCTTGACTTTTTATCTTCAAATACTCAAATACTAGCTTGAAAATAACCAATATTCCATCTTTTATTCACCCAATCTTTAGGTATTTAAAATAAAGTGAGTCCAATGGCTATTAAAACATGTATATACCAAAAATTGCTTGAAAAATAAATGAGTTTTATTGACATGTATATGTCAAAATTGCTAGAACTATAAATGAAATACAAGTTATGATTCTTTTATTAATTATATTATAGTTAATTATAATTTATTGATGATAAATTATGAATGGTTGAAATATGATATCAAATAGTTATGATATCAGGATAATGAATTGAAATGAATACACTTGATCCAGATTTGATTAATGATTAGTGAATACTATAAAGGATATGAGTGGGATTATGAATGATAAAATACCTAAGGGATAATGTTAGGATGGTGATTGATATTCCAAAAGGCACAAGGTGGATTTACTATTTTTGTTTGTGTACTATATGCTTTGTTTGATATTTGATTATGGCGATTATATTCTATTTCATATAATAAATAAGATATACAAATTATAAGTTAAAAAGTATGATTGTTAAGTAAATTATCTATTTATTGAGATTTCAAATCTAATTATTTTTCATTTAAAGCGTTTTTAGGTCATTAGAGTGAAGACCACAACCACCACATGAAATTCAAGAGTAATTTCATAATATGAGCAACAATTTTTAGAAAATAGGAAGCTAGTATAGATATTTGATTGGGGTTTTTTAAGTTAAACCTTAAATGTAAATATTATTTTGATAAAAGAAATAATGTAGTTTTAAAGAAACAAATCAATAGGTTTATTTTATTTAGAAACTATCATGTGAAGATATCAGAGCAGGATTAGATAGGATAATGGCTACTAGTAATGGGAAGCATGCTAATCATGCACAAACTGGTTATGACAAGTAGTGGGTAATGGCCAATGGCCAATGGGTAATAGCAGTAGTGATTAATCTGTGGGTGATAGTTAGTAATAGTAATTGGTATTAGGTAACACATGTATAATGGCCATTAGCAATAGGTAGTGGCAGCAATGATCATTAGAAGTAGGTGGTGGCTAGCAATATGTGGTGAAAGATAGTGGTTAATTATAATAGGCAATGACCAACTATGACTAACCACAATAAGTAGTGTTAAAATGAAGTGTTAATAGTGCAAGGTTTTAATAGAAGGGTGCATAAAATAGTTTATTTATATTATTAAAATATTCCCATATCATGGGAATGTAAGATATCCACTTCTCTTATATGAATATTTTAAAGGAATATTGGATTAAAAATATTCTCAAGAATATTTTTCTAAAAATTGAACCAAACATAAGAATCCTATATTGCCTTAAAATATTCACGAAAATGTAGGAAATATTTTGCAAACCTAATGCCATATGTATAGCCTATACAACCTTACTAAACACTTTAACCAAAATAGAAACCAGTATCCCCTGTGACATTATAGAAACCCTATTTAACAATTTTAAATAATAAATTGAATGAATAAAATTAAGAAGAAAATGAAAAGTTATATAGTGCTTTACTAAATCGATCATAATACTTGATACTTAATATATAAGGTTAGCACTCTCTAGAAAAATAAATTCAACCCCTGTATATGGTATTACCATTTAAAAATTATTATTATTTAATGTATGATATTACACATTTTATATAAATAAATAGTGTATAAAACTTCCAAAGGCTAAAGAAAATGTATGAAAATAAATTTCTTACCTATAAAGGTTACATGAAAATAATAGGCAACAAAATATAGTTAATTATAAAAGTAGAAACTGAACTGTAAGAATAAATGCAAAACCTAAATGAATCCCTATATTTATATGTTATGTTTTTCTAGAAAAAGCATAATCTCACATATTTAGCGATAAGTTAATAAAACATCGTCTTGATGACCTTATTAGGGTTTTACAAAATATTTGATAGACATAAACACAAAATTAAAGACTCTATAAGTACAAACACAAAACTTGAAAGGTGAGTATATCTCATTAGCTGAAACATCATCTTGAAGACCTTCTTAGGGTTGGAAGAACTTCAAGATGAAATCTACAATTGGTGCTAGTATTTTATTTTATTTTTATTTTTAACTTTTACTGGGTGTTTTGTAAGAAATTATGAAAACAATGGTATTTTCATTTAGACTTCAGTTCTCTATACAAACTAACTTCTAAATTGGTAACACCTTTTGTTCTAGATAGAAAAATAAATGTGGGTTCTAAACTAGAAAATTAATGTCTAAATATAAATGATATCATCATACTAAAGAACATTAAAATATTTGTTATTTATTAAATAACTAATGTGGTAATTTGTGAAATTTCACATTAGATATTCTTAAAATAAATGTCTTATATTACTAAGACATTGGTTTGTGGTAAATAACTAACATCTTTTTTGTAACCCAATATTTTTTGAAAACTACAGTAGAAATACATACCAATCGACAATAATAACAAAATCAAATACCTTATACAATTGTTGGAACTTTTATAAAAAGTTTTTTCTACTTTCATTTAAACATCCAAATTAACAATAACATTAATAAAAAAGAAAACTAGAATCATATTATTTATAAATAAAGCATTGTCATAAAAATTTATAAGTAGTTACAACCTTAACCTAACATTATATATTCAGATACATAGGACCAAGACCTTTTTGTCTAATTTACTTTTGGCTTTGAGCAGATACCTTGCTTATATATTTACATTTTATCAATTTCATCCTAAGAGTATAGTTTGGTGTGACCTCTGAAGCATTATAATTTGTACATAATTAATATTAACATGAAAACTAATTCAGATAAGCATATGAATAGCTATAAATAAGTAAAAGTAATCATCATAGATGACTTTTGGTAACCTTTCTTTATCTTTATCAACATGTTGACCATCTATTGAATGATGTAGTAGCCACATTTTATATTATCTATCTGTGTAGAGCACTACATCAAATAAAAAATATGCCAATTTCATCTAATTTTCTCAAAGGCTATTATTACAATGGTTACAATCTTACTCATGAAACTTATTTTCACTTTTTTCCATTTTACTTTGTCTTTCACTTTTAGTACCACGCCCTCTAAGTAACATGTATCCAAAGTATGATTGAATACCATCCTCAAACTCAGTTGTGGTCCTTTGGCCAAAGGATCCAACTAGCACATGAGCTTTTTCTTTAAGTACACCAAAGTAAACATTCAATTGGCACTTACAATACAATAGCATAACAAATGTCAAAACTATTATACAATCACTTAATCACAACTATTACATAAGTGAGACTTACTACTCGTAGTATGACATAAAGTATATAGTATTATTTCCTCGACTCCACTAAGATTAGATTCTTTAAGTATTCTTGCCTCTTGCTTTTTTCCTTTTATGCTTGATGGTTGATTTAATATAGACATAGGAATCCTTTGTCATAACTTAATTAGTCATGACTGACATGGATCCTGTGACTAGTATCCAATAGCTTATTTAAGCTTAATTTGGTATCATTGCATAATAATATCGAATTAATTGAATTTAACTATTTCATTTTATTATCAAGTAATATTTATATAATAAGCAAAAAATAAGCACTCAAAATATCTACACATTTACACAGATTCCCATGATTTTCTATTTTAGATATTTACTTAATTTGTATGGTTACTTCTAATATTACTCTAATTTTTGTTTGTTGATGTTGGTTATAGGGCTTCAACCTGAGCATATGAAAACACTTAAAGAAAAAAATAATGAGACTTAAATTCCTAGTAAATAGGTAATTTATTTATCCAAAACATTTATAAATAATATCCTTATTCATATTTCATATTTCATAACATCAAATTAACATTTCCTGTTTACCATATTTCAATATCATAATTAAACATATTTTAAAATTAACCATGCTTAGAATAATTAAATACAATAATAGTATATAATGAGAAGTTAGTAATAGTTAACCCATTTTGTATCTCTAGGTTTAACTTTATTCATACATAATCCTAACCTTATTCATCTTAGTATTTATCAATCATAATTATGAAATTCGAATCAAGAATCAACATTTTCATGTTTCATTGTGTCATCTCACATCTCTTCACAATTACTTATCATCATCACCCCATTATTCACATCAATCATTAACTCATATCAATAATTAAAGAACAATTTCTATATTAACATAAACTAAGACAAGATATTCATGTATCAAATTAAAGAGCTAATAGATACTTAATAAGGTGTTGATTTGTCATTACTAAGATGAAATTCACAATAAAAGGCTAATACATATCGATTAAGATGTCAAAGTGAAAAACAAGGTAAATGAATTGATTAAGTAATCAATTTAGATTAGGTGATCTTAATTCTAGATATCTAGAATCAATTACACAATTAGTTTATAAAAGACTAATTTTTGGGAATGCTGTGAATCAATTGTGCACACTTGATTCTCATTGTAGGGTTTTTCAATTTTATGAAAATTTTCACCACTGACATAGTTTTGATTACCATCCAACCATACCTATTACACCAAAAACTTAATACAGTCATCAATATTTATATATTTAACATCTTATACCATTATCATTCATCATTTATTACTCATATAACATTAATTTTTAATATATTTTAGACACATATCATGCCAAGACATAACTTAGATAATTAAACAAGTAAGTAAATTATTTATTTACATCAAATTGGAAAAAATAGAAAAGATTAAGGCTCAACTAAGAGTGTGTAAAATGATTCCTATCATTATAAATAAATTAAAAGTTTAATTTCTAGAATTCTTATTTCAAAACCCTCAAAATCAAGAGAACCTATTTACAAACTTCTCAAATTACCTCACCCAAAGTTGGATACAAAAAACATCAAGCTTTTCTATCCTTAAAAGCTATAAAATAGTCTCCTCTCTCAATAAATAGAAAATAAGTTATGCTCACTATCTTCTTCTTCATAAAGAGTTGCATGTAGGACTTGGCACCTAAAAGCTATCAAGCTTAGACTATTGCATTTTTTATCATGATCACAAGGTCCTTAAAACACAAATTATAGGTTAGTAAACTCAAATGAAAAGACTAATACAATTTTAACCATATCAAAAAGTGGGTGACAGGATACATGAGGCCTTTAACTAAGTGATGAAGGTAATATGGGCTTTATCCACTATCCAAACTTCATTATTTGGCATTATTGCCCTAGCCATGTAGTCTAAGGGCATTTTAGCCACTATCTTAAGTTGATCATCCAACAATGTTCAATGGTAGAACTCACAACTTTTAAAAGATAACCTGGTCATGACTTTACACATAGGTGGTCTAGCCACCATCAAAGTACATAGGGTTTCACCTTATTAAATGTGAACTTTAATTATCATAATTTTAATTCACACACATACACACACACACACATATGAAAAAAGTGTAAAGGTTTAAGGTGTCATTTACCTCAGGATTAGTTAATGTTTCATATGTTGGCAAGCATGAATGAAATGGTTAACACTACTAATTGATCAGTGTCCAAAAAGACTAATACCTCCTCCTAAGGGTGCAAATGAATCAAGCCAAACATTTACATATTCAAGCTTAAGCTTAGTAATAATAAATAAGCTCAAGCTTGATTTTATTAAGCCTTAAAAATTTAATCTCAAGCTTGACATAAATATAAGCTTATTTAAACTTAAACAAGTTGCATATTATTTATAATGAATTTGTTGTCAAGCCTAAAATATTTGAGCTTGAGCTCATATTATGAATAAGTATAAACAAGCCTAACTAAGCCTAAACCACCTTAAAGAGCAAATTTTGGACATTAAATAGAAAATGCATACCTACTACATGTAGAAAATTTATACAATATTATTGCATTCATTTAATATTATTAAAAGAGAAATTAAAAAGAAAAAAATAACATAAGTGCCATTAATTCATAAAGTGCCAAAATGAACTAATTTAAAAAAAAATCATAAAATTGTACTTTTTGCTTTCTATCTTAAACACTACTAAAATTTTTAAATAAAAATCTTTTATAGGTCTAAAATTTGGATTCTTACCATTTTTAGCATGAACACCTATTAAAGAATTCGAATTACCAAATTATATTCATATCGTTCAAATTGACAAGTCCACTAAAAAATATCAAAATTGTATTTAATTATAAAAAGTATGCAAAATTTCACCAAAACCATGTTCCTTTAAAATGCCTTTTTAGTGGACTTTGTTTATACAACCTTGCTCTTGTTATAATTATGAAAAACTTATACAAGCTAGCAAAGTCACATAATCTAATTACAATAAATGCTATATTTATTCCTAAACTTTAGCCTTGTGTACTATTATGATAGTTATTTCAATATATCTCCACTAAATTTTAACTCCTCATATACATTACATATACACACATATTTAAAAAATTGAAATACTTGAGAGTTGATTATAATAGGACATTCCCAAAGACAAAAGTTACATTATAATAGGACATATACACACATACTTTTTTTATTTAATAAAATCTATATCATCAATTCCAAAAAAAAATATTTAGAAAAATAGTCATAGTTATGATTCAACATGTTATTTGCATTTCTTCTTGTCCTACACTATATGTATAACATGCAGTGCTGAAAATTATTTGAAAACATGCAAAATTCTTTTCTTAATCTTACTTTTCTGTCATATAGCATAAACTCAAAACCACAGCCACTACTTAAAATCATAAATCTAGATATTGAGCAAGTTTACGAGATTTTAATGATAAGAGATGAAATCAAATAATAATTCCATAGTTTTAGTTTACATATAAATAATAATATGAAGAAATAGTATATAAAATACCTTATCTTCATAAGTTTCAACAAGATGTTTTCCAAGATCTTTATAAAAAGCCTTAAAGATAGCATATTCAATTGAAATCCAATGCTAGCTCTATGTTCCACTAATGCAATTTTGGAGCCCTTCTATCTATAGCATTTCTCACATAATGCTACATTTCTTAGATAGTATATTTGATACATGTCCAAATTTGAAGAAGAATAAAAGCTTGTGTTTCAAAAATAAGCCAAACACCAAAGTTTTTTATATTAATATAAGATTTTCATACAACCAACAAGTTTATTACAAAATATCTACCTAACAATTATGTAACATAAACAACTAAAACCATTAAGTGTTGCATATTTTATCCTTAGTTTTATAAACTCTAAATCATATATCTATTGAATTTTATTAATGATAATATAGTTTAAGCATAGATATAATTTTATTAGCTTGTACAAATATTTGCAATATTTAAACAGAATAAAAGGAAATTTTATTAGAAGAAATCAATGAAGTTATAAACATATGTCAAATAGAACGCTACTAATTGCATATTTACATGTAAAAAAAGTGTTCAAATTTTAATAAACTAAAACTTTAAATAGTTACTAATATGGTAAGGAAAACAGTAATTGAATGGTAGGAGAAACATGATGAGAATAACTAACTTTGTATTCATGTTAGAAGGTTTAAAACATGAACATGAACATTGAAAGTTAAAATGAATGCCAAAGCTAGAAAGGTATGCTCATAAAGCCATAGCATACTAGCAAAGTTATTGTAGTATAATCTAAGCAATAGATAAGCTAAAACCTAACTATTCGACTGAATGAATTAATGAATTAAAAAGAATGATGAATGGAAAAAATAGAGTTACTACTTACTCAATTTGTTTAATAGTTAAGAAAATAGAGGAAAAGATAGAGAAAGTTAACAACGTTATAGCATTAGTTCACAATATTAGCTTTTAAATTTGGCAATAGATTACATACAAAGTAAAGATAACCATACCTATCAAATCTATTATTAAAATTTTATGATAACTTCAATTAGAGAAGGAATATAAAAGAAACACCTCACTCTGAAAATTTTATAGGTAAAAAAATGCAACCAATGTCTTCAACCTTTAAAGGAAATAGAATGGTGGAATGCTTTAGGCCCTTGTGACTTTGTGATGAAGTGAAGTTATACGATAGTGTCAACAATTGTCGTAAAAGATGGCTATGGATTAATGTAATGGAACATTTGGTGATCAAGTCAAACTCGGAAGGCTAGAGCTTTGCATTTTGAAGTTTTTAGAGAATAAAAGGAATTTTGTTTAAACTTTAAGCCCCAATTACTTAATTTTTTATTAAAATTATACTATAATATAAAATAAATATATTATACTTGTATTCATATATATATATATAAATTAAATATAATATAAAAATATATTTTTTAAAGCTCAAGCTTGTTTAGAACTCGAATGAGTAATAAAATACTTAGGCTTGACTCAATTAGGTTCAACTTGTTTAAAATTGAATTCAAATTGATCTTTTAACATACTAATCCTAAGTTGTTCACAAGTACCTCTTGCTGATTAGTGTCTGTAGGGGATGGCTTCAATTAAGTAGTAGTCTAAGGGATATGTTGAGCAATAGTCATTGAGCTCGACTTTTTCAAGTGAGCCATGGTTATAAAAGCCATATCATTAGAGGACAATTAGGCAAGCATCTTAAACCTTGGCAGTATGGTTTAATGGGAAGATATTTTGTCTATTAGAGTGTGAAGTTATTGTTGCTCTTAAAGGACTCTTTACATCTTTGCTTCATAATCTGCATAATTCTTAAGGTGCACACCATATCTAACACTCTAAACACAATCAAAATGCTCCTCAAATCCTATTGTTGGTCAGGATATCCATCTTCCTAATCAAATGAAACTTACCCTAGGAGGCATGCTATGTGAAACTATCTTATGGCATTCAACAAGCTATGGATACTTAAATTTTATGTGAAATATAAGCTTCAAAAGCAAATAATATATTTTAAAAAAACTTTGAAGCTTTTATAGTCTTTTCCACAATAGCCTACCTCTTTGAGGTCATATATTACTCTTTTGAGTTAACTCTAACTCATTTCCATAACTTTGCATAAGAAAAAAAATGGTTTCTCTTTGGTGTCATCACCCTCAACTGAAGCAAGCCTCTCTTTCACCAACTTTTAGTCTAGCTTTTTGTAACCTTCCAGGGAGAACCTATGTGCATTTGTGCTTTCCTCCTACCTCTCTCGGTTTATAAGTATAAAAGATATACATAAAAGATACTTGACTCCTATTAACAAAAGTACATATTAGTTCATAAATGTAAATGACATACATAGAAGACATTGAGAAGAAGTGGATGCTAGAATGCTTAAATTTACTTGAAAACAGTCGGTCTTTGTTATTCCAAAAAGTTCTCCTATGACTGTTAGTTGAAGAAGCTGAATTCCTCAAGTGAGTTTTTCTTTATCTTAGCGTCGAGGTTAATATAATTCCACTCTAACTTTATCTTGAAGTCTTTTCATTAGTCAACCACTTGTGATAGTACTTTTCTACTTATTTGTTAGGTGTTAGGAACATTGAAGATACTTTATAAGAAAAAACATGCATATAAAGTAGCTATATATAATTATTCTAGGAATATAATTTTATATATCTTTAATACAAATTAAAACAATCAAATGTACATACCAATACTTCCTTTCAAATGTTATATTTCAATGCTAGTAGATTATGTCTTCAATTTACGTAAGTTATGGATATTTTGTTTTGTGTTGCTATTCTAATATAAGTATTCAATAGACTTAAAGTTGGACTAGTTGGCTACCCCTTAGCAATGAACTCAACATGTGCCTTTTTACTTACATGCACACCACATTAATGGACTTCATAGCTATAAGACCTCTTTTGGTCTTTTAGCTAGGAGCAATTGCCTCTTTAAAAAGGATTTATATTCTTATTGTTAAAAAAAATCGATGTTAATCATGTCTAATTATGTATAAATAAAGTTAGATGTTTATACTATTTAATGATTAAGAAAGTGACAATTATATAAATTATACTGATAACAAATACTACATGGTGAGAATAGTAAAATACATAACTTGCATAAGAAGCAACTAAAATTTACAATATTCTAGCTACTTTACAAACTCTTCTACTAATTTACACATAACTAACGCACAAATAGGAATCATTCCATGATATAATAATCCTAAACCGTTCCATTATTACAAGAGCATGTAATAACAAATGCAAAAACGTAAAATGAAGATTTTCCTATGGATCATCCCTAAATAGAGCATTAGCATAATTGCATATCTTGCAAGCAACTAAACCGAAAAAGCATCAACAAACCTCACAAAAAATATAAGGCTAAACTTAGCAATAAAAAAAGTTAACACAATGTCACTACACACATTGCAACCATACAATATTAAATAATGTATCAATATTTAAAGAGAAAGAGAGAGAGAGAGGACAATATGCCTCGTAATGGTAATAATAATGAAAGTGAGCTTGAAATTCACTATAAATGAAATTGAGAACATGGAGGATGTTTACATACCATTGGATGATGAAAGCAGAGTTTATCGTTAAAGAAAGTAAATTTCAAAAAGTGATAGTGATAGCAAAATAGAGAATGAAATGAAAGTTATATGTAATCAAAAACTTCATATTTTGATTTTTTTAATAAATAATCAATGTCATAAAAAAATTAAACATTAGCTTTATATAAAACATATATATAAAGTTAAGTTTATACTTATAGAAATACCACTCTTCCCATTACTTTCGACATTGACCCTTTTAAAAAGAACAACTTCTAACCATGATATGCTTAAAACGTCAATTTCATAAAAATATCCAACATATTATATTTGCACACCATGGACTATTATTTTTCATGATTTTATATATCATTTGATAAACAATTAACATCTAAAAGTTATATATTGTAAAAGACGTAGGTTATATTTATAAACAATTGTTGAGTTTTCAAATAGTTTAAAAAATGTTAATGTATCAAAATAAATATTAGTGTACTAAATAATTTTCAATATAAAATTTGAAAATTCTATGGTACACACGTGCTTATGACATCAGGTTATATATATATGATGATGTATTAGTGCATGATTAGATTTGATCATTGATATATTATTATAAGGTATATAAAATTTAATTAAAAAATAAATTTAATATATAATCAAATTTAGTAATCCACCTATCATAATTTACACCTTAGTTAATCATACTTTATAACGTGTTAGAATTGTAGGCATAAATGTGATTGTAGACAGTATGCGAACTGTACATACCGAATCAGTTATCCCACGATATAAATGCATAATGTTTCCAGCTTTATCGGAGAAAACCATTTTTAAAAAGGTTCTTTTATTTATGTGTAAATAAAATAATAATAAGTACGGAAAACAGTTTTTTTAATAAGAAAGAATATTTTTTATTATTTTTATTTAATATTAAATAAATAAAATATTTTTATTATTTTAATATTTTATAATAATATATTTTTAAAAAAATTACTTTTCATCTCAACGATTTTTTTTTTTTCCTTGCACAACAAAACTAACATACCCCCTCCATTGTTTTGGACAAGAAGCTGCTTGTACTCTCTTTCTATCTTGGTTAATGAAGCAAAGTGAAAAATGGAGGTGACAAGCGACAGGGGAGACAAGGTAGATGGATGGACAGCAATGCTAGGATGTTTGTCACTGTCACTGTAGGGCAGGGGAAAGCAGCTTATGTTGTTGCACGTGGCTTCCAGTGCGGCGGTTGGAAGCTGCTACTGTCACACACCTGCATGTAACCGTGTCTCTCTCTGTCTTTGCTTCACGCAAGCTGTTGACCCTTTGTGCTGTTTTCCTTTTCTTCCTTCCTCTCTTCTTTCCCCTACTTATTTTGCGTGGCTTGAACGTTTGAAACTTCAAACTCTCTTCTCCGAGGCCACTATATATGCACTCGGAATGATTAATAAGGATGGGTATGAGCTCTGCTTTTTGTTTTCATCATTTTTTTATTAATATTAAAAAAGGTGAAGGTAGTTTTTTCCTAGAAACTTGTTCTTTTTTATTAAGATTTATGGTTCAAACAAAAAACACTTGTATTTAATTTTCACTGGAATTTAGTTCATTTTTTATAGAAAAGGAGGATCTTAATTCGATTAAAAGATGTGCATTAAAATTTTAAATAACATAAAATTATTACTTTATTTTAAAAGTTATGTATTTAATATAAATATATATTAATTTATAATTAATAAAAGAATAATTTTTTTAAAATAATTATTACTTTAATAGGATAGCAATAATAAATATACTATTTGATTAATTATTGTAATTCAGATCAATATTTATAACAAAAAAATACTTTTATAACAATGCCTCGAAGAAAATGAAATTTAGCTAATTAATAACGTGCTTTTCCTTTCTCCCGGTAGAATAAGGGTAGTCCATCTCAAGTGACCCCACCACCAAAAGTCTACACTAACCCTTTGTTTGAATACAGAAGAAACAGAGAGAAAAAAATTGGAGAAAATAACTTTCTTTTATTTGATTAGCTGAAAATAAAAAACGAAAAGAAAGATTATTGGAATGAAATTTTTTGCGGTACGCACCAAAAATTGGTTCTCCTCAGGACGGGAGAAAAGAGTGGAGAGAAAGAGAATTATAAATTGCTTTGGTGGACCCATCTATAAATTGTGTTGTAAAACGTATTCATGTTCCCATATTTTTCGAATATATTTATTTTTTGTGATTTTTATAATAAAAAATTGACCATTTTTTATATATCAAAAGTAATGGGTTGGTATAACATATTATATAAATTTTTAAAATATATTTATGAGTTTATTGAATTTATTATATATATATTTAATTTAAAAATATTATTATTTTTGGGTAAAAATAAAGGTATTTTTATTTTATAAATGAAAATGTGACAATATTTAAAATATAAAAAAATGGAGTAATACTACTATAAAAGTTTTCATTGGATATAATTAAAGAGTATTATTATCATTTGAATAGATTAATTTTTATTTCTTCTTAATTTTTTATTGAATTAAATATACTAATAATAGACTAATCACATTTTATGCATTGAAGGCACCCGTTCATTTTATTTTATTAAATTTTTTAACCTAATTTTCTATTCATCTAAATAAAAAAATAACTTCTCTCCCATTTCTTTTCTTTCCTATTTTTTCTTCAACTAAACACTAGGGAAGAAAATATTTTTTCTTTTCTTTTCTTTCTTTTCTCATTTTTATTTTCTTTTTCCTTCTATTTCACCAACAATCAAATAAAGTCTACTTACATTTCAAAATCAAATCAATGAATAATAAAAATGCTACTCAAGAAGAGACTGCAATTACAAATTTCTATTCTATATATCTCTCCATCATAATGTATATATCCTTCCATTCTTTATGGTCTCACTAAGATAGGGATTAGGAATTTTGTAATATTGATATGGAATAATAAAAGATTTTACTTTTTATTTATACACATATATTCTCATATGCTGCATTCATACGCCGCATTATAATACAATTTAAGGTACTTTAATTCCTCTTATTCCACAATAAAGTAAGTTAATTTATATGAGAGTAAGGGATCGTTTGGTTCACAGTAAAAATGTAATTAATTGTATTTTTTAAAAAATAAAAAATTATGAGTTGTTTGATTATCCATAAAATATGAGAAATCAATTCTCAAAAAATTGTATTTTTCACAGAATGTGAAAAATTATTTATTTACTCCCTCTTAGGTAATTTTTATTTTCTGAGAAATGTAACTTTCTTTATGTCAACCAAATAATACTAAAAATTTTTGAAAAATTTATATAAGAAGTAATTTCATAAGAAATTTAACTTTCCGTAGAAATTTATTTCCTACATGAACCAAACGACCATTAAAAATATAATGTAAATAGCACTTATAAAGAATTTGAATATGATATCCTTTTATAATTTAGATCAATCAATTATGTTAAATAATAAAATAGACAAAAAATTTATATGCAGCAAAAATTATACTCATATAAAAACCAGAGAAAAAAAAAAGAATTGACATCAGTCTCTCAAGGTAAAGAAAAAAAGAAGAAGAATGAACCATACAAAAAACTAGCAGAAATATACAATACCATGTGCCAATTGACAACAAACTAGTCAACAAACAAACCCATCTTTCTTTTCTAAATCTCCTTTATCCGTGTTCTTATATTCATTATTTCTCTCTCTTCCAATTCTGTGACCCACAAAATTTAGTTGCAACCCTCAGCAAGAGAAAAAAGATTACCCCAATCTCTGGCCTTAGAGAGAGAGAGAGAGAGAGAGAGAGAGAGAGAGAGAGAGAGAGAATGGACTATGGAGGTAAGATTGGAGGAGGAGAAGGAGGAGGAGATGGTGAGCATAACAGAAGTGGGCCTTGCGGTGCCTGCAAGTTTCTGAGGAGAAAGTGTGTGAAGGGATGCATATTTGCACCATATTTTGACTCAGACCAAGGCACAGCCCACTTTGCTGCAGTGCACAAGGTTTTTGGAGCCAGCAATGCCTCCAAGTTGCTCCTGCGCCTCCCTCCGCAGAAGCGCCTTGATGCTGTTGTCACTCTCTGCTATGAGGCTCTGGCTAGGGCTAGAGATCCTGTTTATGGCTGCGTTGGCCACATCTTTGCCCTTCAACAACAGGTCTGTTTTCAAATTCCCTTTGCCTTCTTACTAACCCTTCATCTTTCTTTCTTTCTTTCTTTTTTTTTCTGGTTTTGCTAGTGCACTTAAATTGAAGTCTGCAACTAGAATATTACGGTTGAAATTTTATAGTTGTAATTTTGTTTCATAATCATTGTATATTTTCCGCATTTATCTACAATTGCAATAGTGTTGTTGTAATAAGGTTGCAATTTAGAAACATGAGGCTTACTAGTTGGAAAAGGATGGATTTTGATTTGGGGAACCAAGTATGAAAGCAAATTAATATTCCAAGATGGGTTTCCTTCTCGCTTGGTTGGAGATTTTTTTTTTATTTTGGATAATATCAGGCAACACTTTTTATGATTTCTTTTCACAATTTTCTAGGACTAATTACTTAAAATATTTAAGTATGAGCTAGCAAAAATACATGATAATAAATTAGGGAGATAGAAAGTTGTGAAGGAATTAATATAGAATGTGGAAAGTGATTTTTCATGATGAGACCCTTTTTAACTCCTTCGATTTTACGTACTAAGCATAATCTCATTATTGGTGAGGTCTATTTGTTAGTTGTATATAAAATAACTGGTGTTCCTAGAAAAAAGCACATATAAACTAAAAAATAGGGTAGAAATTAAATGAAAATTTGAAAATTTACATTGTCTTTAATTTTTTACATAAAAAACTATTTATTATGGACAAGAGTCAAGAGTGATTTAAAAAAAGGAAAAGGACACGAATATTTCTTCATAAAAGAAGGTAAAAAATTACATACATCCTGAGAAAAATAGACACATGTGACTTGCGATTATTCAAACTAAAATATAGGTCAAAATGTAAATTTCTTAACTTTCGTATAAATTTTATTCTTGTTTCTTAAGGATTTTTTTGAAAAAAAGTTATTTCGTAACTTTCTAAAAGCACGCTTTTTCTATCCAAAGCACTAACTTTATTCATTTCAGTAATAGAAAATCCCAACAAATAAACAAGCAAGTATTCTATGTGACATTAAAAAAACTGGGCGCCTAATTGGAAAAAAGAAAAACCTTAATTTCCCTAAAGTGTAATACATCAATAAAGTGTACATATTATCTTTGTAATGCAATTTCTTATTATTTGTTGCTGACTAGCAAACCAGAAATTCTTAGTTAAAGAGATATATTCACCACTTGACTCTTGAGTTCGTGTATTCTTTGAATCTTGGTTAATTGAATAAATTTGTATTGAGTCAAGTAATATATAATATTATTTGAAGACTATATTATACTCTGCATTAATATAAATTTGATTTCAAAACTTGATGTATATATGATTAATAGTTTAATAACTTCTACCATTTAAAAAAAAATGAAAACACATTCTTACTATATTGAATTCATTTTGTCTAAGAAAAACAAAAAGAAAAAATTCAATGATCAAATTGAAATGCTCAAGAATTAATTAAGATCAATTATATGGGATTTAAACCCAATGAACTAAAGTCTCCTTACTAACTCTATTAATTATTAAGGAAGAGAATTCAATGCAGTAATTTCATAATGTATTAATAGATTCAAAGACATGAATAACTAAAGTTTATTAAATTAGACCACTAATGTGTCGTAGAATTAGTGTATCTCGGTCATTACTGATGGTAATATGAACCCTACCCAATGTAGTGGTTTTGTTTTGATAAGTAGCACTGTTTTGCATTCCTCGTAGGTCAAGATTTTCACGTTTGGGAATATATATACACTGTTTGCTATGACAAGTTTGTCAGCCTTCATCAAGGTTTTGTTTTCTATGGAAGCCAAACACTACTCATACTCAACTTGCCCCTATATGTTAACATTGTATTTGTAGGTTTTTATAATTTCTAGGTCTTTGATAATAATTAAAACAAGGTTATATTTCGGTATGAATATTTACGAAGGTTTAATATGAAAATTATAATTTCTTATATGAAATTTATAATCTTTTAAAAAATTTAAAAATATATCAATTTTTACATTTAATAAATACAAAAAATTATAATTATATTACATAAAATTATATCAAGTAATTCTTTAATTTCTTTCATTTATATGTATGAATTATAATTTTACCAATAGAGTGTCCTCTTGGTTGAAGGATTAACTAGTAACTTTGAGATAGGGTGTTCAAAGTCCCCTCCACAACTATTCTTCTCTCTCATATTGAAGATAGTTAATGTTTCAATGGAAAATTTTTTGAAGTGAGGATGACTCTCTCCAAATTTAAGACTTATTTGTATCCATAAAAAGCAATGGAGAAATCAATTAAGGGTAATTTAGTTCTCGAATTAAACAAATATGTATAATATGTTTGATTAGATTTACAATAAAAATATAAAAAAAAGCCAGTTTGGCTGAAATCCATGTGGAGTAGAAATTAGGTTTTCAATGAATAAATTTTGTGAAATTCATGCTGATTAATTACATGTTTGAACGGAAAGAAAGAAAAATGGCAGCCGCTAACTGGGTGGCTTGTTGCTTGCCGGAGCTACCAAGCAACATAATTAGAAGCTCGAGAAATATAAAAAATATTTTTTTATCTTGACTTTCAACTTCTTAGCATACAACATTTTTTACACTAAAATTATATGTTAATTAAGTTAATAAACTATAGAAAAATTAACAATATTAATTTTTTAGTACCTAAAATATTTCGAAGTTACTGCGAAGTTCCTTCATACGAACACTTCAATTTCCAATAGGACTTTCTTTAATTTCTTGGTAAATTTCAGTTGACTGACTTAATTTTTTTGTTTAATTAATACAAATTAACGTGATTTTCAGTTGTAAATCTAACCTTATATAATATAATGACTAGAAAGTACTGTTTTGCTTTGACTCCTTTTTCTAATATTTTTCTTGTCTTTTTTGGTTCATGTGTCTTTGACATTCACCTACTTCATTATAAATAAATTTAACCAAATTTTCCACACACATAAAAAATGTAACCAATTTCAAATCCCGTAATTTAAAAAATTAGAAGTTTGTGTTGAGGTAGAGATTAAAGTATCATTCTTTTCTTTTTAAAAAAAAAAATAAAAGTGAAGATTTCTTTTCTCAATTTATTCCTATTTTTTTAATGTGCTAGTCAGTAAAGTTTATTAACTATATTATACATCGGTGTAACTTGGAACTATCCATTTTTCAATTATATTTGCTTTGGGTAGAAACATATGAAGAAGAAATTTTTAAACACACTTTAAGTACAACACTAAAATTGTTTATAATAGGATTTAAATTAAAAAAAGTTTATATATATTAATTAAAAAATCAACTACCATTAGTATTCCAGTTTTTCTTTTTTTTTCAACACATTAATTATAGGACCTATCATGTATAGATAAGAATTACTCCACTTGTTCATAAGTGAAGAGGCAGAATCCTATATCTTATATTAATTAGAAGTTTATTATTTATGTACTTTTATATCTATTTTTTTCCCTTAACTTTGGTCTTTTTATTATCATCATCATCATCATCAATGAGAGAAACGAAAGCAAAACATAAATTTTAGGATAAATTATATTCTCACCTCTGAGATTCAATTTAATTATACGTAACACACATTTTATTTTTATAAATATATACTTATCTTTCTTATTTTTCAAAAGCGATGAAGTTGAGTGTATGTTTAAAATAAAAAAAGGAGGTAAGTGTATATAAAAAAAAAAGTAAATGTATACTTCTAAAAATATAAAAAAAAAAATATGAGTATAATTATACTAAATTTTAAAATAGAAAAATATTTTTTTAGTCAAAATTTTTTAAACGAGAGTAACGTTACTCTTTTATAACAACAACGTTGTCAAGAACTCTTTTTGTTTACACAGTAGAAGTTATTAATTTACTGCCTTTATATATATAAATAAGAATTCGGACACAGACTTAGAATGTAAAGAAATTGGAAAATATTTATAGCAATACTTGATATCACTTGCGTCAAATGTTATCTACTTGTTTATATCTCAAATTTAAATTCAAATTCTTGTGTATAAGAATTTAGTGAATTTACCATTCCGACTTTAGAAAACCTTTGCATCATCTTCCACAATGCATTGGGAATAATCCCGATTCTAAGGTTCAATAATTGAGTGCCAAAGACTCTGACAAAAGTTCCATTCATCAGCCAGTAACTAGGAGAAAGAATTTTAGTTAATTAATACTTGCACACAGTAATGATCAGTACTGTACTGACACTAAATTTTTGGTTCCATTATTGAGCGGATATGCACCAGTGGAATCCCCAGCTTTAATTAGGTATAATTCATTATCTATGTGATTAGGTACAATGAATGAAATCCTTTTTAATTAGAAAATTTTGCACTTAAAGGATAAGAAGAGCTGAAAAGTTGTTTCGATAAGATTATATATGAAAATAAAGAAGCAGGGAAAGTTAAGTTAAAATAATAGAGTTTCAGTCTTCCTTATACACTAAATGAGAATATTTTAAGGTACTTTTAGATAATTTCAACAATGGATAAAATATAAGATTCTATCTAATGCATATTAGTTCAATTAATTGTGAAATTTTGAATAAAATTATTGTGACTTTCTTTGACCACAAGTTCAAATTCTCTTCAGTATTAATTATTTTATTTGGTAAGCAATCCTTCTTAGAGAAATTCTTTAGTGCTCAAGAGTTAATTAAATTGTTATCTTTCAACCAATTAATCTAGCATACTACTAACATCCTACCCAATAGAATTGGAGAAACTTCCCCTTCCTAATATATATATATATATATAATGAAAAGAGCATTTTTATTTGAGAGTAGTAATGTAATGTTTTTTTAAATGATGATATGATTTTTTTTAAATAATCATGTTATTTTTAATTATATTTTAAATTTAATTATTAATATAAAATTTGATAGTTATAATTCATCTCTTACCTCACATATTAAAATACACGTCACATGATATGTATTATATATATATATATATATATATATATATGGTTTGAATATATATAATTCTACCAACTTGTGGTTTGAAGTTGGATCTGATCTTTATCTGCTTAGACGGAGGTTCCCTTTACTGTTACTATGCCTTTGGATCAAATAGTGGCTGGATCATAAAATGCATTCTTGTTTATCCCAAGATAAATGTAATTTATATAAAATATTTTAGAAAAAGAATTTACATAATCATATAAAATACTAATTACACAATTTTAAAATTTTTGAAGGAATTACGAACTCATGGCACTTTTGATCTCTTCAAAGCTCCACTACTAATTATCATATAGTAAGAATAATCTAGATAGTGTATTACAAGCGATGGTGGTACTACTCCTATGATCATATTTTTATTTCTGTCTCATATCTTCTTATATTAATTATCATTGAACTGTTATTTATTTTGAAAAGAACTAAAGCAAATGTGGGAATACAAATGTGAAATTAGTCTTTTGTAACAATGTTTCCGAACTATATAATAAGAAGGTTAGAATTTATAATCTTTCCCTTATTTGTAACAACTAATTATTTAGATTTTTTACCTTCATTAATTATGGTTATCTTAATCTTATTTTAAGAAAAAGAGAAGTGCTTGCATTGAATTTAGGTTTCACTTCTTTCTCACAATGTGAGGATGGTATAAGGACGAAATATACAAATAGATTTTTTTTTAAAAAAAATGGAATTTGTGTTATATTCCCTCTTACACTATTATAAACAAGGGTAGCGTGAATAGCATTACTATCATTCACAAGTTGTTTTACAATCGTAAATAAAATAATCAAAATAAAGTGTGGTTTTACTTTCTAAAGTTAATTTAATTTATAGTGTCTTTTGCACAATTATACAGAAAATTTATATTAAAATTAGAAAAAAATTCAGCTTTTGTGAATAATGCATTGTAAGAAGAAAATTGAGCATAAAATAATAGTGAAAATGCAAAATTCCAATAAATGTTTTGAAATCATTTATATGTAACTCTAATTTTGTTTTTTCAGGTGGTGAACTTGCAGGCAGAACTAGCCTATGTCCAAGCCCGTCTAACCACCTTGCAGTCGCTACATGTGAACCCAATACCAGCACCTCTCACACAGCTCCAAAGCTGTTCTTCACCCACAAGCCTTCATTCTTCTTCAGACTTGGCTTCAACCACTGACTTGCAAAGTACCTCCAACATGTCGATGCACTTCGATCATCTTCAACTGCAGCCAATGTCCGTCGAATTAAGCGGCCTCTCCGGCCTGTCCGAGCAACCACTTGAGGACGGTGATCCTCAGACATTGGCTCGAGAATTCGTCGCCCGGTACCTGCCCGGAGTAAGAGTCCGGCCGCCGTGCTCTCAATGAGACTTCCTCTTTCTGTTGTTCTTGTGTATCTAACGGTAGTGGAACTAGTTTTAGCTGTGATGTTAAATGAAATTGTACTTTTCCTAATGGTTACTCCCACATTTGCCTTTCCAATCGCTAACGATACTCGTTATGGGCGGGCCTCAATGATGTTGGGCCTCCGATATTGGACCCAATGGGTTTATTAGAGTTTAACTGCCTCGGTAAGGCTTAGCAGGCTTAAAAGTCCATGTAACTTGGTTGCAAGTTCAGAGAAACCTAAAATCACATTTGCCTAGGGAAAAATGAAGACATTCCGTGACTCTGTTTGTTTGTTTGTTTGTTTGTTTTTTAAAAGATATTTCTTATATAAAATTAATATTTCTTTATATATATATATATATATATATATATATAAATGGGATGAGTAATAGATGCAACTATACTTAATGATACAAAAATGATACATATAGTAGTAAAAATTTTTTTTCTTTGAATAATGATAAAAAAATGATATATAAAATTATGATAGTAAAATTTTTTATTTATTTAATATTGGGCATATAAATCATTTTTTATTATAATAATAATTTATAATTATTTTTTTATAAAAATATTTTTCATCAAAATAAACCATTCCACATTTTTATCATTAATGTGGAACTCTACGTTATTTGCCAAATCAATATTGAACTTGGATATTTTTGTTGCTATTTTCTTCATTATTGACGACGACGAGGAAGTTTAAAACAATATCATGACGTCATATTTCCATTAGACTTCATTTCATTGGAAGTCTTGTGATTTTCATGCATTATCAGGATCCTCCGGTCTGTACAGCGTGCACTCCACTACATCAGATATGCTCGAAACAATAACATCTTTTTATTTTATTTTCCCTGCCCTTTTATTTTATTTTATTTTTTCCAGATTCTGATCCCACTTTTTATGAGAAATACATAATGACAAGCCCCAGGCTTCCCACCCGCAAGAAGGCTATTCTATGTTTTTTTCCTTTTCCTTCCACGAAAAAGAAGGCTATTCTATTTGTTGCCTCCATATAATCTATCTTCTATGAATCCCCATCTTCTCCACCAATAAAACATGCAGCTCAGAAGCAGAGTTGATTTCATAATTAGTGGATTTTGTTTGGCAAAATAATTAATCGTGAAAATTTTGCATCCAATATATCTATACCAGAACTTATAGAATTGTGAATCACATAATCTATAAAATAAAGTCAAAAGAATGAGAATAGCATTACTTTCATTAAAAACATTAGTTATCAGCATGAAGCGTCTGATTGTAGTTCCACATCGTTTACTGTAACGTGCAGTTAGAGAACAACATGGTATAAAAGACATGAGCTGTGACAGGAAAAAGCACATTTTTTATCAATTTAATATCTGATAAGTATATTGGAGGCTCAAATAGTATTAATTTTTAGAGGGGGATTAACACGATTGCTTACTATTAGGACTTTCGATTGTCCCCCCCGGTGTTGCACTTCTGCGTGGGGTCTAGCACGCTTCACCTGGAGCAAGTTTGAATCGCTTATTTTTGCAAATTCTTTGTTATTGTACTGTTTCTCGGGCCCGAACCGGGTTACATGTGGGATATCCCACAGGTCGGTTCTTAACTAGATTTAATATATAAAAGAGGTTGAATTTCTATCGGTCACCTTAATTAAGCCCGGAGGAGTATAGTTAAATTCAATTTGGCTTTTGTTTTCACTTTGTAATTTTATTTCTATATTTTTTCTTCTGTTTAGAGTTTACTATTATTTAAATTTTATTTTTGACTATACGTTTATGCAGTGATGTATCAATGAAGAATAATCAATTAAAACGAATAAATAAATAAATAAATACGTATTGTACAGGGAAATTGAAAACAGTACGCATTTTATTACTAATAATTTTACTTTATTCATTTTTATGTCATAATGTAATTGTATAAATCAATAAACACTTATTGCATTAAACAATAGCAGATGAAAAATATAAAAAAATATCAAAATTAATTATAATAAGGTGCTAATTATGGAAAAAAAAATTCTAAGACCTCATTTAGCACATAGTATAGTATATACTGTATTATGTTTGGCCTATTACAATATAAGATAAAAGTTTATATAAAATTATTTTATCTGTTAATTTGTTATTATGTTCTATAAAGATGTACCAGTTTAAAAGGTCTTGACAAAAATACATTTACGTAGCAAAAGTCTATAATTTGTCTGCAATGAATTCAACAGATATTTAAATATTTTACAAATAAAAATATCTTATCAGAGTTAATCTGGGTATTGAGAGATAGACAAACCTTTTTTTTTTCCAATAAATAAAAGATATGCAAGTATAAAAGAATTTTTTTTAATTTAAATAAATTAAAATATATTTTATTACTATTTTTATCGATCTTTATCTTCTTCTCCATGGGACGAACAACTTATACCAAATTCGATGATTTTAAATAAATTATACAATTCATTTGGCTGCCGCTCATTATCCTGCTTGTCAAACGAAAGTCATATAATAAATAAAATTGAGAAGGAAACTCAAAAACTCACATTAACTCTTGATTCTTTTTTTCTTTTTGTTTTTTTACTTTTAATTCAAATTCAGATACAAAAAGAAAATAATGGGTATGAATTATGAAATTTCTTTTTCCAAGGCATTATAAATTACTCTATATATTCTGAAAATAAAGTATATTGTTAATATTATATATAATATTATATTTGATATACTATATTTGATAATTATTATATAGTGATATGTATTTCAATTTTGACCATGATTTATCCATTAAATTTTAAACCATTTTCTACTCCAATTCATTGACCAATCCGCCTTTTAAAATATTATCTGTATCATAGTTTTCTAGCCATTTGAATTTCTAAACATTTTTTTAATGAAAGAAGACTTAGATTTTTTTATATTGCTTGATGTTTAATTTGAATCTATAATTTTATTTTTTTCACTATTTGTTATAGAAAATTTCAAATTTGAACTCAAATAGAGCATCATTTTATATTTTAAAAGAATTCTAAGAAAGTTTTGAAACTAAAGACAATGCTCACTTACTTTCATCAAACCCCAATAGAGGTCCGAAAATTTTTCTCATTGACTATACCTTGATTTTTTTTCTATGTTAAACCAATAACACCACATTTTTTATTCCTTTCTATTTGTTGCTTCAATGAAAAACAATAGGTCAATTTTTCTATTAGATTAATGTTGTATATATTTTTTTCCATTAATCAGGAGATCACTTATTGTCAATTTTTCTATTAGATTAATGTTATACATATATTTTTTTTGGAAAAAAATTAGGTCGATATTATTTGTTGTAATTTATTGCAACGATATATCCTAAACTCATTTTCTTTTATTTAAGTGCACCCATGAATAGTAATTTATTAAAAAGTCTAGAAGACAAACGACATACTCATAATGCATCTCGGAATGAACAAAAGTACTAAAATGAAAATATTTATTATCGCATATTAAAATTAGAGACCTTTTAATCTTATAAAAGTAAAAAATAAAAGATTAAAAATTTATAAATATTAAAATTGGAGAATTATTAATTTTATAAAAGTTAAATTAATATAATATTTTAATTATAAATAAAATTAATAAAAAATTTTTAGGGATTAAAATAAATTTTAAATTAAGATAAAAATAAAAATAAATAAAAACTTAGAGGTACATAACTTTAGATAAAATTGTAGGATAGTCTTTTTCTTTTGCCTTTTTTTAAAAAAAATAATTATCTTGGATGAATTACTATTTAGAAAGTAACATGTTATTATCTTAAGACCAAATAATAACATACTATTATTTAGTAGTTTGATTGTTAATAAGACTCGATTTGTTTATTTATTTTAAATTTTTTTATTAATATTATTATTTAGAGACGAAACAATAACGTATTACTGTTTAGAAATTAAATAATAACATGTTGTTATTTAATACCTTGATTGTTGATGAAACTTAATTTATCCATTTATTTTAAATTTTTCGTTGATATTATTATTTGAAAACGAAATAATAATATCTTCTTTTTTGGTAATTTAATTATTAACAAGACTTGATTTATCTATTCATTTTGGATTATTAGTTGATGTTACTATTTAAAGATAAAATTATAACATGTTACTATTTTTTATAATGAGACTTGATTTATCTATTTATTTTAAATTTTTTTATCAATGTTATTGTCTAAAAATAAAATAGTAATATGTTACTATTTAAAGATCAAATAATAATAAGTTGTTATTTGACAATTTAATTATTAATGAGACTTAATTTATTCATTTATTTTAAAATTTTCATTAATGTTACTATTTCAAAACAAAATAATAACATTTTCTTTTTAGTAGTTTAGTTGTTAATAAGATTTTATTTATTTTATATTTTTAGTTGATGTTACTATTTAAAAATAAAATAATAACAAACCAAATAGTAATATGATATTATTTGATAGTTTAGTTGTTAATAGGACTTAATTTTTTTTATTTCAAATTTTTAGTTGATGTTACTGTTTGGAGATAAAATAATAATATATTACTGTCTAAAGACTAAACAGTAACATGTTAGATAGTAATATTTTAAATAGTAACATATTGTTATTTGATAATTTGATCGTTAATGAGACTTGAATTATCCATTTATTTGGAGTTCTTAATTAATGTTACTATTTAGAAATCAAGTAGTAGCATCCTCTTTTTTGACAATTTGATTCTCAATAAGACTTGATTTATCCATTTATTTTAGGTTTCTAGTTGATTTTATTGTTTGAAGATGAAGTGGTAACATGTTACCATTTGGAGACTAAATAGTAATATGCTATTATTTAATAATTTGATTGTTAATGAGATTTAATTTATTCATTTATTTTAAACTTTTAGTCAATGTTATTGTTTAGAGATAAAATAATAACATCCTCTTCTTTGATAATTTAATTGTTAATAAGACTTAATTTATCTATTTATTTTAAATTTTTTTTATCAATATTACTATTTTAAAAATAAACAATAACATATTATTATTTGAGACCAAATAGTAATATACTCTTCTTTAACAGTTTGGTTGTTAATGAAACTTGATTGTTACTATCTGAAGACAATATAATAACATGCTATTATTCGGCAATTTGGTTGTTAATGAGACATGTTACTATCTAAAGATCAAACAGTAACATATTACTATTTTGAAATTAAACAATAATATATTACTATCTGAAGACCAAATAATAACACGCTTTTCTTCAGCAGTTTGGTTGTTAATGAGACTTGATTTATCTATTCATTTTGGATTTCTAGTTGATGTTATTATTTGGAGATCAAATAATAACATGCTACTATCTGGTCTATTTAGATAATAATATGCTATTATTTGCTAGTTTGATTATTAATAAAGTTTAATTTATCTATTTATTTTAAATTTTTAATCGATCTTACTGTTTTATCTCCAAATAGTAGCATCTATTTATTTTGGTAGTTTGATTATTAATGAGACTTGAATTATCCATCTATTTAAGATTTTTTATTAATGTTATTGTCTAGAAACCAAACGATAATATCCTCTTCTTTACCAGTTTAATTGTTAATGAATTTTAATTTATCTATTTATTTTAGATTTTTTATTGATGTTACTATTTTAAAACTAAACAGTAAACCAATAATATGTTTCTCTTTAGAGATCAAACAGTAACATGTTATTATTTAACAGTTTGATTGTTAATAAAACTTGATTTATTCATTTATTTTGAGTTTTTAGTTAATATTAATGTTTGGAGATAAAATAGTAATATATTACTGTTTAGTCTGCAAATAGTAATATATTATTATTTGATTGTTTTATTGTTAAGAAAGTTGTTATGGCACTACTGTACACTAAAAGAATTGGGGAGTAAAAGTTTAATATGATATTCAAATAAATTTAAATTAAGAAAAATGAGGTTAAGATTGACAAACCAATAAAAAATACTAAAAATTAAAAAAGTAATTGAAGAAAGCCTTTTTTCACTAGTTAGAGTGGGTAAAATGCCTTCGACTTTTGCAGGCACATAAATCTCAAAAAATTGTATGAAATGACATATAATTTGACCCAATCAGATAATCAAGCACAAAGTTATGGTCATTCAAAGTTTTAAACTCAATATAAACGTTTTTTCAGTCGGGTAGATTCCACTGAAATCAAATTTCTTTATTTTCTGTTAAAAGATCATAAGGAGACAAATGAAAAAGAGTAGTCATTTTTAAAAATTAGTTAACTAATCATGGAACTATACCCTTCTGAAATTTCTTATTCACGATCGCATTTTCATAATTAAAAAAAGATATTTTAGGAATATAATTGTAATAATTTATAAAACTGGCACTTACCTAAAATAAAAATCAATGCTAATACTTCTTTTAAAAGAAAGTACAAGATGTGATACTATAATACAATTTATCAATTTTTTTTTCATTTAATTGGGAGATCACTTTACCATCAATTGGATCTATTAGTTCTACAAGATACGCGACTCAAATAAAATAGAATTCTCGTTATGTTAATTATATGGATGAATTTATAATACACTATTAATACTAGTACACTATCAATTACGATCGTACATCAAATTAACAACCTTTCATGATACATTACATATTGATCTATGAACTTTCGATTTGATACAATAGATTATAATTTGAGGGAAGCCTCTCCAGCTGGCTTGAATGTCCCTCTGGGAAAGCAATCGACAAGGACATAAATGTCAATATGATTTAAAAAAATTCCATCATATATATACATGTTTACTTGGACAAATTGCAGAGTACGCTGCAGTACAATTTGGTATAGACTGGAGATCATAGAGCATAAACTACCACTGAAAATAGTGGTGATATCGGCGAAAAATTGAATTTGGGTGCTACCGACAGCCATTTCTTTTTACGATTTCAGTTTGTGTTACCATAAATGGAATTGGAAGATTAAGGTTGGGACCGCTTGTCTTAGATAGAGACGAAGCTTAGCTTTCTTTCCATGACGAGGAAAGAAAGTCGTCAGAGTGGCTGTTGGAGAAGTCAGAAAAAGAATTAACATCAAACGAACATCGTCTCTTAGTAATTAGCGTGATCTGTTCTGACCACTAGATGAGTTTGAAAATTTGATTAGAGTAGGGCAAGCAGTCCCACTGGACAGGCGGGAATATGAAGAAATGGAAAGTATCGGATTATTTTGTAACTAGGGCCACAATTTTTGTCAAAATTAAGAATCCACCCTACGATGCATGACAACGAAATGGCGGGCTGGTCTTCCAGGAAGCCACAAGATGTTGCACAGAGCTATCAATTCTATCGGTTACTTTCCTTCAGCAACTATTTCCCGCCGAAAGGTTACGACTCTAGTCCCCTTTCTTTTAGCACCTCCTCTTCTATCCTACTTGGACTTGTCGTTCCCTCACTTCCCAATCCAAAGAGCTTGCATTTATTTTGGTCCTTATTCATTCCATCGCCAGTTGCCAAAAAAGGAAAAATGAAAATCACAGTTTGGCTACTGAGAAAATCGCAAGAAAATTGACGAGTTGTGAGAAAATGGCTAAATGGTGTGGGGCACGAAACTAAAGGGGGAAAAAGGCATTGAATAAAGTATTGGGAATTCCCTTCAATTGAGGCAAGTAAGTTTTACTTAATTAGGAGTGCTCTGTCTTCGCATACAACCATGGTGGAAAATGCCTAGCATATGCCAATCGATTCCGTTTCATTTTCCATTATCCATTTCTTCATATTCTAGGAAACCAAACAATTGTTGAAAAGGAGTGCAAAAATGAAAAAGAACCATTCACAAACCTCGGTTCTAACATAATTCGCACGATTCCAACAAAAGGCATTCCTAAGCATTTTGGTCAATGGTCTCGGAGACGCCGCCGAGAACAATGTCCACCGACGACTTTAAGCACTCGCTATTATGGCATAACTTCCGTCCAGGGGAGCCACTCTAACCTAAGGATGGAACCAAAAGATCTTCGACACCATTCGTCGACGGAAAATTGCGTTTGTTGTGTAGCACATGCGAGATCGCAGCTGCCGTTGGATTGTTCATCACCAAACCGCCATCGACAGCGGAACCAAGAGCTTTTCCATCAACGGAATTGAAATTAAACGGCTTGAAGTAACCAGGCGTCGCTGATGTAGCTCGACATATTTTCTAGAGCGCAATGTTGAAGCTTGGATATTTTGTAGCGTCAACTTGGGAGTTTTCCTAATATAACAGCATTGTTGGGCCTCAGCGCAATGTCAAATATTTACCACTTCAAATGGTCATTGGGGAATGATGGTAGCCGTCCAATATACCCGCTAGCTGGTGCTATCAGGAGCAATTTTTCTGAATTGCAACTGAAGTCTGCGCCCTGAAAATATTGAGTAGAATCAAAAGTAGAACTGCAAAAGTTATGCTCAATTCATATAGCAATTTAAGCCAAAGAAAATAATGCAAGGAAGCGTATCAAAAATTCAAAAGACAAAAAGGCAGTCGTTATTCTGATAGATTCAGGATTACAATAAGGGACGTATCCAAGCATGGTGTGGTAGATACACAAGCACAGCGATAAAAGGCGATGCAAATATTGAATGCTCTTTCCAGTTACTGAACTAATAATTTGCTTGATAGTCGGAAGGACACGAGTTGAGAAGGATATATAGGACTTTATTCCTTGAAATAGGAAAATAACCCCTTACTTCCTTCCCTTACCTTTCGGTTCCACTATATTCAAACAAACCATACAAGCCATGTTAGTGTTATATGTGAGAAACAGGGCACAAAACCTCTTAATTTTGGCTGACATTCTTTGTCCTACCGCACATGGATATCTTCATATCTATCTCCTACCAAAGATGACGCCAGCATGTCCGTTGCTAAAAGGACACGATCCAACTCGATGTATTAATGCGTACCTAGTTAAATGCCACCCCATGATCTCGTGCTTGCACTTTTCATTAAAGCATACATAGTTAAAGGCTACATCATAATCTTGTGCTTGCACTTTCCGGCATCATCTTTCTCCGGATCAGTTGCCGTCAAAGACAGTCTGAACCTTACTAAACTGTAACAAGTTAATATACCGCAGAAACAACTATGGCAATCAAAGAAGAAAAATGATTATCTTTATTAACTCTGTATGTTATAAAGGGCTAATTAAAGGGCTAATTAAAGGGCAAGTAAAACTTTGCGATGTGTGAGAAGGACTTTCGAGGCCAAATATGAATCTGTAGGGTGAAAAAGGGACCTTTCAACTCCCTAGCTTCATGTTGTCAGGTATTATAGAGGGCTAAAAAAGGGGTAAATTGTATCAAGTCAACAACCAGTACGGCTTCAAAACAGGATGAACTTAAAATGCAATTCCTGAAAGTAAAATAACTCATGATTTTCAACACAAATCAAGACCACATCACTAAATTCAAAAAACCATTCAAATCCTTAGGAAGTAGGAACATTGCCGCCCCCAATGCTCATGATGAAAATCCAGTGTCGGACTGCAGTTTGAGTTTTAACTTCTCTATGATTCTAACGTACTCATTGCTTTCTCAAGAATCAAGCACGAGAGAAAAACTGACAAGGGAGCTCTATTCCAACATGAATGAACTAATGCAAGTCCAAACATGGATACAAGCTATAGAAGAATACTATAATTCTAACAAATATGGATGCGGGGACAAACAATAACGACAGATAGACGTGAATATATTTCACAAAGAAAATGAAAGCAATGAGAATGAAATCGGCTAATAAAAAGTCATTCAGATCACCTCCTCCAGTTGAAGGTAACTGGGCATCAATTGGGCTTCTGTCATATCTTGCAAATATAGCATTGGCATTCACATTGAGACATGAAAGGAGCACAATCAAATATTGGATATATATAGAGTACTCTTTCACAGAATCGGTATTTATACTTTGGAACCAAGCTTGATTTACACAAAGTTCTCCCGGTGTGCTCGTCTATAATTCTAAAATACTTAAGGTAGGATCTCCAGTTTGAAGTAAACATACAAGGAAATTAAAATATTTGCAATGTTTATGAAGAAATCATTCCAAAAAGAATGAAGCTGACCCTTGCCACTAGCTAGAAAACACCACACTTATTTTCCTAAGGCTGTTAATATCTTTATACCCGAACAGGGTCACATGGTGAAGTCGTTCACAACATGTTAACTGATCTGACAAAAATACCAGTCAAAAAACCCGCATAGAAGAAATGAATTAGGACTAGTTTGCCAATTTCAGTCAGCGCCCTCTTTTTCCAGAAAATTTGTAGAATTTCCCACGCTTATATTGATGTATCAAAGCATATTTCACAGCATGAATGGTAAAATTTCCCATTCTACAACCATGTCAACTAATTCCTTATTTCTGACGAAGAAGTCAACACCTACCAACACTCATCCAGCAAAGGGGTCAAAATCAAATTATGAAATAGTTTAAATGATTGCCAACCTAAACAAGAAACCACGATAGTTACAGCTAATCAAGGAGACATGTAACATATATAATCCATCGATGATGCAAGACAATGGACATGAGGACAGTTAAATATATTAATCCGGAAAAGATTTAAAACTGTTAATTTCAGCGAGGGTAACGGGAAGAAGACGTGGTGGGCAGAGCCACATGAAGACATAAGGGGGGTTGTTGGGGCCATCTTTAAACGCCACCCCCCCCCCCCCTCCTTCTTTTTTTCCCCTCCCTTCAAGAAAATGGCATTTGCATATATATAACAATCGGCTAAGAAGCAAGACACATATATGGCATAAAGAATGAGTTCAAATATGCCATGGTGCAGTACCGCTATATATCAACAATGGCAGTTCGTAGTACATATAAAATCTCTCAAATTCCAAAATGGATTACTGAAACCACCGTGTGCACTATAAGAAGGACCAATCTAAAAATTCTGATTCCCTAACATAGTTGAAAGATATATTCATAACATCGGTATGTGCAGAGAAGCATAATGAGTTATACTTTACAGAACCACACAAAAAAAAAAAATGCACCTAAAATGCATGTGAGCGGCTCCGATCTTCTGTATACATAAATGTACAATCCAGCTCTACAAGTCTGAAAGGCTACATAGGCACAATAAAAATTGATCACTATGTTAGAGTGGATTAACTTCTGATGCTCATGGCTTTTATAAAATCTCCCCATGACGAAATCCACTATCCCCACAATCTGCACCAGTATCCAAACCACAAGGAGAATCATACCATTTAGGATTGTCTGGGTAAAAACCATCAACCTGTATACAACCAAGGCCTACATCAGCATCTATACCCTCATCGTTTCTGATGGGTTTGGTAAGCTTAGTATCCTCACAGTCAAGGATACTCTTCTCATCAAAGTCGCTGCATTTCAACCACTTCTCAGGCTTACAAGATTCGCTTATCAGATCCTTCTCATTTCTACACTCTGCCCTCATCTGGTCCCAAGAAACAACTTCTCCTAGAGTTCGGCCAAAACTGTCTTCATCATCCTCAATCAATTCTGTGTCCTTGCCATCCCCATAAAGTTGTTCATGGTGATGATTACTCCAATTTGCCAAATCATTATCCCCAACCAAGACATCGTTTGTATGTGGCTTGTCAGGAAGCAATCCGATTGGCTTCAAACTCAATTCCCCTATATTTCTAACTTTGTTCACAATATCAAACAACTCTCTAGAAACTGAACCCAAAAACTCACCTGGGATCTTCAAAATTTTCCCTTCCAACATCCCAACTTCAGCTCTCAGTTCCTGCAATTGTTGCATAAGTGAAAACTGCAAATTTCCTTCATCCTTCCCCAACAATCCAAAATTTTCATTATCTAGGTCCTCACTCACACCATATACTGCCTCTTGATCCATCATATAGCCACCCTTGTGTCCAACAACCCGATGCATAATTCTAGCATTGCCATCTAATGGCCCTGGCTCATGCCCTGAATGCACAGCATACAGCTTAAACACTGCCATCCCCTCTTCTTGATACACGAAAGTCTTGTCCTTCTCATTGTAATTTGCAATAGGCACAATTGCCCTGATACGAAATCCACACCCACAGCGCTTTGATGCATATGGCTCCCTCTTCAAAATCTTTGATTTCTTGGCAGCAGGCTCCCCTGCTCTGTGACAAGCATAATCCTTCACCTCAGCCATAAAGGGCTTATACCTAATATACTTCTGCCTAATGCAAAGAACAACCTTATGCTTAGCCGCCAGCTGCTGAAGTTTATCAGGAACCTCCTTAGCAGGCACATCAAAAGACTCAGTATACTCAAACCTACGCCGCTTAGTCCTCGCTGCAGATCCCGAATTGGCCGCAGAACACACGGGACATGCAGCAAGACAAACCCTAATATAACTCTCGGGAATGCCATAAAATTTGGCTCCTACAGTCCAAACCTGCTTAATTCGCTCTATGGTTTCCTTTAGCCCCAAATGTTTCATATCAGTATCACCATGATAACTCATAACAATGTCTTGCCATTGATTAATATGAGAAACATACTGCTGGGAATTGTTCTTGAAACAAAGATATTCATTACCATTCTCATCAACATGGGCATTGAGCTTATCCTGGATCCGCTTCCAAGCCGTTAGATACGCTGTCTCCTCATTTCGATCCTTCCACACAGCGCGCCACGACTTGAGCACGCCTCGCGGGGTCGCCGCACGGATCTCAGCCGGCGTGGCAAGCCGCCGCTCGAGTAGGCAGCGAATCATTAAGGCGTGCGATTCCGGATTGAAGGTGTAAAATTGGGAGGAGATATGGGGTTCAGGGCTTATATAGAAGGGTTCATGAGATCGACTTTCCGGGATTGAGGACGACGGAGCCTGGCTACGACTCGGTGAGTTGGTGGCCGAGTCCGTCGAGGAATGGCTTTGTGAGTCAGATGAAGAAGATCCAAAGAGAACGATTTCAGGGAGAGAGAAAGTAGAGTCATCAGCAATGGTGGGTTGAAGAATCTGGGACGGTGGGTCTAATTCCAGATCATGGCCAAGGGGATTGTGGTGATTCAGGAAGAGATCTTCCTCATCTTTACTGGTATTCATGGAAGAATAAAATGGGGTTTTGAAAAAAAAACCGAAGAATTTGAAGAAGGAAACGGAAGTGACTACGGACAGTAAGATTGTTGTTAAGGTTGTCTCTCCGTGTTTAATTGTCCCTATTCTCGCTGTGCAGTTTCATCTGATACTTTTTAGGTGGGATTCAAGGGTTTTTCTCTTTCTCTCTCCGTCTACGTCTATATCTCAACTCAGAATAGTCTTCCTCTGTGAGCTCTTTATATTCTCAGTCTTCTATTTTTATGGCTTTGGATAGATTTTTAATTGCGTCAATTTATTTCTCGGTACTTTTTATAAATTTTCTTCCCATCTTTTTCTCTTCCATCTCATGCTGATATTGTTCTTTGATACTATTTATTTCTTATATTTATTATTATTATTGGGGAAATTTCATCCACACTCCTAAATCTATCGATATTCTTACATAGATTTATTTCATTATTCTGAAATGCAGTTTACACTTATTTTTAAGTAACAATTTCACCTCTTGAGAGAATTTATTTGTGAATTTCTTGTTTCTTAAGAATTTTAGTTGCAACTAATTCATGTTTTCAAAGGCTAAAAACAAATGAAAACACGATATGTATCAATGTTATAAGAATAAAACTCAGTTATAAATCAGCAATAACTAGTGGATGAATTTCTTAATTTGAACTTATATTACAGTGGACAGTATATAAGTTTTTGGTTAGAATTTGAAATCTAACTTTAGAACTCTATTTCAATACCTATGCATTGCTAAAAAATGAAATAAATCGAAAAGTTTGAGATTTAAATGATAATAAAATACCATAATAAATTAAATCGAAATGGTAATGGCCTTTTATATATATATATATATATATATATATATATATATATATATATATATATATATATATATATATATATATCTTAGGAAGTAGAAATGGGCATTCAAGCATTTAAGAATTCCTTTATTTATCAAATTAGTTGAGTTCTTCTAAAATTTTGCACCTTTAAAAGTGTTTTCTATATCTTTGTGCACAAGAGAGATTCTCTTTTAAAGATTTTAGGCAGTTTTGGAAAATCCCCACTCTGCCTAAGATCCAATTCTTTCTTTGATTTTATCTTCTTAAATGAGTTCCTACTAAAGAAATTCTAATAAATAGAGACATGAATGTTCCTCCAAACTACATGCTGTGTCAAGTAGGTTTATTTTGTATTTTCTATATTTTAAGGGAGTACCCACTATCATGTCCTTCGAGAAAAAGTTGAAAATTCCCCCTAATTGTAAATTATCCTTTCATTTTGATTTTTCCCTCCAAATTAAGACAAATATCATGTCTAGGGAATTCTACAAGAGCTAAATGTCCTTTAAGTGTGTGTTTTCTTTTGTTGTTTTAAAGTTTGTGAATTGGTAAGAATGATATTGTTGTCAATACTGACCAAGGAAAAAATAAATTTAGAAAGATATGTTTAGGCCAAAGTAATGGAATTTTTTACTATTGTGAGTGCTAGCAAAAATACCACTTTAAAACTCATTAAAGAGATTGCTTGGTCCCTTCTCCTTCAGACCATTTCTTGCTCAATTCGAATGGTCTTGCTCAAAATAATCTTAGGAGAGATAGCAATGATGCTCTGATAAGAGATAGTTTAGTTCATTAGGTTGTAGGTTGTCAAAAAGGATTAGGAGTAATTTCAAATTTTATGACCTCAAAAATAGGTTGCAAATGGCTCTGAATAGGAACTTAATGCCTATTCAAGCTAATCTAGATGGTTTATTTATTATACAGGTAATTTGTCATAACAAAAATGTATGTTTTATATTTGTGGAAAACCTTATAGAAGATTATAGGCACATGATAGAATTGGCAAGTGTTATGAAGTTAAACTACTTTTATATGGTGGAGAATAACAATGTTGCAAATTCAAAACTAAAAACGTTATTCTATAGTCTAACTCTTTATTAATTTGGGACAACCCTTTTAAAATATGTGTTTTGTTATTAAACTATGATAAAATTGAGCCTTAATGCCTAAACTTGTTTTTTATACCTAATTTTAAAGAAAGTTCTTTGTTTTACCAAGAAAAAAGATATATATAAGATGTAACTTAGAGTAATAAAGTAAGAAAAAGTAAAAATAAGTGTAAAAGAATGACCATGACATAATTCACCAAAACCAAATATCTAGATTGATAAAAAAAAAGTAATAATTGGATTTAACTCATGTAAGCCATGTGAAAACAAGGAGTAAGAATGAGTACGTTGCAAGAATAGTAACCTAAACTCATTTGATAATAATAACATGACTTAACTAATATTTGCTTGATTGAGAGAACCTTTTCTCCTTTTTTCCCCTTCTCTTTAGATTATTAAACTTCTATCATCATACTTAAAAAAAATTCAATAAAGAATATATTCATGAGAAACAATTATATTACCATTCATTTTTTCTAAAGTCACATCTCTTATTTATAAGGTAAGAATTAAAATGAATGTAAAGCCATTATTATAGAATGTATTTAATAAATAATGAATATAGTTTTACGATTGCCAATATTTTTCAAAATCTTCGTATAGTCTTATCCTTGTCAAGACAAGACCATGGTCATAAAAATTGTTACATCAAGATATAGATATAGTCTAATAAGGCAAAAATGATCTAGTTTTGAAAAATATGTCATTGTATAATCCAAATCATTATATGGCTTATTGATATTCCTTCAAGGATATGGATTTTTTTTACTTTCAAATAAGCATTCAAACCTTAAAATCTTGAGTAATCAATCAATTACAACAAATAACCAAATCTTATAACAATTGGAGGGAGTGAGTTACGATAATTATTTGAGGTCATTATGCTATCCTAATTAGTTATAGGTGCAAATTGCTTAAAATAACCAATATGACAAAACTACAACCTTAAACATCAATATACATAGTAAAAACATAGCTGCTTTTAATACCAACTTCAAATTTTCATGTTTTTACGTACAAGTGAATTTTAAGTTTATGAGTATTAATTAAAAAGCTTATAATCCCAAATTCCATTGGAATATGTCATAGACTAAATTCAAAATTAAAAACAAAAAACTAATGGCTTGTTTATAAGTTAGGAAACTAGAAGGCAATAAAAAGAAAGGGAGGATTGTGACCAATTTTATAACCAACTTCCTAATTTTGGATTTTTTAGGAAACTAACTCTTATTTCATTTCCTTTACCTACCATTCTTCTCTATCCAAATAGACGTTATGATATGAAATAAATGTTATTCTATGCTTACTCAAAGATGACCTTGAATAGCTTATTTTCAACTAATTTCCTTTGATAAAGTCTTTCTTGCCCTTTTTTCCCCCTCAAGTTTGCAAAATTCTCTTTTTCATCCTTTATTATGCTCACTTCATGGTGCAAAAAATGAATATTTGTGCTAATAATTTTCTTTGATAAAGTCCTTCTTGCCCTTTTTTGTCCCTCAAGTTTGCAAAATTCTCTTTTTCATCCTTTATTATGCTCACTTCATGGTGCAAAAAATGAATATTTGTGCTAATAATTTTTCTCATGCTTAACTTTAACAACTTTACTTATGATTGACATTTTAACAAATTTGATGCACATAAAATTTGCTTATGGGCAACCAATTGCATACACAATCATAAAAAGTAAAACAACAATTTCATTTCACCAAAAGTTAATTCATATAATAATATCTCCAAGTAAGCAATTATAGGCACTAATTTAATGAAGAATAACATTTTATAATCATAAATTTTCTTGAATAATCCTGTAATTTAATGGTTCATTATAATCAAGAACTCAAAATACTACCCACAAAGAAGAAAGGTTATTCGATTAATGTCAACTAGTTTCATTTTAATATCACCTAATTTTACTAATTACATGTTAGAAAATTGATAAAATTGATCTATATGATAGGATCATGATAATGTACCTTTCATGTTGATCTGAAACAATCTACAATTTTGATAGCGATTAATAAACAATATAACCTAGTTTTACACTTTCACAACTAGGTCATTGAAAATGAGGTTTTAATTGCCTCCTTGTTAAATTTCTTGTGGTGGTACTTAATGTGTAACATCACTTTGGAACATATTTGTATGTAAGTTTTTCTAAAATGGAAAGAGGATTTTAGCTCAAATTAATTGAATTTAGGCCTTATTGAAGCCTATATTAAAATATTATACATTAAACAATTTTTAACATTTAAATTGTATATTGAAGGTGGACTTGGGCTTGTTCTTATTAGAACATAATGATATAGCTATTTTTTTTTCAAAGAACTAGCTTAAAGACAAGAGAATTAGTCATTCTACACCTTGTTTTCATTAAAGATCCTATTAACTGGTAAGGATAACCACTAGCATAAAAAGATGTTTTGTACACTTTTCTTTTTTGTAGTTTTGTTCCTATATCAAATGTTTTTGTAGTAGAAATATGGTCTTTTAGGAAGCAACCAAAATAATAACTCATCATGGCTAGCCATTGTGCTACTTAAATGTTTTTTAATTTTCCCTCACATTGAAGTTTTTTTCCATCCTTAATTATAAAATTATTGTAATTTTTTATTTTATTTTTTAAACTAAGAAATAACATAATTTCATTTAACTGAAAAAGTGATAATGAAATATAACATTGTTAATGATAGGAGGTCCTTTAACGTAGAGCCAAATTCACTCTTATAACTTTAGATACCAATATATAGCCTTATGAGTTGTCTTATTCTTGGATTGAGGATACTAGGTTGAGCAAATTTAATGAACAAATCTAAATAAAAAGGAAACCAACTTAAATCTAGTTAAAAACTTCCAAAGACATTTAATAACTTTCAACAAAATATTAATCGCTAGTTTATGATCACTTTCTATTATAACAATCATTTCATATAAATTATAAGCCACCATTAAGGTCTTTTAAATTGCCATAAGCTTAATAGAAAGTGAGGATTTGCATTCCACATTATGATACCTTCCTCACCAAAATTACAATTGAAATTTGACACTTGAACCATGTAGCATCAATGTTAAGTTTAACTATGTCCAAGGGTGAGGCAAACCAATTTACAAGTTAATTTTAGACAATGAAGGAAATGTTGAAATTAGTGTTCTTTGGATTTTGATGAATCATTGTTATTCCTCACAAATGTCAATGGTGATTTTTATAAAGATTCTCTCTTCATCAATGGTTTAATTTCAAAAAACTAAGTGATTTTGTGCCTCTTGTATTCTTTTTGTTAAAATGGTAGCAAAAGCACAAAGCCTTCTTCTCATATTAGAATTCATATCAGTATTCAGTTGGTCCATTCTAATTGCTAAGAAATAAATAAAATCCATCATAGATTGTGAATGGAGCTAGTTAATGTTTATCTTTTGGAAGTGGAACCAAAAAGGTCTATTCAAATCACATTGCTATAGTAAATGGAGTTCTATTTCACTTATCATGTTGTACAGAGGACACAATTAATTACCATTGTTATTTAGAGCACTCGCTGTTATTTTTATTAGTGATACCCTACTTGTAAACCTCCATAACAAGGCCTAAAGTTGATGCTATATTTCTATTTCCTATAATTTTTCCATACATTGCTATTACTTTGGATATTCTTATGTGCGATAACTAAATGATAATTAGATTTAGTTATGAAGGAACCCTAGGTATTTAAAGCTTAATTATCTCTATTAGGTTATGGAATAAAGAGAAATGTGTTAAGAATATAAGGCACTAATTTTGACTTAAATAATAGATTTATTAATGGGTTAATCCATTCTTATCTTCCATTAATTATCTTAATGAGATCACATACGAGTATATTTTGGTCCATAATAATTGCTTCATTTAATATAGGGTTATATTCAACTTAATTTTAAACCCAAAGTTTTTAAACCACCCTTATTAAACTAACATGACTCACGATGTAGAAAACCCTTTATTTTATTAGTAAGATACTAGATATGATTCCTTTCCATGCCCACAATCTATAACTAGTCAAACCATCACCAAGTAGGGTCCCACTTTGTAGATACTTGGTTTTAAAACATTTAACCTAAAATTTATTTTGCTAAGTTAGTCGTCCAAGTGAGTTTAACTAATAATATAGAATTAATATCCCTAAAAACTTTAAAACTAAGACCACTAGTTAGCTTGGTTGAGCTAAGGAATAGCCATGACTTTAGGTAGTAATAATAGGATTTATCATCTACAATTTGTCACCAAAACCTTCTGCATATATTGCCTATTTTATTGTATATGTATTTTTCAACAGGATTACTATTCAATAGAATTGAAAATGAAATTTTAGAAATGCAAGATTAATTCAATGATCAAATTTAGAGTTAAATCCTAATAAATGTAGTATCTTTAGAACAAATAACCACTTAACCTTATCATAACCTTTTGCATGTCCAACTTAAGGCCCATTAACCATCAGAACCTTTCTTTTTATTAAAGGTATGAACTAATTCTTATGTTAGAAGAGCATTTTAGCTATCCATCTCCCAAGTATAATAATTACCTAAGTTAGAGATATTAATTTTCAAATAGCTAGCATCAAATGATTAGTAATAATCGTAGATATTATCTTGTATGAGAGATTGCATAAGCTTATACATTAATAATTAGTAAAGGATTTAGGTCTTGGAACCTTTGGTATAAAAATAATTTAACTATAATTTAACTCCTTTAATATAAAACTTAAATGAGAAAAAAGGTTAGACCACCTTAAATACCTGATCCCTTATTGTCTCCTATCATTCCATCTAGTCCATAGCCTTTAATGGATGCATATTGCATAAAGTCTCCCAGATTTCTTTCCTTGAAAGAATTTTGCATATTTTTGCATTTTCCTCCTCTGTAATAATAAAAGTAATTAAGTCATGCAATTTTTCAACTGTATTAACTTGTTTACTATGAAGAAAGTTGTTGAAAACCATGGATAAAATGATTCCGTATTAGGTCTCTATTTTCCAACTAATTTCTATCTCATAGTTGAATAACAAACTATATTGTTTTTCCTTCTACAAATGATCATTGACAAGTGAAAGAAAGTTAAATTAGTGTTATTATGTTCAACCTATACCTTTTATGATATTTACTTCCATATTTCTTCTTATCTCACTAGCTATTTTTGGACGTAAATACCTAGTTGAACCTTAAGTTTTTTTATTTTTTAGTGTTAGATCTTTTATGCAAAATTTTTTAAGTGCTTAGTGAAATCTTTTAAGTTATTCATGATAATATCCAAAGTGAACTTATTATAAAGTTGAAGGGCTTCTTAAACTTGTTTGATCTTATGAACCAAGTTAAAAGCCATAAAGCTATTAGTATCAATTACCCAAGCTGAGGGGATTACATCTTTACATTTTGAATCCTTTAGCTAGGTTGTGATAAAGGGAAAAGTACTAGATAATCTATCCAAATCCCCTATAGTATCCAAAATTATTGGATTATGATAAGAATGACTTAAATAAATATGTGTTACTATGGCTCTAGGGAATTGAAGCATCCATTCTAGATTAGTTATAACTCTATCTAATCATTCTTGATATTCTAAACACTGACCTTCCTATTATCCTAAGTATAAGTTTAACCTATGAATGGAATATTGTTCTTACAAGAATTTAACCCATTGCACAATAATAGAAATTTTCCATAACCTAAAACATGAAGAAAAGGCATCAAATTAAAGCCTCTCTCAGACATAAAGAAGGGCTATGAATGTAAAAGGAATGCATCACTCCTCAACCATATTGCAATAATTAAATTGCATTATGTGAATTAAAGCATATTACTTCTATTATTAAAAAGGTGATATGTGGATAACCCTTTCATCAAATCACTTATGCAATTAACTGTGACATCAAGACAGGGATGTTTGGTTCCTATCACTGAAGTGATATCAAGGTAAACTAGGGCCACCCTAGTGATGCTATTCTTATCATAAGTCATAGCACCAAGATGAAGTACATTGTACTCTTATTGCATTTCATAATATTAAAATTATGGTATTAAGGCAAAGTATCTTTGTTCCTATCATATAATTGTGACATCAAGGTGGAACATAACTATTCCTATTACGTGCCTAATCGATCCATTAACCTAACACTTGATCTTCTAAAAGGATGATTTTTCATGGAAACCCAGGCCATACCCTTTCCACTTATACTTTATGTTGAGGCTTAGAGTAAACAGATGCCAAGATTTAGCAACAATCATCAAAGATCACCTTTTTTAGCTAGAACTTAATAGTAAATTACACATCTTTAAAGTATCAAAAAACCTATTTCCACCACCTTTATAGGAAATCATGGTGAAATAGATTAGTTGGATTGAAGTATTCATTCAGTACAAGCTTAAAGTGTCATAAATGGCTTCTTTGAACTTAAATCCTTTACACTTTGCATAGGTATAAAGAACTTAGAAATATTATCAAAATGCAACTTTGAAAATGAAAATACATTAACACAAGTGGCGAAGTACGCTTTACATGCCTACTTGACCTCTGCCCAATGAATTGTCACCTTAAACCTTTCTTTTTCATGAAATATTTATAGAATGCAAACATGCAAAATCCATTTTCAACTTAAGACTTACTCTAACAGGGGAAATTGCACTACTAAGACTTGATTCAACCACTAAATTGTCTTCTAAAACCTTAAGCTTCTTGCAAAACCTAGTACTAACCTCTACTGAGATTACCATTTTTCCTTTATAAATATCCCTTATTAAATCAACAATGGTAGAGCCTTTACACCCCTCACTTAGCCAAAATTATGCCTTAAAACTTCATTTAAACATTTTCACTAGAATGTTTTGCATAGAACCACATATTATAGTCATCTTCTAATAGCAAGTTAAAAGGTTTTCTATTATTTTCCCTATAAGCAAGCATAAAATGCTTATTTCTCTTCACTAAAAGATCAAATTACCTAACTCCTATGCATCATACTTATGCTTTCTCACTTTCTTAATCACCCTATCATAAAGAACCTCGAATAAACATTAGTCCTTCTAATTGTATTTACAAACTCTTGGAAGGCTACATCATTAGAATTATCTACAAGTCTATCCCTTCTTTTATCATATGTATTCAATAGAGCACTAAAATCACCTAAAATTGCCTATAGTCCCTCTAATGAATTACTAATATAATATAGTTAATTCCATAAGTCATACTTGCCGAAATAATACTAATATGATATAGTTACTTCCATAAGTCATACTTGCCAAAATAATTTGTTATACCATATGCCCTAGCTAAGAAGTATGCTTCAGAGCATCCTTCATTCATTATCTGTGCATGTATAAGCCTTTTTATAGTTTGTAATATCTAAACCTACTAGCCATATGAATGTTAGTCCTCCTATTAAGAATAATTTTTTGAAACTACACATTGAACTATGCTTAGAATAGGAACTACATTCTTTATAATAGTAATGGTAGCCTTTATTTCACTTAAAATTATTCAGTTTAGGTAATGCGCTCAAACTAAAGCCATAAAGGCTTTCACTATCTTGATATTGTTTATGCCATGATAGTTCCAAGCTAGGAACTTTATGGCAAGGCTGTTAACACCCATTTTTATCCAGATAATAATAAAATTGAAATAAAAAATTTTAAAAATATAAATAAATAAATTATACATGGTAAGTCAAAATTTTTGAAAAAAGTAGAAGAAAAAAAAGTGCTATCAACACCCTATACTATACCCTACACCATACCCACCTATTATGCATGCATTTTCTTTCTTTTTCTTTATATTCATTGGTGACTATCTTGAAAAAGTTAGCCACCTACCAACTGAGGTTTTCATTAACAAAACCCCCATTATTCAATTTAGTGAAGGATTGGCCAAGTGTCCACATGACTTTTTTTTTCTTTTAGCTCTATTTTCTAGCTAGTTATCAATGAAAGGTCCAACCTTATTGAAGCAATTTTGAATTATAAATCACAAGACCTATTTCTACCTTAGAGGACAAACCTTATTTCCTTTAATTAAGAAGAGGAGATGAAGAAGCTTGGTTTGAGCTTAAAACTCTCTCGCTCTCTATCTACTCTTTCTCTCTTAGCTTTTTTTATTTTCTACTCCACCAAAGAAGTAAAAACTAATTCAACCAAGCCATTCTAGAAATAAATCCAAACCTCTCATATTATGTAGTCCTTAACTATAGCTTAAGTAAATGACAAGAAAAGAAGCAAAAATGATGCTACGCTTGTAATTTCTTGAAAAAAACTATTTATGTGTTAATCAAATCTTACAAACACATAAAGAAGCTCCAACCTTTTTTAGAGGTCAACGTCTACAATTAGGATGGTCCATGCTATCAGGTACCTTTCACTAATTTAATCACAAGTGTGATTAAAATGGAAGGAGAAATATTTAGAGATTTTAGTAATACAAGCTAAGTAGATAGCAAACTTGTGCAAGCATTTCAGAAGAACTTGTTGCAAGCATACGGAGTAGGTAAAGGATGAGATAACATTATATTGTGTCCATCCCACTCTAGATTTTTTTTATTTTTAATTTTCTATTTTTATTATTTATTCTTGAACATTTGCTTTTTATGTTTTAATAATGTTGTAGAATATTATTTTGTGCAATTTCTATTACAAAATAAATTAAAATAGACTAAAAATTTAGTATATTTTAATATTTTTAAAATGAGAGGCATTTTTAAAGTTAAATCAGACAAATCAATTAAACTAAAAAATCTTAATATTACTACACATAAAAATTATTTTATTTTCATCATGTGTACTTATAATTTATATTTATATTTATAAATTTTTTTAGACATTTTGTGATAATGAAATAATATTGAAATTAATCGCATGTCTAATAAGTATGATTTCAATTTTTTTTGAGCAATTTCTTTATTTAAATTTATCTATGAAGTTAGATAAATTTGATATTTTAAAAATTATTGAATAACATTGAAATTAATTTCAAATACAATTTCAATTTTCTTGAATAATTTCTATATTCAAATTTAGCCATGAAGTTAGATAAATTTAATACTTTAAATAATAAAATTATTATTGATTTGATACTTTTTAAAATAAATCACTAAAATTTTGCATAAATTTGTAAAAGGAAAGCCAAATAAAGTTAAAAAATGGTATCAAAAGTTACACTCATTCTTTAATAATTTTCTCTCTTAATTTGCATTTATAAATATTCTCTTAATACAATTCAAATTAATTGGATAAAAATTATTATTTTGACATGTCATTTTTACAAATAATAAAAATATATGCTTATATTGTATCAAAGTTAAGTAATCTAATTATAGGTGTGATTAAATAGTGCTTAACATTATTGAGACATTTTTTTCATTCAAGTCCTTTTACAAAGTTAGACTAATTTGACAGCTAAATTAAGTAAAATTAAAATGATCGTACTAGTAATTTTATAAAATATTAAAAATTAAACTAATTAGAACATATGAATATTATTGTAGCATTGCAAGAGTGGTGTCTAAAAAATTTCTTTCTTCATTTTTGTTTTAGAAAATTATTTTCATAAACACTACTCTGTAGCAATTACTATAAGCATATATATTATTCCACATAATAATAGTTTTGTGCCACCCACTTTTATAAGTACAATGTATCACTTTTGATATTATAAAATGTAAAGTAGGATATACCAATTATATATTTTTTTAAAAATACATATATTATAATAAGGATTATTATAATTTATTTTAAAGATGGAATTAGAATAAATGTACAATTTTTATTTGAATAGACATTATAAGGTGTTAATACTTTTCCTACATATAACCAACTCCCAAATTTAAACTCTAGAAACTTAAACCTCTTTTAGTATTTTAATCACACCATTAAAAAAATTGATTAATGGCAACTTCATTTTTTGTTAATTCATACTTCAACATTCTGAGTAGAGACGAAATCGTTACCCTTTTACCATTCTAATGTGGGGTATGTAGGATAAAAGCCAAAGGTTTGATAAAGCTACTTCTTTAGCCATTTCCTTAGTTAGAGAGGTACCCTTAGCATCCTTTCTAACTAGTGTTTTGAAACCCAGCCCAGCTATTGACTTGGCAAGGTAAGCAGATTAAGGTTAGATCGGTTTAACTGATTAAACCAGGTAATTAAACCAAATGCTATATTTTTATATATAATGAATGATATATTACATATATGCATATACTTTATTACTCTATTTCTAAAATAATAAATAAATATTAATCTTACAACAATTATATTATTCATCTAACATAATTTTAGTTTAAATGAAATGTAAATGACAAAAATTTTTTCTTTAATCTAAATTACTTTCATATAAGTATTAATTTTTTCATTTAATAGTCATTAATTTATAATAAAAGCTATTTATTATGATCTTCATAGTTTACCAAGAATTAAAAAAAAATTCTTTTAAAATTCTTGAGTTTAAATTCAAAAATTTTAAAACTTTGTTAATCTATTTTTATAAGAAAAATTTAACATTTTTTTTTTGTTTTTGAATAATTAAAATTTTTCAAATTTTTTTTATTACTAACCTTTTAAATTCAATATCTTAAAATATTTGTTTTACTTATCTTGCTACATATATGGAATAAATTAATTTTCAATAGTTTTTGTTTCTTTTTACATTACACTTTCTTACTTAAGGCTTCTTTTTTTTTCATTTTTATATTAGACTTCCAAGTTAGATTGGAATTAAATTCTATTAATTTGTAAAAAAAAATGAACTAGGTGGATGGGTTGATTGGGTCACTAATTCAATCATAGGTTTTATTGGGTTGGATTAGGCTAATCTAGATTTTTGGCAAATTTGAGTTTCAAGGTTGACTTGGCCCATTTTAGAGCCCAGATACCGATTTGATCAATTGGATCAGTCAAGCTAGTTCATGTTTTAAAACAATGTTTCTAACTCTATTATTCCATTTAGAAATTGAAATATGTGGTTTGATAATGTTCTCAATGTTAAATTTGCCTAACGCAAAGTGGGCTCTTCTTAAGGGAGTTAAAAGTCCTTAATTACTTTTTGTCTATTGTCTATATGAGTGTCCCTAGTATATAACTCCATTACCTTCTCACTTTTATGAACCTTGTTTATTTTACTATTAGGTGAATCAATATTATCTTTACTCTTGTTCTAAATATTATGGCTTTCGATTCTAGTGGTAGGTGTTATGCTTACTTTTGTAGAAATTAACTTAGATAAGGCTAAAGTAGAAAAACAATTCTTTTGCTTCGATTTTGTTTATTACACTACAAAGTTCTCCACAATATCACATATGAATGATGTAATAACTTTTGTCTATTTTGGATATGAATCTTCATTTTCCAATTGTGATATGTAAACTTCAGCATCCTTTAGCAATTTAGTGACATATTCCATTAAACAAGTAATTTCCAAACTTTATGCCTTTATTGCACAAGGATTGGTATTTAAAGTGTTAGCCCTTTATTAATAGATCTTTTTAATGCTTTAAGCATGTTGTGATTTTGATTTTACACTTAAGCATTCCTTTAAAGAATGTTGACAAACATCTTCAAGGTTTTATGCAGGTGGGACACATATCTAAGGTTCATACATTTGAAAATTTCCTTCTCCTAGAAAGATCTATGGATTAGTGCAATTTACTTGTTCATGCTTAATAATCTCAGATCCATAATATATGTTTTATAATTTCTTAAACTTGAACACTGTCATTGCTTTTTTATCCACTGGATCTTAAAAACTAAACACCTAACGATAGTGGTTTGGTCATGTTAACTAAGGCTTAAATTTGCATGAAATCTTTAAGTAGCTAGCCATTCTGATGTGGATTTTCCATGTAAATTACCTTCCTTATTTTCACCTTTAGTCTTACAACATTTTCCCTTTGCATGAAGTCTAAGGGGAATATATTGTATCTCAACCTAAAATTATATTTTGTTAAATTGAACCTCATAAACACTTAGAATTTAATCTTATTCTTATAGGCTACCTATGATATTCCAATGGCAGTTTTGCAGCATAAACCCCACTTTATCCTATGTTGGGAAAGTGAATTTGTAAAAACTAAACCTAACATCCATAATACTTATACTATCAGAGGCATTCTAACTTTTTTGAAAAATAATTTAACTATTCTTCTATTAAAATTTTTATCAAAAATGATATTCCCCGCCATCACTATAGCAATCCTATTAGGAGAAGAACTGCAACAAAGTTTTACAATATATCATCACCCTTATTATCTTTAAAATTAATAACCTCATAAGGATCCCTCATAATAGTTGACATTAAAAAACTAATGATATAACTATATAATGGATTTATAATAAGAGACACCAAGGAATATGTAGTGGTTTACACTAATAAATCTTAGTAATGCAAATGGTTTAGAGAACTAAAAGCTTATAGTTTAGAGCTATAGATGTATCAGTAAGCTGAGAATAGTAAGGCAAAAATTTTTAGGTGAAAAAAGAAGAAAAATATCCTTAATGATATATTTGAAACTTCATTTTTTATTCCCATTATTTCCTTATCATGCCTCAATTATTTTCCTTGTTAAACATTAAATGAGGAAAGTTAACACACACACGCACACATATACACACAGATATCATTTCCTCTAAGAAGTATATAATATATGTATATATATATACAAAGTACCTAATTTTTATTGAAAATAACTTACACTAAAAGAGTATTATGGTAATTTTATTTTCGTTCCAAAGGACACTTCTTATTCTCCTTCATCTGAATAATCTCTCTCTCTCTCTTTCTCTCTTTCTCCATTACTCTTTTTATTTGTCTTTTCTTACTTGATGAATCACATTTCATAAGTTAGTTTGTTATTTAACTTAAATGCAAGTTTGGTCCATCATAAAACACAAATTGTACAATTTTTGTCTAATAATTTATTTTGATCCCTTTAAGTATTAAATTAGTGTAATTTTAGTCCTTTATTTGATTTTTGTTAATTTTTATCAATTTCTATTAAGTTTTATCAATTCTTGCTTGATCTTTAAGCATTCACTACATTAATTTTTGGTTAAATTACACTATAGGTTCTTATAGTTTTGCACTTTTTCTAATTAGGTCCTTCCACTTTGAAAGTTTTGAAATTAAGTACCTATACTTTGAATAAATTTCTAATTAGTCTTTGTCATAAGCAATCTATCAATTATTGATAAATGGCAAATAAAATGATGAGTAGGCTATATTTTTGCTAACTTGGACATGTTAAATTAGATTCCATTTAATCTAAGGGTCTTATACTATTCCCACATGACTTGGTTCCATCTCTAAAATGTTGGCTTTGTCCAAAATAGTTGTAAAAATAAGGTTTGAAATGGTGGAGATATCTTTATCATGGAGAAGCATAGAGATGAAGGTCTTGATTGCCAGTAGTAGTGTTTAAGAATGATGCTTATGCGAGTAATAAATCCTTTAGCTAACTTAAAGATATAAACTAATCCAAAATGAAAGTTCTTATGGTGCAAAAATCACAAGATGATAAAATGGCATTCATTTTGTTATTCATATTTGCTTTATTCTTGCTTTTATAAAGAAGTTATTTTTTTCTTTTTGTGTAAACCCTATATTCTTGTGGATGATTTGAGCGGTGGACCTTCATTTTGAAGATCAAGCAAGAGATGTTAATTTTTAAGCAAGAAGTAATCATACCCTTTTTAAAAAACATAGTGAAAATTTTGAAATTATGCCTAGCATGTATGCTGTAAATGGTAGTTATGGCTACAATGTCATTGTTGCAATTTAGTAAGGGAGCATAATTTAGAGTTTTGCATTTTAGAAAGAGAGTTAATGATAGGAATTAAATGAAATGTTTTAGTTTAGTAGGTTCCTCTAAGCTCTAAATTTGGTAGAAAAATCCTTATAAAATGGCATTTTGATTAATATTAGTAAGAAAAAGTGTTGTAAAAATGAGAAAGAAATTCATCAATGAGAATTTTGGTCATTATCATTTTGTTATTACTGTAATGCCAAAATTATTAATATGTTGATTCCCAATTTTATGCAAATCAAAAGCATATTCTGCTCCTTATCTCCATTCTTGGTTAAAAAAAATTTACAAGTTTTAACATTTAAATGTTAGATAAAAGACTAGGTTTTTTCTTTTCTCATTATGTTAAAAGGAAGAATTTAATTAAATGCAACCATTTTTTATTACTTTAATTGTTGAGGAAATAAATGTTAATAATAAAAGTTAGAGACAATTGAACATAACTAGCAAGTTTATAGCCTTGAATAATTGTTGAAATTGTTACTATTGGTTATTTCTCTGAAAAATGCACTAGCTTTTATAGATCCATGCATTAGTCGTACAATGTACAATAATTATAAAGTAAAAAATTATAAAAAAGTAGAGGTTAGAGCTAATCAAGGAGCTCATTACACAAGAGGTTTTGGCTTGTCCAATATTATGATAACAACATAAATGTCTCCACTAGCATAAGAAACAAAACACCAACTAGCTACATCACTGTTACATACTTTAACTAAATGCCCACCTATATAAAGAAATAAAATATAGCTAAAATCAAGTTTTCTAACATCATGATTCAGTAGGTAATTAATGCCTTATAGTTAATTGGTGTAAGTGGTTATGAGACATTTTGTGTTCCATTTGTGCTTAGTCTTAGCTTCTTCATTATTTATAGTTTCTTTATTAATGTGTTACATTTACTTTTAACTATTGTGTTCATGGCTTGCATTGATCTTAATCTATTTTCCTCAGCTAGTTGTAACTTTATTGTTACTTCCTTTGAAGTTGCCCTTTCACTCCCATTATTAACACTTCTTTTTCCCTTGCCATCATTGCTAACACCTTTTTTACTTTTAATACTACATGTTGTTTAGTGGTGTCCATATTTTTGACATTTTGAAAATTTAAGGCTTGTTCCAATTTTTCTTAATTTATGAGCAAACTCAAGTTCATTAGGTTCTTTTCTTCTCAATGTCTTAGGCTTACTTGATAGTTTTCTAGATCTTGGAGCCAAAATGATGCCTTTACTTAAGGAAAACCATAATTTTTCTCCATTTATAAACTGCATAAATGGTTCATTATAAGTTTTATAGGTGGTTGGCAAGTAGAAGTTACTGATGTAGTTAGCTAGCTCATCACTTATGAAGAAGATGCATGCATAAGTATGCCTACAAGGTAAGCTAGTTAAACCCTAAAAATTGTAGCTATAATACCTACCTTCGATGTGAATAATATTTTATTAATATTTTTTCTCATATTTAAGCCTTTTAGGATAAGATGATACTTAATTGAATCAATTCTATATTAATTTAAGATTAATTGCATTAATTTGAACTTGATTGAATTTCAAGCTTAATGCTGAATTTTTGGCATTGTTTCAATTTTTTATCATAACTTAAGCTCTGAATGTTGGATTTGGATGATCCTTATACCATTGGAAAGCTAAGAAAAAGTTATGCAACTTTTTAGTTTGTTTAAAAGCCTAGTTTTACCATCTTAAAGGTCAAAAGTAAGCACAAACTTAGCTAAATGTTGCTATTCTGATCCATACTTGACCCTATTGTAATGATTAATTCATATATGGAGCTCCAAGTATCCAATTGATGCAAGTCCAATTATTACCTAATATCAATACCTCATCATTCATAAAGCCTTTTTGAAGAAACTAAGTCATTTTAAAAGCTAAAAAAGATAGATTGATGGCTGATTATGTCAACTTAGACTGGATTGAGTTGTCTGTAGTATTTTAACTATAACTTGAGTTAGGAATGTCGAATTGAGCTAAAATTTTAAGGGTAGATTCAAAGCTACAAGTTTTTAGTTCAGGCCCAATGCTAATTATGCCTTAAAGGTTAGCAATAGTTAGATGGTAGCTAAGAATGAAAAGAAGACAAACAATTTTTTTAAATTTTCTAATTTTTATTGTGTTTTATCTTTTTAATGAAATGCTAATTCCCTTTGAGTTAATTCAAGGAATTTTGAGGCTTTTCTTCTTTTGGATTATGAGATTCTGAATTGTATGGTGATATTTGTAATTGATTTCTCTTTTTCTTCCTATATCTTTTTTTATTTACATGAGTTGGTTAGTTTGAATGTTGATTCGATATAATCTAGATTCAATCCTGAGGTTCATGGTTTGGAATCGGTAGTGAATTTTAGTTAATTAATCATGATTCTTTATAGGAGAAAAGGGAATGAATGGATGGTTTAGGATTCTAAATTAATTCATTTAATTTTACTAAATTCTATTTTTAAATTAGTTTTGATCTAACTTAAGAGTTATGATGATTGTCTAACTTTGCTAATCTTAATCAATCAGACCCTAAATGATTATCTAGCTTAGAGTTCATGAATTGTTACAGGGATTTCAGATAATTTAAGGCTGAATAATCAATTGTAAAATCTAGTTTATAGTGATATATGATTAACCTCCTAAAGAGACCTTAAATTCCTTGGATTAACTATTTTTATTTATTGATATTCCTTATTTTTATTATTACTGCTATGTTGATTCTACTATTAATCTTTTGCTTTTATTTTCTACTTGTTTTGAACTCAAAAGTCCTTCTCCAATCTAGTTCTACATTTATTTTGAATTCTGTATTGCATGATTATTTTACATTCTACATTAGTTTAAGTTTGCATGTTTTATGTTTGATTAATTGCATAAGTAATTACATTCTATTTTTCTTTGGCATTTTAATATAGTTTTACATCATAAACATAATTAGTAAGTAATCATAGAGGATTATTAAAAAAGATCTCTAGAGGTTTAACCTGATTTACACCATTTTGCTATAAACTTTCTTAAAAATTTGTAATTTTAATTTGGCCAACTCGACAGTCGTGATCAACCTTATAGGTCCATAATAAACTTATGTATATTATTCCTAACCTCAAACTTATAGCCTTTAGCTTATTTAGAAGCCCACTTACCTAATTCTTTAATCTCTTTTTTGAGCCTTTTCAAAGGTTTAGGATTGATATTCTTTTTGCATGCCTCACCTTTTGCTCTTTTTTTTTTTATTAAACTTAGAGATCTAGTAGCATCTAATCCATTCTAGCATTGTGATGCTTGGTTTATCTCTTACTTGAAATATCCTTCTATTAAAAGCCCCTAAGATGTTATTCATCATTATGTCACTACATGCTGTAAACAAAAAAGTGACTATGTTTATTGGTTTGGATTAATACCTATAAGATGATTCTAGGCTTAAGTATTTACTTTCTTTAACTCCTCCATTTTCTTCTCCTGTAGTCTTTTGTATGTAAACTTTACAATAGTTAATGCCAAGTTTCTCAATGGAGATTTTTCACCATATTATTTTTTTATATTAGCATAAATATGCCTTACACTATACCTTCCACCCACCAAACACCAAAATATCAACATTTAACGTATAACATAAAGAAATACTTAACAATAAAAATTACAATTTTTTAAATAATTACCTATGCTTGACAAACATTATCCTATCCTTAACTCATTGGATTACAGGTATGAGCCCTTGTAAATTCATAAACATTTTTGCAAAGTTAAATAAAAAACTTAAAATTCAACATTGGAAATGTCAATAATAGACTCTATTGTAAAATGGAAATAATGAAACTAGGCTACCTTCTATTGGTTAAAAATGAAAACCCATCTCTTTTCTCTAATATCTTCAAGTAGAAATGTTAAAAAACCATAGCCAAGTTTCCTTAGTTTCAAATTCTATTATAGTAACTGCCAAAAGAAAATATTGATCATTTAAATCCTTAGCAACCATGATTAGAAGTTTTTCCTTATATATCCCCTTCAAATGGTAGCCATCAAGTCTAATGATTAGCTTACAAATAGGTGGAAAATCTTGCTTCACAACATTTAAACACATGTAAAATTATAAGAATTTGGGGCCTTCTTCCATGCTAATCCTATCTAGTAATAACTTAACTATAAAACTAAGATTTAACTTCAATAACTCATCACCGTCAACCTATAGTTTAGAATATTGCTTTTCATACTTCCTATTCATCCTTTGTAGTGTCTTTCTCCTAACTTTAATATGCTTCATTAATAGAAATCTCACACATGTATTTCCTTTTCACCATTTCAATTATTTCAACAATTTTCATTCTTTGCACGCCATATGTGTTCTCTATAATCTTCCTTACCTACTTAATCAGAAAAGGCTAAGTGTCCTTTAATAATTTAACATATTTATGTTTATTGTGTAAAGTCTTAAGCCTATAAGTGTCATTCCTACCCACTTTACTCATAAAATAGAGCCACTTACAATTTTCAACTTTACATTTCACCAAACCCTTTATCTTGTCACTAAACTTCATCACATTATCCCTTTTATTAAGAAAACCCCACTTGTTCCTAGTTTTCTTAAATTCTTCAATAGATGTAAATTCTAACCCTCTCTTCCATTCATAACTTGAACTCATTTCTATTGGATTATACTTTGGACAATTTGAATATAGAGGTTCTTCTATCTCCCAATCTAAATTTAAGTCCCTATTACTTAGTGACTTAGTATCAAAGTCATGGGTCCATAATAAGATTAAACTATAGTAGTCTTCTTTCTTTTGGAAAACCATGTTCTTTAACATCTTCATTTTATAGGGTAATCTTTGCTTTCATATGTTTTTTCTTCCTCTATTGTTGCTTCTCATCCTTAACATTATCAACCAAAGAATCCTAAGAAGATATATCCATATGCTAACCAAATTAATCATCATTATACCTATCATTTGCACTATCATTAAATGCTATATTCTTCACACTATTGTTATCATTACTTTCTTTGTACTCTACATCATTATCTTTACTCTTGTTTGAATCTTCATTCACCTTTTCAACAAAATCTTTAACTTTTGCCACATTATCCCTATAACTAATATTCACACTACCTTCAACAATAGGTTTTATTTCTATTAAGACAATCCCATTCCCATGATCATACCTTTGAAAAACAAATACATTAGCAATTTTCATAAATTAGCATAAAGCAATCCTAACTAAAGCAAGTGCATCATTGTATTTTCTTTTTATCTTAATCAACTTTTCTAATTCATACTTATTCATTGCATAATAGATTTTCACCGTACCTTTATACCGTAAATGCTTAAGTGTAACAACTAACTTTTATAGAAACCACTCCTTTAATTTGCAATCCTTTAATTTATATTTCTTGTTGCTAACATATTGCAATAGGTTAGTCTTAATTAGCTTATCCTCATGGTGAATTGTCACTTGAAATAAAGCTTCATTAGTAAAATTTGACTTTAAAGCTATAATTTATCTCACAAGACAAATTAAAATGCAAATGCAACCAAATAATGATTTCATAAGTAAAAAAAAAATCACAATTAACATTACATCAAACTCTCAAACTAAAAATTAAAAGAAGAAATTTAGCAACTATTAATAGTGAAATAAGGCTTATTAAAAGGTGTTTTACTCCCAAGGTTACCAATCAAGGTATCAACCTTTATTACTAACTAAAAAGTTAATAGAAAACTTCAACAAATTAATAAAAAAACAAAAATAAAACAATCCACTGTTTGCAAAATCCAAAAAAAAAAATGCAACCTATGAATTATAAATGGATGAAAAATAATAATAACCAACCAAAAAGGTAATAGAAAGCTTTGATAGAGACAAAAACAAAACCTAATAGTAAAAAAAGTTAGCTTAGCCATGAATAAACAAAGTAGAAAAAAAGATATGAATCAACACCTTTCTCCTACCACATCTTCAATCAAGGCCCCACCATATGATGTAAATAGAAAATGATAACGATTCTGAATAATCTCAAATTTCATGATAAAGATTAATTAATGATTTTCAATTTCTTTTTCCTTTTATAGTAATGTGGACCAACATTTTAAAAATGGAATCAAGTCATGTGGGAATGGTGTTAGACCTTGGGGTTGAGTGGAATCTGATTTGGTATGTTTAGGTTGGCGAAAATATGGCCCACTTATCATTCTATTTGCCAAATCATTGATAATTGATGGAATGCCTACAAGATGGACATAATTAGAAATTTATGAAAAATATAAGTATTCAATTTGAAAATTTTAAAGTGCAAAGATTTATTTAGAAAAAGCCTAAACTTATAAGGAACTATAATGTAATTTAAAAATTATTTTTTTAAATGAATCATATTTTTTTAAAATTTTATAGATTATTGATTCTCAAAATGAATCAATTTTTTTACATATAATTCATTAGTTTTATTTAAAATTAATCTTTCCACAAGTGACTCCATACTTGTTTATAAGCTTTTTTATTTAAGAAAATTAAAAATTTTAATTATAGTTATTAAATTATTGACTACAAACTTAACTTGCATCAATAATAATATTTTTGTGAAAAATAACAATGTACAAAATTAAATAAATTTGAATAATTATTTTATTATTAGGAGGAGGAGTAAATTACTTTTCTAAAAAATGTTTAAATATGTATGGAAATATGTAATAAAATGATACAAATTAAATTTTGTTAAGAAAATACTTGTATTATTATTAAATATAATTAAATGAGACATAATCCAAAACAAAATTTTATGACGAAATTAATAATATTTGACTACTGAAAAAATAAGGACATAATTATAAATGCATTATTATTTAATATTAATATTTAAAGAGTAACCTTTTAATTTTTTTTAAGATAATAAGGGCATTTTACAATATTAAAACTTTAAATCTCCCATATTAACATAACATATTAAATGATGATCAAAATTTTGTATCATTGATCATATGATTTAATATAATAAAATAAAATTTAATTTTTTAAATAAAAAGTGCATAATAAATTATTTAACAACTGTAATATTTAAGAAGAGAGAGGGAATTACTGGGAAGTTAAATTCATTAATGGCTGGAGGTTATAAGATTTTTATATAAATTAAATAAATGATTACTTATTTTCTCTTGTATGTTTAAAATGTGTTTATAAAATATTTGATTTTTTAAGAAAATGAAAAGTAGACACCAAATCCACCGATCTGCAATATATAGTAGTACAGATGTAATCTATGAGATTTTCATTAATAACATGCTTGACATTAATTTATTTGCTATCAATTAATGATAATTTATCTGAACAATTGCTATAATTCTATAAAAATTTATATAAATGATATAAATTAAGGAAAATGTATTTAATCACGATTTGAAATTAATATATTTATAGCCAATTAATGATAATTTATCCAAAAATTGACAATAATCACGATTTGACATTAATTTATTTATAGTCAACTAACGATAATTTATCTCAACAATGGTTATAATTTTATATTACTAAAAATTATATCTTATTTATAGAAATATAAAATATATTAAACTATTTATTGAAGTAATTTATATCATAATAAATGAGAAATAGAAATTTAATTTTTTATATTAAAGTATAGAAAATTTCAATCAAAAAATGATGTGAACCATAAAATTCTTGACTTTTTAAACTGGAGTAATGATTTATAAAATTTTACACGTAATCTACGACGAAAATGTAGACAAAATGAGTAATATAAAGTTTAGGATGCTAAATGTATAATGCAGCCGATAAAAAAATGCAAATTTGAAAAAAACATAGAATTTTAAATTTTTTAATTTTTGGCAATCAATTTGAACAATAGGATTTTAATTAAAGCAATCAATCTAAAATTACAATAATAAATTTTTGGCAATAAATTTAAATTAAAATAATGAATTTCTAATTTTGTTTAATAAAATAATTGCAAAATTACATTATTATCTACTATTTATTTTCATGTAAAGTAAGTCAAAGCTACACAATTATAATCATGATAATAAATGGATAATTTATTATAATTAATAAATAGTGGTTACAATAATTACTAGGATTTAATTATGTACTTAATGAAATTTAACCCTATATTCAATATGATTTCACATACTTAATAGAATTTAAATCTATACTTAATTGGATTTAACTACATATTTAATAAGATTTAATCACATAATCAATACCTCTCTTATGTGACATATATTATCGTTTTTTGTGATTACAATATCCATCATATAAAAATTGATTTTAATATATTTTAACCTCTCTCTCCACTTACTCAAAAACACGTTTTAGTATAAACTCTAAATGGTTATTTTTTAAAAAACATTATATCTATGATTAAATTCTTTGAGCTAAAATAACATTTAACCATTTTAAATTGATTACTTAATGTACTTCGCAATTAAAATTTATGGTTTTAAAATTTATTTCTTAAAATTTTAGTATTATTAAACACACCTAATAATAAATCAAAGCAATTGGAATAGATAATAACAATTTGTAATGAATCTTATAGTATTTAAACTTTATAATTGCAGATAATTTTTTTTATTCATAAATAAAGTTATTACAAAATTACATAACTTCCATCATTTTTTCCTATGTAAAATAAGTTATCATGAGTTTTTACCAAAACTTAAAATGAGATTCAAACTTTCTAATTTGAGATCTAGCATCCATTAAAAAAATCCATATAAATTTAACTTTGTCCATTCAAAGTATTTTATTGTTTTTTGCATCATGATTTGGTTTGAATCAAATCAAAGATCAAGTAATTGGAGAAAGAATTAAAACAAAAACAAAAAAGGTTCAAGACTGATTCTATTAATAAATTGTATAAAAATAATGAAATTAATTAAATATATAAAACAAAAGGAAAAAAAGAAGGAAATATAATGTTGATTTTTGCAATTGGATACTAACCTTAAGATATTATACAAAAAAAGGGATCAAAACAATCACAAAAAAGAAGGAGAATTTAATTCTTAAATTCTAATAAGAATATAAACTCAATTGAAAGATGATAAAAAATAGTTCATGACAAATTGTAATGAGAATTAACATAATGAGAAGACCTAAAGGAAAATTGATAAGGTTAAGAGAGGCGAAAAAGTAAAATCAATAGATAGAGAAGTTATGAATTTCAAAAAATATGAAAATAAAAAAATAAAACCCACCAATCATAATTTAATAAGTTGTTAATTTATTCAAAATGGTTTAAAACTAATTTAGAATCCTTTTATATTTAAATTACATAGTTATCCACTCTTTACTTTCATATAAATTAAATTAATATGGGTTTTCTTAGAAACTAAAAAATGGACATTAAACTTCTTTATCCCCATTATATAGTAGCATATGTTTTTAAAATCTAGATAAATTTTTTTTTTGTACTTACATTTTAAGTTAATATGGAGGAAGTATTAAATGAAAATGATATTGTAAGGTTAAGAAAATGATGATAATCTAACAAGAGGACTAAAATTGCATGAATTTAATATTTAGGAAAACCAAAATAAATTATTTGAAATTAATAAGATTAAAATCACATAATTTATATCTTTAGAAGACCCAAATTACATTTAGGTCTTGTTATTTTGCTTCTCCAAGTACATTAAGTACCAATTCCTCTCCATATTGGAAGCTCTTTGTATTTGCCATTATTTTCGACATTTTTTTGTTTACATTCAAGTGATTTACATAGCACACTTTCCTTTTCCATGTTATTGACTTTATTTTTCTTCTGTCAATTTTTGAATGATAATGAAATATGGCAAATTCAATTCTCTCTATTAATCTTCTTCAATTTGTTTACAATAGTTCTTATTCAATAGATGAAACTAAATTATATATATGTATCACATATGATTATTGAAATGAGAGTGTGTAAGATTAGTTTCTCTATTCTAGCCCTAAAATGTGCAGAGTTGCTTTATTTCCTAGACTAGAAGATGGTGCAAGATTGGACAATGTAGGATAGAGGAGTTAGAAATAAAAGAGAGGAAGAAAGATGCAAAAATTAGAAATGGAATGGATAAAAAGAGTCCTTTGAGATAAGGAATAAAATTATTTAAATATCCTTATATATAAAGATAAGGTAGTTATAGTTTTATTCTCTTAGATTTGATAAAATAGTTTCTACATTCTTAGATTCTTTCATCTAAGGATCAAGTCATCATAAATCCTCTACAATACTAGCTTTACAAAATTAATTCTATAAAATTACCTAAATTTTTTATACCATCAGGAAGAGCCAAATTGTAAAGCATAATACATTATTTTTCTTGTAGATTCAACTATAAAGTTGTGAATTGATCTTTGTTTTTGTCTTGTATTCTATTTTCTTATGAATAGGGCACTATTACAGGTTTGTATTTTAAAATCAATGAACATTTGAAAATCCAAAAGAGCCTAAAATTCAACATTTATGTTGCATTTTATTTTTGTAGTAGTAGTTCTATTTCTTATAAGAATTCTTTAATTTTTTTAAATTACTTGATCTTATAAAAGAAGAATAAATTTGGAGAGCTAGAAGCCATGATAGAGGTACAAGGGCAAAGCTAGACATAAAGCTTTGGAAGGGTTAAAAGATACTTTTACTCCATAATTTTCACTAAATTTTCAATTTCATCTTCTAAAATTCAAAATAAATTTAACACCTAACTTTAAAAAAAAAATGTAATATTACTCAATAGCTTGACTTTGTTAAGATTTTCATATAAGTACTTATATAGCATCTAGGTTGACATCTTATATAGACTATAAAAGTCATATTTTCATATTTTTATATTAAAAATGTACTTTTAATCCCTTAACTTTCATTAAAATTTCAATCTTATCTTCCAAGTTTTGTTTGAAGTAAATTTGTCCTTTACCTTTCCAAAGATATTAAGTATCTTAATGAAAAGGATCTTGAATTTGAGGAAAAATACAATAGTATAAAAATGTCAAATAATGATGGTTTTGAAGAAGTTAAATTATCACTATCCCAAATATCCAATTAAGTCTTTTTTACAAATTGGTGTAAGAAGGAAATTACCTGTAAAAAGAAATATTGAACAAAATAAATCAAGTGAAATACCAATAGGAAATTCAGGCAACAATGAAGAAGAAAAAGATAATCAAATAGTGTGAGACGCTGACTATGAAAGTGAGGAATTTGATAGCTATGTAGTTACGAGGGATGAAAATTATGGAGTAAATTTTTAAATAAAACTTAAAGATAAGATTAAAATTTTAATGAAAGTTATAGAGCCAAAAGTGCTTTTTTTTTCTAAAAAAACTTGAAAATATGACTTATATGAGCATTGTAAGATATTATATAAGCATCTCCATTAAAAAAATCTAATAGGGTTAGCTTGATAAGTAACATTGCACATTTTTAGAAAGTTAGAAGATAAATTTACTTAAATAAAATTTAGGAGATAATATTAAATTTCATTAATAGTTGGAGGATTAAAGAAAAGCATATTTATTAAGTAAAAATTGTTAATAACTTTTATAAATACATTAAAATTTTAAAGGGCTAGATACAAATTCTTTTTCATAAAAAATTTAAATGTACAAAGAAAAATATTACATTTCAAAAAGTTTAGAGGGCTTATAGCACCCCAGGAGAATCTAGTGCTTTACTCTTGCAAAGGTATTTATAATTTATAGTCTTTTTTTTAATTTAAATTGTTGACCATAGTTATCTCTATTAACATCATACATCTGCTCCTATTAATTGGTTATTGGTTATTATGAATATATTTTAATTTAAAGTAGCAGAAAGGGTAGAAAACTCTATATATATAAGTATGTATATTATATCTTGTAATATATATATATATATATATATATATATATATATATATATATATATATATATATATATGTATATATATATCTTGTAATATTAAGTTAAAATGTATGTGTAATATAATATTCATTGCTCTATCTTTAAAATAAAAATTTTAGGAGAGTGATATATGGGAATAAGATGTCTCATTTCCTTTTTGAATAAAATCTTTTGTCTCAAGGCATCATTTTTATGTTTTGTTAACCATGAACTCAATACTAATTTTTTAAGTAAATATGCTCTCTTAATGTATAATAACTGAGAAAAAGCCTTTCACAGCTATAGAATTAGCCTTTAACCTTTCCACATCCAAGCATGTAAATTGTTGCAAGATAGGTTATGCAGGCTAGGCCTACATAAGCTTGGGCTCGGATGGGCTTGCTTGTATAAACCCATGTTTGAAATGAGTAGAATTGGTTAGGATCGTAGGAGCCACAAGTAATCCACACCTTTTTTTAACAATTAAAAATAATTAAATCATTAGAAGTGCATGTGCAAGGATAAAAAATTGAACCTTAGATATCAAGAAAGGTATGTTCAAGGAGATATTGGATTTAGTTAAATTAAAAGAACTTTTTTATAAATTGTAATTAACTGATTAGATTTTTTATTTTAAGGTTTAAGGTTTAGGGTTTATATTAGGTTATTTCACATTAAATTGAAAGTTAGATTGTATTAAAAAATTCTCAAATACTTGAAGAATTAATAAAAATAAAAAAGATAAAAAATGCTATATGGAGTTGTCCATATAAGCTAATAATGAAAATAGACTTAAAAATGGGGACAAAATTGCCCTGTACTACATGCTACCTATAAAGCCTATAGGTTTACGACCTATTTTATATCTCTAGTCACATTAACACTAGTTATCATGAAAATTAATGTATATAATGACATGATAACATTTTTAAAAAAAAATGCAACTTATCATATCAGTTCAAATGAAAAGTTGACATTATAAAGTAGAATTATTTACTATAAGGTGAATAATTAGTAAATAGGTTAAGAAAAAAACTTTTAAGAATGGTTGTTTAAACAATCAACATGGAAAATGAAAGTGAACCATTAGATTTGAAGAGTAGTCAAACATTATATGTTAGTTCTTATATATAACTGATGTTGAAAGTTTACCCTAAGAGGCATTTTATAATTATGCACAAAATATTAGACATTGATTTAAGTGGCAATTAGCTTAAAAAGTTATAGAAGTTAGTTGTTTATTAATAACCGATGTGTAAACTACTATTGTTAGTATATAACTTCTCTCCATTTCTTAAACTATAGACAAACTTGTAAAGTATAATGATTTGCTTTCTATTTTTTCATGCTTTTCACTCAATTTTCTCTGACATTTATTCTACAATTGTGCAATATCAACCATTAACAATCTTCAACCATCTATTCCTATCTATCTAAGATATTTTCCTCAATTCTTTTATGCTTTATGAGCATTTTGTGTTTTGATTATAGTATTTAGGTTAGATAGTTGTTATACCTAAATATATGTCTTATTTATGCTTATATTTTTTAAAATGTCAATTTTGCTTAGGTACTAATGTAACTTTCTATATTGGTGTGGTTCTATTACTTAGATGCTATTTTTGAAAATGTCAATTTATTGTGAATAAAGTTTTATTTTAGTATCAACCTAAATATGATAAAATGATATGCAATTGTTCCTTGTTATTTAAGTTATTACATGCATGTGCTTAGCTATTTATTAGATAGTGCTTAGGATATAAGTTAAATGTTTATATTAATTTGTTAAAAATCTTTAAATAGAAGCGACATAAATTTAGCAAGTTCTAGTAAAGTTGGTTAGAAAAGGAGGAGCATTATGGATTCTTGAGCCTAGTGGAACTTATTTCATTAGCTACCTTGATTCCTTAGTATGCACCAAGGTGCTCATTATTGTTAAGAAATAGCACCTAGTGAAAAAAGATATCAAGGGTGTCATTAGGATAATATATTAATAAGGAACCTTAATACTTATCTCTATTTCAATTTTTACATATACATAACAAAAAGTCTTAGGTTACTAATCATATTTATCATTCATTTGTGGATTGCATTTTAAGTTGCCTTTAATATTCACTAGGATTACAAAGACCATATCTTTTTATTAAAGGCAAAAGGTAAAGGAACTATAAGCATATATTAAAGAAGTAATTATTATCATAAAGGTTCATTCCATTGATGCAAAGTGAAAGCTAAAGATTTTTTGACTCTCTACCAAATACAAAGAACAATGTATCAACTATTTGCTATTAAAAAGAATTAGTCAAACATTAAAGCTTGCCATCGGATAGTGTCTAGTCCACATGCCATATTAAGTTTTTAGCATGATTTGCATTGACAAATATTCATTTAAATCTTGGTATTATTACAAGATATTACATCTTAATTGAAGCTTTTTTACTATTGATGCCATCATTCTTCCTCAGTTTTTAACATGATATTTCATATTTTTGACATTCTTTTAAATACGTGTTCTCTTTTTGGTACAATATGCAATCATTAGGGCAAGTTTATTTCTTATTATAGTTCATGCCTATTGGGCACATGACTTTCTTAGTCTTGTAAGTATGATTTGGTAACTCATTACCTTTAGGAAGCATTTCTTTTAACAATTGTAGCAATACAATTAAGCTCTTATCACTCCAACTATTTCCTATTTTCAAGTTGAACAATCTTAGTATAGTAAATAATAGTATAAATTTGGTGCAACTTGGATACAAAGGCTTTTCTGTATCATTCAACAATTTATGAAGGATATATGAGTGCTTATTAAAATTATCTTCAACATCATGAGCCATGTCATTTAACTAATTATCCATTTTTACATCTATATTATCATTGTTGTAAGCTCTCTTGCCTTCATATATACTAGATGAACTAGATAACTCACCTTTTTTATATCATATCCATCACTTATACCTATAGTCCATGCTATTGAAAAATAGATGCACTCTTATCCCTATCAAATTGAACATCCTAGCACATATACATTTCTCGTAAGGACACAATACAAGCTTATTATGAATTTCCTTTTATTTATCTTTGTCTATAGAAAATCTAATAAACTCATTAACACCATTGGTATATTTAAAGGTTAGAAGATTAACAGATATCCATCCATGGTTCATGATTACCTAATTTAAAGCAAAAATGTAATAAATACAAAAGAAATCCACGTACACATCCAAGAATACATGTACAAATATGTGAACAAATTCAAAGTTATAATAAAGTTGCTAAACATATATCAACACCCAATTTATATAAAAACATAAAAAAGATATAAGAGACACGTAAATGAAACAAAATTGAAGTTATATAATCATAATATTATACAGTTCTTTCTTATGATTAGAAAAACAATGAGCATTATGAATTCACCTATGATATCCTAAATAAAGTAAAAAGTCTAAAAAGGAATTTAGAGTAAGAACCACTCTAATAGAAACTCAGTAAGGTAATTGGGTAAATTTCGAGTAAACTATAGAGATAGCTTAAGCATATGTTAAGCTAAAACTTTTGAAAAAAAGATAGTCATTAGTTTTAATCAATATATAACTAAAAACCTAATATTAAGTTTTAAAAAATTATATAAAGGTCCAATAGAAATTTAGAGGTCTGGGTAGCTAAAAAATGGCATAAGTAACCCAAAAACCTAAAGATTGGGCTTGCAATTGAAATAAACTATTTTAATTTATTTGAGCTAATTTAGATCCACTTTTTTAGGCCCAAATTTGATTTTTAAAACTAGAAAAATGAGCCTAAACAAGGCCCAATCTTGTAGGAGAAATTGATGGCAAGTTGGTAAAAAGGTAAACAATTAAGGACATTTGTTAGCAATTATTTTTAAGCATTTTACTCAGCTAAATTTAATTAATTTTGAAGAAATAATATTTTTATTTTAGCACAAAATCATGCAGCCTTATGTGCCTCATTTATCATTAAATTTTAATAAAAATTAATAAAATAAAGCTTTTGAAGGAAGCTTTAGAATTAGGATTTTACACAAAAGCTTTTTGGCCCATTTTTGCACAAATTATTTTAGTTTTCTCTAGCCAAAATTTTAAGCTTTATAGGGTTTTCTACTATGATTTTCAACTTTCTAATAGTTCTAAAGAGATTCTCCAAGAAGTTTCATCAAATTCTTGTAAGGTAGCCTAGGTCTTCTTACATTTTCTTCAAGTTTGCGTGGCAATATTCCCTTTAAAATTTTTAAAACTTAGTTTATTTTAGTGGAGTTGTTGCTTTGGGAGGTTTTTCAAAGTAAAAAAGGTCAAAAAGTTGATATAAGTGGAAACTATCTCTTGTTTCTTTAAGTTTTCCCTTGAAAGAATAAGAATATAGTTATATATGCTATTATAAGTATTTAATTAAGTTGGAATGGTGTATAGTTAGGTTTTAGCATTGTATAAATGTTAATATGATAGTATAATGCTAGTAATTTAGTGTTAAGTGGATGTAAAAAGATTCATCAAGCTTTTTCTTAAAAGAAAAATAAGATTATATTGAATTTAGAAATGAAACTTTCAAAAAATGGATTATATGTATTTCTATTACTATATAGAGATAAAGATTAGAAATTATTTAAATTTTAACTTTACAAATAACATTAGAATAGGTGTGGAGAGAATTGAAAATTTTTTAAAAATTTTAGAGTTATAAAAAGTGAATTTGTATGGATTTTGGGTTGTAGTAGTCTAAAATAGAATTTTGGATTCTATATGTTCAAGGTTAGTGCTACTTGTGGCATAATTTAATTAATAAAAATTAAAATAAGTAATAGTGTTTAATTATTAGCATGTTAGTAACCTTGCATAAAAATTTAATGGCAATTGGAATTGATTTAAATATCAAGAAGACCTTTTTTCTATAATAACTTCAAAACTATCCAAAATTGGCAATTCTGAGTTTTTGATTCTGTATGAACAATATCCGCATGAAATTTTTGTAAAACAATTGAAATTTTTTATCATTTAACATGTTGGGATGTTATATTAGAATTTGGTAATGATTAGAATTAATTTGGATATTAAAAAGAGGTTTTCATTTCAACTACTCAATTGCTATCCTGTTTTCAAATTCCTTGTTTTAGTACTATGTGAATAGTACTCAAAAGTTAGAAAATTGCAAGAGAATTAATTTTTGATGCTTATTAATGTATTAGAGACATTAGATAAAATTTTCGTTAAAATGTGAATTGATTTGGGAGTCCAAAAGGGCATCAAACCATGAGAAAATTACTACCACACAGCATGTATAATATTTATTACTTCTTATTGATAAATATTGCAAGTAATTAAAATTTTTAATACATTGATGATGCTTAAATTATGAATTGCTAGCTATTTAAAGGAATTTAGTGTTGTCATTATCTTGAATAGAAACGTTATATATCGACCTTGGATATAATATCATGTAATGATGAAATGTGAAGCATATAAGAATGGCAAATTTTTATGCCATAGTTGGTATTTTAATCATATCCAATGTATTTGAAATGAGTAATTGATGTTATAACTGGCATCTTGTTATTACTCACCTTCTAATTTGTGGGGGGTAAGTTTTACATCTTTCACAAAAAAGAAAAGGCATGGTAAGAGTTAGAAGGATAAAGTTGAAGGCCTTATGCCTAAGGTAGCAGGGTATAAGATTGGACCGAAGATATAAGAAGAAACTTGTATACTAACTATTATCCTTCTCTTGATATATTTTATAAATAATTTAGATAAGATCTTTGATCATTTATTATCTTATACTATTATATTTATACTTGATTGATTATGGCAAAAACTTTCTAAAAAAGGAGAAAAGTAGCTATTTACTAAGTATTTTAATACTTATACTCATTATTATTAGATTTTTATTTACAGATTTTAATCATGGATCCTAAAGGCGTGACTAACATTTACACTAGGACCTTCCTATCTCCCTAAAGGACTTTCTAGGTCACATTTCGTTATAGATTCCATATAACAACAATGAGTCCTTGGATTGATTATATTGTAAAACTTAGGAGCTTAAATTTTGAATGGAACCCTTTTGTAATCAATCCTATTTTACAAAATGATTCACTGGAGGATTAGTTAGTAATTCTAGTTTTATTAATATGCTAAGTCTTCTTTCTTTCTCATTTATCGAGTTTAATCCCACAAAAGATACTGAAAGGAAACAAAATGGTTCTAGTTAAAGGTTTTTCTTAAAGTACTTGTATATAAACTTTTGTTTACTCTTGTATAAATACTTTGATATATATAAATTATATTTTTAATTTTCAATTGCACATACAACTAGTTTTACTTTGTATTAGTATTTAATTTTACTTTTAGTAAAGTTAAAAATGTAAGTGAATTGGAAATATCTTAAAAGACCTATAAAGATAGTTAGTTAATATAATAATACTAGTCAGGTGTTTTTATGTCAGTCATAGTACCTAAGAATTAGGTTATGACATCATCATAATGCAGTGAAGAATACTTCAATGAGCTAGAGGACGAATGATAAGTTGAATATGACTTTTTCTACACTTTGGTAGGAGTATCTCCTTAGGGAAAAATGACTTTCAAAAGGAAGATTGAAAAAATCTACACTTTATTCTTTCACATTGAGTTAAAGATTACCATTTATTTAAATTCTTACGCTTATTTTAGTGTATTATTTTAAAATTAAAATGACATTATTAGTTATTCCTTGTGGATTGTATGCTAAAACAATTGTTTAATATCCAATAATTAATATAAAAATTTTAATAGTGCATATAGTATGTCAATTAGCAAATAACTATTGTCTTAAATAATTCTTTCCATGTCATTTCATTTAAAACACCCAACATAGTTTCATAGTTTTTTATTACAAAATAATTTCCTAAATATAGGAAATATAGTTTAATACATTGATTCTTAGAAAGAAATTGTCATGGTTTATTTGTTTTTCACTTCATAGCAAAATATTCTATTATTAGTAAAATGTTCTATTCATCACACACTAATGTATAGAACAAATAAATATATTGAAATGTTGTAAAACTTATATTAAACATTTATTTTAAAATGTTTGAAAGAGAGAGTAATATATTTAACTCATTATGCATTCAAACATAGCAAACCATCTAAATGTAGAAATGTTACTTATAAGAAATCTATAAGAAAAGAGAAATATATGTGAAATAGTAATTTTATTCATTTCTATAAACTTCTTCACACCATTGCATTAATAAATAACAATAAACAGCTATAAACTTCTTCACATATACCAAATCATCTCAATTTATTATATAATTTAGTAAGCAAATACACTAACTAATACAATATATAACTTTGTTTGAGGGCCAATTATCTTCAACTTGTTTCCTTACTACTAATTCTCTTTTGTTAAATATTCTTTATACTTGATTTGGGGGGCCAATCTATTATAAAACTTGATAATATTAAGAAGAAAGCCTTCTATTACCATCGTACAGAAATTGTAGTGGAAAGAGGCTTATATGTCAATAATAACAAATGCAAATATTTAATATCTTAACAATATATTTGCCTCTATTGCTAACATAAGAATTTGCAATGAATTTAATAATAATATTCTTTTTCATCTTAAGAAGCATGTTTAGAGAAAGGTACAAATTGTAATATCCCGAATTTTTAATTCTATTATTTGAATCTCTAATTCTAAGGTCGTAGAAACGAAGAGCATGATTGAATTAGCTTAGTGGGTGAATCTCAAGTTGAAAGGAATTAAGTGTAAGGGTAAATGAAATTTTGAAGGAAAAGGATAGTAGGGAAAGAATTAATTTCCCTAAATAGTATGAATGATCAGAGGAGGTTGGAAAACCCTAAAAGGGGAGGTTGTCTAAGTCTGATAGTGTAAGGAATTTTAAATAGACAGAAACCCTATGGACTAATTTGCAAAAGTGTAGAATCGGGTGTGGTTAAAGTGAAAATAATTAAGGATTTAGGATTTAATGTGAATAACCAAGAGTTTGGGGTGCAATATGTGATTTTAATTAGTGTGACCAATGGATTTGTGACAAGTGTCATTGTTAGAAAAATAATGCCAAGAATAGCTTTACTTTTAGTAAAAAAGGACTAAAATACCCTTGAGAATCTCAAAAATGACCAAAATACCCCTAAAGCTTCATGAAAACTCTACTACCTTCTCCATTCTCCAAAAAGCTGCAGAAAATCCTCCATGAAAGCAAGCTGGACGTGTGAGAGAGAGAAGGAAGAGAGAGAAAGTTTCTTTTGAGTTTTTCACCTAAAAATAGTGAGTTTTAAGCTTAGTGGTAGAAGGGAAAGTTGCTCCTCTCATAAAGCTCTATCTATTGGTGTGCCTAGAGTGAAGAAAAGCCCAAGTTTGATTAACTTTGGGGAGCTCCAAGTGAGGCTTTTCAAGTTGCACTAAGAGGTAAAAATGTTCTCCTCTAAGAGCTCTTTAATGTACTCTTCTTAGTTTCTTGAAATCTTGAGGTTGGTGTGGTTAAGGGTAATTGACATGGAGTTTAGGATGATTTGAATATGTTTAATGGTGTTTTAGATATTGTTATGATGATTTATGGCTTGGGTTTGGTGTAAAAACAACAAGAAACATGATGTACACATTTGGGTTTTAGAGGCATAATGGTGCATGAGTAGTGTTGGCATGATATGTTTAGATCTTGGCTAAATTGATGAAGTTAAATTGGTTTCTATGAATTTATGAAGCTTATGGAAGATGAAACTTTGAGTTGTGAAGGTGTTTGTGTGCTTTTTTCCCTTTTGAAAAGCTAAAACCATAATATGGAAAAGAAGGAAGGAAGGAGTTTTAGTGTTTAAAGTGTTTTTGGAGGATCAGCAAGGTACACGGGGTAGAACACGGCCCGTGTTGTACCCCGTGTTCCTCGTCGAAGCTGATCAGCGTGCTACACGGGGTGCAACACTCCCCGTGTTTATCTCAGGACTGAAGGGCAGTAAGGTATACGGGGTAGAACACGGCCCGTGTTCACTCCCGTATTCTTTGTCGAATAGCCCAGAAAGTGAACCAGTAAGGAACACGGCCTTGAACACGGGGTATGGGACCCCCGTGTTCTTTGTTAAGTGAACTTTTTGGCTTTAATTCTTCATGTTTTGCATGGTTTTGCCTTTGGATCCTTTTCTAATGTTCATAAGTGTCATTTCAAGGCTTGAAAGCAAAGTATAGAGCATCTAAGTATGCATTTAATTAAGTGGAGAAAGTAAAGAATACATGAGGATTAGGGAAAGTGATGATATTCTAATAAGAACTATGATGTGTGTTTGTATAGACTAAGGAGTGACAACTTGCAAAGGCAAGAGGAAGTGTAAAGGAGTTTTTGGTGAAAGCAAGGGAACATCACATTGGAAGCTTGTGAAAGGTAGCTAGCTTTATCCTTAAGCTCTGTTTTCTATTTACATGATGTGCGGTATACTTTGCCATTGTATGGAATGTGTATGAAATAGCTGTGTTGTGGCACAACCCAGGAAGACAGTAGAATACTGTGTTTAGCCTATGGCTCGGGATCCTCGGGGATAATAGTGCATTTGTTGTGTGTGGTACCTATGGCCAGGGACCTCGGGAAGACAATGTGATACTGTGGTAGGCCTTTTGGCTCGGGAACCCCGAGAAGACAGCGTGATGCTGTATATGAGGCCTAGGTACGAGTATCTGTGATGGCCATCTAAATATTGATAAGAGTCCTTGAATGGGCATGATGATTGTTATGTACAGTGTATGTTTCTTGCAATGGTACGATGTTGAATATGATGATAAATGATTGATTGATTTCGAAATGTACGTTTTATTTGCTTAAGGATCTGGAATGGCTTGAAATGTCTTTTTGGCAATAGCTAGCTACTGAGAAACTTAGTTTCTTATGTTTTCTGTGTTGTGACTAACCATTCTAGGTGATGCTTCCAAAGGCTCTCATGATAAAGGGCAATGATGTTCGAAGTTGTAAATAATTGTATAGTTGGTGATATTGTATATGATGGATGTACGAATTATAAATTGAACTCTTTTTGTATAGTTATATGACTTTTGCTCATGTGTATAAAGTACAGAAAATTGAGATATTCCGTATTAGCTTGAGGTAGATGGCGAATGAGTGCGGAATAATCATCTAGTAATTAAGGAATAAGGTGTTAATAAGTAAGGGAGTTACACAAATCTTATCAAAGGACACACATTATGAAACTTGAAATGTCAAATGAAAGGCAAGTTCTTTAAAAAGATTTATAACTTTTTCCAATTGGGTTTCCTGAGATGTAAGAGAATGCTATCATTGAATCAAAACTAACTTCTAAAATTAGATAATGAAAGTTAAGACATCGCAGAGATATTTCAAATAGAGACTAGAGCACAATTTATAGGCAACATAGTACATTATACATAAGTTATAAATATATGACCAACGTCTTAAAACTAAGTCTTTCATATTCTATCCATTAGTATAATATTTAGACATAAGTTATTTTAATAACTGACATTGTAAATGTCCACCTCATAAATACTATAATGTATTTTAAATGAGCTAACCATTGAAATACAAATAAACCTTACTATTTCTAATAACACCATAAATATAAACATTAATTGGCTTTGGATAACCTTTAGACATTGGTCACAAGTAAAACTAACATTTAAAACTTCACTATTTCCAATATATCATAAATAGAAACATCAATTAGTTGTGGCATTCTTTTAGATGATGATTTAGTGTACAATTAATATCTAATATTTCTCATTATATTCATTTAGATGACAATTGATTAAGATTAATGTAGTAGTTCATATTCAACATTAGTTTAATATACAATCGATGTCTAATATTTCTCATTATATTTATTTAGATAATGATTAATTAAGATTCATGTTGTAATTCATATTCAATATTGATTTAATATAAATCATCATCTTAAGTTTATCTATATCAGACCCCTTATTTCTTATTAAAAAATAAGGCTTTAAACATCGGCTCATTAATATAACTAACATTGCAAGTTTTAGTTATTTACAAAAATGCTACCATGTCATTATATACATTAGTTTTCTATCTAACTGGCATGAGTGTGGCAATGTTAAAGGGCAAATCTATAGTAGTGTAATAACTTAACCACTCCTCATTTGCTTTTTTAACACCACCCAGCTTTCCAACTTTCTATCAATCTTAAGCAAAAATCACAACTCATCTCCTTAATTTCTTTCCTTTTCCAAAATGAGCAAGGTAAAGGTCTTCATTCTCTAACTTTTGTAATATTTCCTTTTTAATTTTTTTTAACTTGAATGATTAAGGTTTTAGCTTAAAGGAAGTTTTGAAACCCTAACTTTATATCTTTGGCTTATTGATGCTGAGAAGCAACTAACCTTTAATTCCATCTTCGATTACCTTATGCATAACTTGTGAGTAAACATTCTAACTAACTTTAGTTGGATTTATATGATTTTGCTTGTTTGAGTTAGGTTTTTGGTTTCTTTTAAGCTTGAATGAAAATTTAAGAATTTGATGTTATGGATTAATGAATTAATTAAGTTATTTGTTTTAAAAAGTGAAATTTATGCAAAAATTCTTTGGATAAACAATGCTTTTGTTGGAAAATTCTACAGAGTTCTAACTATAATTAATTACATAATCAATTATACCCCAAGATTTGCTCTTTGGAAGCTTATAATTAATTAAGCTTGAAAGACCTGCTCTCTAAAATGACATAATCAATTATTGCTAAAGCCTTGTTCTCTAGAATCATAAAATCAATTATGCCCATGAAGAATTACTATTTAGGGCTATATAATTGACTATATAATTGATTATACGTACAATATTTTTTAAATATTGCATATCCTAAGAATTTCAAGGTATATACAATTATTTTTTGATGATGGCATTAGCTAGTATACACAAATAAATATTGAATGAATGATTTGATGCCATGTAAAGAGGGTTGGTGATGTTATGATATATGAAAGCATGTTGTGAATTTTTTTTTGTGATAATTAAGCTTGATTCATTTATGGTTCATAGAAATTGAGATAGGGGTGGATTAATAGTACTTGTTATTTGAATATAGGATCTAGTAATTATTTATGAGAGATAAGGATAACTTGAAGGGATAAAGATGGGCTTATAAGGGATAAGAATAGAGGAGAATTACAAGAAAATTTACATACTTTCCTTTTTGTATTTTTCTATTTAATGTTATTTAATGGTTATGATCAAATTGTGAAATTTTGGATTTGAATGTATTAGCCATATAATTTAGTTTCCTCAATGAATGTCACGATACAAAATAGTTAGTATGAAAATGATTGGGTTTAGATATTGTGAGTGTTTATATTTGTCTCATTGAAAGGTTACTTTTTGGAATGCACTCCCTTTCTTCTAGGCAAATGTATGAGCCCATTTACTCTTTTCTCATGAGACCTATATGTCATTTATAAAAGAAAATGGTTGTAAATTTTATGTTATAGTATCATTAAGTTTTAATCATCTTACAATACTTTTATTTACTTGTTTAGTTTTTAGGAAAATCACTCTCTCTTTATCTTTTCTTTCCATGGGAAAAATTTCCCCTTAAGTATTTAGCTACTATTTGATGGGTTGGAAGTGGATTCGCTTATATATTTTGATAGTTGTATATACATATTTTGATATGATGAATTTATATTGTCTATTTTTTATTTTTGTCATTTATACTCATCAAAAAGTAAAACATCATTATATGTTGCATATTGCATTATATTTATAAGTAAGGTTGATAGATGATTACTTATAACAACTTTGTCTTAAAGTGGATTGTGACATTTTCATATTTTATAAGTTAACTTTTATATAATATTTTAATTACTATATATTATATTCTGCCTTTGAATTTGATTTATTGCAATAAGTATCATCCATTAATAACTTTTAAGATGATGGCCAAAAGTAGAGCGAAGGGTCAGTTTGCTTAAGGGTAATGGACCCCTAAATTTTGAAATTTTTTTTTAAAATCTATATGTAAATTTTTTTATGAGAGAATATTATTAATTTGTTCTCTTCTAAAAAAATAAAATAAATGTGAGAAATAGTATAATGAGTAATGATATATTTGAAAATATCACTTCGATGCTTGACTGAATAGATTCAAATTTAAAATAAATTATATTTTATTTGTTTAATTTATTAAGACCTAATATTAAATTAAGTATAAAATTTATTGAATCAATTGATCTTATTTTGCTGGGAACTTTTAGATAAATATATCCAATATTTACTTATTTTTAGGATAATAATTGAATATATAAAACATATTATATCATTTAAGAATTTGATGTACAAAATTTTTAAAGTTTAATAAAAAATAATTTTGAAATTTTATAAAATTTTAAATTTTAATAAAAAAATTAAACTATTTAAATTCAATACTTAAAATAATAAAATCATAGGCTATTTAGACAATTTAGTACTTAATAGATTAACGACTTAAAATTCAATTCTATATACTTTTGTATTACCATATATATCCTAAATATCATTATGATTTAAAAAAAAACCGCTAAAAAAGTGAAAAGAGAGATTGAGTTACAGTCATATTTTTATTGTTATTTACTAAAACTATTCATTAAATATATTATATTTGTGGAATAGTATTCGAACTTAATTTTGCAAACCCAACGTGATTGAATTCAAATTCATTTCTTGCCATCCCTAAGAAAACTTCACTCTCTACGCTGGCCAAGCAATGAATGTCCTTTGATTGTTAACCAGGAGCTATAACCTGCACATGAATAAAGAAATTTTGAAAAATCCAATAGTTTAATAACTTAAAGGGTAAATTACATTAATTTTTTTTAATTTATAGTTTTATTTTAAACAAAATATACTTACTTCCCTTTTTATATAAGTTGACTCCTCTTTAATCTATTCTAAACATACATTCATTTCTTTTATTTTTTAAAATAAAAGAGATAAGTGTATATTTTTAAAAATAGAAAAGATGTAAATATAATTAAATTAAATTTCAAAGATATTAAGTATAGTTTGTGTAATAATTGATCAATTTCAATTTGAACTTCAAACTTAATATCAAATATCATTAAATGTAGATCTTGAAAATTATGATTTTACTAACCTGAATTGGAAGAAGATGAAGCCATGATGCGGATTTAATTTCTTTTTGACAAATTGGTTTCTCTCTCTTATCCCTTTTTGTTCTTACACACCTTTTGATGGAAGTTTTCTGTATAGAAGCATAAAACAGAACTTGTGTGTTTTGTGGGTAGGGAGAGGACCAATTTATATGTGCGTATGCAATTCAATCTGATATGTCCATCAAGTACCAAAACTAACGGATGAGATTGTTTCAAACAATTACAGATGGTTACGATAATTTTAGGCCATTAAAGGGAAGTTACTAATTTGTAACTTTCTAATATTCTCCCACTTAGCTTAAAAATTTGAATGAAATAAAATGGTGCTATAATAAAATGCACTAAACTCATCCATATAACTTAATAATTACCATAGTATGATAAAACACCAAGTGTACGTTATGGTGGTTATATATTATTTACAGAACATACTTCCTTCCATATACCACAAACACTAATGTCTTAGCATACTATGTCTATAAGTCACATATAAAATTCATAAGGTCCCATTAATGTTTTTAGAATACTTATGTTAACTTATTAAAAATACAATTATGCATGCAACATAACTAGAAACAAATAATTCATATCAGAAACAAGTTAACAAGCTCAAAGTGTTAATATTATAAACTACATTCATTGAAAAGGATAACCAAGACCCATTCTATGTATATGTTCCTTAAATATCTTTGGTTGCAAACCTTTAGTCAGTGGATCTGCAATCATGAGATCCGTCCTAATATGTTCAATAAACACTCTTTGTTTCTAAACTTCCTCCTTAACAACAAAATACTTTAATTCCATATGCTTGGCACCTCTTGAGTATTTGTCATTTTTATAAAAAAATATTGCTGCAGAATTATCACAGTAAATTTTCAGCGGCTTGATAATGGTGTTGATAACCTCAAGTCCTGGAATAAAGTTTTGCAGCCATAATGCATGAATTGTGGCTTTAAAGCATGCTACAAACTTTGCTTTCATAGTAGATGATGCAATAATGGATTCTTTTGCACTTTTCCATGATATGGCTCCTTCTCAAAGAAGAAACAAGTAGCCAAAGGTGGACTTCCTACTATCAATGCATCCAGCAAAATCTGAGTTTGAATATGCAATTACTTCTAAGTAATTAGATCTTCTATACATGAGCACATAATCTTTTGTTCCTTGCAGGTGCCATAAAACTTTCTTTGTAGCTTTCCAATGATCAATTCTGGGATTACTTTGATATCTCCCTAACATTCCAACTACAAAACTGATATTCGATCTTGTACAGGTTTGCAAATACATAAAACTTCCCATAACAGAACTATATGGAATTGATTCCATTTGTTTTCATTCTATATCATTCTTTGGGCATTACATAAAACTGAATTTATCCCTTTTTTGAATTGGAACAATTCCAGTAGAACAATTCTTCATATTAAATCTCTCTAGAATTCTTTCAATATAGCTCTTTTGAGACGATCCTAACAATCCATGTGATCGATCTCAAAATATTTCAATTCCTATCACACAGGATGCCTCTCCCATATCCTTTATCTCAAAATTCTTAGTGAGATATTCTTTCATATTATACAATAAACCTAAATTGTTAGTTGCAAGCAAGATATCATCAACATACAAGACTATAAAGATAACTTTGCTCCTACTGATCTTTTGATATATGCAGTGATCAACTAGATTTTCTTCAAAATCAAAAAAGGTTATGGTATCATTGAACTTAATATATCATTATCTTGAAGCTTGTTTAAATCCGTATATTGATTTCTTAAGTTTACATAACATGTGACCTTTTCCTTCAATTGGAAAACCTTCAAGTTGATCCATATAAACTTCTTCAAGATTTCCATTCAGAAAAGCTATTTTCATATCCATTTAGTGTAACTCCAAGTCATAATGAGCTACCAATGCCATAATGATTCGCAATGAGTCTTTCTTTGAGACAAGCGAAAATGTCTCTTTATAATCAATGCCATCCTTTATGTAAATCCTTTAGCAACTAGTCTAGCTTTATATCGTTCAATATTGCCTTTAAAGTCACGTTTTATCTTAAATACCCATTTACACCTAACTCGTTTTGCACCTTTTAGCAAATCAACAATGTCCCAGACTTTATTGTCTTCCATGGATTTTAATTCTTCTTTGATGGCATCTATCCATTTCTTAGACTCATCACTTTCTATAGTTTCTGAAAATGAAACTGGGTCCAGATTGATTCCAATATCTTATTCTTGCAAATAAATCTCATAATCACTCAGAATAGCTAGTTTTCTTATCCTTTGAGATCTTCTCAAAGGGATTTCTTGTGATCTATTTGCCTCAGGAATTTGTGAGTTAATTTCTTCAATGGGTGTGTCTTCATTATAATGTTGTTCATTGTTGCTAAGACCTTCTACAACAATTGGAGTAACATTTGGAATAACTACGGATAAAGGAACATTTACAGGTATAGAAATATTTATCTTAACTTCCTTTATTATAGGTGAAGAAGCATTTATCTTAATTTCCTTTATATCCAAGTTCTGTCGTTCCTCACTCCCACTAACTTCACCATTTTCAAGGAATTTTGCATTATCAGTTTCCACTATTCTTGAACTATGGTTAGGACAGTAAAAGATATACCTTTTAGATTTCTCTAGGTAACTAATGAAGTAACCACTAATTGTTTAAGAATCTAACTTCTTTTCATGTAGATTATAGACTCTTGCTTCTATTGGGCAACCCCAAACATGTAAGTGTCTTAAACTAGGTTTCCTATTTGTCCATAACTCAAAAGGAGTTTTAGGAACAACTTTACTAGGAACCCTATTAAGCAAATACATAGATGTTTTTAATGCATGCATCCACAAGGATTTAGGTAATAAGGAATTACTCATCATATTCCCAATCATATCCATCAAGGTTCAATTACGCCTTTCTACTACATAATTTTGTTGTGGTGTATATGGCATTGTGTATTGTGCATGTATGCCATGTCTTTCAAGAAATTTTGCAAATGGACCTAGACATTGTCCTATTTCATCATATTTTTCATAAAATTCACCACCTCTATCTGATCTTACAACTTTCACTTTCTTATCTAGTTGTCTTTCAACTTCATTAATATATATCTCAAAAGCATCAATTGCTTGAGATTTTTCTTTAAGCAAATAGATATATCCATAACGTGAAAAGTCATCAATAAAGGTGATAAAATATTTTTCTCCACCAAAAGATGGAGTATCAAAAGGTCCGCATACATCAGTGTGTATTAATTCAAGAAGTTGCGTGCTTCTTATGGCCTTTATTTTTTTGGTTATGTCTAGTTTGCTTTCCTTTAATGCAATCTATACATAAACCAAGATCAATAAAATCTAGATTCGAAAGAATCCCATTCTTTACTAATCTTTCTAATCTTTCTTTGGAAATATGTCCTAAACGTTTATGCCATAAGTAAGCAGAACATTCATTAAGCATACTACGCTTAATCCCAATATTATGATGCACAATGAGTATGTATTCAGTAAATTTATTATCAAGTTTCAATTTATATAAACCATTAACAAGAATACCAGAACCAAGAGGTTTAGAATTCTTATATAAACTAAAACAACCATGTCCAAACTTAAAATTAAAACCATAAATATCCAACTTTGGAAGAGAAACTAGGTTCCTAGAAATTGAAGGTACATAAAGAGTCTTAAATAGGTCTAAATGATATCTAGTATCTAAGACCAAACAATAAGTTCCTATGCCTTCAATTTCAGCCTTCATACGGTTTCCTATGTACAGATAATCCTTATTTTGGCTTGTGGTTTGGATCGTAAGGAATCCTTGCATCACATTAGATACATGAGTAGTAGCACCAGAATCAAGCCACCAAGTATTATTTGTAACATTAATCAAGTTTGATTCAAAAGTACATACATAATTTTCAGATGTACCTTTCTTTTCAAACCAAGCTTTACGTTTGAAGCAGTCTTTCTGATAATGTCCTTCTTTCTTACAAAAATGACACTTATCATTGTTGTGTTCCTTTCTTTCAGTTTGAGAAGTTTTAGCAAGTCCTTTCCTTTTCTTAAATTTCTTAGATTTTGTCTTTAGTGTTTTACCAGCTCCTTGAATAGTGAGATTGACAGAGTGACTTCCCATATTCTTAAGCCTATTCTCTTCTTGAATAAGCTTTCCAGTCAACTCATTAACATCCCACTTATCCTTAATAGTGTTGTAGTTAATTTGGAAAGCACCATACTCAAAAGATAATGAGTTCAAAATAAATTGAACTAGGAAGGAGTCATCCATTGCCATGCCTAGTGTGTTTAATCTTGATGCAATGTTAGTCATCTCAATGGTATGTTCTTGCATAATCCTTGATCCATCAAACTTCATGGTTGTAAGTTGTGCCATTAAAGTACCAGCGAGTGACTTATCTGTTGAATGGAAACGTTCTTCCACAAACTTAAAGTATTCCCTAGCACTTTCTATTTGTGGAATGGTAGTCTTAATGTTATTGGCAATGGTCATTCGCATGAACATCAGGCTTAATCTATTAGACCATTCTCATGCTTTAAGTTTGAATATCTCTTTTTTAGTGTTGTCATCAGTGATCTCAGCAAGTTTTGCTTCTAAAAGTGCCAAGTCAAGATCCAGCACACTTAAGTGGAAATTGACTTGTTCACTCCATTCAGAGAAATTCAAACCATTAAAAACGGTAATAGAGCAAACTTGTGAATGAAGAGAAATGGCTAAAAAATAAATTGTTCAAAATTTATTTTAGTATAATCTCAGACAAACATATTAAAGTATGTTGTAGTTTTCCTTTGGGAAAAATACCACAATATATTATCGTAAATAAATGCCACAATTCTAGCATTATCAAGAAATTAAAAAAAAAATTAGTTAAATATATATGTCATCTTTGGATAAGCAAAATATATTTAATACAAGAAATTTAATTTCTACAATTTCACTAATTATAGAGTAATAATTTTCCTTTGGGAAAATAATAATATTCTATTAATCGATGAACAATTATTTATTCATCACATTTCCTTATTGGCATTTCATCTATACGATGAATAAATAATCTTCTTATGCATGATATCTAAACATTTTGTTTTGGTCACTTTGGTGTACACAAAACCTTTTAACATAATATTATGCATAATATAACTTTCACTTGATTGTATATAAAACTGCATAAATAATATACTTTAATTTCATATATGTTAAAATATATATATATATGCAAAACCGAAAATGGAAGTTTCCTTCAGGGAGCATTTTATCCTGTGCACATAAACCATATTTCCTTTATTCTGACGTATATGCACGTAAACCAAAATCAATTTTATCTTATTTCCACGAAGAAAGGCATGCATTGTTAATGACAGGTTTTGTTTTTTTTCTAGTCAAATCTCTATCTTTCTTTCCACTTCGTCTATATGAGAAAAAGACAAATTTCCTTTCTATTATATATATATATATATATGTTAGACGGTTCCACCTTTCTTTCTATGTCATATATATGGGAAAAAAGGCAAAAGTTCTTTGGCTAATATCAAATAAAACAAGGAATCTGTAAGTAATGTACATCCAGCCTTCATCCATATATATATATATATATATATAGAAATTAGAAGGCCTCCATGAAGGAAAAAAAAACTGACTACCAAGCACGATAACAGATAAGCGGGATTTGCATACATATATAAGAGAATCAATAAATTGAATAAAACCAAATCCAAGATAGAAAATCATGATTTTCACAACCATGCTCTGATACCATGTAATAATTGATCAGTTTCGATTTGAACTTCAAACTCAATATCAAATATCATTAAATGTAGATCTTGAAATTTATAATTTTACTAACCTGAATTGGAAAAAGATAAAGCCATGATACGGATTTAATTTTTTTTTAACAAATTGGTTTCTCTTTCTTATCCCTTCTTGTTCTTACACACCTCTTGATGGAAAGTTTTCTATATAGAAACATAAAACAGAACTTGTGTGTTTTGTGAGTAGGGAGAGGACCAATTTATATGTGTGTATACAATTTAATTTAATACATCCATCAAGTATCAAAACTAACGGATGAGATTGTTTCAAATAATTACAGGTGGTTACCGTAAAAGGGAAGTTACTAATTTGTAACTTTGTAACAGTTTGCTCATACTTAAATTGGAAGCAACAACGGAGAAAGAAGCATATACAAATTACTATAAACCGGAATACAATCCGTCTTGCGAGCAAAATATCCAGGAGTGACGAGGAAGTATTTATGCATAGAGGAATCCAGGGTAAGGATTTCGAGGATTTTTAAAATAATTTTCTAATTCTGTTTTTAAAAATAAAATTTTCTTGTTTCAGAATTTTTTATAATATATTTTTAAAAATAATAATCTCAAATGCATGATTTAAAAAATAAAAGTAAAAGTAATTTTTAAATTATTTTTATTACTGATAATAATTTTATAATTAAATAAAATATTTTCTTATTTGTTCCACCAATTATTTTTCTTTGAATTAAGAATAGTTGTTTTAAAAAAATATGAAAATAATTTTCTAAAATATTTTATGAAATTAATAAAAAATGATATCCAAATAAACCAAAATTTTGATTTTGTAAGGAGTTATCTAACTTTTTTTAAAAAAATATATAAAATAAAAAAATTAAAATTGAGGCGCCATGGCCCCCTGTGCTACTGTGCTTGATGAGGCGCTGCGCCATGTGCCCACGCAACTAGCTACTCAGTTCAGCAAAAACCGTTGAATTTGGGATATTGTAGGTGCCCAACGTGAATTTGGGATATTGTAGGTGCCCAACGTGCATAACTCTGGTTGATCGGGGTACTTTCTTAGCTATAGCACGTAACTAGATTTTAAAGTCCATGCGGGGGTCGGGTCGTAAATTTATTTACATTTATTTATATAAATAAAATTTAAAGTTTAAATTAAAAAGTAAATAAAAATATTAAAAATCTAATTTCTCATTTTACGAAAAATGATGATAATTTTAAACTATGTATTTCATACTTAATAAAAGAAATATTTATTATTATAAAAAATTATTCCGGTAAAAATTTGATTGGAAAGTCAAATTTAAACACATTAAATTTTCAAATGATTTTTATATTCTTAAAATATATTCATTGAAACTTTTTATTACAATGTTTGCTTCATAACTTCTTAAATAATTATTATATAATATAATCAAATATAACATAAATTTATATTTAAATATAAGAGCATTATATGTATAATATATCATGTAAAATGAATTTGCAGCCATGAGTATAATTATACTATTCATTCATTTATGCTTTTAGGAGAAAAATCTTTCTAATTATAATACTAATAAAAAGAAAGGAAAAGTGTATGTTAGCTTTTGAATATAAAATGTAAAATTTCTATCAAAAGTCTTGCTTTCCAACTTTGAAAGTGAGCCATGAAACAAAGAAAGAAAAATTATATTTGAAATTCAATGTCTGAAAAAAATCAGCAAAATGAAAAGGAATGGAATTTGATCTCACATTTAGAATTATTTTATTAAAAGAATGACAGTTAATTTATTTTGTAAGGTATATTAAGAAAAAATAAATTAACTATTTATAAATTAAAAGGTTAACGAATTTCTAATTCATCATAGATTTAAAATATAACATTTAAAAATTAATATTAAGAACATATTTAAAAAAATTAAATAAATAAATTAAATTTAATTTTTAAATATTTTTATTGATAGGGATGTTTTAACTTATTTAAAATATTTATAGTAAAAATAAAATATATTTTTATATCTATATTATTTAACCGTAAGCAATAATAGTGAGTTTGAAAAAAAATACAATGAAGCAAATAAAAATAAATGAAAATTGCGTGAGGTTTGATATAATAAGAGTTAAAAATTGAATATGCAATTAAATATTATAATTAAAAAATATAATATTTAGTTAATTAATTCAATTATAATTTCTATAAAAAAATTCATGTATTTAAAATATTTTGATAATAAAAATATTATGTATCTTACTATATTTATAATATTTAGTGATATTAGCATTTGAAATGTAATAAGAGTTGACATAAGAAAGATAAAAAGAAAAATATGGAATGAAACAAGGAAAAATAATATGAGATGCAAATTAATAAGAGTTGAAAATAGAATATGTAATTATTTAACTCAATTAAATTAAATCTTTAAATTATTTAAAAATTTTATAATAAAAATAAATCATTTCATGTTATATATATAAACTACTTAGTGACGAAAATATATAATGGTGTAAGTAGAAACAAGATAAACATACATAAACTATAATGTGGTAAGAGTTAAAAATAGACTATTTAATTTAATTAATTATATTCAATTAAAATTTCAACTTATGTAAAATATTTTTATAATAAAAAATTATAGTGTTAAAATGAGAGTTGCCAAAAAAAAGATCTTCTTTTATCAAATAAAAGTAAAGCAAAAAGATGAAAAGAAAAATGAGAAACATAAGAAAAGAAATTTTGGGGGGTGGGGATTTTTGGATGCGAGGTTGACACTTGTCAAAACAAACGAGGCTGCCCAGATAAAACTTTCAGTAGGATAGGGATGGAGGTAGAGATAGATATTATTTATAATTTTTTATAAATAAAAATAAAATATTCTGCATCACATCTATGCCACTTAATAGTATTAGTGTGTAAGTAATAAATAGTATATGTGAACATAAAAAAATTTGAAATAGAACAAATAAAAAATAGAGAAGCAAATCATAAGTTATAATGTATTAAGAATTAAATTTAGAATATGTCGTTAAATAATTCAATTGAATTAAAATTTTAATTTACTTAAAATATTTTTATTATAAAAATTAAATATATTATATTATATCTATATTATTCAATAATACTATCATTTGAACCGTGAAAATAGAGATGAAAAAAAAGAAAAAATGCAATGAAATAAATAAAAACAAATAAAATAGTGGTCGACTTGTAAAACTTTCCCAACATCCCAATCAATGTATGTTTATTTTGAAATATAAAGCTTGAAATTTATATCAAGAAAATATTGATAAAATTTAATTAAATAAATCTGATTTTAAATTTTAAATATTTTTTTCAAAAAATATAATATATAGTTAATTAATTCAATTATAATTTTTATATTAAAATTTTAATACATTTAAAATATCTTTATAATAAAAATAATATATATATCTTATTATATCTATAATATATAGTGATAATATCATTTGAACCATAAATAATAAGAGTAGACCCAAAAATGGTAAAAAGAAAAATATGCAATGAAATAAATAAAGAAAAAAAATAATGTAACTGTAAATTAATAAGAGTTAAAAATATAATATATAATTATTTAATTAAATTAAATTAAAATTTAATTTATTTAAAATATTTATAATAAAAATAAAATATTTCATGTTACATCTATACCATTTAGTAATATTTGTTATCTAAGTTGTAAATCATATGGATGGATCTAAAAAAATTAAAAAATATATAATGATACAAATAAAAAAAGATAAAATGCATAATTAATCCCATAAAGTAATCCCCATTCATTCATTCTTACAACCAAAAAAAGTTGTTTTGTTTCTCTTTATTCTATTATTTCTTTGCAACAATGTGTTAGCTTTTGAAAGCTTTCTAATTTTATTTTCATGCCTAAATCTCCTCTTACATGCTATGATTATGCTTTTGAGTTTGTTTCTTTTTGTACTACTAATGCTTTTGTGTTGGCTTTTTCTTTTGTGCTTTATTTTCTAAGTTTTTTTTATATGATCCATTTTTTAAAGAAATAATAAGGCGAAGTTAGTTCATGGAATCAAACACTCCCAAAAGTTTTAACATTTCTAGGAATGTAATTTGCAAGAATTTAATTTTTAGGAATAATATGATATTCCTATATTTAGTTTAATTAGAAATATTCCTAAAAATATTACACTATTATATTTTAATTATTTTAAATATTTTTTAAAAAATATTGTTTGAGTATTAAAATGTTTTCATTAAAAAATTGAATAGTTACTAATAGTGTGTGGTAGCTGATAGTGATCACTAATGGTAGATGATATTGGTAGTAATGATAGATAATAATCACTAATGATAGATGGTGGTTAATAATAATCACTGATAATAGATAATGGTTAGTGATAGTCATCAGGAATTAGTGATGGTTGGCTATGGTCACTAATGATGGGATAATGGTCAACGATGGTTACAGACGATAAGTGGTGCTTACTATGGTCATTGATAATAAGTGATAATAAATAATGGTAATTAATAATAAATAGTGATAAAGGGTAATTATCTATGATAGATGGTGATCAATAATAGTTATCGGTAATAATTAGTGATTGATTGTGGTCACTAGCAATATGTAATAGTAGTTTAGTAAATAATGGTAACCAGTAGTGGATAATAGTTAAAAATGGTTATCGAAAATGGTTAGTAGCTAGTGGTGGACATAGTCACAAGTGATATGTAGTGATAGGTGATGGTTAATCATGATAAAAGGTGGGGTGGATAAAATAATCTTTTTATATCAATTAAATATTCTTATGTCATGGAAATGTAAGATACTTATTTTTTCTATAGGAATATTTTAGGAGAATATTAAACTAAAAATATTTCTAAGAAAAAACATTCTTGAGAATTCTTCTCAAGTATATTTTTCTAAAATTTGAACTAAACATAGTAATCTTACATTTCTTTAAAACTTTTTCAAAAAATATGAGAAAGATTTTATAAATCAAATGTTACTTAAGGAATCTTACACACACTTCCACCTATATCTTTCTCTGTCTCTTATAATTATTCATGTTTTTCTTTTTTAAATGAATTTAAGTTTTAATCTCTATTTTCCTTTCTAATTCTAATGCTTTTTAGATGTGTAATTTCTTCATTAGATGCTTGCAAATAAATTATTTTTATTAGTAAAGTATATAGTTGATTCCAATGTTAAGGTAAACTAATCTTTTTATGCATTTTTGCATTATGTTATTTTTTTTCTCTACAAAAATATAGGTATAATTTCGATTTTGAACCATTTTTTGTTAAAAAAATATCATGCATTTTATTAGCGGCATATTTTCCTTGTCAAGCATGTTTTCTCCTTTTCTGTTTTGGACCTTGGCTGATGTATGTTGTGCTTCACTAGTGAAGTTTAGGATTAGTTCCAATATGAAGATTAGCTATTTTTTTTTGCTTTATTTTAATTTTGAAGTAATTTTTTAATATATATTTTAAATTATCCGAAACTTTTTGCGATTGAATTCATATATTGATTATTGCTCTCTTATCACTCCTTTTAAATTATCAATTAGGTTTTAATTGATTTCAAGTTGTTTTATTATCTACCATTAAAATCCTACCTTTTATTTTCAGGTGAATTCTAAGGTGCCCCTAAGGGTTTGGTACTCGGGGTAGTGTGTCAAAATATAGACTACTAGATGAGATTACTAAGTTAATACCAAAATTTTTGTAATCTTATCCAATGATCTGTATTTTGCCACACCACCTCGGGTACCAAATCCCTAAGGGTACCTTAGCAAGCACCTTATTTTCAAATTCATGATTTGGTTTGACTTTAATTGGATGTATTTAGCATATATAGCATTTACATATTTCATAACATATATCATTTGGAAAATTGGTGACATTGGTATGTTTGATAAATTAGTTTGCATATTCTTTAATCTCATCAGCAATTGGAATTATTATTAGATAGTTTTACATATTAGTAATGTAGTTTTATTCATCAATAAAAACTAGCTTTGAGGTTAAAAATGATAGATAAAAGGTTTGTTATTGTGTTTCGATAGAAGAAAATTTTATATATTTACCTTCTATCTTTACTGATGTCTTTGATTCCAAATCATGTGAAAAGTGGCACTAAGATTCACTTAAATGTGTTTAATGCTTTAAATGGCTAAAAAAAGAAAGCCTTGTCAGTAGTTATGCTTTTAATTAATAACATCATGAGATCACTGAAATGTTAATGCTTTATAAGAATGACAAATTTAAAAACACTTTACATGCATTATATACTTATCATTAAGGGTCTTAGATATTTGAATACAATGTTATGTTCTTGCTAAAAAATAGATATGCTTTCTCTTAAATATTTGTATTACTGATTTCTAATAAGATTGACTAGACTACCTTGCTTTCATTATAATATATTTTTTATAGTTATCATATTGTCCAATAAGAATACCCCCTTACAAATTTAAGAGCAGAGGGATTCTTTACTTTGAAACCATGAAAGAAAGTCTTGGAAATCATTTAATAGATATCCTTCTATTCAATTTTTGTATAAGTTCTTAAAGTTTGATATTAATAACCACTTAGTGTGCCATATGCGATTCGATAGGGTCAGATAATGCAATAACATTATAAAAAAATAGACATAAGGATCTTTCTTATCTATTTTTCTCTTTATTAAACTATTGCATAAATTATAAATATAAGCCAAACTTTTTTGTTGTTATTTAATTAGGTTTATGATATAATTAGCATGAGGTCTTATAGTTCTTTTTTCTTTTTTCATTTGGACAAATATGCTTATGACAAATGAGAAGAAGTTATGGAAAATACTTCTATGGATAAATATGTTGTCATATGTTGCTTACAAAATCAAAGCTACATAAAGTGATTCAAGTGGATTTTAAGTTTACTCCTAGCATATTGTAGAATTTATTTGCTGCAATTTAGGTGATATAGATTCCAAGTATGTTAAAGATATATGACTCATTTAAAGGTTAGTGGCTTTCCTATTGACTAATAATAAAGTGTGTGCAGCTTTAGCAAATGGCTTTTATTTGATGAAGAATGATGATTAACTAACCAAAATTAAACATAAAACTAGATAGAAATCATAGATCATATGAATGAACACAAATTATACCAAATCTGGATCCAATCCAAAAAATTAGTGAAAAGAATTTAAGAAAGAGGAAAATCAATTTACAATAGTTAACATTACAAATCAAAGTCTCATAATCTAAACCAAGTAAAGTATTGATTCTTTGAATCAATTTGAAATTTATCCCTCCATGGATGAGAAAAAGAGAAAGCTTTAAGAAAATGCTAAAGAAAATTTAATAGGCAAAATGTCCTTTTTTAACTTTCTAATAATATAAAGATCATCCAAATTTAACATTTGGAGCTTAAATTATGACTAAAGATCTGAAATAGTGTAAAAAATCTAACATTTAGCAAATAATTCAATTAATTCTAAAATAATATGATCTTTCTCAAAACAAGGTAAAATTGATTCAATTAAGCATTATCACATCCTAAGAGGCTTAACTAGGAAGGCTAATATGTATGAAAGATTGTCCATATCAAATTCCCCTACATTTAGCTTTTTGCACAATCTTAGGAAAAATTAACTTTATTCAAAACTAAAAAAAAAACCTTTTGAAAAATTTTAAAATCAAAAAATTCATAAGTAAGAAATAATCAAAGTCATCAAGAAATAGAACACTTCATGAATTAAAATTTTGACAAACTTGAAACAAATCAATATAACAACATTATTTAAAATGGATAAATTAAATTGGTAGATTTTTACAAAATTCACTCTCCAACTTTTAAGTATTTAGTCCAAGTGTTTTATTTGAGCTCATTCTATGAAATTGCTCTACTATAAGCGTGCTTATCATCTAATCTTTACTACTTAAATCACAAGCATAACACAAATAAAAAGGACTTTATTTGAGATTATAATAGGGTTCAGGAAAAAGGGAAGAAAAAATGAAGACATGAAGGATAAAACCAAAAAAATCAATAGAGCACTTAAACAAAAAATATATGGATAATTTATGAACACTTATAACTCAACATAGTAACATAAATTTAAATTCAAATATTCATCAATTTCTTTCTTTCCTAATTCTTTTTTTACCTTATTTTTCCTTTTCCACTTTTCCACTTCTTTTTTTCCATCATTCATTTTAATTTTTTTATTTCATTTTTTTCTTTTCTTATGTCTCTCTATTTTTCCATTTTCTTGTAATTTTTGTTTCTTTCTTTTTGTTTTGTTTTGTTTTTTTTTAATTCAACTAACTTTTGAACTTAAAGTTAATAAATGTCTATAACATTCAAGCAGAGACACACTCTCCCCTATACTTATTCAAAATCTCATCTTACGAAAATTAAAATATTTTATTAATTCCTACAGTTAGATAAAAATACTTATTTTTTGTTGGAAAAATATTTATAGGCTGATCAACTAAAAAAAGGCAATTAGGCTCAAGGAAGCTCACAGATAAAAATTCAATGTTAACTATTTGGCTCAAGGTCAAATAAAAAAAGAATGCTTTTATTATTTTTGTGCATGCATATGCAAATGTAATCTTAAAAGAAACAAAGCAAGTTCTACAGAAATAAATTATGGAAGAACATCATACACAAAAAAAGAAGGAAAATAACATAAATGCTTAACATAAGACTTGAAGTTTCACTAAGAAAGTTATGTCACTAAGTTTAATTTATCAATTTAAAATCCATCATTACACCAATCAATTTCATGCAGTAAAATAATTCATTTAATTATGTTATAAATCCTATCTAACTTTAATCAAATCCTGCTCATGAAAAATATAAAATATCCATAAGTGGAAAGTAACTAAAATGATTTAAAAAGACTTATAGACAATTAGAAAAACACATTTTTTTACATTTTTCTAGTTTTCTATAACTTCAATAGCATTAAAAAAAAGATACAAAACAAAAAATAAATCCTAGAAGTCTCCCCTTTATACTTGAATTTTACATTGTGCTTAATATAAAGCATACCAATCATCAAGAAAGATAAAAGATAAGTAAAATAAAAGAGAAAGTAAATCTTAAAAGATTAAGAAGCACCTTTGTTTAGCATCTTTGGCTCTATATGATTATAACTTCTTCAACTAGGATTTGCATGAAAATTGATTACTTCATTTACCTAGAATTTTCTAACCTTTATATCATCCAACAAAAAGTCCTTTGTAAATTTGAGACTATTCAACATAATTTCTCCAAGTGCTACCTTAAATCACTTTTTCTTGATAGTTCAAAATCATTTTATAAAATGAATTCAATAAAATTAGTAAAATGACTAGAATGATCAATAAAAAAGTACTATTTTGCCTTTAAGAATTCAAGTTTGGTTAGATGAAGAAAATGTATTAATTTAATGGTAGAAACCATTTTTGCAAATTGGATATTTTCATGATCATCACCTGCATATTCTAAAACTAAAATATTTTCATTATTTATAAATGCAAAAACCTTAGCATGTATAGCATACTTAATTTTATTATCATAACAAGTACATTCATGGCCCTCAATAGAATCCATAAACTCATAAATCTTAAGAAAATTAGCAAACATGTTATCATAAGTATTTTCAACAAGTGCATCAAAAATAACAAAATCAAAACTAGTTACATTAGAAATAAAATTAAAAAAAATTAGAATTAGGAACATTATGCAGTCAAGGCTTAAAAATATCAAGAAAAGATACAGAATTCGTAATAAAAAGTTATATAGCTTTAAAAATATCAAACTTGGCTATTACACCATCAAAATCCATGGTTAATATTCCATCTCAAATATTAATTATAGTTCCTGCTATTTTCAAAAATAGCTGGCCAAGAATAATTAGAGGAAGAGTCTTTAATGTCTTATTTTCCATCTTCAAGATATAAAAATCTGCTAGAAAAATAAGTCTATCAACTTGCACAAAAACATTCTCAAGAACACTTAAAAGGTAAGTGTTAAATCTATTTACTAATTGTATAACCACTTGCTTGTTTCAAAGCTTCCAAATTTAAAGCATTGAAAATAGAAATGAGCATAACATTCATCAAAGTTCCTAAATCTAACATGGCATGTTAAATTCTAATTTGCCTTATAATATGTGGAATGGTGAATGTCCTTAGATTTTTGCATTTTTTTTGGTAAATTTCTTTGAATGATGGTAAACATATTCTCCCCCACACTTACTTTCTCATCATCCTTAATTTTCTCTTGTTAATGCATAATTTTTTTAAAAAGTTAACATGCATTAGAAACAATTTTGTAAAATCTAACAAAGGTATACTAACTTCAACTTTTCTAAGAGTATTTGAAATCTATTTCTTATCCTTTATTTTGTTTAGCTTAATAACTCTTCTTGAAAGGGAAGAAGAATGGAAAAATCAATGAGAGGTGAGGATTTAAGGATAGAATTAGCCTTACTTTCACCATGTTTTAGTGTTTTTTGTTCTTAGTTACGTCTTCTCTTGGCTTTCTTCTAGTTGATGGCAAGCTACTAGTTTAAGAGAAGGATGGATGTCCATTTGCTTGTCACTTTAAAGCTTAATCATATTAACAATTTCCTTGTTCCTTGGATTGATGACAATTTATGAAAAAAGCCTGCTACTAGAACTTTGCACATTTAATTTGGTTACTAAAGAAGCTAGTAAACCTATCTAATACTATAATTTTTAATGCTTACTTTAGTCTCTTTTTGGAATTTCTAGATATTATCTTCAGTTTTCTATTGAAGCTATTGAATATTATTTTTGATTTCTTGCTAAAACTGGATGGTATTAATAACTAAAGTCTTGATAAGATCCTTTAATGTTGTATCTAGTTTAGGAGTAAGATTGGGTGGAATCTTATTACAAGTAGGAAGGTATTGATCTTAACTAGAGCCGATGTTATATCTAAAGTTTTGATAATCTCTCTGACTAAGGTATTAATTAGGTTGTTGCTGCTAATGGTTGTATTGAGGTTTACTAAGGAAGATTGCTACTATATAAGTTTAAGGTTGACATTCATTATCATTTAATATAGGGTAGGAATTAGTAGGATGAGTTGGACATAAATATATACCACAAGGTTTGGTAAGAGGGGAATCTTGGATTTGCTATTATCCCATAGCCATATGCTTTATTAAAGAGGTTAATTTGTCCAATTTTGCTCTATTCTCTACTGATCAGCATAAGAAAAATTCATCTTATTCACACCTTTAGTGGAAGTAATCATTCTAGTACCACATTGTTAAGAGTTTAGTGCCATGTTAGCTAGTGAGTCTCTAACTGCCATAGGAGTTTTATCAACTCATGCTCCTCTATTAGCAACATTAATCATACTTCTATCTATTGGAAAAAACCTTTTAGAAAAGTATTAAATGAAAAGTTTCTCATTAATTTGGTGCTGTAGGCAACTGAAGCATAGTTTTTTTAAATTGCTTCCAATACTCATACAATGTTTCACCAGTCATTTGCCTTATGCAACATATAACTTTTTTATTGTAGCAACTCTTGAAGTCAGGAAAAATCTCTAGCAATAGCTTGTTTATTTCATTCCAACAAGTGATAGATCTTAGATAAAATAGTATATCCAATTGTTGATTACATCTACAAGTAAGAATAAGAATGCCTTTAATTTGGTATAGTCTTCTAAAATGGCATGAGATTTTATGATTGAGTAAACCATAGAGAACTCCTTCAAATGCTTATAAGCATCTTTACTTGTAAGATTATGAAATCTAGAAAATAGATGGATTAGTCCATATTTAAGCTTAAAATCAGTGTCAAGATTAGGATAATAGATGCCTAAAGCTTAGTAAATGACATTAAGGGTAACTAATTCCTTAAGTGTCATATTATTAGCCAAGTTATTTGAATTATCCAGAAAGTCAGAATAAGGAATATGGAGGGCACAACTAGGTATATTTCTAGTCTTCCAAAGCAAATGAAAAGTTTTATCTATTTCAAGAATAAAATCTAACAATTCTTTAACATATTTCCTAATCATATACTAGACTACACTATATAGTATCATAAGGGCACAGAAACACTAAAATACAAATACAATATTAAAAATTACTAAAATCACATCTAATTAACCAATCTAACATTTTAAAAAATTATAGGACCATTACATAATAAAAATTATTAACAAGTAGAAACAAAAAATGCAATAAAAACCTTTAAAAAAAGTAGTCTAAATGATGGAATTTAGTTAAAAAATGTTAAATCTTAAGGATATACATTTTCTACTACTACAAAATTTTCAAGTCAATTGGAGATGGTAACCTTAGGACTAGTGTTAGGGGTTAAGTAGTATATGTGTAAATTGTACAAATAAGCCAAAAACTTCTAGTAAAGTGTAAAATAAAGTAATATATAATGGAAAAAGGTGAATTGAAGTAAAGGAATATGCAATAGATAAAAAATACAAGAAAATGTAGAAAAATGATAAATATCATAAAATGCAAGGAAAAACTAATAAATGCAAAAATTGAGTAGAATGCTTAAACAATTATATAAATTATATCTAGTAAATGATGAGGAAGGATGAATTAAATTGGATCCCTGGTGTTATTGAAGTTAATCAAAATTAAAAATTACTAGTTTAATGAAAGTTTGTAGTATAAAGCAATAAACTAGGTTGAAATCCCAATGATCCACTTAATACATTAGTTCACATTGATTTACTAACTATAATTACAAAATTATCTAAGCTTTTTGTGTAATAAATAAAAGAAATAAATATACTAACACAGTTAGCCCATGTGGATAGGAGCTTAGTCTCTTCAAGCAATGTCTCAGGTTCGAGTCTTGTGAATAGAGAAAACTATTACTGGGAAAGCTTTACCCCCATATTGGGTCCTACCGGCTCGAATCCAGATTAGTCAGAAGTCCAATGTGGCCTACCAGATACTGGATAATTCTTACTAAAAAAAATAAAAGAAATAAATATAAGCAATTGTGAAAATTAAGAATGAATAGTTAAGATAATTATGCAAATAGTATATAAGTAGTATGAAAGAAACAAAATATAACTAAATTAAAAGGGGTTTTGATTCGAAATTAAATAAAATGCAAGATTAGAAATAAATACAGAATTAACATAGAAAAATAATTTATAAATATAATTGATTTAAGGAAAATTAAGAACTCTTTAATAAATTAATCACAAATCATAATATATTTGACAATTATAACTAATTTCTTAACCTAGAGTCATCTATAACCCTTACAATGATTCACGAATTCTATATTAGATGATCATTTAGGATTTAATTAATAAAGATTAGCAAAATTAAATAATTGTCATAATCCATAAAGCTAATTTAAATGTAGAATTTAGCTAAATTAGAGGATTAAAATAGATACCTCTAATTTGATCATTTAGTCCATTGTTCTCATATGAAGAATGATGATTAACTAATTAAAATTCAATAAAAATTAGATAAAAATTACAAATCATATAAATGAACATGAATTATGCCAAATTTGGACCTAATCCATGCAAATCCAAAAAATTAGTAAAGAGAATTTAAGAAACAGGAAAATTAATTAAGAATAATTAACATTACAAATTAAAATTTTATAATTCAAACTACGTTAAGCTTTAAATCCTTGAATCAATTTGAAATTTAGCCTTCCATGGATAAGAGGAAGAGAAAGGCTATAAGAAAATGCTAGATAAAAGTTAAAAGAAAAGTGCTTTCTCTTAACTTTTCAATAATATAAAGATTATACAATTTGACATCTAGAACTCAAGTTATAACTAAAAATCTGAAATAGTGTCAAGAATCTAGGATTCAGCAAATAATCTAGGCTTCATTTGTTTTATTAAAAAGTATTTTTTGTAAAATATAATTATAAAATGTTAAAATGAAAAAATTATTTTATTTATTTAATGTTAAATACGAAGAATTTGGAGAAAGCAACTTTTCCTATTTCAAAATGAAATGTGCTTTCCTTTATTTCAAACTTCTAGGTATCTTTTTTAGTCATTAATATAAATAGCATATTACTCCTTTATTAATATATATATATATGGAAAAACCTAAATGCCCCAGAAAAAGATTTCCAAAATTTTGATACGACATGAAAACTCTACTGTGAGTCATTAATAAATCAAGTAATAAGTACTTGTATTGAATTTGTGTCGTTGTGATGCGTCGAGACTTAAATTTCAATGCATTGCTTCAGGTTATATAGTAATACTTTTTATATATATGCAAATGATATTTTCTTATAGAAAATATTTTTTGATAAATCAAATGGAGCCTTAATTAATTCCAAAATAATACGATCTATCTTAAAATAAGGTAAAATTGATTCAATTAAGCATTATCACATTTTAAGAGGCCTAAATATAAAGGAAAATATATATGGAATATTGTGCACATCACTTCACAACTTCTATTATAATTCATGTTTATGTGTAAAGTATCTTGTACACAAAGGATCAAAAAATTGCTTTTTATGTCTTTATTTTTAAATTAGTTTTTAATATTACTTTAGTCATGAGTAAAAAAATGGTGAGCTTAATAACCAAAAAAATGTCAAACCTAATATTTTAAGCTCTATGAAGTTGGACTATATAATAAGGTATTAGCAACTATATTTGTATTGAATATAGTTATACTAATAGCAACTATATTAGAATAAGTACATTGTCTTTAATTTTTTTTATTGACTTCTCTCAAATATGTGGCAATAATTGTGCAAAAATTAAACAACATAACATAACATCAAATAACTTAAAAACAAAGATATGGATATAACAATTGTATTCATTTATTGTGATATCCATTTGTGCAGTGTTATTTGGATATAACAATTGTATTCATGTATTCTAACTCTTGGGATTTTTTTAATTCATTTTAAAGTGTTATTTGGTTCATGACAATATTCGAAATCCATCATTTTTACTACAATGTTAATGCAATAGTTTTTACATGCTTCCACAATAGTTATCTTCTAAAATATGTATGATTTTCACAATAGTCATCCTTTAGAACATGCAAGCTTTTTTAATTTTTTATTAACTATTTTAAAATAGTTTTTATGGATTCATGTATGATTTTCCCATGTTAATGCATTAATGTTAGTGCTCTAATGATTGCATTTCTTTTATGAAAAGGATTGGATTTTGATATAATTTGAAATCATTAAGAATTTTAAACTGTTCCAATTAAAGAAGGATATATATATTGCACTTATAATTTTGAAAATAGCATGAGTTTTAGAGATAATTTAGTAAAGGTGAGATAATTCTAAAAAAGTTTGTCAGACTAGTTGCTTAATAATTTGTAATTCTACATAAAGCTAATAAAAGTTCGAGCTTTATATATATATATATATATGTATGTATGTATGTTAACTTGTTAGCATCACAAATTGATGATTAAAGTTAGCTTAAATATGTTGTACTTCACTGGTGAAGTATAGGACTTATTTCGATATTAAGGTTAGTTGATTTTTTTTTCCTTACATTATTTTAGTTTTAAAGCAATTTTTTAATTTATCTTTTAAATTATTTGAAACTCTATGCAATTGAATTCATATATTTGTTATTGCTCTCTTAATCACTCCTTTTAAATTATCAATTGGGTTTTAATTGATTTCAAGTTATTTTTATTATTTACCATCAAAATCTTACCGTTTATTTTCAAATTTGTACTTTGGTTTGACTTCAGGTGGGTGTATTTATTATATATAGTATTTGTATTATTTATAGCATATATCATTTGGAAATATTGGTAAGAGTGGTGTGTTTAATATATTTTTTTGGATTTTTTTAATCTTAGTAGTATTTAGGATAATTATTAAATAGTTTTAGATTATAGTAGTGTAGTTCTATTCATCAATACAAGTTAGTTTTGAAGTCAAAGGCAATGGATAAGAACTTTGTTATTGGTGTTTCAACCAAGAAAATTTTATGTATATACCCTCTATCTTTAATGATATCCTTGATTTTTAATTGTGTAAGCAATGACACTAAGATTCACTTTAATGTGTATGATGCTTTAAGCGGCTGGAAAAAAGAAGCCTTCCCATTAGTTATAGTGTTTGCCTAAGAACTATACATAAGTTGAGTAACTTGCTCGACTTAAAAGGTCCAATCCAAAAAAATATTGATTTTGAACTCATTTTTTAGAACTGAATATTTATTGAATGTTTTTCTTATGGCTTGATTAGTATTCAGGCTAAATTCAAGCCATAATAATATGAAATGGGTCGGCATAGCTTGACTTAATTATATAAATTTATTTTTAATAATATAATTATATAATATAAAAAATAATTATATCTAATTATTTTTAATATAAAAAATGCTTAAATTCAATTTTACTAAATATTTTATATGTTTTAATACCCTATTATCTATTTAAATATATATATTTATATAAAAATTTATTTTTATCTAAAATAATAATGAAAATAAAAGTAATTGGACTTTTCAGATGAGCTTCGAGCTATGCATAAATTTAATCAAGCCAAGCTCGGCTAAAATTTTTAAAAATTAAACAAGTCAAGGTAGCGTCATTATATTTCATATAATTATGCATGAAAAGTTCAATCTAAAGCCTAATGAACTAACCATGTATATCTGCATGCATAAGGTAGGAGTTGCTCTTAATTAATAACATCATACAGTCAGTTAAATGCTTATGCTTTATGACAATGACAAATTTAAAAGGACTTTACATGGTTTATATACTTATTGTTAAGGATCTTAAATATTTAAATTCAATGTTATGTTCTTGCTAGAAAATAGATATGTTTTTTCTCAAATATTTGTATTACTTATCTCTAATAAGATTGACTAGATTGCCTTGCCTTCATTATAATATACTTTTTTTGTAGCTATCATATCATCCAATTAGGATACAGGGATTCTTTACTTTGAAACTATGAAGGAAAGTATTGGAAAGCAATTGGTAGATATCTTTCTATTCAATTTGTTTAGAAGTTCTCATAGTTTAATATTAATAACCACTTGGTGAACTATATGGGATTTGATTGTGTCAGATGATGCAATAACATTTAAAAAAGATATAAAAGGAACTTTTTTATTTGATTTTCTCTTCACTTAACTATTCTTGAAATTATAAATATAGGTTTAACTTTCTAGTTACTATTTAATTAGGTTCGTGCTATAATTAATGTAAGGTTTTAAAGTTTTTTTGGATAAATATGCTTATGACAAATGAGAAGAAGTTATGGAAAATGCTTTCATGGATAAATGTGTTGTCACACTTTGCTTGCAAAATCAAAGCTACATAGAGTGACTCAAGTGGATTTTAAGTGCACTCCTAATATATTGTAGAATTTATTTGCTCTAATTTAGGTGATATGGATTTCAAGTGTGTTGAAAAATATATAACACATTTAAAGGTCAATGGCTTTCCTGTTAGCTAAAAAAAAGGTGGGTGAGGCTTTAGTAAATGGCTTCTATTTGTTGCTATCATCTATAATGTTTATTTAAATGCCTAATTAGAATTTTAAGTTAAGTTTCAATTAATATGCCTTTTACTTTTAACCATGTGTAGTAAGGTGCTTAAATCAAGTGGAAAATATAAGAATTGTAGTATTTAGGGTTATTTAAATTTAAAACTCCATTATATCATTGTATGTATATTTATACAAGTTACCACCTACTTTTATCTATAAAAATATTAGTTATAATACTTAAGTTATTTTATCCTTAGATTCAAGTTTCTTATGATTAAACATAATTCATTTATTCTTTTGATCCTTGTAGTTTCTTTGATTGTGGTATTAGTATTTTGATAAAAATTATGGTTATTTAGCTCTTTCTAGATTTTTATAGTTTGCTAATGCAACTTATGCAAGATTTACATTCTAAAGTACTTGAGCATTATTTTATAAAGGAACACCTTGACACAACTCACTTCACGGTTATCATGACCAACTTAAAAATACCTAATTAATGCTATCATACTAAATAAATATATTTACCAGTCTTTATATTATACTAATAATCTTACCAAATTAGTAATATCAAAGAAGTAGATATTTATTTTCAAAAAAATAAGATTATTTACAATATAAGTTCTGAAGCTATATACATACACTAAAATGTGTATATATGGAAATATAGTTTACATAATACATATCGAATGTTATAATTTCTTAACTTGATTTGTCAGGGTTCTATTCCTTAAGATCTAACTCTACAAAAGAAGAAGAAGTACGATAACTTACTATAATCTCTAGCATAGGAACTCGACATAGAGGATATATTATAATAAGGTTAGGTTCTAAATCTATTTGGTTAACTTCTATCTCAAAATATACTCTTGTACTTATGGAGGTGGACTAAACTTTATACCAAAATATTATTTCATGGGTTCCATGAGGGGTTAAGGAGATTCCTTTATAAGTATCAATTTGCGCCCGTGGATCGATGCTTGATACCTACAAATTCAGTTCAATACAAAAATGAGCATAAAAATACCCAATGAATGGCTACTTGTCATTCTACTTAAAGGATCTTTCATTGAGGAAGATTAGTCTTTTATTCATACCTGACCACTACTTTGTGTTTTATGAAAAAAATTATTTTATATATATACTATTCATTCATATTATTACAAAAATAGCAATGGTAGGTATACAAGTTTCATCTTATACCTTTGCTCTAATCTTATCCCTCTTCACCCTAAACATAAAGCCATTAATCTTTTCTCTTTACTACTAACCACTTCTCTCTTTCTCTGTAAAGAATGTTATATCTTTCCCTCTTAATTCACAATAATCGATAATAAAATATTAAAACATTAACCATTTAATCCATTTCAATAGATATAACCAAATATCAACTATGCCATAAGTGTTTTATGCATTATATAAATGTATTACATACATTGAAATTCTTTTATTCAATAATTCTCAAAGCATCTTAATTGTATTTATAGGTATATCATAGTTGGAGCCTCTTAATAATCCCAAATTAATCTAAAATTTTACCATAATTTATTCTAGCCATTCTAACATATTATTACATAAGATGCAACAATCAAATTGTATAAAATACCTCCATGGGTATTGTTCATACAATATCCAAATGAGAAATTTAAAAATAAGATAGAACAAGGACATATATAATCAAAGCCCCATTTCTTCAATCAAATGGAAAGAAATTGTTATCAAAATTTTCCATAACATCCATAACACATTAAATGGAAGATAGCTTAAATGTTGTACAAATAATTTTATGGGTTTTCTGGTGTATCAAAGGTGAGAACTTAGATAAACCATTTTCAAACTACATCAAAGCTATCAAGATGAAACTATCATTTGGTCAACTAAATCAACTTCCTTTCCGGCTGAAGACTCCGAGGCATCCACACGAACTGGCAAATCACCAGTGAACGTCCACATTAACACTGATTGAAATTCTTCTCCTTAGCCTCGTAGTGCTAGCTATGCTTCTTCAAATGTTATAGTCAAGGAGGGGTGCTAGGGTTTTTCTATACTTTAAGATGCATGAATAATCATGTATTATTACCTAACAAGCCTATTTAAATAGATGCATAGAAAATATTAACTAATTAGGCTTTGTTCCATGTATAATTATGGGCTTATTATCGGGCCTTATAATTATAACATGGAATTTCTAAATATTAGGCCCAAACAATTTAGTCCATCAATTCCAAATCCACTAGGCTCTAAGTATGTGACCTTACAAGCTTTCATTACATTAACAATGATCATAAATCACATTAAAGATAAAAAATAATAAGTGGTATCTAGTAACACATCATTATTACCCAAGTAATAAGAAAGTCGGTGATTCTACTGAACCTTTATACATGATTATCATCTATATTTTTTTATCTTAGACATCTAGATTAAGCACAAGACATGAACCGTGTCAAAATCGTATAGCCTAATCCAAAGGTTTCTTGATTCCTAAGTAAGCTGATTGAAGCAAATATAATTAACATCGCATGTCAATTCACTTGAGCATGGCCATACGTTTTCTCAACCTTACTTAATCAAGGGGCCTACAGATGTTATTCCTGTTATATAAGAAGGACAAATTCTATCTTGATTACACAAATCCCTCCGCATGATATGTGACATATCCAATAACTACCCTTGCATTCACTCAACCATGAGTGACATAGAATAGTATCAAAATATGAAACTCATATGTAGGGAATCTTGGTGATCTCAGGTCAAAGGACCATATTAAGAATCACTCATGACACTCACATAACAATCCATGTAGTGTTCTTAGGGTGGGTCAGTCTAGTATACAAGTTCTCTAACTTGTACTCATATGTAGACTTAATATCTCATATAAGTCACCACACATGCTAGTTTTAGCATATCAAAGCAACTTAATCCTTAATGATATATGACTAGAGACATTTAAAAATATAATTATTCTAAGGTTATTACCATAATTAAATATATTACATAGATAATATATATATATATATATATATATATATATATATATATATATATATAATATGATAATTAGAATTAGCATTAAAATAATACGATTCAAATTTACAATCATCAATATGATTAATTTTAGGGCATATACACTAATAAATATATCATAATAACATAATGGAAAGTACAAACCAACAACATCATCACTTTTTTATTGACCTAAGCCTAAAAGTAAGAGGAGTTGTTGCTCACCTTAATTTTTTTTTCACTCTTTAAATTTTCAACACTCCTTTGGAATAGCAAAAGAATGGCTTCATGATAATAAATCAAAATTTAAGAAATTTAAGAAAGGGAAGATCAAGAATTCTTGAAGAAATTCTTATGTTATTTTACAAGATTTAGAACTACTAGATGAAGAATTCACTTAGGTAACTTGAAGGCTTAGACTTCCTCATTAATCTCCATCTTCTTGTACATAGTGTGGCTAGCCAAGAAGTAGAAATTTTCTACTCCAATTAGCTAGCAAATGCATATATAAAAAGTCCAAAATTTTAATTAAAAAAAATCTACAATTTTCTACAATTTTCTTGAATTTTTTTTTTTTAAATCTTAGAACAAATGGCTAAGGTCATGGATATTCATATAGACTTGTATAACCAAAAAATAATTACTCAATTAACTAATTAAATTAATCCATTTAAAATGGACAAATAAGATTTATTATAAAATAACCTTAAATTTTTTACTTTTTTACATTTTTACCTCTAAACTTTTAAATATTTTTAGGCCTTTAAATTTTGAACTTTTATACACATTTTAAGCTTAAAAAATTTAATTTAATTCAACCTAAGGGTTTTTAAATTAAATTGCTTAATTTTCAGCTTAAATTCTTACTTTTTGGTTCACTCAGATTTTAGAATTCTAATAAATTCTTATACAAATTTTCTTAAATTTAATACTAGATTTTTAAATGAATTTTTATCGATTTTAATTCCTAATAAAGTTCTTACGAAAATTTTAGTTAGGCTCACATCAATATTACTCCTACGAATATCTCAAATTTCACTTAATTTTCTTATCAAATTTTTTTGTTCGAGTATTTATAATAGAATGCCTATATGAAATTTCTAATTTATTTAGGATATTTTATAAAAGATTCCTATAGGATATTGCAAGTTCTCCCCCTCAAAGAAAATTCATTCTCAAATTTTAAAAGAAATTACTCAATAATGTAGAGAATTTTTAACTAATTATGTATCGATTTGGATAGAAAAATTACTAAATAAGTTTGGGTACCTTTCTTTCATGTCTTTTGCTAATTCCCATGTTAGTTTTTATGCTCTATGTTTCTCCTATATCACTTTTACCATGGGAAATTTTTTAGATCATAACTTTCTTGTTTGCCGATTAACAATTTGAATAGGTCATTCTTCATATGCTAGTTCTCAATCTAGTTCTATTGGAATTTCTTTCAATATATGAGATTCATTTGAAATATATTTTCTTAACATAGATACATGGAAAATTGGATGTATTGCTTTAATGTTCTCTAGCAATTTGAGTTAATAAGTAACTTTTTCAATTCATTTGTTAATTCCATAAGGACCAACATATCTAGGTGCTAATTTTTCTTTTTTACCAAATCACATTATTCTTTTCATAGTTATAACCTTCAGAAATACTTGATCACCCTTTTGAAATTCTAATGCTCTTTATCTAATATCTACATATGATTTGTATTAACTTTGGGTCACCTATAATGGTTCTATGATTATTTGAACTTTATTGATAACATCTTTTACAAGGTCAAGATTGATCAATTTTATTTCTTTTAGTTTGAACTATCTGAAGGGTGATCTGCACTTTCTATCATACAGTGACTCAAATGAAGCCATCTGTATACTAGCATGATAACTATTATTATAAGTGAATTCCATTAACTATAGGTATTTGTCCTAGCTTCTTGCAAATTCAATTACACAAGCTCTGAGCATGTTCTCCGATGTCTGAATTATTCTTTCTAATTATCCATCAATCCAAGGATAGAATGCTATTCTAAATTGTAATTGAGTTTGTTATGTTTCTTAGAATGACTACTAAAATTAGGATATGAATTGTGATCCTTAATCCGAAATAATTATAAGCAACACACCATGCAATAGAACAATCTTATCTATGTAGAGTTGTGCACACTATGATGTAGTGTACATTGTCTTCACCAATATAAAGTGGGTAGACTTTATTAAATAATCCATAATCACCCAAATGGAATCATATCCTTTGCTAGTTTGTGGCAACCCAATTACGAAATCCATTGTGATGCTATTCCCTTTCCAGTTGAGAATATAAATATTCTTATAAAGGTTTACTTATCGTTAATGCTATACTTTCACTTGTTCACAAGTTAAACATCTAATTATGTAGTCTCATACAGACTTCTTCATTCCATCCCACCAATATAGATTTTGAAACCTTAATACATTTTTGTTACATTAGAATGTATCATATAAGATGATTCATGAGCTTTTCTCAATAATTCTTATCTTATAGTTGCAAGCACCCACAATTGGTTTCTATTTCTTATTAGTCACTCTTCATTTATTGTCAAATCAACTTCCTCCTTATTTATAACTCTATTTATCATTTGCTTATAGTGAAGATCTTCTTTTTAAGCTACTTTAATATGATCTCCTATGGTGGAATGTATTGTTATACATGCAAATTTCACACTTCTGTCTCTTTCCAACTTCTTTCTTTTATTTTTAGGAGCTTTCTGACTTAAGGTATCTATAATAACATTAGCTTTTCCTAAATGATAATGAAAGGAGTAGTCATAATCCTTTACAAACTTTATCTAACTTTTTATCTTATATTAGGCTCTTTTTGCTCAAAAATATATTTAAGGCTTTTATGATCTATATAAATTTTACAAGTGGCCCTATATAGATAATGTCTCTATATCTTTGAGGAAAATATTACAAGTGCCATTTCTAAATCATAAGTGGGGTAGTTTGTCTCATTTTTCTTTAATTGATGATATATGTAGGCTATTACTTTTCCTTGCTACATTAATATACATCCCAATCCCACTATGGACACATCATAATATATTGTGGACCCGTTTGCATTGTTAAGCAATGGTAACACTAGAGCAAAAGTGAGGTATTCCTTCAATTTTTGAGAACTTCTTTCACAATTATCATTCCACACAAATTTGACTCCTTTATGAGTTAACTATGTCAAAGGTGTGGTTATCTTCAAAAATTCTTTCACAAACCTCCTATAGTATCTAGCCAATCTTAGAAAGCTACGTATTTTTATCACTGAGGAAGGTTGTGGCCACCTAAGCACAACCTCAACCTTTTAAGGATCTACTTATATCCTTTCCTATCACATTAAATGTCCCAGAAAATGCACCTTTTGCATCCAAAATTCACATTTTGAAAATTTGGCATATAGCTTATGTTCTCATAAGGTTAGCAAAATAATCCTTAAATGTTAGTAAGTTCTTCTTTACTCTGGTAGTATACTAAAATACTGTCAATAAATACAAAAATGAATTTATCTAGGAAAGATTTAAAAATACAATTCATCAAATCTATAAAAGCTGTAAGGCATTAGTTAAACTAAATGACATGAGCAAGAACTCATAATGATGATACTAAATACGGAATGTCGTCTTCAGAATATCTTCCTCTCAAGTCTTTAACTAATGATGTCCAAATCACAAGTCAATCTTTGAGAAGTATTAATAACCTTGTAATTGATTGAATGAATCATTTATCCTCAATAAAGGATATTTGTCCTTAATAATAACTTTATTTAGTTGTCGATAATCAATACACAACCATAACAATCCATCCTTCTTTTTTACAAACAACAACGGTGCTCCCCATAATGATATACTAGGTTATATAAAACCTTTATCTAATAAATTCTGCAATTGCTCCTTTAAATCTTTTAATTATACAGGTGCCATTCTATAAGAAGTAATAAATATTAGGCTTATTTTGGGGATTGTTTCAATTATGAATTCTATATCTTGATCTAGTGGCAACCTAGGTAAATCATCTGGGAAAACATCTAGAAATTCTTTCACTATAGGAACCTGATCCATTGTCACTTTTTCTTTTTCAGCTTTCTTCTTTGAAGTTATCCATACAATACATCCTTTATTTACTAACTTCCTAACTTTTGTACATGACATAAAGTAATCATCCCTGCCTTTTTTTCACCTAGAAGGATTTGGACTCCACCTTCTTTTGATTAGTATGTAACTATTTTATAATATAATCTACATAAGCATGGTACTTTGACAATCAATCCATCATTACAATTATATTATAACCTATCATTTCTAACATAATCAAATTGACCACAGTTGGATGATTTTTTATCTAAAATATACAATTATTAATACTATCGATTGTTATCATCATCTCACCTACTAATAAAGGTTCATATAATTTTTTTAATGGTTTCAACACTAAATTCTCAAATATGAATGAACATGTAACTTTGGGATTAAATAATACTATCACAAGAAAAGTTTCAACTTGTATTGCACCTATCACCATTGGATTGGAGGTTTGGGCTTATTAATATATCATGGCATATACTTAAGCCTACATCTTAGTCGGCTCTTTTCCTATTTTCTTTTTTCCTAATGCTATTAACTATTTTACTAAAGTCATATTCTAAGTAGGGCATGCACTCGGAGTCATAACATTGCTACCTTGTTATGTAGTTCGACATTCAAATGCTTGATAGCCCAACTATCCATACCTAAAGCAAGATCCATACTATTCAAAGTGATTAAAATTTCACTAAAAGCATTAAGAAAGATTATTAGACAATGGAAGAAATGAGTAAGCTTAATTAGAGACATTAAAGCCACTTGTAGATCTATTATCAGATTTTTTTTAAAAAGTTTTTTTTAATTAACTCTAATCCTGCTACTTTGCTCACTCCTGGCTAACACATTTTGAGTGGTTAACTTTCTCCTAATATCTTTACCGCTCCTTCCTTAAAGTTTTGACTTCCTCTTTCCTTCCCTGCTCACTTCCTAATTTTGTCTCTTTTTTAGCACATATCTCTACTTTGATTGCTTAATCCAAGGCTTGTTTATGTGTCCTATTATTAGAAATGTCCACTTAATCACAAAAAGTAGTCTCGAAGACCATGCATAAATTAACTTACCCTAGCTTTTTCAATATGCAACAAGTGTTCTGCATACTGAGATAATCATGTAAACTAGGTTTCATACTATACCACTATCATAGATCCCTGAGTTAATCTTTCAAACCCATAAATCTTGGCTTCATAAACACTTAGGGGTAAGAATTTGACAATAAATTTTATTCAGAATTGTCACCATGTGATAGGTTCATAAGCCACAATTATAGGTTCAATGTTATAGACATACTAAAAATAAGCAATATTCTTTAGTTGGTACCTTATCAATTCCACCATCATATTTTCATTGCATCCAGTCAACTTACAAGCCCTTTCTATTTGAACTATAAATTGATAAAAGTCTATCATTAGATCTATGCCATTGTATTTTGGAGGGTTCAATTTCTAAAATTCATGTACCCTTTGTAACATTTCCCTGGAAGGAAATGGAGGGATCTATTACCTAGGTTTTGGTATTGGAGGTGGACTAGGAGGGTTTTGATTCTATTGGAGGTGGACTAGGAGGGTTCTGATTCTAATTCAAAAGCCTCTCTAAAGTTTGTTATAGCTTTACAGCCCATGCTAGTGCTTCGAGTTATTCTTGCTCTACCTTTAGAAGGTTTCATAAGGGCACATTTACAAATGTGTTATTTCCTAGTATTTTCATATATGCTTTATTAGGTTGTCTAGGCACTCTAGGTTGAGTTCATCTCTTCCTAGCCATAAGTTTCTAAAATAACCTTAACTAGTAAGTAGTACAAACTCTAAAGAAAAGGTAAAGAATTCCTATAATTTTCATAGATTTGCAATGATTGATACTTGCTTCTTCATGAACCTTATAGAATCTTGCACGGTCTAATTGGCATCCACTAACTCTATTATAAAAGATTATTAGTATCCATGATCATGCTTTAATACTAACTTGAACACAACTTGCTTCACAGTAATCATGATCGGTGTAAAGATACCTAATTAATACTAATATACTAAATAGATATTTTTATAAACTTTTATGTTATATTGATAATCTTACTAAATTAGTACTATCAAAGAAGCAAATATCTATTTTCCAAAAACAAGATTATTTATAAAATAAGTTTTGAAGCTATATACATACACTAAAATGTGCATATGTAGAAATATAATTTATATAAAACATATCAGATATTAAAATTTCCTAACTTAATTTATCAGGGTTCCATTCTTTGGATTCTGACTCTGAAGATAAAGAAAAATAAGTACCACTACTTATTGTACCCTTAGGTAGAGGAATTTAACGTAAATGATATATTATAATAGGTTTAGGTTCTAAATCTATTTGCTAAACTTCTATCTCAAAATATACTCTTGTGCTTGCAGAGATGGACTGAACTTTATACTAAAATATTTCATAATTTCCATGAAGGGTTAGGAAGTTTCCTTTGTAAGTATCAATATGCATTCACAAATCCATGCTCAATACTTGCAAGTTCAGTTTAATAGAAAAATGAGTATAAATATACATAGTGAATGGCCACTGATCATTTCACTTAAAGGATCTTTCATTAAGGAAGATTAGTCTTTTATTCAAATCTAACCTCTACTTTGTGTTTTATGAAAAAATTTTCCTATATATACATATTATTCATTCATTTTATTACAAAAATGGCAATGATTGATATATAAGTTTCACTTTATACTTTTGGTACAATCTTATCCCCCTCCACCTTAAATATAAAGCCACCAACCTTTTTCCTTGTACTACTAACCATTCATCTCCTTCTTTACAAAGGATGTTACATATCCCTCTCTCAATTTATAATAATTAGTAATGGGATGTTAAAACATTAACCATTGAAATCATTTCAATAGATATAACCAAATACCAACTATATCATAAGTGTTTTATGCATTACACAAATGTATTACATGAGTTGAAACTCCTTTATTCAATAATTCTTAAAATATCTTAATTGTATTTATAAATATGTCATAGTTAGAGATTCTTGATGCTCCTAAATCAATCCAAAATTTTACTACAATTTATTCTAACCCTTTTAACATATTACATAAAATTCAACAATCAAATTGCATAAAATACTTCCACAGTTACTATTCACATAGAACCTAAAAGAGGAATTTAAAAATAAAATAGCATAGGAACATATATAATCAAAGCCCTATTTCATCAATCAAATGGAAAATAATTATTTCAAATTTTGCCATAACATCCCTAACACATTAAATGGAAAATAACTTGGGTGTTGTACAAATAATTTCATGGGCTTGCTGGTGTATCAAAGGTAAGAACTCAGATTAGCCATTTTTAGACTACATCAAAGCTATCAAGATGAAATTACATTTAGGAAAACAAATCAACTCCAATTGCCACTAAACTTTAACATAATCTTGCTGATGTCCTAAATATCATGTATAAATAATTTCATAATTTTTCTCATTCATTTAGTACCTAAAAAATTTTCAAACTTAAGAACAACCAGAATAGGGGCTTGTAATGGACAATTTTGAGTATCTCACTTATAACTTAGATTTTCATGCATTTAAAAATTTTCAAATTCATCTATGGTCATCCCTACAACAAATATGACATTAAAATGTTAATAATTTAAATTTTAAAAAATTTCAATTCCTAAACGCATTAAGCAACTAAAACCTTATTAAGCACTATTAAAAAAATGAACTCATTCTATCTAAAGTTGTTTCCTTCATCTTTCCTAAACGACTTTAGGAATTCTCTTTCTAATACCCTTAATATCATTATACCAATATAATGTTAGTGTATATGCCCTAAAACTAATTGTATTGGTGATTGTAATTTTGAATCATGTTATTTTAATGGCAATTCCAATTATTATATTTATATATATTATCTGCATAATATATTCAATTATAATAATAACCTTAGAATAATTGTATTCTTAAATGTCCCTAGTCATATATCATTGTGGATTAGGTTGCTTTGATATATTAAGACTAGCATGTGTGAAGACTTATATGGGATATTAAGTTTACACATGAGTACAAGTTAGAGAACTTGTATACTGGACCGACCCATATTAAGAACACTACATGGATCGTTATATGAGTGTCATAAGTGGTTCTTAGTGATCATTATTAATATGGTCCTTTGACCTGAGATCACCAAAGTTCCCTACATGTGAGTTTCATATTTTGATACTATTCTATGTCACTAATGGTTAAGTGAATGCAAGGGTAGATATTGGATATGTCACATATCATGCAGAGGGATTTGTGTGATCAAGATGGGACTTGTCCCTCCTATATAACAGGAGTAACATCTATGGGCCCCTTGATTAAGTAAAGCTGAGAAAATGCATGGCCATGCTCAGATGAATTGACATGAGATGTCGGTTACATTTGTTTCAGTCAGCTTACTTAGGAATCGAGAAACCTTAAGATTGGGCTATACGGGAATGACACGGTCCATGTCTCGTGCTTAATCTAGATGTATAGGACAAAAGGACATAAGTGATAATCACGTGTAAAGGTTTAGTCAAATCACCGACTTTCTCATTACTTGGGTAACAATGATGTGTTGCTAGACACCAATCATTGTTTATGATTATTAATATGATTAATTATCATTACCAACGTAATGAGAGCCTGTAGGGTCGCACACTTAGAGCCTAGTGAATTTGGAATTAATGGACCAAATTGTTTGGGCTTAATATTTGGGAATTCATGTTATAATTATAAGGCCTAATAGTAAGCCTATAATTATACATGGAATAAAGCCCAAATAGGTTAAGTTTTTCTATGCACCTATTTAAATAGGCTTATAGGGAAATAATAGGATTGCCATTCTTTATTCACGCACCCCAAGCAAAAGCATAGAAAACCCTAGCACCTCTCCTTTACCAAAATCTCTGAAGAGGCGTAGCTAGCACTACGAGGTATAAGGAGATCAATTATAACCGGTGTGTGTAGCGGACATTCATCAGTGATTCACGGGTTCATGTGGATACCACAGAGGTGCAGCCACATAAACGTTGTACTAGTGATTTGATTTACTGGTTTCCATTCCGGTTCGTGATTTGGAAGTAGATCGGATTTGCTGTAGCGGTCAGGAGATTTTTGCCGAAAGGTATAAATCCTAATCTCTAATCTATGACGTTCTAAATTCGCATGGATCCTTGGTGGAAATCGTGCAAAAATTTTATTCTGCTGTGCATGTATGATGCGCAATTTCCAGCATATAAAGTCATCATTTAATCATCTAGATAGCTTCAAAATAGAATCAAGTACTAATATATCACAATAATGTAATGGAAAGCACAAACTAACAATATCATTACTTTTCTATTGATATAAGCCTAAAAGTAAAAAGAGTTTCTACCTTAATTTTTTTCCCTTGTTTAAATTTTCAACACTCTTTTAGAATACCAAGAAAGTGGCTTTATGACAATAAATCAAAATTTTAGAAATTTAAGAAGAAAAGGATTAAGAATTCTTGAAGAAATTCCTATGTTATCTTACAAGATTTAAAGCTACTAGATGAAAAATTCACTTAGGTAACTTGAAGGTTTGGACTTCCTCACTAATCTCTTTCTTTTCTTACATGTTGTGCCTAGCCAAGAAGCAGAAATTTTCTACTCCAAATGGCTAGCACATGTATTTATAGAAAGTCCAAAATTTTAATTAAAAAATTCTACAATTTTCTACATATTTTTCTTGAATTTAAAAAAATCTTAAGACAAATGGTTAAGGTCTTGGATGTCCATATAGCCTTGGATAACTAAAAATAATTACCCTATAAACTAATAAAATTAGTCCACTTAAAATAGACAAGTAGGATTTATTACAAAATATCTCCAAACTTTTCACTTTCTTACATTTTTTCCTCTAAATTTTAAATATTTTTAGGCCTTATTTGGGCCTTTAAATTTTGAAACTTTATACACATTTTGGGATTAAAATTTTAATTTAGTACAACCTAAGGGTTTTGAAATTAACTTGCTTAATTTTTAACTTAAATTCTTATTTTTCAGTTTGCTCAAGTTTTGAAATTCTATCAAATTCTTATGTGAATTTTCATAAATTTAATACTAGGTTTCTAAATAGATTTTTATCTATTTTAATGCCTAATAAAGTTCTCATAAAAATTTTAGTTTGGCTCACATCAAAATTACTCTTATGAATTTTTCAAATTTTGCTCAGTTTTCTTACTTTTTTGTGTGTTTCTAATAGAATACCTATTTGAAATTTCTAGTTTACTTAGAATATTACACACTCTATTTATATAAAGTTTATAATAAGTGGCTTCTATTTGTTGTTGTTATCTATTGTGTTTCTTTAAATGCTTAAACATCATTTTGATTGAATGAAATATAAGCTTTTTAACTTAAAGATGAACTTTAGTCTTGTAAATTTGAAGTTTTTGTAACTAATGTAGATAGCCAACAAAAACATAATTTCCTACAAGGTTCTTTCTAGCTTCCACAATGGTTGTTAGCTTAGTTTGCTCTTTTGTTTTGTTTTTGTTTATTATTGCTTTGTTAAATCGTACTAGGTAAGATAGGTATGGTTTTGGCATAGTTTTCTCTAAAGAAAACCTTGACTAACTTTGTTAAAATTTAATTGATCTTTACTAACTTTGTTATAATGCATGTTTATGCATAAAGGATCAAAAAGTTACTTTTTACATCTTTGTTTTTAAAATGGTTTTTAATGTTACTTTAGTCCCAAGTAAAAAAGTGGTAAGCCTAATTACCAAAAAAAATGCTAAACCTAATATTTTGAACCATATGAACTTGGATTGTGTGCCAGGGTATTGGCAACTATATCTATATTGAGGAATAATGTCATTCCAATAGCAACTATATTTAAATAAGTACATTGTTTTTAATTTTTTTTATTAATTTCTCTTGAATGTGTGGCAATAGGTGTGTAGAAATTAAAAAACATAACATAACATCAAATAACTTAAAAGCAAAGATATGGATATAGTAATTGTATTCATTCATTGTGATGTTTATTTGTGAAGTTTAGTTGTTCATGTGGGCTTCAAAAGTCCAAAAGTTAGCTTCTAATTCTTGGGATTTTTTTAATCCATTCTAAAGTGTCATTTGGTTATGTGCAACATTTGAAATCTACTATTTTTACTACACTATGTTAAGGTGATGGTTTTAATATGCTTCCATAATAATCATCTTTTAAAGCATGTATGATTTTCATAATAATTATCCTCTAGAATAGTCAAACCTTCTTAAGCTTTTTTATTGACTACTTTAAAATAGTTTTTATGGATTCATGTATGGTTTTCTCATGTTAATGCATCAATGTTAGGGCTTTAATGATTGCATTTCTTTTATGAAAAGTATTGGATTTTGATAAATCTTGATGTTATTAATACTTTTAGACTGTTTATAGGTTTCAATTAAAGGTTACATGGTTTTATATATATATATATATATATATATATATATATATATATATATAAGTAATACAAAGAAGCAAAATCCTAAAAAAAGAACTAATAAATAACAATAGATCGAGTCATAAGGACTCTTAAAACATCAATAAAAGAGATAAGTAACATTTATGAAAAAACCATATTAAATTCATGAAGCCTAGGTTCTAGATTAATGCTATGATTTGCTAATTAATCAACAGAATTATTACCTTCTCGATAAGTATGCATTATTCTCACTTCCGAATCCTATTGCAATAATCTCTAAATAATCAAGGTTAAGCTATAATTGTAGGTATTCAACTTAAACAAATATTAGGTTAAAGCCTCAGAATTGCTTTTTAAATAAATCCTTCAAAACCCTAAGTTCTAAGCTAACTCAAAGCCATAAATAACACTCCAACATTTAGCTTAAAAAGGAAAATAAATCCTTAATGGTTTTGTGGCAAAACCATAAATCATTTCATTAATTATCATGAATTATTCTGCCATACCTTGCTAAAGTAAAATTATGTTTAGCAACTTCATCAGTATTTATCTTAACCCATTTAATAGGTAAAGGACACTAACTAATTTGAATATGGTTTACCCTTTTCATCAAATCATTATTAGGTTTCTTTAAAGCACTTTCTACTTTAGCCATATAAGATAAGATGCACTAAACATCACCTTTGGATTTCATAAAATTGGCACCATGCATTACTTTATTATGCTAACTCCATATTTTCTAATAGCTAACAACCTATGTTACTCACCATTTTTCTTCATCATTTTCCAAGATATTACTATTTAAATTATCATGAAACCATTTTTCATGGTTAACGATAGAGAACATAACCAACTGAAAAGATTGCACTAGAGCTCTCTATACACTCCATGCAAATGGACAATCACATAAGATGTGTATCATAATCTTAACTTTATTCTCACGCACCTTACAAAACATTAATCCATGTTCCTATTTTGTAGTGCATTCATTTGTGAGTAAATGATCATGGCTAGTCTGCCATACAAATAGATATATTCCTTGTGATATAGTAGCTTCCACATATTCTTCCACATAACATCCTAAGTAGCATAAGCTTTACTAGCTATACACTTATGCACATTCAAAATAGTAAAGACTCTAAACTTATCACTACCCAAAGCATCTTATCATCTTTAACATCTACTTTTCATAGGTAAACTACTTGGGTACATTGTATAATTTGATTCGACACAATTTAATTCAAAAGTTATGAATCCTAATCTCTATTATTAATAACAAAGTATTTAAGTTACATTTGATCTAAATTGATCAAAGCACATTGTCTCAATGGTTTAGCATATTCAAGTTAGTTATCTGTTTAGAAAAAGATAGTCTCCCCATTACCTACACTCCATATCATATTTTTTATTGTTTCCTTCCACACACTAGAAACATCTTTCCAAAGAGCAAAAATTTTGCTTGTTATTGTAATTTTCAAAGGCTAACCTTCATAATTGTTAAATTTTCCTTTTAAAACTTGAATACATAACTTTTGATCTTCAAAACTCATTTACACATAAAGCTTTATAAGGTAAGCAACATTTATACCTTCCATTCTCCTTAGACCCAACCTATTAGAACTTTTCAATTGGCAAATACAATCCTAATTGATAATAAGAGCTTTTTTTTCAATATCTGTATGACCTTAAATGAAATCCTTCTAAAGTTTTCAATAGCCAAGCAAATACCTTTAGGAATTCTACCTACCTCCATATAATAAAAAGGAATAATATATAACACTAATTATGCCAGAGTTACTACTCCTGCCATTAATAAAGTTTTAGATTGCCATTCAACAAGTTTAGCTCTAATTTTATCCATTAAATGATCATATTGTCTTTTACTTCTACCAATAGAAACTAGCTTAAGACCCAAATACCTTCCTAAATTTCTTGTAGTTGAAAACCTACTTAAAGAAGATATGTCATTTGGTGGGGTTTTAGAAACATTCCTTGAAAAAAGAATTTTAAACTTAGCAAGATTTACCTTTTGTCTTGATACATCATAGAATCTTTAAAGACAAAAGTTAATGTAGTTTATCTAGTCTATGCTAGCCTCAGCAAATAAAAGAAAATTATTAACAAACATTAAATAAGAAATAGCAAGCCCAAACCTACTACACTTTATAGCTTTCCATTTACTAGCTTGTACGTATTCTTTTATAATGTGCATAAGTTTCTTCATACATATAACAAATAGATATAAAGAGATAGGATCCCCTTGATGCACTCATTTGGAAAAAGGTTTAAACTATTTAATTTTGACCCATTATAAAGCACACTCATACTAAGCTAATACAATCCACAATATTTCCTTTTAGTTTAGTAGGAATACCAAAATTAATAAGAACATTATTAATAACATCACAAGAGAGCCTATCATAAGTCTTTTCAAGATCAATTTTAATGGCTATGAAACCAATTTTCCCAATCTTTTTCTTCATTGTATGAATCATCTCACCAGTTATAATAATGTTATCTTGAATATATGTCTTCAGGATAAAGTTTGCTTAATAAGGAGAGATGAATTTAAGTAAGAACCACTTTAATCTATTGACAATCACCTTCTGTATGCAATTGTGACTAACATTACATAATGAAATTGGTTTAAATTGACTAATAATTTAGGGTTTTTTTGCTTAGGAATTAGAGCTATTAGAGTCTAATTGACATTGTAGATATTTATATTTTTTTTCAAAAAACTTCATATATAAACTCATAAAAATTCTTTCCTACCATATCCTAATTTTCCACCATGCAACATTGTAATTCAATTAAGCCATCATCAAATCACAAATTTCATAAAGTAAAATGAGGTATTCCTATCTCCATTTTGAATTGATTAAGCTCTAAATTTCTAATGCCACGTAACTTTTTCCTATTTCAAGACCTCTTCCATTTCTTCCTAAATATTTTTCTCAATTAAGTTAAGATGAGGAAACCATTTTCATTCTATAGCTTTCTAAACGCCATTTAATTTGGCTAAAAGCTTAGCTTTTCACTTTCTAATATGACCAAACACCTCCTTATTCTAAGTAATCAAAGAATCTCTCATATTAGAAATATTAACATTAATATTAACATTATCCTTCCAATTATGTGAAAGGCAATAATTAAATTTATCATTAGCATCCAAGCAACTTCAAATTTGAAAGTTTTATTTCTTTTATCAATTTACCATTATTCAAATTAATTAAAACAGAGTGATGATCAAAATATACTTTTAGAAATACTTTAGTAATTGCATTAACAAATTTAACATGACTTGTGTTATTATAAAGAGCTTTATCCAATCTCTTAAACACTCTATCATACCCATCTCGATTGGGTCCTCTTCATGTAAATCTGGAGCCTTGCCACCTTATATCAATAAGACTACAATCCTCAATCCAATCAGCAAATCTTTAACACTTGTTATTAATAATTGGGGCTTCCCCTTCTTTTCCCCTATTCCAATAATATCATTAAACTTATAAACTATTAACCAAGCTTAGTGTATATGATAAGATAAATCTAATATCTACTCTCTTCCTTCTTCTTTTAAAATAAAATAGGGACTAAGATAGACTATCATTAAAAGTCAATCATTATTATCAATATTCACCATTTTAAAAAGTATAGATTGAAAAGTGCGATGTAGTAATTATAAGTCATGGCATTTAACTTTCTAAGCCATCCAAATACCACTAGCCAACCCACTATCATCTTTTATTAAGAATTTTTTAAAACTAAATTGATTGAAGATCTCAGGAGTCTTCTCAAATGAGATCTTAGTTTCAATCAAAGCCAGAATGTTCGACATGTCATGCTATAGAATTTCCTTAGCATTAATTAAAAACTTAGATTTCCCAACTCCTCTACAATTCTAAATTATGATTTTATTTGTCATTAAAATATAGATGATAAGAAGTAAGATAACTTTAAATAATATTAAGTTACATATCAAATAGCTATGAACTAAGCACAACTATACCATCCATACTTACTTTATTATCCTTTCTAAGTATTCCAACTTGGTTAGGATCTATGTTTTCAATCCCTGTAAAGTCTTCAAAAGTATCCATATAGTTAGGTGGGTCTAGTGGTTTGAGTCGACTAATAATAGATATCTTTTTATTTTTTTCTTGTATTATTAACCTACTGGTTACCTTTTTCAGGAGTTAAATTTTGCAATCCATTTTCTATGCTCAAATTAATCATATTGTTGAGACTAATGTCTTCAGAATTAACAACAAATAAGTATTACACATTATCACATAGACTGCTTCTAAATCCATCATCAATTTTTTCCAAATTAACACATACCATATTAATATCCTTCATAGTATCGCCCCTATTCATGTTTGCTTGACTTTAGAATTTCTCCTATAAGACACATTCACCAATAATCTTCCCTTTATCTTTGTAACTAGTTGCTCATCCCATTTGTTGTACTATCCTAGGATTGGTTATAACAATTGCATTCTCATTCTTAATCATTTGATCAGCCACATCAAATATAGGGTTTGACAAAGCCACAAAGCTTAATCCATCATTTGCCTAGACTCCCTCTATTTTCTTCCTACCTCCTTTTCCTTCTATATTTTGATATTAGTGTTAAGCCTTCCTCCCTCTTTTTAGTTTTTAGACTACCATCCAATCACCATATTTAATAGGCTTCTCTTGTTTCTTCCCTAATCCCATATTAACATCCTTTCCCACACTCATCTATTGCTTAATTTTAATAATATTGCCCCTGTAATGAGTATTTGTCTTCATTCTTCATTCTTTAAAAGGCATCCTTCTTTATAATGTCCATAAACATCACATTGAAGATATATGAAGTGCATGCTTACATATTCAATTTTAATGTCTTCACCTCCTACATTAAATAATGAAAGCAATGTTTATTTCAATACATGATTACATAAACTTAAGCATACTTCCCTTTTGCCCTCTCCTCTATTATATAATCTATTTTGATAGTTTTCCCTTTCCTATTTCCAGTCGTCTTCAAACACTTCCTATCATAGTACTCCATAGGAAGTTTTGGAAAATGGAACCACACTACCTCTTTTATAACTAAAGTTTTTGCTGGAATAAAGTTCGACACCTATTCTTAGACCACCAAATAATGGTCATATACTATCTAAGGCCTTTTAGTCAAAATATATTCTCAGTCATTCATGTTGGAGAATTTGACTAAATAATAGTCATAACCAATATTAACTAATTCAAAGTATCCAATACCCTCCACATTTGAGTAATTTCCTCTCCAAGAAATTAAAGCCCACTCTTTTGCCTACAAACTTCATAAATAAACATTGTTCCTATGATTTTCTTATATGTTCTTTCTCCTTTTATGAGAGTTGCAATGTAGGTTGAACACTTCCATCTTTGTTAGTTCCATCTACTATTGATATATTGCCATTCTCTTCCACATCAAAATGAACCATAACCTTCCTATCATCTATACTAGCTTCAGCATCCTCCTTATATGCTCCCATGTCTCTATCTATGTCTCCTATTTCTAGTAACATAGTTTTATATGAAAGGTTCTCAACATTAAGTAAGTTGCCCATCCTAGGTTCCAATACCAAATCATCGTACCTTTTAAGTCTAGAAACGCTTCCTTTAAATTCACATTGGCCTCATTTCTTGTCTTTTTTTTATACTACTCTTTAATTAATCTATCTCCTCTTTTGAACTTTTACTTATCTCTTCATTCATAATTTTTATGGCTAAGTTCACCAAGGTCATGTAAGGTCATCAGATTTGCTAGAAGTTTCTCATTAAATAAAAAATATGTTATTATATCTAGATGAACATAATTGCATCAAAAATGAAATCATAAAAATATTCGTATTAAATCAGATCAACTCCTTCTCCTTCAATCATTATTTAGCTTGCACTTATAGTTTTGAAAATGGTATAATTTTGGAGATAATTTTATAAAGGTGAAATAATTCTTAGAAAGTTTGTTGGAGTAATTGTTTAGTAAGTAATTTTACATAGAGCTAATGGAAGTTAAAACTTTAGCATATATATATATATATATATATATATATATATATATTAACAGGTTAGCATCAAAAATTGAAAATTATAGTCATGAGTAATGGTTACTAACATTAAGATCATAATTTGCTTATGAATAGGTGTTACTTGCTACTTAAATGCCTAGGGAACTTAGGGATAGATGATTCCAAGGAATAGCTAACGCTATGAGGCAATTTATTGACTTTTGGAGGCGAATCCTTATAAAGTGATATATATATATATATATATATATATATATATATATATATATATATATATATATATATATATGTATGTATGTATGTATAGATACTATAGCTATATATGTAAGAATTTTTAGTATTTAACAAGATCTTTACATCAAATCTAAAACCATAAATTTTGATGAAATAAAACTAAAAGAGAAATTAGGATTACGTACTTCTTGATTTATTTCAATAATCTTTAAAAGAAATTATAAGTACACAAGTTATTACTGAAAGATTTAGGTCTTCTCCTTTTTCACAATTGACAGCATATAACAACTCCAATGAAGCAAGTTATCAATAGCTTCATGTGTTGAGAAAGGACCTAAACTCATATTAATAAACCCTCATTAAGTCCACCCATCATGAGCTCAATAATAGGTTTTACACCAAATTTACCTTAATAGGCCATATCACATTTTTAATAAAATAGTATACTTAAGAGGTAAATTAAAAATCTATTTAATCACTTAATAATAATTTAGGGTTACAAATTTGAGCTATATATATTAATCTAATTTTAATAAAATAAGAAAATCCAATTAATGGTAGCCTAAAATAATAAAAAATTCTTACATTCTCCCATTTGGACAACATTAATTATGTTTTATTAATTTTGAAAGTAATTTAAAAAATGAATTTAAGATCAATAACAACTTCAATAGCTATAGAACATCATAAATTAATAAATTTACCTCATGACATGATCGGGTCCAATAAGGAATTAAGCTTAGAATGATGGATAATAGTATATTATACAACAATATAGTGCGTCCATAATTACATAGGTTAATTACTTCATTGATATGATCACAAGAATGTGAATATATATAGTTACACTTATAGTATAACCAAGTGATCCTCTTATACTATTATGTAAAGGTCCTTATTATGATCTTTTTTACAAAAGTCATCATATCTTCCTAAAAAGACCATCTAAGTTTTTTAACAAAATAATTTAACATCTTTAGAAGAGACAACTATAGTTAAATTTATAATGAAATCTCAATTAACCATCTCCCAAGGAGATAACTGTAGAAATTTTTATTGAAATAATATTATTTCACTAAGAAAATAACCATATTCCAAGATATGTCAATGGTACCAATATATATTTCAAGAGAAATGTTATCATGATAAGTTAATTAACAAGGTACAATCACTTGTGTAATTACATTATCTAGTAGAAGTATCAAGGCATTATTACTTGTATAAATATACATTAACTCCTACTAATAAATCACATTTTTAATTACAAGAAATAAAATAAAATTTATTCCTCACATGATTAATCAAAATAATTTGTTTCTTAAGAAGTTTTCAAAAACTTCAATATTGATATTCATGATAATAATATGAAACTTCCTTTTTCAAAATCATTCTAACAATAAGATATTTAATATTTCTTATAGCATGCAAATAATAACAATTGCTAATTCACATAATATGCTACAATAAATATCTCCAGATAACAAATGAAGTTATCCGACTTGTTAATTTTTAAGCCTACAACATAATACAATTCATAAAAAGTAAAGAGAAAACAATTAAACTTTACTTGAAACTTTTAAAATTAATACATTAATAACTTAAATTAAGAAAAATTATCAAGTTTAAAATATACAATCAACATTACTATTAATGACAAGCTTACCTTAAAATTAGACCATCTTAAGGCATATAAACAATCAAGGACAATCTAATCTTTATAAATTTTGTTAATTTCACACTTGTCACAAAATATTCCCTTAATAAATAAGATTTTAAATTATACCTATTGTAACAAATATATCCTGTAAAGATACTATCAAATTTTCTAAGCTCATTATTTAACTTATCAAAATTTTAATATTAAAATGTCCATTGGAATATTAATTAAGATTTAAAACAAAAGCCTGACATTATCTAAATAAGGTAAACATAAACATAAAAAAAAACTTAATTTCATATTCTTTTAAAGGTATGTATATTAATAAGTGGAAGCAACTACCATCAAAATTAAGGTAACATTTAAATTATATGTTAATTCATCATGGAATCATTAGTATCCTGATATAAAATTATTATATCTTATAATATTTTATATCATAGTCTAAAACTCAAAAATTGATTAAAAGTTTAAACCTATTATACCTTTAACATATGTTTCAAAATATATGAATTATTCTTAAATACATCATTGTGCTAGGAACTATAAAATATTATATATATATATATATATATATATATATATATATATATATATATATATATATATATATATAATTAAAAGAATTGAAAAAATGCTCATAAAATTTATACCTACATATAAACATACTTAACCCTTATATGATCATAAAAAATAATAAAATATACATATAAATGAAACTTCAAAATAGAACTTTTCAATTATACTATGATACTATAACTTTAAAATTATAATAATATTATTAGAGAATAATATCAATATTCAATATAAATTATTACATTTGATATCATAATACTTCTACTGGAGTCAAAATTTCTTAACAATTAATTTAAAATATTTTAACTTTAATCAATTAAAAGTATCACTTATTAGAAATAAGTAGATCACTTGTCAAAATTTATCATAAATATCATGGAAGAATTTCTAATACATAAAATTATATAAAAAATATTAAGCAAATACTAATATATAAGGTTTATATGAATTCTCCAATTAAAATTTTCATTGAAAAATTCATGAATTGATATTAAAAATTGAAATAGTCTATATTTCTCTAAATCGTTATGGGTAATATTCACAAATGGTTGACAAAATTAATTATAAAATTAAAAAAATTAAAATATGATTAATAAATTTTACAAGATTTAAAGTATATAATTATACAATTTTTTGTGGGCAAAATGTCTAGCATATATAAGAACTCCCACATAGCTTAACACAAATAATATGAATTATAAAATTTTATTTAACATTAAAAAAATGCAATTATTTGATTTTCACACAGTTCCAATAAAAATATAAATTCCATAAAATCACTAATAACTTGCTATAACAGCATTCATTATAAATTATGGAATTGACAAGATTAGAATAAAACTATTTTTTAATAATAATAACTTTAATAATATATACACATAATCATAAATTATTTTATAAATAATAAATCACATATTCTCATGAATATTAAAAAAAAGTATATCCTCATGGATATTTATATCAAGAGCATTTAAAATTAAAATCATAATTAATTTTTTTTAAGGAACAAAGTCAAAATTTACTAATGAAAATTTACTATTTGAATAAAACGTGCTATCATTGCACAATCATTGTTTCACACATGGGAAATAAATAGTGATAACCATTATAACATTGGGACTTTAAGTGTGTCATTACAATTTTTTTATAGGTAAAAATATAAAACATTTCAAGAAAATCTCTAATAACAAGGTAATTGGATAATATATATGCACTTTTTTTAAGAAAAATAAATCTAATACCTGTGGGTAGAAAGATTACCTTTCTTAAGAAAAATAAAAAATCTAATACCTGTGGGCAAATAGATTTTTAATGCATAAAATTATCCAAAAATCTATATTCTACTTAATGAATTTATACAATAACCCTTATAAGTAGGTTATAGTACAAGAATATTCCATAAAATTTAACAGGAATATATTGGCTTAATAAATGATCACTGTAGCGACAAATATTTTCTAACATCAAATAAATTTTCATAGGATAGCCCATTACAAATTATCATATCTCAAAAATATTTTAACAAGATTCTATAGATCAATAAGTAACCAACTGTGGTGATAGATACTTGCATTATTAATAAATCTCATAGGATTACCAATAGGCTACAATCAAGTGTCATATCTTAAAAGAGTATGATAGGAACGTATTAATTAAGTAAGTTACTATAGTGACAATTACTCACTTTATCAATAAATTCCCATGAAATAAATAATAACCCTATAATTAATTATTATTTTCATATCCATTTTAAACATGCATGTTTCCCAAGAAACAAAACAATTTCAACTATTTCAATTATTATACAAGTAATTAATCATGCCCCATATTACAAAATAAAACAAAACCAATTCACTTGGATCATTTTATGAGTGTACATTAGTATATAATTTCATAAAGTATACACATCATGTGTAAACCAAAACATTCATATCATTTATATAAATTTTATAATAAAAAATGACAATAAATTACATACTAGAGATATTTTTGGAATTTTCTTTAATCCCATATTAATGGTTGAATTTAATAATCTTATTATCTGGAGATTTCATGTTTCACCAAGAAATATATAAGAAAATAAAACAAATTCTATTAGTACACATAACAATAAATAACAAAAGTGATTATATATTATGGAACTAATACTAATCATACTTAGCTAATATAAAATTTAGTCACATCACACCATAATGGTATCTTAAATAGATATGCTTCAAGATTTGGATCTTATAGACGAAATGTTGAAAGTAACACATTAGAAATCAACATAATTATCTAAGTGTCCACAATATGGTAGAATTGTATTAATTCACATGAAATCATCATTATTATACATATCAGGTTAACTTAAAAATAATTTATCTCTTCTTTTAATATATAACATTATATTTCCCAAAGGAAAAGAGAACTTTGAAAAATGCATAATTTATTATCTTAAATTCTTTTCATATATATATATATATATATATATATATATATATATATATATATATATATATATTATAGACTTTAGCAAAAGTTTACTAATATATTTTTCAAAAAATCTTTTATATTAAAAGAGAGACAAAATAAATTTCATATTTCAAAATAATCCATCTCTACTAATAAATAAAATTAAAAGTGAAATTAATTAGCTTGTTAAATGGTTATTGTTGTAACAAATATTTAATTCCCCCAACTTAATTCTAAATAAGGGAAAATATATCCAAATTGCCCATAAAAGAAATTTCACCTTCATATAAATTTTCTCAAAATGTGTCTCATTCCCAAAACACATCAAAATAATTTCAATGATTGTCATCAACTTTTCAAAATATTGATAAATTCAAGCCAAACTAAATGAAAAACAAAAAACTTATGCACATAAAACTTGAAGCATGAATAATATGCACAAAATTATATATATATATATATATTGACAATTATGATATAAAAAAATCGAATAGAATGTCAAAAACATATATATAATATATGTACAGAAAGGATAATGTCAAATTTTCCTGATAGATTAGTACTGATGTGTCCCAATTTATATTTAACTAATAAATTATTTATACTCCTTCCAGTAACAGTTTAGCATCTGTTGTTTTATCTACGTCAAACATCAAAGCTTATATGTATATAAAACACCAAATATATATATATATATATATATATATGAGAAACGAATTTTAATTTATAATATATAAAAAATGTTAGAATAAATATATATATAAAGCATTTTTTATATTCCAAAAATCAAAACAGTATTGTACAATCTAAAATTTCTCTTCAATAAAATTGTACAGAAATAATTATTAATGAAAATTAAATTATAATTATAATTAATTAAATTAAAATTCTAATATGATATAACATGCTCTGATATCACATGTAAAAAGTTTTAATATTTAACAGGGTCTTTATATCAAATCTAAAATCATAAATTTTGATGAAATAAGACTAAAAGGAAAATTAAGATTACGTACCTCTTGATTTACTTTAATAATCTTCTAAAAAAATTATAAGCACCCAAGTTATTGTCAAGAGATTTCGGTCTTCTCTTCCTTCATATTCGACAGTACATAACAACTTTGATAAGATAAGTTATCAATAGTTTCATGTGTGGAAAGAAGACCTAACCTCATATTAATAAACTCTAATTGAGTCCATTTATCATTGGAATAACAAGCTCTACACTAAATTTGCTTTAACAGGTTCCATCATATTCTTAATAAAATAGTATATTCAAAAAATAAATTAAAAATCTATTGGATTGCTTAATAATAATTCAGGATTATAAAATTGAGCTATATATGTTAATCTAATTTTAATAAAATAAGAAAAATCAATTAATGGTAATTCAAAATAATAATAAAATTCTTACAATATAAACTATGCACTTAATAGCCATCTGGAACTTGTGTAATAATGCAAGATGCCAATTTATGGATCTTGAATTTTCATATTTCTACTAGGGACTAATATATATTTAAAATTTATCTTAATTTTTTCTAGTATCCAGGATCTTGAATTTTCATATTTCTACTAGGGACTAATATATATTTAAAATTTAACTTAATTTTTTCTAGTATCCAAGGAAGTTCAATGTCTAAGCCATCAAAACTTTTTATCAACATGCTCTCTCCGTTTTTTATTATTTATTGTAGTTAATTAATTTTACAAATATTAAAAAAAAGTTTTATTTATTTATTTTTAATCAACTTTTCAAAACTACTATTTAGTCATTTATCATGCATAAAGTTTAAAATAATTAAAAATAGAGAGAGATATAATGAAATAAAATATATTGAGACATTTCAAGAAGGATAATGAAGCATTTATTAATGAAATAAAAGAATAAAATTGAAAAAAATTATATATTGAAATTTTAAAGTGACAAATAAAAAGAAATAAATATTTTCTTTAAAATGTAATAGATATAAAGTGTAATGGAGGGAGTATAAATTAAATTTTTGGTCCAGTTTTGTTAAATAGTTGAAAACTTGAAAACTCAACCTTAGGTAAAGAAAAGGTGATCAAGAAAGAAATCAGGTGTACCAATGGCTTTAATCTTGCTTTAGTATGCAACAAAGTTAAAAGGGCTGGACATTAAGGTGTTCTATTCACTTTACATGTAGTTTTAGAATGATAATCATTCCAGTTTTTCAGCTTTTAATGGAATATATATTTTCATGGTCGAGAAAAAAAATGGGAATATATCCAATAATAAAACTTGAGTCCCTTTCATTCTATATATTTTAGCTTTGTATTTATTCCTTGCAACGTGAATGGAAGATGGGCCACGCAAGTTACAAAATATGCAATTCCTTTCGATCAAAAGAGTACACAGCTTAAGGCATGAAATGCATAATTAATTAAAGGCGTCTTAATTACTTTGTTATTTTTCTTCACTACGAACTTTTTTAAGTGGGATCTTCGATTGGAACATGATTTGTGAAAATATATGCATAAAAAGTTATGTACGATTCACCTGAAAGCAATTTGAAGTGTTAACTTGCAGAAGTTTTATTTAGGCCATGAGTACAGAATTGAAAGAGCAGGTGGTGATTAAGGGTGTGTTTGGAGAATATAATAGTATATGATAAAATATGATAAATAATTATGGTTGTATAGTATAGAATAAAGAAAGAATAACATATAATATTATCAAGTGTTTAATAAACCATCCTATATAATTTTATGCTATTTTGTGTTTGTTATCATATATGTATATAACATAATAGTACTCACAAATTAGCCTTATTTTAAAAATAATTTATATCACGATTGTTTTTTTTAGTATTTGATAATTATAAGTTCTCAATATTTTATAATCATTTTAATTGATAATAATTGACATATTAATAAATTTATTATATTTTACTTTTTTTATATGTAAATAATAATTATGGATATTTTTAAGGATAAAGTAGGTTAAAAGTAATTTAGAAGTGATAGCTAAATAAAAACAGGTTAAGGCTAAATCATTAATATTTTTAAGGTTAAAATAGGTTAAGGTTAAATGATAATTATTAAGCGGGTAGAATGATATAAAAATAAGTTAAGGTTAAATTAAAATGATAAATTTTATTTTTATCCTATCCTATTATAACATGTTCATAAGAGGAGGTTTAATTTATATTGTGTTGATTGTTGAATTTATATTGTATTAATCATATAGCTAAATTGATCAAATTGCATTATACTATCTTATATAAAATTCAAAAACTTAATAAAATATAATAATATTTACATATATTATAAGTGTCTCTTATATGATGCACTAACTGGCCGTAAGTTCTTACAAAAGATGAAAAATGATCCTTGATTGACCCATGAATTTTTGCATTTTCAAGTGGGAACTACAACACAAATAGAAATAGGCACCTAATAATTCATACTGTTAAGAAGATAGATAATCTTGAGTTATTTTTCTATAAATATATTTGCTACTTTTTTAACTTTTGATAAACAGCCTCCTGGAAAGATGAAATTTGAGGAAGAGTCACTTTGCTCTGCTCATTAGTCAGAAACTTGGGTCATGAGGTTGACTACTTTCTCTTCTAGTGCCTGATACTGTAAGTTGGAAAGATGGAAGGTAGGGAATCCAATGAGGATAGTTTTGAACTTAGTGTGTGTCTGTTTGGAGTATTTAGAGAAGGAATTTAAAAGGTATTTGAAATATTATGCAGTAAAATTTTTTATTTGGATAATTGATTTAAAAAATTTAAAAATACTAAATATTTTAAATGAGAATTTTGATGATATAAAATAAGGAATTTAGAATTCCTCCAAACTAGGCGGAATTACAAATCACCATCCTATGTGTCCTTTCGTGTGTTTTAGCCTTCATTGTATCCTTCTATGTTTCAGGTATACTGAGTCCTTTTTCTTATATTTCATTTTGCCTTTGTGACTATAATACACATGATGTTTTTTTTTTAATTTTTTTAAAACTATATATTCTTTTTCTTTCAAGAAAGTTTTATATAAATGTAAAAGTGATTTTAATTTTTATAAATTAGTCACTACAATATTTTATGTGATCTCATATTAAAATTAAATTAGGTAAAAAATTTAATATGATATAAAAATAAAATACATTAACTAAAAATAATTAGAATAATTTTTAAATAGATAAAATATTAAAATGATAAAATAAACTAAAAAGAAAGATTTAATAGGGCTGCACTGATATCATTTTAATCATTTATTACCTTAAATGCTTTAAAATACTTCAATAAAAATAAGTAGTAGCTCAACAAATTATTTTTAAAATGAAGGAAATTAAAATAAAATTATTTAAAATGTTCAAATTTTAAATTCTTTAAATTTTATGAATAATCTATCCAAACACAATATTAGAGAATTTAAAATTCTATGCGGTATTTCATTAAGATAGTCATTTAAGAATTGGGAATTCCACATAATATATATTGAAGTTTTACGGATTGAATTAATCTCGGTAATTGGCTGTAATTTGTAAAAGATTGATTCATTACTTCGATGTTAGTAATTGACTGTCTTTCAATATGAGATAAGAATGTCAAAATAAAATACCTAAAATATTGAAATTGCTTCCTCTTTATGGTTGCAGGGCTAGACGGTTACTGGATTCGGTCTCACTTTGCACCATAAAGCTCTTGGAAAGTATACTACGTTATTATTTCAAATACTAATAATTAGTACTATCATAAAATTAGTTCCTTTTAAAGGACTATGCTTCTAATAATTAGTAGATATTTATGTATTTGTCTCAAGCAAAGATCACTCAAATTTGTAACTTTTTGGACAAAAAATAAGATTTTACATTCAAAAATGACAATTTTAATGTATTAGTTTATGTGTATTTTTTATACCAACTTTGGGCAAGTGATCCGTATAGGAAATCACCTCCAAGTGACTTCCCACCAACTTTCAAACTAACAATGTATACTTTGACTTAATAGAAATCAAGTTACATCTATAAAATAACATTGGTTAGAAGAATCTCATTTATGATTTAAAATACTTGAAAAGAGTTTTTTCTATTTTCGGACACTTTCAAAAGGTTACATGCCTTAAAATAAGAAACTTATAACTCAACAAAAAAAAAATAACATAGACCGTGCATGAAAAGAAATAAAATTGACACAATAACCACATAGACATGAATACGCTTAAATCTTATTTCAACTATCAAATTCCTTTGCAATGTTGTCTCTAATCTCCATAAGAGTAGCAAGAGCCAACTAGATTAGCTTTAGCTTGACAAATGTTAAAAATAAAAAAGGATAAGTTATAAGAATTCAATGAGTATATATCTACTAAATAATAACAAAGGATAAGTTATAAAAAAGGATTAAGCATGAATATAGGAATAAAAAAAGAAGGTGAAAATAAAAGGATAAAGAAAACAAGTTCACCTCTTAAATTTGCTAGCTGGCAATAATAAATTTACATAACTCACACTTTAATTTTCACTTATTTCAAACTGTTAATCTTGTTTGACAATAGAGTTATCAAGGAATTTTAGAAGGTAGTAAAACAATACTACATTAGATTTATATGCATATATACATGAGGAAACCCTCAACAATCATACAAGATGATAAAATCTCTAAACAAGGTTACACCACATAATTCATATTACATCTCCATGAATAACAATCAATATTCTCTTAAGTTTACATGTAAGCAATCATACAATCACCTATTTCCTTGTGGATATCCATATTTAATTAAATAATATAAAAGTAATAGATAATAATATAAAAAAATAATAAACCTCCTTATAATTCTAAATCAGTTTTATACCTCCCACAAGGCCATTCTTATCCTTGCAAGGTCAATTATATACCTTCCCAAATGGTTACCAAATCTAGTGTTCACATATCACATCATTGCATCATAATTCATAATACAATATTAATCATGTCTCTTTGCATAGTCACATAGCTTAGTTCATTCCACTAACAATAATTTAACTCCAATCATAATAATAATAGACAATAGAACTACTATGACATCATTGCATGAACTTAACTATCTACTCAACAATAATTATCTAGTCTATATAAATATTGCATATATGCATTATAGGATAAATAACAACATTGTCATACCTTAATTGCATAATTTGTAAGGCCTACTTAACAACAACTTAGAAGGTGTGTGTGTGTGTAATCAAACCATCATATTAAATATGGTACCAACAAATAAGTATAAAAGAAATGTCATGTTTAGTAATAAATATATATATATAACGATATATTTGTATACATATTTATAAAAAAATATAGCATTTAAATATATTACACTTGAGTATACACTCACCTTAAGATATAACTTTTCTTTTAGTTTTCCCCGAAATATCTAGAATTTGCCAACTTTACTAGATACATGTTAATTTACAAGAATAAACCATAATCAAATTTCTAAAATTAGTTTCTACTAAGTTAAAGATTAGCTTCAAGCCCAAATGCAAAACTTCATGGTTCTACCTAAATCAATCAAGGAAACCCTTTTTTCCCTAACTAATATCATTATAAGTGAGCACAAAATTATTTTGTTTCCACAATTTCCTATATCAATAGTTAATGATTAACTTTAATAAACTAAATCATAATTTCTTTATCTTTACTAAAATTATTTTCAAGAAATCAGAAAACTCACGTTAAAGCTAAGATTATTGAATCAAGCCTCAACATATTAAAAGTTAAATTGTATGATTTAGATGAGCTTACCTCCTCTTAAGGATGCTGTCCTAAGCTCAACAATGGCTAGGATGTGGCAAAATGCCAGCAATGAAAAGGGTAGAACAGCCTTACTCTATTGTTATCTCTAACTATGATCTACGACTCCTCAAACCATTAGTGAGATGTTGGTAGGTGGAAGGTAAAAGAGAAAGAGGCAAAGAGGAAAATAGATAGAGAATAAAGGGAGGGATGAAAAAAGGGTCTTAAGAAAATAAAGGAAGAGTATGAAAGATGTTATGATGCTTTAGGTGTAATATAGCCATAAACATAATTGATCTCAACCACTTATCAAGATGAAGTCAAAGGAAAAGTTTTAAGGAAAAAATTGGGAGGTGGTAATGGTAAAATAATCAAAGGTGAAAACTAATCCTAGCCACTCATTGTTCATAAAAATTCTTCTCCTATTAAATCACAATCACTCGTCACTAATTTCATCATTTTCACTTTCTTGTCTTTTCATAATTAATAAAACGATTCAATAAATTTAGGAGCTTAAATTAAGTGTCCTAAAATTTTATAAATCTTTAAGTGACATCATTTACCAAAGTTTACACAAATGCTTTTATATATTTCACATTTGTAAATTCTAAATATTTCCAATTCTGTAAGAGAAATATTATAAAAGTTATTCAAAGAAAATTTTTTTGGATGACATATTAGTTACATAAATAAAATTTTAGTATCAATTAGTAAAATTAAATATTTAGGTTTTATCATAAAGTAAAATAAATAATGATTAAACAATTTGATATACAATAATTATTTTATTTTCAAAATTTTCTAAAATAATTGATTTAATAAAAAAATTGATTAAAATGAGCACTTTGGAACTTGAATTTATGAAAATTGTTCAAAAAAAGTTCAAGTATTACACTATACAAATTTCTTGCTTATGTGATTTGGCATACCCTTAGGAATTTAAATTTTTATCTACTTAGGTACTAATTGCTTATTAAATTAAATTCATGGGTTTTACTTTGATAATATAATATGAATTCTATAAGTGAATTAGATTTAAATAAAAAACAAAAATAAATTATGTGTGGATAACCAAAAGCTTAAGAAAATATGATAATTTAGGAATGATTAAGAGTGCGAAAGGTTGACTATGGCTATTCGAATTACATTTTAAACTAACATAGTCAACCACAACTCAAGGAAAGTAGCTGATGAATATAATATATATTTTAGATAATCTAGCAATTAATTTTATTTTTAGTTTAGTAATAAAAATAATTAAATTATTAAATATACATGCATGAATATGGAATCGAACTCAAAATGGACAAATAGATATATTAATATATTGATCTCAAAATAAATATAATTTGCTTTAGATAATTGAGTTTTAAGTAACTATATTTTTGTTTTAAACTATTTCTATAGCATGAATATAATTTAACCTTAAAATAAGTATAAATTCATGTAATATATCTATTTATATTTATATCAATATATTCTTTTATATTTTTAAATAATCTAAGAATTAATTCATATTAAATGACTAAATACATATACGTGATCATAAAATCAAACTTAAAATGAACAAATTGATAAAGTCTTTAAGTAATATCATGTTTAAGTTAAATACTTCTAACAATTCAACAACTAATTTTATTAAATATTTTTAACATAATTAATCATCTTATCAATTGTCAACTCGTCATGTTAAAAAGAAATATGTAAATGTGTTCATCACAACTGAAAAGCGTCCTTGAGTATTTTCACCTTCCCACGTTAACTAGAAGTACCCAGGAAAATTTTATAGTATAAATATATCTTTTTGTTGTAAGTGATACAACATACAGTTGGGCCGTCCATGGATCTGACCTGTTGACTGACAATAAAGATTACCCAATTTCTATACACTACGGGTACAGAATTGGCAACAACCAAGCTGCTTGGTTGCTTCTGTATATAGCCCTATTAAGTGGACACGTATAAATTTTATTTATTGAAAGGGACGTCCTTCTAAACAAAATTAATTAATCAATTAATTTTGAGTTTTTCTTTTTTAGTTAGAATAAACTTAATTTGTTGAAATTTGATTCAAAGTTAAATTAAACTATTTTTTAAAGTTATTTTTGTTTATAATTTTTGTACTTAATTAAGTTTTTAAAGTTACTTTTATTTTTTAATCTATATATATATTATATTACGTGTGAATTTGACTTTTAAAATTTTTTTACCCAATACAGCATAAGAGCACGTTATATTCCACTTGCGCGAAGACCTATCTTTCAATAATAGATCTATAAGCTGCGTGCTCGCCAATTTCTCTAGCTTTTCTTTTATTTTTAATATTATTTATTATACTATATTTATATTATTATTTTTTCCTTCCTCCAGCTACTTCACTGTTATTTATGACAGTTTCACGTATCATCCAATTTCTGTCCTTTCATTTATTTTAATTTTAATATTTAATTTTAAATTTGTATTATTATTTTTCCCTTGCTCCAACCTTTTCAATATTAATTCATATTTTTGCTTTCACTATGAATTAATTTTATTTTTATTGCATATATATTTTTATTATAAAATTTTAAGTCCTCTTTTAGTTTTTATCTTATAACATAATTTATTTTTTATTTTAAGAATATTTAAAATATGTTAAGGGAGTGAACTAATAAATTTAATTAACTTATATTTTATTTTTAACCATTATGATTTTACAATTCACATATTGCATCTCTTTATTTTATTTGTTCTAAATCTTTTTTTTAATTTTTTCTCATATCTACACATATGATTTATTACACAAATGCTATTTTATTAAATAATATAAATATAATATAATATATTTTATTATTATAAAAATATTTTAAATAAGTTGAAATTTTGATTTTATAGAATTACTTAATTATATATGTTATTTTTAACTATTATTATTTTGTAACTCACATATTATTATCCTTTTTTCTATTTGCAATAATGCATATTTTTTCATATTAATTCTTTTTACTTATAGTTCAGGCACTAATATTATCAAATAATATAAATCTAATATCATATATTTTACTTTTATAACAAAAATATTTTAAATGAATTGAAATTTTAATTTAATTAAATTACTTAATTACATATTAATTTTTTAACTTTTATTAACAAGTCATGCATCGTTTCACATTTTTTATTTTTTCAAATACATGTTTTCCTTTTTCTTTTCCTAATTTCTAACCCTATTGTTTATAGTTCAAATGCAAGTTCTTTTTTTCTCTTTGTTATATAATATATTGCACTCCTAATACTCTTCTATTCAAAAATAAATATAAGCTATACTTGACTGTATTATATAACTACTAAAGAAGTTTATAAGAAAATATTGCATATAAAATTTTCAATTAATCACTTTTTTAACATAAAAAATACTTGAAATTTTTAATGAGTATAAATTTAATTTTCAATAAAATATTTTAAATTTTTGTAGAAATAAACATTTCTTCTATTATATATATATATAATAGGAATCAATTAAAAGCATATATATATATACATGTCATATTATATGTTGTTTTTCTGTATTCGTTAAAAAACTTTTAAATAAAACTTGTCTTTAAATATATTTACAAATACTTTTATTATAAAAATATTTTCAAATAATTTAAAATTTTAATATAAAAATTGATTATGTCAATTATATTTTCTACTTTTAATAAAAATATTTAAAAAAAATAAAATTAAATTTATTTATTTAAATTTTTTTAATATTTTGTTGATATTATATATTTTCTTTTTGCCTTTGTTGGAAAGCTTTTTGAATCAAATTCTTCTCTAAATATAATTTTTAACGAAAAATATTTAGTTTAAAAAATATATAATGGAATAAATAACAAAAGAAATAGTATGTTAGAAGTTTATATTAAGAAAACAATGATAAAATTTAAATAAATAATTTTTGTTCTAATTTTCAATTATCTTCATTAAAAGTAAAATTTACAATGAATTAATTCTTTCTAACTAATTTAAAACATGTTTAATAAAAAATATGTCATATTATATTCATATTATTTAGGGATATTAGTGTATGAGTTATAAATAATAGAAGTAAATTAGAGAAAAATGTAATAAATAAAAAAATATGAGAATAACAAGCGAATTGTAAAATAACAAAAGTTAAAAACAAATTATATTTGTTATTTTTAGAATAGCATAGGATGTGAGTTATTTTGAACATATTTTTGTTTGTTGTGTTAGATTCTTTAATGAAGAATGATTTGATTACATTTAAGAAAAAAAAGTAATAATGATTTTTAATAAGGAAAATTTTTGTCTACTCTTGGAATTTATTTTTATTAAGGAAGGAGGTGAATTCATCAATATAATAGCAATAATTTATTATTTTTGAATTAAATTTTTTGGATGTAAAATTTAAAAAAATAATATCAACACACATTAAAATAAAAATACTTGAAAAATGGAACTACCTTAGTTGATTAAATAGTGTCATATATACCTAAATTAATTTAATTTACTACGAGTTGAAAATCATTTATATTGTTAGTGAATATGAAGACGTTATGTTACTAAGTAAAAAGGTAACTAAATTTTTTTATAAAAAGCAAAAAAAAATGATATTTTCTCACAACGTAATAATATATAAGTAAGTAGTGTTATAAAATTTACTTATATATTTAAATTCAATTCATTTTATAGATTTAAATAAAGTTGTAAAAGTAGGCAATAGATTTCTGAATATATAAAATAAAACAATAACCATAACTCATTTTAAACAAAATTTATTAATTATGCAATATGTAGGTAGAAAAATTTCTTTAGAAAAATAAAAAAATAAATGCAACATAGGTTTATTGCACTAATTTTATTCATTGATATGAAAATAAAGTAATATTAATAATAAACCATTTATCTGATGCTAATATATAGTAAAACTAGAATTTAATTAATATTTAATTAAAAATAGTAGTGTTATTTATAATGTCTCAAAATTATATTTTTAAATAAAAAATATTTTTATTACATACGTCATTTTCTTTCATCCTCATATCAAAAACATATAAATTCTTTCTTTGTTCTCATTATTTTTAACTATTATAATTATATTTAATATATACAAGGGTATTTAAAACAATAAGAAAATACATGTATAATTTAAATTTTTTAAAATTTTATTTTTCTTTATAAATTAAATAAAATAATTTAATATATATATATTTAAGTTATTATACTTTTTAAATTTTTATTATTTTTTAATAAATGCTGGTCCGTACGTAGCATGGGCTTAGACTCTAGTTTTTGTATATATCTTTTCACCTCATTAATTTAGAGAATTTCATCTTTAATGTGATTAAGATATTTTAAACTTACATATAATTAAGAGTAAGCACAATAATTAGTCCTTTATTGTTAAAGGTGGTAATGACCATTACATTTCTTATATTTCATAACTAATAATAATTATTTATTTTTATTTTCATTATAATTATTCTTTCATCTCTTTGCTTACAATACTAAAATAAATAGTAAAAAATATAATTAAAAAATAAGCTATTGTTAAATTGAAATTTAATAATCAATTTTAATATTTTTATTTATTTTAATATTATATGTGAATAAAAGAATAAATAATGATAATAAAAAATAAAGAATTAATAATGCTAATTATGAAATTTGAAAAATATAATAGTCAACACTTAGAAATGAGATATTAAATAATATATTTACTCTATAATTAATTATACGATGATAACGAAGAGTTATTTATTAAAATAATAATTTGTCATATATCTACTTATTGGATCAAAGAAAAGAGAAACTTGTGCACTACCTGTGACTATTTCATCAATTTTTAAATTGATAATAGTTTATACAAATAAAGTGCTAATAATTAAAAAAATACGTGAAGAGATTTTAACACTCAAAATTATAGTTGGATTAAATAAAAAAGGAAAAATTATAAATAAATAAAGCATAATTATATGTTAAATTAATTATGATAAAGAGTTGATTACATATCCAAATAAACTTTAAAATATTAATTATAAAAAATATAATGATAAAATTATAAATTGAAAAAAGGACAAAATTTAGGGGCAAAAATACACATAATCTTATATTATACCTCTTGTGCAAAAAAATTCTGATATATAAAAATGTATTATTAAAATATTTAAACTATACATGTAGGGTAGAAAATCCACATTTGTTATCTCTTAGAAGTAAAATCGTTTCACTAAAAAGTTGTGTAATTTTGTCTAACCTGAAATTGAAATTTGAATAAAAAGTAATAGTAATAGTTTAACCTAATAAGGGATTAAAACTAATTAATTCGATCAAATAAAGAGCTAAGACTAGTAAATACTAACATGCTAGGCTATTGGATTAGCCCTATAATATATACAAGTAATATAGAATTAATTTTTTAGTACGTGTACACATATATGTATGTGTATTTATGTGTATATATATTAAAAATTATAATTTTAAAATATTCAATATTATATATTAATATATGAAAATTATACATATTAAAATAAAATTTAATAACTTTTAATATTAAAATTAAATTAATTTTTTTAAAAAATATATCTATTAAAATATTAAATCTACCTCATATCTTAAAAATATAATAAATTTTTAGATGTAATAAATAATTTTTTCTTAATTAATGATGAGTTTAGTTCTTATTTATATATATTTATTGTAACTAGTATGCTAAATTTTGATATAAATGAAAATTTTTATCCTAAACACCTAAAAAAAATTATTTAACTTTTTTCTTTAAGAAAATATAGGAATTAAAAGTTTGATTTCATTTTTTATTTAAAGATAGTTTTTAATTTAAAAAGGATTTTTAATATTAAGTATTTATGTAATAAGTATTCAAATTAAAAATTATTGAATTAGAGCGTATGTTTATATAATAAGTGTCGATCATCTAAAAAGTGCACGAGGAGATGACTTGGAACTATGTGCAGCCGAAATCTCTCCCTTAATAAGGCATCATACAGGTGCCACAAATCAAATATTCAAGTTCCAGTTGTATGACATAAAAAATAAAATAAAAAAGTGAGTTCGTTTGGTAAAAACCTCCTTGTAGTGTGTCTATGTATGTGTGTATTAAAAGAACTTATTTTATTAGCTCTTGCCCAATAAATTTAAATCTAATGATAAGATCTAATAATTTTATATTTTAGGTCTAAGTTATTCAAAACTCACAATTTATGCCATTCCATATGCATAAAAAGTCGGAACTCATTATATATGTGAACTAGGTCTCAACTAGTACGAATGAATATTTATCTTAATAATTTAATATTACAATTATATATTAATTATTTATAAAGAGAATTATATAAAAAATTAATTAATATATAGCTAATAACCCCAAGAAAAAAAATTTTCATTAATTTTGCTTAACTTTAAGTAGGTAATTAATTTTAAATTCAAATATCACATTAATTAGATATTATTTTTAATATAATTATTATCATTAATATTAATATTAAATAAAATGATTTATAATAAGAATAAATTTTTTAATAATAATATATTTTTATTTACCATCATATAGATAAATTTTTAAAAGTAATAATTTTATATTATAAATGAATATTTATTTTGATAATATAATATTATAATTATATATTAATTATTTATAAATATGATAAAATAAAAAATTAATTAATATATAATTAACAACTCTAAGAAAAAAGTTATTTCTCTGCTTATTTTGTTCAACATTCAAGTTAATAATTGATTTTGAATTTATTTTGCCAAAAGAATGATTTTAAATTCAAACATTGAATTAATTAGATATCATTTTTAAGATAATTATTATTAAAATTGATATTTAATAATATAATTTATAATAAGAATAAATTTTTTTATAACGATAATATAATATATATTTTTACTTATCATATAACAGCATAAAATAAACTATTAAAAATAAATTTTTGAAAATAATAATTTTTTATTACAAATGAATTATTGAAATTCACAAATTATGAATGATTTTGATTTTGAATTTATTTTGCCAAAAGAATGATTTTGAATTCAAACATTGTATTAATTAGATATCATTTTTTAAGATAATTATTATCATTACAATTAACATTTAATAATATAATTTGTGATAATAATAAATTTTTTATAACGATTATAGAATATATATTTTTATTTATCACATTACAGTATAAAATAAACTATTAAAAATAAAATTTTGAAAATAATAATTTTTTATTACAAACAACTTATTAAAATTTATAAATTATGACATACCTATTAGCTAAAATTCAATATTTTGATATAAAATATTTTATATCTTTTAATTCACATAAAATAGAAGAATAGCTTTTGATTGAAAAATATCAATGACCAACTCATATTCAATATTTTCTAAAATATATATTATAATAAATTTTTCTTCTTAGAATATAATTAAAAATATAAAATAGTAAAAAAATAAAAAGTGTGTAGTAAATATCAAATCTTTAGAAAAGAATTGATCTGCCCTTTAATAGTAGTTTAAAAAAATATGTTGATGACATAGAGGAAAAAATGTGAGAGAAATAATATAATTATTTAAAAAATAATTAAACTGTGAAATGAAAAATAAATTTACAATTACCCTAGTAACAAATATCGTTTAATAAATGAGTGCAAGTCTAGTTATTCATTTGTTTATAAAGTTAAAGGATAATTTTATTAAATGAAAATAAATAGAAAGTGCATTAAAAATAAAATTTTAGAAATTTTAAATTGGATGTAGAATGAGAAAAAGATAAGAATAAATTTTTTTAATCAAATCAAATGAAGATAAAAAATAGAAAAATGTCAAATAAAATCAACTAAAATAGAGATAAAATGATTTTAAAATTTTAAAATAAAAAAATATTGTATTTTTAATCTTGCTATTTTTATATAAATCTAAGATAATAAAAAATGAATTATTTGTGTATATTATCAACTGCAAATTTATAAATTTCATTAGTAATAGTTCATATGTTCTAATGGCAACTCTTCTTTTTTGATAATTTCTTCCAAAATTGTGTTTTTCGATTAAACAATATAAAATAGTCAAAACATTTATTTAATGACATAAACTATATAAAATATATACTTTTACAATTTTACACATAAAAAATTTATTAAGCTAATGAGAACCAATTAAGTAAATACAATTGTAAAAGGTCAAAAGTAAAAAAAGAAAATGCTTGTAAATATAGAAGATAAAAATGAAAAGTGACTAAAAGTGACAAAGAGAAAAAAAATAAAACTTAAATATAATTTAAATTTTTTTATGAGAATAAAATAATTAAATAATTATAAACTTATAAGTATTGAAGATGAAGTACTCTCAGATAAAACGATAAATTTGAAGTTACTAAAGGTGAAAAAAGAAAGAAATTAAAACATAAATATAACATAAGATTTTTATGAGAAAAAAAATAAATAGGTGATTATAAATTTTGCTTATAAATAAATTTTAATTTTAATTTTTATTAGAAATTAATTTAATATTTAAAAGAAATGGTAAATTAATTTATCTTTCAAGTGAAAAAGAAATGGTAAATTAATTTTTTATTAAAAATGATAAATTAATAATATAGTAAATTATAAGAATAATACTTATCATAATATAAGGTAAAAAATATTATGGCTAATATATAATATATAGATATAAATATAATATTTTTAAATTATAACTTTAAATTTAGACTTGGATTAAGTTGGCATAACTAACTAATAAATTAATTAATAGTTAAAATTTTATAACTAATAATTAATAAAATAATCAATTATATTAGAAGTATTTAATAAAATTAACTATTTAATTAGCTAAAAATTATAAAATGTTATAAAAATACATTAATTTAATTAATTTATATTTATTTTTAAATCAAATTATATTAATATAAATATTCAATGTATGAATATAATTACTTAGAATTTAATTAATTATATTTATAATATTATATATTATTTATTTATTTATTTATCATTCAAATAATAATGTAATATTATAAAATTTAATTAATTATATTTATAATATTTTACATTTATTTACTTACTTATCTTTATTTATTTATTTATTTATATTGAATTAATGAGGATATCTCAAATAATTATTTATGATATAAGTTGGCATTTAATTAGAAAAAAAAAAGGATAAATTTAAAATTTTTTAAAAAAGTTATAAGTTATAAATTATTTTGTGAAACTTATAAAATAAAAGTTGATAAAGTATTAGCTTTCCTTATGCTAAACACCTCTTGAAATTAGTTTATAACTTATTGACTAATAGCTTATTAATTAAATTAATTTATATTTATTTTTAAATAAAATTATATTAATATACATATCTAATATAAGAATATAATTATCTAAAATTTAATTAATTATATTTATAGAATTACATATTATTTATTTATTTATTTATTTAACATTCAAATAATAATATAATATCATAAAATTTAATTAATTATATTTTATGATAGTATATATATTTACTTACTTATTTTTTATTTATATATATTGAATTAATGAGAATATATGAAATATTTATTTACAATCTAAGTTGTAATTTAATTAGAAGAAGAAGGACAAATTTGAAAGTTTTTTAAAAAGTTATTAATTTATAAATTATAAATTATTTTGTAAAACTTATTAAATAAAAGCTAATAAAATACTAGTTTTTAAATTAATTTCTTTGTTGTGCTAACATACATTATATTTAGCACAAATAATTTATAAACTAATTGCACTAAACATAACCATAGGATATAAGGGAAAAAACAAAGCCTAAAATCTTAACAGAATATCATTACACCATCAAGATCAAGAATAAATAATATTTCAGATAAGAATAAAAGTATTTTCTTTTCTTTTTTCAGTTGACATAAAGATAAACCAGAAAAAGTTATTTTTTTTCAAATTTTAATTAAAACCTTCAATTTGTTTTTTCAGTCCGAGTAATTATTTTGAATGTTCAAACATGACTAAGCAAAAAATATTTTGAAAACTATATTTACTTTTCTTCCTTAATTGAAGCGAAGAAAGTTTTTGAAATTCAAATGCTTTGACTAATCCAACAAATAATCTCAGACCGTGATTTGGCCAAATATATGCACAATTAATCTGACAAATAATTATCTACTTCAACTGTATTATATGATTTTATCCCCGTTCGATAGGAAAAAAAAATTAACCCGTCTATTCATTTTTATTTGTTACAATTAATTGATTTTATAAATATTAAAAAATAATTTTATTTATTTATTTTTAGTAAATTTTTCAAAATTTTTCTTTATACATGGAGTTTAAAATTGTTAAAATAGAGAGAAAATATGATAAAATAAATATAAATGAGTTAAAAGAGTGAAATAATAAAATATTTATTAATAAAAAATGATAAAATTAAAAAATAATAGTTAATATTTCATTAAAATTTAAAAGTAACAGACAAAAAGAATGAATTAAAAAAAATATAAATTTGAAAATAAAATATTTAGTACTTTATTAAATTTCAAAAGTAATAAATAAAAAAATAAAAATTTTATTTAAAATGTGATGGATAAAAATGAATGAAAAGAGTAATTGTCAATTTTATTATTTATATATTAATTTTGTAAAATTCATATATATTAAAAAATTCTATATTTTAATTTTCAGCATATTAGAATTGTAATGTAGTGTAATTATTCTCTTAATCATATTTTGTGTTCGGAATACCCAACTATTTTTCAATTTGATTTCTTCCATCAATCGTAATAACTAACATCAATTGTAATAACTAAGTGCTGACGTGTCAAGATCACGGCCGTTCCTCAATCCCAACATAACGGATCCTTCTAAGCCCTCTGATTCCCTCCTAAAACCGCATTTCAACATAACTAGTGCTGACGTGTCAAGATCACGACCGTTCCTCAATCCCAACATAACGGATCCTTCGAAGCCCTTTGATTCCCTCCTAAAATCGCATTCAATTCTCACGCTCTCTACGTTTCGCTGCCCCTATTGTTTTTTTCACTCTCTCCATTCAGACAACCATTTTCCGCAAAAATTTGGTGCTCAGGTCAGTTCTCTTTGCTATCCACTGCTTGGTTGGCAAGAAAAACTGACGAGAAAAAAGAAGGAAAATAGTTTCAGGTAGGGTTTCTTGATATTCAGTGATCATGTGATTCTAAGTTTTTTTTTTTCCTAGTTGATTGCTTTTCTAGTTGGGGAAGTGAAAAGCCAAACAAGGAGAATTGGGAATGTGATAGAGCTTGTGTATGGATTCTAAATACTTTTGTTTTTTTGTACATCAGTGAGTTGACCTAAGCTAAACTAAGGAGGTTGCATGGAAATTGTTGATTAATTTTTTTCCCCTTTTGTCCCTATTGTTGATAATTAACATAAAAGAAAAAAAAGAAGACTTTATTTTTGTCCTCGTTTTGTATTTCTTTTGCAAAAATAGCCAAATCTTGATCATGAAAGGACCATTGCTGTGTATTTTTGGTTTTTCGACATCATGATATTGTCAAAATCGTATGATGTTCTATTTGTTGCCTAGATACTTACTTTACCTATTTCTCAGGATAATAGGACATTGCTGTGTATTTATGGTTTGATAGCATGTTGAAATGCACTTTCTTATTATCATGTTATTATCTCTTTCAGCATAATTTCTTCCCATGTTCACCAACCGGGGAGATCAGCTTGCGCGTCAAGAAAAAACATGTGATTTGTTGTTAAATGAACTTCAGGTTAACTTCTTCCTCACCATAATTCGTAAATATTTCTGTTGCTGATCTTCTCTTCTTTTATGGTTTGTTTGGGAGCGGGGAAAAATTAAGAAGAGGAAAAAGAAATTGAGGGTAATTTTAATAGCCCTCCATTTCCTTCCCTTCCCCCATTTTTCTCGCAGGCCATCTTTCTCTGTGCTAGTTCTAGATGCACTTATGATGCTGAATTCTTTTTGCGTGAATCTCATTGAATGCAGGAAATATGGGATGAAGTTGGAGAATCTGATGCTCAAAAGGATGCTATGCTGCTTGAAATTGAACAGATGTGTATGGATTTATACAGGAAAAAAGTGGATGAAGCAAAAAAGTGTCGAGCTCAGCTTCAACAGGCAATTGCTGATTCTGAAGCAGAAATTGCAGATATCTGCTCAGCAATGGGTGAACAACCAGTACATGTAACTATTATTCTTTAGCTGGGTTTAAGCTATTGCTGATTCCGGTGTTTTTGTGGAGTTTCATATTTGACTAAGAAAACAACTCTTGGCGTGTCCATAGTTTGACAGGAGATCCAGTGGAAGCTTGAAGAAGGGACTTGAATCTGTTATGTCACAACTTCAGGAGATGCGAAAGCTAAAAACTGAGAGGAAAAATCAATTTCTAGAAATCTTATATCAGTTGCAGAATATTTCTTCGGAGTTATATGGCAACAAAGGGATTAATGGCTATTTGGATGAGAACAACTTGTCCTTGAAGAGAATGGAAGAATTACAAAGGCAATTAGTTGAACTTCAACATGAGAAGGTGATTTTCTCCTCGTTCTCCTCTTCTTCTTTGTTTCCTAATATGGTAAACAAATTAGCAAAGTGGCTGCTCATCTGGTTTTTAATTCGATACAATACTTCATGAAAATGGTAAACTGTGACTTAGATCTGAATCATAATGAGTTAAACACTTTAGTATATGAAATTACGAGAGATTTCATTTTCTTTTGTCTTAAGTTTAATAAAAATGATATTAACAGGTTCTTGATATAATAATGGATATAGGGCCATGTATTAAGAATTGCTACATACTAGCCGACTTATGTTGTTGATGCATGTAAAGATTCAAACAAGTCTTTTTTTCTGTCAAACCTATTTTTTCCCATAAGAAGAAAGAAAAAGGTATCTTGCTTTAAGCAATACTAATAATTTCTTTTATAATGCCACAGCTTAGTCGACTGAAGCAGGTTTCTGAACTGCTGAACAGTATTCAGTCATTTTGCTCAGTCCTTGGATTGGAAGTTGAACACAAAGTTCACGAGATTCATCCCACTATGGTTGATTCAACTGGAACAAAAGATGTAAGTGACCAGACAGTCAAGAAGTTGACTTCTGAAGTACAAATTTTGAGAGAGATTAAGATACAGAGAATGCAGAAGGTTGGTATTCTCAATCCTAATGTTTCATAGTGAAACCTTAATTTATTTTAATCAGAATTTCTGACTTCTCTGCTTTTTCAGCTTCAAATTCTTGCAACCTCCCTATTAGAGATGTGGAATACGATGGATACACCAGTTGAGGAACAAAAGAAATATCATAGCGTCACCAGTAAGATTGCTGCGACAGAATCTGAACTTTCCGAACCTGATGAGCTCTCTATAGACTCCATTGTTTATGTGCGTATTGATATTAAACTTGAAATCACTTTGCCTTGTAGAATTCTGTTCCAATTGTGACTTTTGAATATCTGTTATTGTTATATGATTAACTAAAAATTAGTATTTTCTCAGGTTGAGGCAGAAGTCAGAAGGCTTGAGGAACTTAAATTAACTAAAATGGAAGAGCTTGTTAAGCTGGAACTAGAGGAGATATGCAAGAGCACTCATTTGACTGCACAAGCAGTATTTCCTAGTGAATATTCAGGTGTATTTTGCATAGATTTTGGAAGATGGCTGCTAGTTGCATCAATTTTCAATATTACTGCAGAATGATTCTACAATCAATGCAATTCTGACTTGATGGCATGTATGTTACATGACTAACTCACTAAGGCGTAATACAACGTCAAGACTCTTCTGATGATAAACAATCCTTAAAGCAAAAACTAGTGTTTATTTATTTAAATTTCTTTTATCTTTCTTTTGCCATGAAGAGGAATCTATCAAACTTCTGACGACAAAGTAAATTCGATAGGAAAATTCTACTTGTACACATAAATCCCTTATGAAGTTCTCACACTTACTCACATCCAAACAAAACATGTGGATACAGCTTTGTTAAGATTGTGACATATGTGCATAATTGCGAGGGATTTATATGTGCAAGTAGCTTCATTGTTGTTGATACGTGCATTACTATGATGTCCTGTCAATCATGTGATATTCATTGTGCAGAAGTTTCAAACCCTGAATGCCTGTTGGAACAAATTGAGCAAGCAATTATGAAGATTAAAGAGGAGGCTCTTAGCAGGAAGGAAATTCTTGAAAAGCTAGAGAAGTGGATGGCTGCTAGTCAAGAAGAAAGCTGGCTGGAGGAGTACAACAGGGTGGGACACAAACATTGTTATTAAAAATATCTGGCACACTTCCTTCATCTTTGACTCCCTTTGTCTTTCTAATTAAAATGGGATTTCAGGACGATAATCGCTACAATGCTGGAAGAGGTGCACATCTCACCTTGAAACGTGCTGAGAAAGCGCGTGTGTTAGTGAACAAAATTCCTGGTGAATATTCCTCCCTGCTGCATAATTACTTCATCAATTGATAAGTTTCTTTACTTGTAAGCTGGCTTCTGTGCTTTTGGGATATATATTGGATACCAAATGCTGACTTGTTGGATTCAGTTCATTACTTTTGTGCACTTACTCATGCGATTTTGATTGTTAAACACATCCCATATACTTATACTACTACTGCTGTAGTTTCAATTTCGAAGGAGTGCAATGGACTTGTAGTAGTGAAAAGGAATGTAATTTCTAACAGCGTCTTAAGTTAAGGCTGCTGCTTTATTGTTTTCCACATTTTCATACTTCGAATGTTATTGGAGCAGGAATGGTGGACGCATTAACTTCAAAGATCACAGCATGGGAGAAAGAAAAAGGATTAGAGTTTTTATATGACGGTGTAAGCATTTATATAAATTGATCTGCTAATTTTTTCACGAAAATTCGGTGAGGGTAAAGGTTAGCCATAGTGTACAACACTTAGCTTGGAAGTTAAATTGCATTCGTTGGATGTAATATTGTTCTTATGTTTGTTTTTCCCTCTGAGAATATGTTTAGAGACGGCTACTTTTTATGCTTGAAGATTACAGCACCTTAAGGCAAGAGAGAGAGAATGAAAAACAGAGGCAGAGGGTAAGGTACCTTTTATTGTAGGGTCATGCTGTGATATGTAATTGAAATTTTACGAGTTTTGGTGATGACTATGGGAGAGAACCAGTGCATCACTGAATTTCATTGTCAAATTTCATTCATATTGCATTGTACTACACAAATAAATGAAATCAAACAATTAAACTACTTGTATATTGGTGCAACTGGTGCACCATAGTCATCACTATAAAATTTTGCAACTTTTTTCACAAAAAGTTAGAAATTTGTAATGAGTTTACATGCAATAAGTACATAAAAAGTTGCAACTCATTATTCAAAGTTGCAACAAAAATTTTTTCGAGAAGTTACCATTTTTAATAAAAAAGTAGTATAAAAAAATTCACTAAACTTGTAAGAGTACATATCAATACAAATTTTCTCAAATACATGTTGAAGCATGACCCATTATAATAATATCAAATAATATAAGAAAGTGAATGACATGATTTTTCTTCATTTGACATGATAATGCTTTCATGATGAATTTTTAACTGATTTGTATTTATTTTATACTAAATCTTAGGATCAAAAAAGACTTCAGGGTCAATCGATGGCAAAGTGGGAAACACTTTTTGGCACTAACTTAAGCCCATCTAAAAGTAGAAAGAAGGCTCCCAGATGTTCAACAGGATTTCCAAGTAGTAGAAAATTTTCCATTGCAGGAGCAGGGCTTCAAGACTCAAAAACTGAGAAGGCAGCCCATATTCTACAGTCTAATAAGAAGGGTAGCTTTTCAAATCAGAACAGCTCCATCCTAAAGAATGCTGCTTATGCAACTCCACCTACCGGTATTTAATTTTCTTGAAATTTAAAGTTTTTGACCTTAGATAATAATATGTTTCTCAGTTTCATCCCTCAAAGAAAAATTAGCTCAGCCTAATAATTCAATCTTCAAATTTAATTCAGTTGGGTGCCATTGTTACAATTCTATATGCTTTACATATTGGCCAAAGTCATTTATTTGAATCAATTGTACTACTTAACTTTTGAAATAAATGTAATGGCAGAGAATTTGAAAAATCACTCGCTATCCAAATAAAAAAAAAATTTCTACATGATTGGATAGAAAGCTGACTGGACTATGAAGGTTGCCAACGGGATTAGAAGGAGGGTTAATATAATTTTACTAAAATTCGAAATGACATCTTCGCTGTCGTCAAAATAGGCCACAAAATGTCTCTTCTATGGATTGTTAACATAAATTTGTAATTATGGGCAAGAAAAAGTATTGGCGACAGGAGAGAAAGGAATTTCAAGTAACTCATGCAAAATGATAATAAGAAACGGAAGATTCATCAATACTTCATCTGTGGATATAATTTAAGTAATAATTATTCCAGCCAATTCATCTCAAACGGAAGATAATCTTTTTACATCATTAAGAATGACCTGGAAGGACAAATTTTTCATTATTAGTGAAATCGTTGTAATTTTCACTCTAATCGCATCTTTTCTTCTTCGTAGGAGCTACCGCATAATTGAAATAGAGCATAATACACTTCTTATTTGAGGGCTTTAACAGAAACATATAGCAAGAGTTTTGTTTTAAATGTGAGGTTTTTAATTCGAAATTGTAATGAATTTTGTTTAAAAATAAAAAGATTTTACTTCAATCAAAATATGTCATAGTCAAGTCAGCATTTTATAATACACCCAGCATTCCATTCCGTCACGTAAGGTTTTTCTGATTGGAAAACGGATGATTTCTTAAACCGCATAATAGTGTTTATTTTTAAAGTAGGTAGTATAATTAATTCAAATAAAATTAATAAGTATTATTGAAATTTGAGTAAAAATTAGAAGAAAAAAATAGTCTTTGAGTTTACATATCTGATGAGGGGGATGGCAATTTGCTCCAACGTTGAAGATTCCCGTAGAAGTTGTCCGGTTTTCTTCATCTTGGGTGAAGATGGGGGCATTTTTGCCCTGCAAGGGTAGAGATGGGCCCAAAGATTGCCCCGTTGTGATTTTCAGGGGGAATAACAAGGGTTATTTTCCCTGCAACGATCTGATCTTGATATTTTGTAACTTAATTTTAGGATAAATTATCCTTTTTTCCCGAGATTCCAATAAATACACTTCCACCCCTCTTATTTGAAAAATGTCCTGAACATTGTTTAAAGAATGGTAATTTGTTGCATCCCCTTCCCTTGGGACTAACGTCCCGTTAGTCATTAAACAGAAGAGCCAATTGACCGTTTTTAATATATTTTTAATTGTAATGACCTTTTTGCCCCTGACTAGCATGAGTGAGAATTCACTATCTCTCTAAAGCCCTTAAAGCCTAGGAGTCATTTTGCTTCCCGGCAGCAACATATCCAGAAAATATACACGGAGAATCTTATTTACATAAATTGGATCCAAAACAAAGTTATGTCCAAGAGTATGCATTTTTATCAATGGAGTCATTCATGCTGTATAACCATAATTGTTAATATATATGCCCTCGTGCTTGCTACGATAACCTGGGAAATTTAAAATCTTGAGTAATGTAGTAAAATTTAGGCCATTAGATTAGATGATATGATTAAGAGACTTAATCATCTCATCCAATGACCTAAATTTTATCACATCATCCAAAGTTTCAAACCCTCCAAGGCACCTTAGAGTTTTCTATATAACCTTTGTTGATGAAGAACAAGCTAAAAAGTTCAATTGCTCTAATGACAAAGTTGATTTTCTTATTGAGCTTTTCTTAAATTAATGGCAAACTAATGACAAGATTGATTTTCCATTAATTTGACGCATGTTACTAAAGTAAGAATGGTATAGTCAAGAATTCATTTTTGGAGAGAAACGTAAATCATTACATCTAAGCCTATTAGCATAGTCTAAGTTAGTTTTTTAAGGGGGAACACTAGCTTTATGCTCCGTTTCACACAAATAACTGATAAGTTATGTGATAGCTAATAAGTTAACTGATAACTGATAGTTTATAATTGATAACTGATAAATTAATTAAAGTGTTTCATAAAATTAGCTATTAAACTAGCTAAAATTATAAAAAGACATATTAATAGAAATATATATATAATTAAAATAATTTATATTTATCTAAAAATTAAATTATATTAATGTAATTAAAAAGTTTAAAATAAAAATATAATTACTTAAAATATAATTAATTATATTTTATAAAAATTATTTAAATTTATATTACAAAAAATATGGGTTGTAAATTAATAAAAAGAATAAGAATAAATTTGAAAATAGTTTAAAAAAATAGAGTTTATAAGTTAGTATAAGAAACATCTCTAGAGGTTAGCTTACAGCTTATTGACCAAGTTAATAAATTATAAGTTAATTTATTGGTTGTGCGAAACAGAACCTAAGTAGCAAAACCGCAACCAAGATATCTCTGTTTAGAAAGTGACCTCTTGTGAATGAGGACCAGTCCATTCTAGCCACTTTAGATACTTTAGCAAAGCTGCATAAAACTCAAATGAGTAGCATTCTTCTCCCCTTTTTTCTTTGACATTTTTGCACCATTAATTCCTAACTCTCAACAAACACAAAAAATGAAAGTGGAAAAGCAAAGAGTATTAACATAAGATATAGACTACATTGAAAATTTGGAAACTCAAATAAATATAAACAACCACTTCATAATTCATTAAGCCATTTTTCCTCACAATCTCGATCAAAACAAAGCAACATATTACAAATCCCAATCATTGCTATAGACAACAAAATTCACCATCAAAACTTTATCCTTCAAGTCAATAAAATAGAGCAATAAGCAAATCACAAAAATGAAATCTCAATTGCAAAAAGGGGACTTTTTACCCCTCAAAATTTAAACAAAAATAGAAAAACACCTAATGAAACCCTAATTACAATTGTAAAGAAATTTCACAGTGAAAACTACATTAAAACTCATTGCAACAAACAACTTCGGTAAATAAATAAACCCACACCTTTGTGAATGCTTGTTACCATTCCCACTCTTATCTGATTCGTTCCATCTATGACCCGACCCATTTGAGCCTCCAAACTTATCAACGTTAATATAGGTATTGGACAAGTAATATTTAGATTCGATCTCTTCCAAACTTAACGTTGACGAGCTGCCATTGAATAGATCAGAAGGCAAGAGATCCAAGTTATCAAGTTACTAGAAACTAACCTTAGAGTGAGCCCTTCTATAATGAGGCAAATGGTGAGAGCCGGCAACCACGAAACTAGGAGCAGCAGTTCCACCATTAATACCAACACAAATGAATAAGGAAAATAAAGTATATGAAATGGTGGGTGGAGAAGTGATGGTTTGACGACATAATTAAGGGCAGATTGGGTTTCTTTCAATATTTCAAAAAAACTAAGGCAAAAACAAGTAATTGAGGATCTGTTTGAAAACTGTTTTTAAAAGTAGTTTTCAGTTTTTAAAAACAAAAGAACAAAAGAATCTATTTGTTTAAGTATTTTTTTATTTTTAAAAATTGTTTCAAAAACATGTGTTTTAAAAATAAGAAAATAAGAATAATTTTAAGTTATTTTTATTTTTCTGTTTTCAAAATATATTTTATTAATGGTATTATTATAATTCAAGATTATTTTCAAAATAACTTACCAAACACTTTTTTTTTCTCATTATTTTTAAAAATTATTTTTGAAACCTATTTTATAAAAACTATTTTAAAAACAAAAAATAGAAAACACAATAGACCCTGAGTTTCTACTTCTCACTACATGCTTCGATGTATAAGTGCAGTTTGGATATATTGTTTTTTATTTTTGACACTATGTTTTTCTATCAGTCAAAAGGTTTTTTTTTAATTTTTTTATGCGATGTTTTTCTATTAATCAAAAGGGATTTGACGACATTATCCAAAATTGAAGGGGTAGGCGGGTATTTATCCCAAAAGAAAGGAGAGTATTTTACTTTTAATTTTATTATTTATATTTATATATGAAAATATGTCTATTTTAATAAATTATAAAAATAATATTTTCAATTTTATAATATATTTATATTTCAAATGCACATTTATTTTATTTAATAAAAAATATATTTTATCCAAATTTAAGTCGAGTGTGATTTATTCACATGTTAAAGCTAGCCGATAATATTTTTCCCTTATTTGGTCACTTTAAAATTAAAATTCATTTCATTTTGAAAAGAATTCTATTAAAAAAATTATATTGGATTTTAAATTTTTTAGATTTATTTTATTTTAAAATATTATTTTATTTACATTATTGCCACTGTGAAATCTCATAAAATTGGATAAGATTTAGTAAGAATTTATTCCATTTCAAATATAATATTTTTATTAGATAATTTTATCCTTAATTTTTTAAGTTATTAATAATTATCTGTTTTTTTTGAATTTTTTATATCTCACTCTTGAGAATAATATTGTAAATATAAATATTTAAAATGAATTTCATAAGTTTCAATAAAATTCTAAATAAAAGAATTAATTTTAGAGTGAAATAAAATTATATTTTACATAATTGATCTCAAATAGAAGAATTCATTTAAAAGTAAAATAAAATTATTTTTACTAAAATAAAATGAAATGAATTCGTATGCCAAACAAAGAGTTTATCCACTTATAAGATTTTTCCATCCAAAACTAAAGGAAGTTTGATATACTTAGGCTTTTACAAATCATTATTCCGTTAGTACCCCACCTGGGGTTTGCAGTTGCACTCCTTACCATTTGTCTACTGGCACGTAACAATTCTGTCAATGTTGGATGGAAAAATTACACGAAGTACCAACGACACGAATTATAAGTTGACTCTTTTTTAATACTTTTAAGTCACATAAAAATAAATTGAATTTATTTTATATAGAGGTGAATAAAATGTATATTTTTCTTATTTAATATATACATCTAATATAATTTTATTATATTTATTTATTTTATTTTGGAGATCTCCAAAAGTGCAAGGGTGAAGAGAGTGATTTCATTTCGTTGGCGTGAAGTAGGGTAAATATTTTTTTCAAACGAATAATGGCGTAAAGGGTTGTCCTGGTCCTACCTACGGAGCACCCAATGGAAAGATTTGTGGTGTTTGAATTATGAATTTCGCTGACATGGGCCAAATCAATGAAAATTGAACATTAGAGGATGAAATTGTGGCTCTTTTCTTTTGTTGGAGCGAGAAAAAGGGTATCTTTTAATAATGAAAGTGCCATAACTTTTTCAATGATGCGTTATAGCCATCATCTGTGTATATATACACAGATATACTTGAAACAAGGAAAAATCTTTATGCTCATGTGGGCCCTACACAAGCGGAAGCTCTCCTAACTTTTCCCCCCTCATATTAAAGTGAGAATTAATCTATAAGCATGCTAAGAGATTGTCTGGTTGGTAAAAAATTATATAGGAAATATAGCTCCTAAATACTTTATCAAGGCTTATAATCTAATTTACTTAAATATTAATTTAATTTAATTTATTTATTTAAATAAATTATGTTTAAGTTGATAAATTAGCTTATTTACCAAACTTTTTTTAAATTCAATATGAACCTATTTAATTATAAATATATTATAACTAATATAATATATATTATATATATAAATAATATAAATATTTTGATACACACACACATATATATATATATAAGCTTAATTAAGTTATTGGATAATTTTATATCTTAAAAAAATCTTAATCTCTTGATAAATTTAAAAGGCTATTTATATAAGTAGGTTTCTAAATAAGCTAATAGGTCTAATTAAATTTCTTTATCGATTAGGTCGAACTTAAATTTTAACCTTATCTAAGTTAACAGGCCAAATTCAAGTCAATAATTTAGAAAGTAAATCTAATTTATTTAAGATAAAGCTTAATTTAACTCAACCTATTATATCTCTGTTCTTGAGAAAGTAAAAGATAGGTATGATGTTTAATTAGCTACTAATTTGCATTCATTAAAGAATTCTACTTATCTCAAAGTTATTCTCTTACCTCCCTTGCGTAGGACTTTTTATAAAATCTTGCTTCCAATTATCAATCAAATTAAATTACTTTAAATGCATTTTAAAAGGTTTTAAAAAAATTATTTCTTAAAAATTTTAACTTTCCGCCAGAATTTTTTTCACTTTTATCTCCTGAATATCATTCTTGTTCTTCTTTGCATTGGAGCTTGAAAGTTTGAATGCTCAACATCAATAATAAACTTCCGCAGGAAAAGAAGCATCTAAGGTTGCAGGCCACTCAAACAAGAAAAATCCATGCAATAAAGAAAAGGAAAGTGAGAATCAGCCAACAATGATTAGAAAGCCTCTCTCTCCTGTTTCTTCAAGAGTGCTTTCCAAATCCAACATTGCAGGCTTCCGAGAAGAACAGAGAAATTCACAAAGAGGGGCAAAATCCCAAGATATAAGTTCTCAGATGCTGACAAGAACACCCTCTAAGCCAATCACAATTGGAGATGAAGAAAATAGGACCCCAAAGAATATGGGAATTTCACTTCCCACCACTCCTTCAGCTTATGTTCCTATGCTGACTGCCTTTACACTAGAAACGCCTGCTGTGTTTTCTGGCTTTGTTGATGCTGCAGAGACCGCTGCTCAATATGTTGAATATTCATTTGAAGAGGTGAGGAACAGTTTTCTTCAATAGAAAGCTTACTTTCAATGATGCTCAGTCATGGGGAGAAAGAAAGTGCAGTCCAGAAAATAAAGATTGATTGCTGAGAATTTGTGTGCCTTTTTCAGTAGTAAAATTGAATTTATGACTTTTTTTTTTTGGAAATTTATTTTGGTGCCTTTTTCAGCATATATGATGATTTATGAGATGTCACCAGTTTTTGAACTTTATTCTTTGAACATTGTTTTCAAATTTTTTTGGGGAGAAATATTTGCTTAGCAAATATGGTGATTAAAAATAAAAAAAGATGCGTATACTTCCTGGTTTTGACTAGTCTAAGTTCATAAGAAAACTATATATGCATATATTTCTTTTTTCAAGATCAGACCTGCGAGAAAGAAAGGCAAAATGCTTTTCGGAAAAAATATCTGGTATTACTTGAACAGAGTGTTTGATTGTTGGGCATTCACAATAAAAATTCAAAATTTTAAGGAAACTGGGGTAATGAAAATGGAAAATAGAATACGAATGAATCTCTTCCTTTAATGTGACAAATCAAAATTATACTCTCGTATATGAAATAAAAAATATATAAATAAATACTGCTACGATACTTTAAAGTAACAAATCAAATTTGAATGTTGGATTAAAAAATGCTAATATATATTTGTATACCAACGAAGTACTAAATAATTTTATGTTATACTAAAAATTTCACAAATATAATTTAAATAATTAAAATTAATCTTGAGTCAAGTCGTAGATTTGGTTACAAGTTTATTTTATAGAAAATTATGTAATAGTATAAGTTTGCGTGCTTACACGTGTGTAGTGAATATTGATTTGTACTGCAATTTTTTTTTTTAAAAAAAAGGGGGACGAACAAAAAGAAATAATGCGGGTCTTCTAAGAACGTGAACCAGCAACCAGTCGGACATTTGAAATGGAGGCCTACGATGGGAAAAAAACTGGGAAAGGCTATAATTAACTAACCAGTTATCGCAAATTTTAGGATAAGCCAAATTTATTTATTTTTACTTTCATTTTTATAAAACATTTTTATTAATTTTTAATAAAATATTAATTTATCTAATTCTACTCCTATGGAAATAAAACTAAACAAGCTAAACTTCATATAGATACAAATAAAAAGATAAATTTGGATATATTGATTTTTATAAAGACAAAAATGATATAAAATATTTTACAAAAATAAATCACAAAAACAAAAAGGGATTTACTCCAAATTTTATCAAAATTATTATCCGAAAATGAAATTTTAAATTAAATTTTAAATTTTTTATATCCATTAAATTAATTTATACAAATTTGCTCTACCATCCAATATTTAATAATAATTCTTGATTTATAATTGGAAGCCAATTTCAAATTTAATTTTCATTACATATAATATATGTCATTTTTATTCAAGTGTACCATGATTGAGATCAATTAATTGTGCCATATTATTGAATTATATTTTACAATAAATTACTAAATTGATTCCTGAAAAATATATGTTATATCATATTTCTTTTAAAAGTTTATTTTATATTACTTAATTATAATTTTGGAGAAAATTTAATATAATATCTATCTTTTAAAGATAAATTTGATGTAAAAATTAAATATTTGTACATTTACATGATAAGAAAAAACTTTAAAAAAAATCTGATGCAACATATATTTTTGGAAGATCAATTTAATAATTCACTCTCGGTTTATATATACATAGTGAGCATTTCTAGCATGAATTGATCCAAGTGCGCGGCGATTGAGATAGATTTATTGTGCCACAGTGTTGGATTAAGTTGCCTTTATTTTATATTACTAATCGTTATCTTAAATAATAGGTTGCCCTAAATATGTGGCTATTCTTACTTTTCAAACGTGATTCGGACAGTTTTGGTTCGTCCATAGTACAATAGTTGAATTTTGATCCCATATTAAATGCATCATCAGACTAGCACCAAGCAAGTTTGACCTATGTACTACATTTACAAATAATTTATACGTGACACTTTAGGCTTAGGGTTATAATATTGGTGGTAGATTTGGCATCTCCAACATGTTATTTCTGTGGTTGACAATATTTTTCCAGTTCCGGCAATTTTCCTGCCGTTAGGTGAGAGAGTCAAGCACTTAGGGGCACAAATCTACAATTGTCTCAGATTTGGAATTTTTTTTCCTTTTTAACCTGAACTAGAAAAAGTGATTAGAATGTTAGTGGCAAGAGATTAATCAGATAATATGTGCGAGGTACTGCGCTCCCTTTATCTTATTAGAAAACATTTTTATTAAAAAATTTTCATTTATTATATAAAGTAAAAAAATAACGTATTGTTTGTGTATCTTAATTAAGAAATTATGATATTAGTATTATTCCCATGCCGAACAATAATTAATTTCATATGCAAAGATAAGAAAATATTTGAGTGCAAATAAAAAAATATTATTTTTGTCACACTCTTCATTTTTAATATTGAACAAATAGAGCATTTTTCACCTATCTTAATATATTATAACTATGACCCTCTAGAAGATATCTTTCATAAAACAAATCCTTAAATTCAAATTTATTTACTGTTAATGTACCAAAAAAATTAATCTCAAACATTAGTTGTGTATATTATGCAACTTGCAATTTCTGATAGAAAAATAGAAAGGGAATAGACAAAAATAGTTAATTATTTATTAATATGATTTATATTGTAGATAAAAATAAAATTATTCTTTAATTCCTTGTCATTAAGATGGCAAGGGTGCAACCATGGTATGAATTGTTGCCTTGCTTGGTAAAGTGTAAGACAAGTTTATAAGGTAAGGCAAATCTTAAGGATAAGGCAATATTAAGTTGGTCTATGATGTGTAAGAACTTATTTATATTATTTCCTCCTATTTCATGTTTCTTAATATGTTACATTTGCTCAATCTTATAGAATTGGCCTTATTTTGTATTTTAGGATTAGTTTCACAATATTTTAAATTTGTTTGATTAATGCTAAATTTTTGCATTATTTTAAGTTTTTAACTATACCTTGAACTCTAGATATTGGATTGGGATTATCTTTATATCGTTAGAAAGCTTAAAAGAAATTCTATAACTTTGATGTTTTGGTCTCCAAGTTAAACTCTTGGAAAGTCTTATTTAGTAAAAAAGTTGAAGTCCTATTTTCATCCTAACTAAGCTAACTTTAGTTTTAGGGTCATATCTAGAGTTTAAAGGTCTAATTGATGTGAAACCGGCACCAAAAGCTTCTTAAGATTTAACTCTACAATTTTTGTAATGGTGATTTACTGAAACTATGTAGTTTTTATGGTTTTACATTGGGTGGATATCAAACTTGCAAAATTTTACTACTGTAACTCTTATAATTCATTATTTTGTAAAATAGATTTTAGGCTTCAAAAAATTAGCAAAGCCTCATTCTTGTAACCCTAAAAGGTATAGGATTCAAGTTCATTAGGTTTTTAAGGTTGTCAAGTCAGATGAGACAACAAGAACACACACATTAGACTCTAGACTACATAATTTAGTAGATAGTTTTTCTTGTTCTTCAGCTATGGAAGGCAAAACATTTAGTTAATCAAGGATTTTGAGATTTTTCTTCATTTGGATTATCAGATTTTAATTTGTAATGTTGATGTCTTCTAACTAATTTTTCTCTTTCTCTAATTCTTTTTTGTTAATTACTTTGAAATTGCATATGTTGAATATTGATTTAGTATAATTAGTGTTTAACCGATAAATTATAGTTAGTTAATCATGATTTTATACATAAGTATAGAGGGTTAAGAGAAAAAGTTAAAGGCTTTTAGTTTAATTACTCAATTAAGCTAAATTCTATTTTTAAATTAATTTCAATCTAGTTTCTTTATGGATTGTAATAGTTACTTAATTTAGCTAATCTTACCTAATCAAATCCTAGATGGTCATTTAGCGCAAGATTCAGGAACTATTGCAAGAGTTCCAAACAATTCAAGGTTAAAAAATTAACTAGAAGAGTCAATTCTTTTGTGATCTATGATTAATTCATATTAAGAGCTCTCAAATCCTTGGATTAACTATTTCATTATATTGATTTTTTTCTTGCTATTTTACTTTTGTGTTTGTTTAATACATTTACTTTAAGTTCCAAATCAAACCTTCCTATTTTGATTTGGTGTTCATTTTGCATTCTATATTTTTGCATTTTGTCTAAATTCTATGTGATTTTATCCAAATTCCTATTTCACATCTATTTGCTTTTCTTTCTACTATTTTTAGTGCATGCAAAGCTTAAATAATTGTGTAACCATTGTTAGTAAGTTAAATGATAAAAGATAAATTAAGGGATCACTAGGGGTACGACCTATTTTGTCATCCTATATTGCATTATTTTCAACAAACTAGTAATAATCTAATTTTAGTGTATTGCGATGCATAATCACTTTGTCTTGTGATGCCATGGATTATTGAAATTACATTTTTAGCTATTAGATTAATACATAAGAACATTTTATATTGGACCCTTTAGTAATTTCATAATAAGACACAAATGTGAAGGTTAACAAAAATGAAATGTTGTTAATCATGTATCTTGATTAGTTTCTTTTTTGTGGTAAATCCATAGAGCCTAAGCCTTAAAAAAGGAAAAATGCAAAATAAAAGAACAAAAAAAAATAAGTAGGAATCTCTTTAGACATAGAAATCCTCATTATACCAATAAGCACCAAAATTGATAGTTCCAAAGGAGGTTAAGAAATCATTTATGTTCTATACCTAAGATTTATTCCATAGTTAGCCATCCAATCTATGTATTTGTTGCATTCCCCGTAAGTGTGGAAAATTTCCATTTTCCAATTCCATGGTAACATATGTATAATCACCTAAGTGAAAACTATATCCATTCCTGGGCACTCCGAGTTATTGTTAATTGAATAAGAACTAATGAATCACACTCCAAAATAACTTGTCTAAAATTCAAAGACCATATTAATTTAAGGCCTTCTAGAACCCCTTATAATTCTACTTTTATAGCATTATAGCTCCCTAGACTTCAAGCAAAACCATGGAGCCATTCTCTATAACTTTGTTAAATAATACCTCCATAACCTACTTTATTAGAGTTAGCTTTAGCTACATTGTCAATACTAAGTCAACTAGGCTTAAGAGGATGCCATGATGCATTAATAATCTTTATTGCTTTCTTACCTCCACTGGCATTATTATTTAAAGACATGTAAATCTTTTTCACTAAAGAGATTATCCTACCTATTGGTAAGTTTGATAAGGTGGTCATAGGTTGGAATTTTCTATAATTACTTCATTCCCAGATGTTATTGATGGCCACACCCTACAATAGATCCTATCTTAAATTACTTTCCCACCCAAATTCCTTAGTTAGATTCATCGTGAACCATTCCTTATCCTCCTATGTGAAAAAGATAGCCATATATTTCAGGTGGATCAACCTCTTTCAAATACTTGATGCTATTTAATAGTCTTAAAAGACACGCATAATATATTCCACATGTTTCCTATAATAATTGCAATAAGGCACGTTGTTTCATTTGCTTCTCATAACATTCATGGCAGCTTGTCTTAAATAACTCTCCAAATGAGGAATTATATCTGCTTAAGCCCCTTCCATATCCAGATTATGCTCCACTTATGATGAATAAGATTCTAGCTCTAACTTATTATAGCAACATAAGCATTACTTACAATGAAATGGCCAACATTATGATTCCATAACAATTTATCTTTTCTAACAATATGATCAAATGGATTAATAGATTAAATAATAGAACAAGCTTGATCTATCAAAGCATTTTGAATATAACTCCAATTCCACTCACCTTGAGCATCCATAGGCTAGTTCATCATTAGAGAAGGCCATATTAGATAATTATAAATAGTTACATAAAACATAGAAAGGTTATCATTTCCAAGCCAATCATCAATCCAAAACTATACCTAATAGTTACATAAAACATAGAAAGGTTATCATTTCCAAGCCAATCATCAATCCAAAACTATACCATTCCACCATTATTTATCACCCAATGATAATTATTAAGCAAATCAAATTAAGGTGATTAAGATTCTTCTAAACAAATGAGTTAGAATATTTGCAAATCATTGATCCGCGTAAATTGGTTCCCTTTCCATATTTTAATGTAAGAACTTAACTCTAGAGACCATTATCTCCAACACCTAGCTTCACATTCCATTTGAGCAAACACATATTATTTAAAGCTAATAAATTCCTAAACCAAAAACCTATACATTTCTTAGGTTAAAAAATATCCCCTATGCAATAGAGTAAAGTTTGCATGTGTCTATATCATACCACTAAAGAAAAGCTTATTGAAGTTGTTCTACTCTAAAGCAAATTTTTCTAGGAATTATTTTCACTTACATAACATAGACTAGCATTGTAGAAACTATAGACAATATGAGAATTGCCTACCTTACTATAAAAAAGCAATTTCTTTTCCATCCCACAACCTTGTTCTCTATATTAGAAAGGACATATTGGAAATTATATCTCCCATTTTTGCATATATTAAATAACACCTAAATATTTCCCCATGTCAAAAGTTCTCATATAGCCATAAACATTGATAATATCTTGAACTACATTCTCTTTCACATCGTTAGAGAAAAAATTGAAGTCATTATTGCATTAACCTTTTCACCAAAAAGATGATAGAATGGGTCCAAACATTTGATACACATTATTTTGTAAGTGGAAGTTTCAACAAATAGAAGGAGTTCATCTACAAATAATAAGTGAGAAATAACTAGACCGTATCTACTAGTCTTGATAGGCTTTTAGATACCTTTATCAACTTTAATAAGAATAATGTAAGGGAATGTATCCATACATAATACAAAGAGATAAGGAGAAAGAGAATCCCCCTAACAAATACCCCTCAAACAAAGGAAAGCATCACTTTGGTTTCCATTCTAAAGAATTCTCATCGAAGTAGATGTTATACAATCCATAATAACTCAAATAAAGGTAGGAGGCATACCAATTTAATAGAGAATAAATGCAATAAATTTTCAGTTAAAATAGTCATATGTTTACTTTAAGTCCACATTAATCACCATATAGCCTTTATTACCCTTTACTTTCTTCATTAAATGAAGTATCTCATTAGCTATTAATATGTTATAATAGATTTACCTACCTAGAATAAAATTGGATTGAAAAGGAGATATTAAATCAAAAAAGGGTAGTTTCATGTAATTAACTAGCACTTAGAAATACACTTGTAACTCACATTACATAAAGTGATAGGCTTGAATTGATTAATATATTCTGGGTTATCAATATTAGGAATTAACACCGATAACATAAAGTTAATATCTAACACCATTCTTCTACCTTTAAAGACTTACTTTACTAATCTAAATAATGATTAACCTAGGTGAGACTGATTAAATTTGTAAAAAAAGTGTTAAAAGGCCATTAAGTCCCAAAGCCTTTGTTAAGCCCATATCAAATATAGTTTCCTTTACTTTTGAAAAGGGAAGAAGCTTAGAAAGTTGCGTATGAGATTCGAGAATCCTTGGGTAAGGAAAATTTTTAGTTCCTTGATTAATTGTTTAATCTTCTTAGGTGAATAAATTTTGAAATAAATCAATTACCATGGAACAGATCTAATCTTGATTTTCCACCCAAGTACCATTGTGATTTTTTAACATCGTAACCTAATTTGTTCTTTTTCTCATTATTGTTTTCACATGATAATACTGAGTATTATGATTATTATTAGTGATCTATTTAGCCCTTGATTTTTTACTCTCGAAAGTTCCCTCTCACTATTATAGAATAAATGATAAGCATTAGATATTTAGAGGACTACATGACAAAAAATGACCTAAAAGTAATCAAATGTTGTAGTGAATAATATTTCATGTCAATTTCAAAATAGCCCTAAAATATTACAATAATATCAGTTATAATATAAAAAACTTGAGTTTATTTCTTATACTAAAGACATTCAACATTGGTCATTTATAAATAACCGACTTACATTTTTAATATATCACTTTGATTTATATTAATAATTAATATGGTATATTATACCTATCAAATGTAACTACTCCGCTATACCTACCTTAGTTCATCTTTCCTAATCCTAACCTCCTCTGCTTGTACTTATTCTTGGATTATCCCTATGTCATCTATATTTAACCTTCCAAAACATCATGCTCAAATATAAAAGACAATATCCCATATGAAACTATAAAAAAAATCTCACATGAAACAACAAAGTCTCAATAACAATAATTTTAAATAATAAATCTTGTAACAAAAGTTTGAAAACAATGAGAAGTTCTACTAAATACCCTAATGATAGATGGTTAATGCACTAAATATTGTCTTAATACTTATTGCTAAACATGTAAGATTAGTATTCGTTAGAAAAGCATCGTTGAATCAATCCTTGCAAATGTAATGAGCATTTATTAGATTTTATGCAAAAAATGGTACACATATCATTTAAACATGTTCTAGCTAATACGACTAAAAGTTGAAGAAAATGAATAAAATCAAATTACTCCCCTTTATAAACTGAGAAAGCTGTATCACAATGAAAGATAATAAGATATGATAAATTATGAAATTAAAAACCAAATTGAAAGAAAAAAATAAAAACTAAACAAATCTATAAGTTTAAATGCTTTATTTTTCCAACGAATGTAGAATCCCACAAATTTAGCGAAAGCTCATGAAGATTCATTCTTGTAAAAAAATTTGATGAGCAAAAATACAAATTTATAGAGAATTATCTTCAGGTTAGAAGTGGAGCATGCCTTATTAGAAAAAGAATTAATTTAAAATTGGAAAAGGCCCAAGAGGAAAGTTTCAAATGGCATCATTGCTCTATTTCTTTTATTTTCAATTTGCACCAATGTCTTAGGTTCAAATGTCAATTATTTGAAAAAAAAATTGACATATAAAATATGACGATGCCATCTCATTATCAAACAATAGATGTTGATTTTTTATAAAATAATCAATATTATAAACTTAAAAACATTAATTTTAAGTAGAAAATTGATATCTTTTTAAGCATCAATTTCTTTTTTTAAACACATAAAACCAATTGACATATAAGATAGAACCAATTGACACCTATAAAAAAATTAAACAACAATAATAACAAATTAAAATAGAAATTAATAACAACACAACTAATTATAAAAGCTTTTATACAAAGTTTTTAAACTCTTATTTACACATCAAAATACAAATTACAATAAGTATAAGTAATCTACAGCCAAGCCAATTGTTACTAACTAATTTACAATAAATTAATTAATTACAAATACTAGCAGTATTTAGGAATACCCAAAGCCATTCATTATAGTTCAACTCTAATCTCAAAGAAATATCTTGTCCAAAGTTTTTTAACTTCATCAAGTTATTCTTCAGTGTATAGCTGGGGCTTCCCTTGGAAGTGTTGCAAATTGTACACAATTAGCATGTTATCATCAAGACCAATTCAATTAATTAATCTAGCACATAAAGAGTTCTAAATAAGCAAATGATTACCTTAGTGGGAATTTACAAGCAAATAATAAATTAAACATATAATGCATGAAATAGTAACCATACTCTATATTTTTTAGTTATTTTAGGTAGTGCAATAAAATAAGAGATCAATTTAATCTTATTGACACATAATCTTCCTAGTCTGACATGATACAATCTTATAATTAATAAAATGCCTGCACTTTTTTTTCATTTGAAAGATTTTCCTAACCCCAATTTCAAACCCTACTTGCAATCTATAATCAAAGTTTCTTCTAAGGAATTCTTCAAAATGAATCATACTTCACCTAAAAAAAGGTCTATCCAGTAGATAAGTCTGCTTCTAAACATTACTAGGGCAAGCATCCTATGCCTACTACAATACAATGTAATTATGAAAATCTATTTAAGAAAAAAATCACAACTAAAACATAAGTAAGACTTATCCCTCATGGTGTAGTGTTAAGTAGGAGTTTTTCTTAGGTTAACATAGTAAAGCCTTGATAATATAGTCTTGCCTTTTATCCTTTTATGGCATGAATTGTGCATTGAGTTAATATGGATCTAGGAATCCATATGCAATATTTATTAATTGCAATATCTTAAAGTAATGCTTGTAAAAGCATTAACATAAGACAAACTTGTATTCAGATAGCAATTCAATTAACTTATGTTTAGTTAAAGAAGACAACATAAACTTATTTGATTTAGAGTTAGATGCAAGTCACATTGAGCTCACGGAATTTCAACAATTGCTTAATCAATGAAAATTAAATTTTTATATCCCATCACATCCACTTTAATTAAGAGAATAACATAGGAATTCTTGCTCTAAGACCTATCAAGGCATCTTTGTAACTTTTTTTGAGCAACATTAGGATGTTACTAAAACAAATGACAACCATTAGTTATCTCACACAACAATGATAAAATAACTTCATAAAATATATAAAAAAATTTATTAATGGAGGGATACATGATGATACCTCCACTAGATTTTGAATAATGGCTATTGACCATACAATAAAGGTTCTATGGGCTTCGTCCATTATTTAGACCATATCATTTAGAATCCAGCACTTTAACCTTGCAAACCAAGGATATGTCAACCACCACCTTAACTTGATTGTCAAGTAATGGTCAATAGTATAGTTAATAGTTTACTAAAATCTATATGTTCATAAATTTTAACTAAGGTATGTTACGTGTGAAATGGTTTATCAACTAGCGCAAGTGCACACTATCGTAAACAAGTAATAAAGTGATAAGTAAGTATCGTTCCCACGAGGATTGTTTCACTAAGTACCAAAATTAATAATCCTAACTCTATTTGGCAAATCGATTAATTGGAGAATAAAGTAAGTAAATAAAGATTGATGCAAAAAATATTTAAAGAAAATATGAATGCAAATGGAATAAAGATGAAGATGAATAAAAGACCTAGGGATCAGACTTCACTTAACAATTTCGGATTGAATATCTATCTACACTAATCCAATTTTAACTTCCTTAATTGATAGTCGAGTTTCCCTAAATTAATTACTAGCCTCTTCCAAGGTCAAGTAATTCTATAATTAATTGTCAATTCACTATATTCCTATGTGAATTGCAACAACTAATCATGCATTAGGATTTATGGAACTCATTAAGACTACACAAACCATATGAATATATTCCTATTTCATATGCAATTTACGGTTTCAATTATAAGTTCCACACACATATCTCCTTCCGGTCTCAACATGCATATTGAGTTCATTCAAAGGGTGGCCAATCAATCGAAAGCATTAAGAGCAATAATTAAAACTCAATCTAGGAAATAAAAACGAAATTAGTTTCAATAGACTAGAATTCAATCCGTTATTATCAAGTTACGCCATCACCCTAGGAAGATAAAAAATTAGAACATAATGAAATTAAACATAAACATAGAATAAAAATATTATCACATTCATGAATACAAGATTATAATTACAAATGCATGAAAATAGAAAAGTTATCCATCCATTAGGAGGTAGAACCGTCCATGTAGGAGGAGAACATAAGTATACAATTACAAATGCATGAAAATGAAAATACTATCCATCCATTAGGAGGTAGAACCATCCATGTAGGAGGAGAACCTAGCCTTCCATGTAGGAGGCAAACAAGAACTAAAAATTGCATAAACTAAACTACTATCTAAGATGCATGAATGAATGATTCAATACTTCTCTATCCTGAATGCTCTCTACTTCTACCTATTTATAGGTAAATGAACCAGCTACAAGCCATCCAAGTTGACAAGTTGCTACCAATCACACGCAGCCAACATTTTTTATTTTCGCAGCACAATTTGTTTCACTTTGTTGGCAACTTTTGACCACCGAAATGGCTGATTTACATCTTTATGTCAACATAGGAGTTGTAGGGCTGGATCTTTTCTTCAATTTGCATATAAAGAACTCCTAATTTGGACATATCTAGCTCAAGTTGTGATTAGATTAGTAGCCATATGTCAGATTCCGTCAGAATCACTGTTTCATCTTCCAAGCAGAATTTGAGATCCTTAGGTCCCGAACTGGGCTTTTCTTAAAACATGAAAGTTTTAGGGATTCTTCTTAGCTTTCCATCCATATAAAGAACAGCCCAATCGGACATCCAGAACTCCAGATATGGCCTCAAACCTGAAACAGTGTCGGATTACAGCATTATCTAAAATATTTGTTTTCATCTCAAATTCAAGATCCATTCACCAAATGCAACTAAATTTATGTAATTTAACAAGATAACATCCAAAAATGCATCATACAAGGGAAAATAAGTATGTAAATATTTTATGTATCAAATTCCCCCACACTTAGCTTTTGGACGTCCTCGGACAAACACAAAATAAAAGAAAACTAATACTAATGCTAATGTTAGTACTAATCTACCCATGAGATAGTTAGAAAAACATAAGAAAGATAATTAAAGTACAAAGATATCATAGCATTCATGAATCAACAAATCTTGACATATAAAATCAAAAAGAAATTGCAACTTCATTTGAGAAGGATTGAATCATATTGATATAATCACTGGAACTCTTCCTCTCTCAATTGGCAAGTGTTTCACTCAAATTCATCCTATTAAAGATTGCACTACCATAGGCTTGCATAAATTCTCAATCTCCACTACCTGATTTATATGCACGCTTCAAATCAAAAGGTTTTATTAAGGGTTGTAATGAGGCCAAGGTAAAGGAAAGATAAAACAGGGATATGAAAGGCTGAAGTAAGGAGAGAAATTAATAGAGCAATTAAAATATGGGTAATCTCTAAATAATTTTATCTTAACATAGCAGCCCACGATTCTCATCAATTTCTCTTTTTTTTTATTTAGTTTTTCTTTTTCTTTTTCTTTTTTTGAATAAAAACCCTCGCAACTTTGAAGTTAATAATACATATTCCCCCACACTTTGTCAAGAACCCATTTTTCAAAGATTCAAATGCTCTACTAATCCCTATGGTTAAGTAAAGACAATTGATATTTCATTAAATGACATATTAATAGGTTAAAGCAAAGAAACGGTTAATCAGGCTCAAAGGGGTTTATCAATGGTAAAACTGCAGGGTTGGCTATTTAGTTCAAACTGAGGAAAAAAAATGCCTTTATCATATCTGAGTATGCATGTAAATTGTAATCTCAACCAAATTTCATGCAAGTTCTAGAGTGACAACTTAACAGGTGAATATCACACGCAAGAAATATAATATTGATTCAACAAATAGGCTCAAAATCTCACGATTAGAGGTTTCCAACTCAATCCAACTCAAAATCCATTGCAAAATCTATCAATCCTAAGAAGTAAGAAAGTTGTTCAATCATGCTATGAAATCTTTTAAAATTATTGAAAAGAACCTAATAAGCAGGAATTTTTTTATATATATATATATATTTTTTATATTTTTTTATGCGTATCAAGAGTAGAAAATAACTCTTTACTCGGCCATCCCCCTTTTTTTTTATAATGAATTTCATGGTTTTACTACCAAAAAAAAAACTACGAAAATAAAAATAATTTTTTTTTTTTTGTAATCCCCCCCACACTTAATGTAGACATTGTCCCCAATGTCTTCAGCAGAGTAGCAAAAAGGGTTTATTAAAAGGAAATGCATAAACAATGCACACATAAAAGAAATTTTGGGAGTAAAACTAAGAGTAAAGAAAGTTACAACCGGAGAGTAGTGTCGGGCTCATGCTTCTGACTGCTGGTTGGAGATTGCCAATCTATCTTTTCCACTGATGGATCTGGTTTAGGTTTATAGTCCTGTAGTTGGTCAATCAGCTGATCAGCAGTTGAGGCAGACATTATGGCACGGCGAGTCGCTTGGGGTATGAATCCTTGTTCCACAGCTTGGTCTAAAAAAGACAGCAAACTATTATAAAAACCATTAACATTAAATAAACCTACTGGCTTCTGATGAAAGTTCAAGTTAATCCAATATGCAATGCTGGAAATTCCATCTAATGCTTCTAAACCACCAGGTAAAGCAATAAAGGCTTCAGCACTATAAAGCATGCATTCCATACGTTCAGGCAAGTTTGAAACCTTTAATGTTTTACCGATGGCGTATTTCTGATCATCTAAACCATTCACAAGGACACTCAGTATTTTGCTTCCTCTAATGTTGGCAGAAAAGGCCGCACTTCCTTTTAAGCTATTAAGCCCTCCTCCATACACGCAAGCAATCTTTCTAGCAGCTAATGCATGACCAAGTTCAGTTGCTGCTAGCAGAAACTCTACATTCTTTCCAGCAAAAGATTCACCAAAAATACAGATAGATTTAAGTCCACATTTTGATGGTTTTTCAACCTCTTCCTCCTCTTTACTCTCGCTCTCAGACATTTTGCAAAGTGTGATTGCTGAAATGCATTCTTATAATACAAAAGCAGAAACAAAGAAATCACGCAAATCAGATAATATCAGAAAAATACTGTACAAAACTGACAAGTGTAATAATGGCGTGAACAAAGTAGAATACGGAATGTAAATAAAGTCAAAAAGTTGCTGAAAAGGTAAACTTAAAAAGAAGAAAAATGTACGAAAAGTTAAAAAGCAGCTGTAAAGATAAAAAGATAAAGGAAAAGTGAAGCAGACAAACATATGTACAGTAGTTGTGATTGTGGCTCACATCTTCCTCTGATTTTTCGTTCAGTAACGGCTTAAACGGCTTCTATGAGCCGAGGATTTGCTTCCCATCCAATTTTCTTATAAACTGGCAAACAGGGTCTTTTACAGTCAGATCCCCAAGACTGTAGCGTTCCTTTTCTGTATGGAATAAGTTCATTAAATCAAGAAGAACAACATGAACATCTCTGCTAGGATGCGTCTCAAGAGTCTGAATAATATTATCCAATGACTCTTTACTCAGTCCATCCTTTATGAATCGGATTTTGTCCTCTCGATTTACTGAAATCATTCCTTTACTCCTACAGAGCCTATTACAGTTCCACCTTGCACACTTATGACAGACTCTCATTCTTTTAGCTCTTCTCTTTTTAGAGTAAGAACTTCTTCCCATACCTGGCATACGTCTAACAAATGATTCATGAAACTCACTTGCTAAACGTACCTTAGCTTCAATAATCCAACGTATGTCCTCGGGAAGACCCAAACGCTTAAATGCCCTCATTCTTTCAAGTCGACAGTTGTAGATTTTCCTGAGCACATCTTTGGGAAGAGTAGGGAATCTGCTCTTAAGCTTTACAAGGCATTCCTCCATGATGAAAATGATGAAAGCTGAAATTGTGAGTGAAAAATGCTGTGCGATGTGTGCTTAAATAAAAAAAGAAATGAGAAGAGAAAGAAATCTTGGGTTGCCTCCCAAACAGCCGCCCTTCTTTAACGTCTTTAGCTAGACAAAGTCCTAACCTATTGCTTTATTCTCTTTTCTTTTTTCTTTTTCTTTTTCTTTTTCTTTTTCTTTTATACTTACCAGCTGGCTCCTCGAGCGTGATGACAGTTTTGATGGTCTTGAATGCACTGTCATTGTATTCTTTCAATCTTTGCCCGTGGTTTACCTCAAGGCAATTAATCTGCTTCAGGATTTTAGAATCAGTAGACTTTGATGCATCAACCATTCCTACCACTAATGGCTCTTCTATGCAGGTTTTATGCATTACATCTTTCATGCAATTGGTCAATGTGTCTACTCTATAACAGATATTATCTTCATATGGAAAAGCTTTAAAAATATTGAAAGATACTTGATCATTTTGAACCTGTAAAGTTAGCTTTCCCTTCTGCACATCAATTAGAGCTCGTCCAGTTGCAAGAAATGGTCTCCCAAGAATAATAGGAATTTCTTAGTCTTCTTCCATGTCAAGCACTATGAAATCCACTGGGAAGATGAATTTATCAACTTTTACTAGCACATCCTCAAGGATTCCACGTGGATGCTTTATTGAACGATCTGCTAGCTGCAGTGACACGGTAGTTGGTTTTACTTCTCCCAATCCCAACTTCTTGTAGACGGATAATGGCATCAAATTCACACTTGCACCAAGGTCACATAAGGCTTTTTCAAATTCACACTCTCCAATGGTACAGGGTATGCAGAAGCTCCCAGGATCTTTAAGCTTTGGCGGTAGTTTCTTTTGGAGAATTGCACTACACTCTTCAGTTAAGGCTACAGTTTCAAAATCCTCCAGTTTGCTTTTCTTTGATAAAATCTCCTTCATAAATTTCGCATAACTGGGCATTTTGGCTAAAGCTTCAGCAAATGGGATGTTGATATGCAACTTCTTAAACACCTCCAAAAATTCTTCTAGCTTAGCTTTCACCAATCTTTGAGGAAATGGAATTGGTGGAACATATGGTGGAGGATTATCTGGAAAAGTCATTCTTCCTGGAATCACCTCATCTTCTTTCTGAGCTTCTTCATTTTTCTTCCTTGGTTCTGGCTCATTTAACTGCTTCCCACTCCTTAATGAAACAGCCATTACTTGCTCTCTAGGATTTCTTTCAGTGTCACTGGGTAAAGTGCCTGGTTGTCTGGAATTCAGCATACTTGCAATTTGGCCCATTTGCACCTCCAGATTTTTGATTGAGGTTGCTTGAGTTTGCATGATTGTTTCATGATTCTTGAGTGTAGCTTCTGTTCTGGCCATGAATTGGGAAGTATTCATGGTTAGTTGAGCCAATGCTTCTTCTAAATTCGCCTTTGGTTGTGGTGGTGATTGCTAAATTTGCTGTTGATAACTCCCTTGAGGTTTGACCACATTCTAATTACTCCTCCACCCTAGATTAAGGTGGTTTCTCCATCCTGGATTGTATGTGTTTGAGAAAGGATCATTTTGACGATTTTGATTCCCCACATAGTTGGCTTGTTCAGGTTGAGAAGGAATGAATGGATTTCCTTCTTGGCATTGTGTGCTCATGTGAGGGCCTCCACATAAATCACAAGCATCTGCAGGAGTTCTGATTGCATTTGCTTGAGCTGTTAATGAACTCACTTGCTTGGATAAAGAGGTGACTTGAGAAGACAAAGTGGTTAGAATGTCTAGCTCATGGACTCCAAGTGCTTTCTTTGAAGTGTTGCGTTCAGAAGGCCATTGGTAAGCATTTGCTGCCATTTCTTCCAACAGTTCCATAGCAGCTTCGATGCTTTTTCCCATTAATGATCCACCAGCTGCAACATCTACAAGTGTTCTGGTAGCATTAGACAATCCATTATAGAAAGTTTGCAACTGTAGCCAATCTGGTAGCCCATGATGAGGACATCTTCTTAGCAGCTCCTTGTATCTTTCCCATGCTTCATAAAGGCTTTCCATGTCATGCTGGGTAAATGAAGCAATTTCATTCCTCATTTTTGCAGTTTTAGCTGGAGGAAAGAATTTTGCTAGGAATTTTTGTGCCAATATGTTCCATGTAGTGATGCTCCCCACTGGTAAAGAGTGTAACCAGCTTTTAGCCTTATCCCTAAGTGAGAAAGGGAAGAGTCGCAACCTTATGGCATCATCAGAAACGCCATTATGCTTGAATGTATCACAGATTTCCAGAAAGTTGGCTATATGTGCATTTGGATCTTCTATTGGAGAACCTCCAAACTGGTTTGCTTGCATCATTTGAATTATGGATGGCTTGATCTCAAAGTTGTTGGCTGGTACAGGTGGTCTCCTAATTCCAGAAATGGTATCCATGACTGTTGGTGTGGCATAGTCACGGAGTGCTTTAGTGTCTTGTTCTTCTCTCAAATCTGCCATTGCTTCACCTTGATCTACAGTTGACTGCTTCTGTATTTTTTGATTCCTTCGACAAGTTCTCTCGATCTCAAAATCAAATAGCAGTGGCTCAGCAACTTTTGATCTGGTCATACACTAGGACAAACCTGAAAAGAGAAAAGAAACACCAAAGAAAGAAGAAAATGTAAAATAAAAACCAAATTAGGATTAAGATTACTTGGTATTGATATTAATGATAACAATCCCCGGCAACGGCGCTAAAAACTTGTTACGTGTGAAATGGTTTATCAACTAGCGCAAGTGCACACTATCGTAAACAAGTAATAAAGTGATAAGTAAGTATCGTTCCCACGAGGATTGTTTCACTAAGTACCAAAATTAATAATCCTAACTCTATTTGGCAAATCGATTAATTGGAGAATAAAGTAAGTAAATAAAGATTGATGCAAAAAATATTTAAAGAAAATATGAATGCAAATGGAATAAAGATGAAGATGAATAAAAGACCTAGGGATCAGACTTCACTTAACAATTTCGGATTGAATATCTATCTACACTAATCCAATTTTAACTTCCTTAATTGATAGTCGAGTTTCCCTAAATTAATTACTAGCCTCTTCCAAGGTCAAGTAATTCTATAATTAATTGTCAATTCACTATATTCCTATGTGAATTGCAACAACTAATCATGCATTAGGATTTATGGAACTCATTAAGACTACACAAACCATATGAATATATTCCTATTTCATATGCAATTTACGGTTTCAATTATAAGTTCCACACACATATCTCCTTCCGGTCTCAACATGCATATTGAGTTCATTCAAAGGGTGGCCAATCAATCGAAAGCATTAAGAGCAATAATTAAAACTCAATCTAGGAAATAAAAACGAAATTAGTTTCAATAGACTAGAATTCAATCCGTTATTATCAAGTTACGCCATCACCCTAGGAAGATAAAAAATTAGAACATAATGAAATTAAACACAAACATAGAATAAAAATATTATCACATTCATGAATACAAGATTATAATTACAAATGCATGAAAATAGAAAAGTTATCCATCCATTAGGAGGTAGAACCGTCCATGTAGGAGGAGAACATAAGTATACAATTACAAATGCATGAAAATGAAAATACTATCCATCCATTAGGAGGTAGAACCATCCATGTAGGAGGAGAACCTAGCCTTCCATGTAGGAGGCAAACAAGAACTAAAAATTGCATAAACTAAACTACTATCTAAGATGCATGAATGAATGATTCAATACTTCTCTATCCTGAATGCTCTCTACTTCTACCTATTTATAGGTAAATGAACCAGCTACAAGCCATCCAAGTTGACAAGTTGCTACCAATCACACGCAGCCAACATTTTTTATTTTCGCAGCACAATTTGTTTCACTTTGTTGGCAACTTTTGACCACCGAAATGGCTGATTTACATCTTTATGTCAACATAGGAGTTGTAGGGCTGGATCTTTTCTTCAATTTGCATATAAAGAACTCCTAATTTGGACATATCTAGCTCAAGTTGTGATTAGATTAGTAGCCATATGTCAGATTCCGTCAGAATCACTGTTTCATCTTCCAAGCAGAATTTGAGATCCTTAGGTCTCGAACTGGGCTTTTCTTAAAACATGAAAGTTTTAGGGATTCTTCTTAGCTTTCCATCCATATAAAGAACAGCCCAATCGGACATCCAGAACTCCAGATATGGCCTCAAACCTGAAACAGTATCGGATTACAACATTATCTAAAATATTTGTTTTCATCTCAAATTCAAGATCCATTCACCAAATGCAACTAAATTTATGTAATTTAACAAGATAACATCCAAAAATGCATCATACAAGGAAAAATAAGTATGTAAATATTTTACGTATCAAGGTACATGGTCTTTCCACCATTAAAGCACATCAAGTTCCACCCTATAAAATGAAAACCTCTATCATAGGAAACTCAATTCATGCATAAATATATATAAAAAAAATTTAAAGTTAAATGTGACATTTACCTTAGGAATGGTTTAGCATTTTTTCTACTGTGGTGGCAGAGGTATCTTCCTTGTCGATCCTAGAAGGATTCGACATATCTCATTGATCAAAAGTTCACCTAGGTGATAGGGTTCTAATCACAAAAGCCACCTCATTTATAGAAGCAATAGGTTTTAAAAGTGGTTGAATAAATTCTACAAAACAAAACTCAAAGATACAGTATACTAGCCAGCTACCTGCTCTTGCATAATATGAAGCATATTATCCTACTACTACACTTGCAATGCTCTATAACCGCCTATTATAACCATGCCTCGAAGTTCACGTTAAGCTTTTATGTCACTTCATTAGTGACCTTCACTTCTATTTGCACCAAATTAACCTTCAATTATTCTAATAGATGGTGCCCTGCTAGGTCAAAGACCACTATATAGCTAAAACGACATTTATAACTAAAAGATGGCTAAGATGCTTTTCAATTCTTTAAGTAATGGCTAGGATGTCATGCATCCTAACTAGATAAAACTTACCTTAGTAAGCCTCTTACATGAAAGCATCAAGTAGCATTTAATAAAGAATAGATAATTAGAAATAGCTCAATCAAAATAGAATATTCAAAATTAAATCAACATGTTTTAGTACGGATCTTAATACTTATAATTCTCTGCGTAACAACTTGACTTTCCAAGGTTGTGCATTATTCCTACTTGTTTACTTTCTTTTTCTTCCATAACTACACACGGGAAATGGAAGATGTCTCACCAGTGTCCTCACCTTCCTCATCTTTGGTATGCATCTCAAATAATGAGTCTTTTTCTAACTTCTTGGAGCTTCTCCAAGAAAGTCTATATGGACATGTATTCTTCTTTCATTTCTTCTGGTTAGACTTATTTAGTTCCTTTTAATAAAAGGACAGTTTATAAGTACAAATGATATACAAACAAGTTATTAAAATAAACTAGATGGTAAAAGGTGAAAAATTTACCTTGAAATACTCATCCTTACATTATTTCTACAACTTCTCATATAATTCCTAGTCAAGATAGTTCTATCATTATATCGGATCAATTTTTTTTTTAGTCTCAAGATTGATATATTTATACCTCAAAGTTGACTCAAAGTCCCTTCATAAGGTTGTCATATACTACAATACTTTGTTATGCATCAACCTATCACTTCGAATATCAAAGGATTTTTACAAAAAAAAAAACATATATGAAAGATCATATTATATATGAGTATGTTATAATTAATTTTTCATATACATAACATAAATCTATCTAGATCAAGTGTACATACTAAGATCCTTACCCAGATACTATCCTTTAATCCATCACGTATTCTTTCCTAATGAGAAATAGCTATTAATACTTTTAATCATATAGTCAATCTAACAAAATTGACAAATTGGTTAGTATTTTATTTATCATGCTTTCATTTCTTATTAGTCAATAGGTAATCACTTACCTTTGATCTGTGCTGTGCTAATGCTTTTCAAGGTGATAGGAACATCTGCCTCTTGATAAAAATCCATATTTTGGATTTATAAAAAAAAAAAAATCAATGTCAATGATGTATACATAATAAAGTTTTAGTTAACATTATTGAACGATGAAAAAAGTAGCAAATATAAAATTGGTCCTCAAAATAAATGTGACACTAAATTGCATAGAAAAATATATAACTTTATTATGTAATCTCTTATTACATAAAAAAATTAACAAATTAGTTAATATTTTCTTTATCCTGCTTTGATTTCTTATTGGTCAATAAGTAATCTCTTACCCCTAATATGTGTTGTGCTAATGCTTTTCAAGGTAATGGGACCCTATGGGTTTCTTTTGATAAGAGCATCTGCCTCTTAAAAAAGATCCATATTTTGGTTTCATAAAAAAATTACTATCATTGATGTATACATAATAAAGTTTTAGTTGACATTATTGAATGATGAAAAAAGTAACAAATATAAAATTGGTCCTCAAAATAAATGTGACAGTAAATTGCATAGAAAAATATATAACTTGCATCATAAGCAACTAAATTAAGATTATATCAATTATTATAGGCTCCTTTACTAATTTACATAATTATGAAGTTAACTAGAATTATTGAAATATATGACAAATATGACACTGTAAATGATGTAATAGTATACAATGGTAAAGGTAGTGAATAAAAATAATGGGGACATTATTACTGAACAGAACATACCATAACCATATAACCTCAGTGTGACTAAGCCCTAAAAGCATCATCAAACACAACATATTATATAATCCTAAACTTAGCAATAAATAAGGCTTTGATAATATCATTATACAAATACACAAACATCTCAACTAGATAAAGTTGAATTTAATCACTTAATATGCAAAAATATGATGAAAATAAAAAAGGAAAATGTGCTTAAAAAATTTGTTGCTAACTAGAACAACCTTAAAGCAAGCTTTAAGTGCACAAGAAACATGATGGCAATTTGAAACTCGCCAAAGAAATTTCAATGGTGGAAATGATACTGGGGAAGTGCATTTCACAAAGTGAAAGTGATTGAAATAGAAAAGCAAATGCAAGTTATGTAGATAAAACAATTACATGCTAGTTTCTTACTAGAAAATTAACATATTTAATAAATAACATTGAATTGATAAAAAATAATTGTATAAAGTTAAGACAACATTTACAAAAATACCATAAGTAATTAATTTCAATATCGATTTTTTTAAAAATCTAGCATTATAAGTTCTTATGAATTTTTAAATATAATGATTTGTTTTCACTTATGATGTTAGTTATTCTTGAGATTGACATATTAACATCACTTTTTTTCAAACATGTTAACTATGACAAAGATGACAATTTTTATTTAACTGATGTCTTAAGTTTTTTTACCTTTTTAAATATAACAATATGCATTCACTTATGATGTTGGTTATATATATGACCAATCTAATATCTTTTTATTTTTAAACATTTTGACAATGATAAAATGATGCTAGCTTTTCATTTAACTATCATCTTAAGTTCACATGGAAATTTTAATAAAATCATCGCATAACTATGTATGTCATTTTAATTTAAATGCCATCTTATTTATTCTGATAATTTCAAAAATGGCACAATTTTAATATTCGTAACGATTTTTGTTATAACCAACATCTATCAATCATTGTAAAATTGCAATTCTATAACAGTATCTTGCTTTAAAATCTATCTTAGTTTAGATTGGAGTTTTCTTCTCAAGTTTATCTAGGAAAATGTTATAACTAACCTTTATCTTTTCTTAAGCTCCCTTTATTCTAGCCATTAATTCTATTTTCATTTTTTTTAATGTGACCAAAAACTTTAAGATTCCACTCTTTAATCTTAGGAATAAAAGTATCAATAGCCACTTTCACATCATAGCTTTGATCTTATTTTTCTACAAGAAAGTCTAGGTAGTTTTTATATTGAATACATGTAATTCAAACCAAAAAAAGCAATCTATTTTGTTCCTTCTACCTATATGAAATTAATCAAAATAGGATGATGATCAAAATAAATATTAGGAAAGGTTTAAATAATAGCATCCCCATACAAAATTCTCTATTCAATGTTACAAAAAGCATGATCTAACTTGTCAAAAAGTCTAGCATACTCCAGTAGTTTAGAACCCCTCCAAGTGTATTTGAATCCCTTGTAACCCAAACTAATCCGATTATAATCATTTATAAGCTCATTAAAATTATAGCATCTCTCTATATTACATGGGGCCCTTTCTTTCTTCTCACTGGTGTTTTGGATGTCATTATACTTCCTACTATGAGTCAAGGCTAAGAGATAAAGGATGCTAGTTTTCCCATATAACCACAAGCTTCTACTTTCAAATCAAGATTTGAACTAAAATAGACCTAATAAATAACCAAGATTGACTACTATATTGAAACTCTACATGAAAATATTTGGCATTTTTTTTCTAACTACATGATAATCATAGAATCACTCTGCTAAGCTAGCCAAATACCCTCAATTCCTCGCTTACCTTTAATAATAAGAAAATTACTAAAGCAATATTTTTTAAAATATTTTCTACTTTAAAATTTGGAATATTTGTCTTAATAAGAGCTATCATGTTCAAATTAATAGATGAAAGGACTAGTCTAGCATTTATAAGGAAATCTTTATCTCCCACCCCTAAAAAGTTCCAAATAAATATTTTTCTTTTCACCATAAAGAATATAGAGGAAATAGAATACTTAACTAAAAATAATAATAACTTAGAAGTTCATTAAGCCAAAGTTATTTTATCTCTAGCTAGTTCTTTAATAATATTAGTATCTCTTATCTTATCCACCATAATGTTAAAGGATCCCCAATTATTCCTCATATTACTAAGAAGGATATGAGAAGGTTCTAGTTACTAGATTTTCTAAATTGATGTATTAGTATCCACCACTATATCTATTCTAGGCTTTATATCTCTTATTATTTTTCATAAGAATGACCTATGTGGGTCTTCAAATTATGAACTAAAGAGTGTCTAGGTGTTAATTCTTTAATAATTAGGTCAGCTATAGCCTTTAATTCACTTATTTTTTGGTTCCTTTTTCTTTCTTTGTGTTGTTTCACTACTTGCCTCTTATTTTTCTTCCTTGTATCAACATTAATTGCAATATTGTGATTTATATTCCCCTTATTAACTCCTTTCACCATAGCATTCTTAATGTTTTCCTCCCTATCATTCCCAGCCAACATCTTAAAATGTAAACCAAAGATAGATGCTACCTTTCCTTCTATATCATTAACATTCAGTTAATGTTTTCCTTTTTTTTGTTATAGATTTTTCTTTTCCATGCCTAAGCTTTTAAGCTAACATTTATGGCCTAATAGTAGCATCACCTTCTTATTTTTTACTATTGTCATCCCTAGTAATAGCATCAAACTGATCCTTATTAGCTTTTTCTTCTTTTATAGAATTATTATTGATTAACATTAGATAAATCTCAACATAATGCCCATAACGTCCAAATTTGAAGCAAAACAAATGTATTTCTTCATACATAACCTTAAAAATAGCCCTCTTGATGCAAAAATAAGGAAGTAATGGTTTATTGAGATCTATTTCAACGTATATAACCATATATTTTCCTCTATTTTGTTGGAACATAGTCAAATCCACCTCAAGAGTCTTACTTATACAATTTCCAATTGTTCTTAACACATTAAAGTGATAATAATGGATAAGTAATTCAAGTATCCTAACCTAAACTGTTACGGAGTTTATATTTGCTTCATTTGGGTTTAAATTCATAGATCATTGATAAATAGTTAAATACTATCAAAAATCACCTAAGGCCTTTCCAAAAGCACAAAATCAAAATATTTGAGTTTAAGAATTTAATTTATTATGGACAATACACCACGTGGGTTCCATAGCTAGTTAAGTTTTGCTTTAACACCTTATACTATGTCCTTTTACACAATAACTTTACTACAATAATTTTTCTTTCATGGTTTTTGCAACTTCTGCTCCTCCTCTTTAAAAATTGCTATATAGGGCAATCAGGTTTGTCTTTCACAACACCCTTAACCACATGAATCCTTTTTAAGCTATTAGTTTGTTCAAAAGGTTTAGCACTTCTCACTCTTTCAGTCTTTATGTTTTCACAACTAATTTAGCCTTATCTTTATTAGAAAATACCTTTTCTTCAGACATATCATCCTTTCCTTTTTCCACCTCCCTAACATTAATCAGCATCTCTTTATAAGACAAGCTCCTCAACTCTTTACCAAAAGAGTCCTTATCTTCCAAGAAAGCATGTTATACACCTATTGATTTGAACTACTACCCTTAAAGCAATACTTCTCCTTTTTAACTCTCTTTTTACTTATGTTCAATAAGTTTACCTCTTCTTTCGATCTAATCATCTTTATGTTTTTTGTTATACAATACATAAGGTAAGAACCCTAGCAGTCACTTTCTCTCCCTTTAAGTTAATTTGCATCTTGATTATTTTATTTTTAGTTTGAGATTGGTTGAATAAATTATGTATGATTTTAAATTTATGTTATGAAACTATATTAAATATTATGTATGAATTTGAGATATATAAATTTAATTTAATTTTTTATTTTTTAAATTTTTTATAGGCATTAGTTTCTTGCATATCACAGGAACAAAGCACAAGGAAAGATGAAGCAAAAACAAGCCTATAGGTACAAGATAATATCAAACCAATCTATTCATTTCTCAAAATAAAAAAATAATTCTACTTTCAAAATTATTCTCAAATTCGTAAATACCTTTTTATGTTGATAAATTAACATAAAAAAAGTTTAAATACATAACCTCTAATTGGAAATCAATAATCCAAATATTTCTATTTTTATTGCCTAATCACTAAAAAGAAACTAACTTTCCTCAAATTTTTGGCACATGCAAGCTTACAACTTATTTTTTTTATTTTTCTTTCATTCTACTTTTATTCAAATATAGTCTAATTATCTTTTCTTTCTTTTTTGCATTCAACATACTTTATTTGTGCAACAATTTTTTTTATCAAATTATACATACTTCTCTTACAAGATTTTGTTGCATAACACCCATCTCTACCTGTCTATTTACAAAAATATATATTGTTTAATGTGCTTCAAGTTTTAATTATTATTAATTAGTGTTATATTCTTATTATGAGTCATTTTCTTATTTAAATTAGGTTTTTAAAATAGAAAATAATTATAATTATTTCCTATCGCAAAAATTTTGAGTTATAAACATTTTGTTGGGCATAGATATTAAATATAAAAAAGATAATATTGTAAGTATCCATGGAAGCATGTGAAAGTTCTTATAAAATTCCTATGAAGAATGTATGAGAATCTTCATATTTACAAGAGATATATGAATAAGGATTAGGAATTTGTAATATTATAATTAATAGTCTTCACACAAATTATCTTATAATTTTATTTTTATAATGAATATCTTCTCATTTATAATTTTTAATTAAGAGTTTGGAGCTTTTTTCATATTAATTTGTTGGGGTATTATTGTCTTACTTATTACTTGGTGTGTTTGTATGTTTGTCGAGGATGTATATCACCATTTTCATATATACTGACCTTCATTTTTCTTTATTCAACTTCATTCACCTCTCTTACCCTTCTACCACCACCACCACAACAACAACAATAATAATAACAACAATAATAATAATTGTTAGCCTTAGGTTTTATATGATGAGTTTTGGTGATGATAAATAAGTGTTGCAATAGCATTATATATCTTGTGCTAAATTGATATATTTTATAAGCTTTAATGGACATACTATGTTATAATTGATGCATGTATGATATGATACTTATGCATGTTCTTGTGCTAATTTATTTTATATGAATCATGCATCAATATCTTGATATACTAGATTGGACTAACTATATTATTTGCAAGGTTTATGAACTTATATATAGGAAAGTTCAAGATGAAGAAGAGTGAGCATTGAAGCAAGCAAATGGAAGATCATATTGTGCTTAACTCTAGAACAAGGAAGAAAGACAAGAAAGAAGATGTGATCCAAGCATTAAAGGATGAAAGGATTAAAGTATATGAAAGCTTGGAAGCATTAAGAAGAGCCTAAACACTTCAATGGTATAATTTTTCATTTTTAGCTTAGTCTTTCTTGTAAAATAAAGTATTTCAAGATATAGAGCTCAAACATGTTTTTCATAATCTTAGCTTGATCAAAATTCTTTAAAAAATATCCCATAATCATGTTTTTACAAGATAGCCTATAGGGACATTTTAAAAATAAATGAGATATGAGTTTTTGATATTTTCAGTTTTGACCTTTAGTCATTCTCTTAATCATATCTCATAAAATACCCATGATTTTACTATTAAACTTTTTCCATATGAAAATAGACTCAAAGAGCTTTCCATGGACATATCATTTACTTAAAATTATTGACATATGAAAGAGTTATGATCTCTTCAAGTTAAGTCTAAAAATCAGCTTTCTGCATGATAGCCATTTTTTATATGTGCTTATTGTTTTGATCATATCTTGAAAAATAAAAATTATATGAGCATAAAATTATTTTTATGTGAAAATAGACTCAAAGGGATTTCCATGGAATGGTCATTTGCTTAAAATGACCAAGATATGAAAGAGTTATATATTTTACAAATTGAGTTTTAAAATTAAATTTTCACTGATTTATTGTTTCTGACCTTTGTTCATTATTTTGAATATATCTTAAAAATTACATCATATATATATGAGCATGAAACTAGTCCCATTTGAAATTAGACTCAATTAGCTTTTCAATGATAGGTCATTTTCTTAAAACGAACTTAAAATGAAAAAGTTATGACCTTTTAAAGTTAAGTCTTTGTTTCTATTTAGGTGAATCGATTGGCCAGTCGATTCCAGACATCCAGAGAGCACTCTGGATGTCTTGAATCGATTCACCACTCAATTGTAGCAGTTCTAGTGTGCAAATAATAGCTAGCACTCTAGATGTCTTGAATCGATTCACCACTCGATTGTGGCAGTTCTAATGCGCAAATAACAGCTAGTAATGGCTAGTTTTCATTCCTAACAACCCTAAATAGCTATAATACTCCATGGGCTTCATATATAAGCTAAGAAACATCAAATACAATGTAGAGAGAGCCTGAACGTCAATTGTAAACATCATTTTACATCCTTCTTTCATCAAATCATGAATTGAGCTCTAGTTTGTGAAATTTCTCTATTCTAAGTGCTTCATTTGTATTATCCACTCTTTAAGAGAGTTTCTATGAATTATTTTTCATCTTTTATCATTTCCTAATTGTTAAGGGTGACGTATCCCTTGGAAAAACTTAGAAAGGGTGAGGAATCCCTTATAAGAGAGTTTTTGCTCAAAGAAGACTAAGGATTATAAAGCTTTTTCAAGTGCTAATTGAAACTTGAAGGAATAGTGGATTAACACAAGCTTGGAGAGTTTGGAGAGTGGATGTACACCTTGGTGAGGATATTCAAGGGAGAAACCACTATAAATCCTTGTGTTTGATCTCTCTTCCCTATCTTTTTATTATTTATGCAACATAGCTCTGTTTTGCTTATTTATGCTCTATTTTGCTGTTGTTGTTAGTTGGTTCATTGTGCTCCAATAATAATATTGTTACTTGGATATTTGAATGATTAAAAGAGAAATTCATTTCTATTTTGTTATTATTGTCTATTGAGATATTGTTGCTTTACTTTTGTTGTTGAATACATTATGCTTTAATGTTAATCTTGTTGTTTTAGTAATTGAAAAAGAAATCAATATATGCATTAGCTTCTTGATTATTCATCTATACATAGTTGAATAAGTTGCTTTGCACAAGTAAATTAATTTGATATATATTATGTGCAAACTTCTCTATTAAATTAGCTTGGATTGATTTCTTGATGAGTTATTTGTACATAATAGAATAAGTTAATTTGCACTATTTCTTAATTTTATCATATCTTAAGTGCAATAAATATCTTCATAAAACTCCTTTGAAATTAATTAAATTAAGATTATTCTCATAACTCCCCAAAATCAAAGGGTTTCCAAAATGAATTTGAAAAATAAGAAAAGTTTTAAAAATACTCAATTCACCCCCTTTTAGACGTGAGTTGCCAAGGCCAACAATAATAAGTGAGATGAATACATATTTTTTAAAATAAAATAAGAGGTAAGCATAATCTATATTTTTTAATTATAGCGGTATGAGCGAATAAATGACTAAGGAATTATTTGTTTACTATTTTTATATTTTAAAAAATAAAAAAACTTATTTGTAAATTTATTTTTAAAAATTATAATTCTAAATGTATAACTTGAAAACAATAAAAAAATAATAACTTTTAGATATTTTTCTAAACTTATTTTCTTATTTTAAATATTAATTTTATAATTAAATAAAATATTTCTTAATTTGCAATATCTATCACTTTCTACTATTTATTTTTCTTCAATTTAAAAATAATTTTTAAAAAATAATTTTTAAGAATATTTTTTAAAATAAAAATATATCCAAACACACCTTAAACATACGTGTTAAAGAACTAGGACAGAAATACAAAAGAAAACTTTTCAAAAAAAAAAATCGAAAGTTTTATTAATCAAAGAATTCGGAACAAATTTAAATCCATTTAAATATGTCACATATGAATAATAAATTATTTAAACTTATCAAATGTTAAATACAAAAATTAAACTAATTAAAATAAATAGGGTAAAACTCCTTTATCCCAAATTCTTTTTTTTTTTTTTATTTTTTAGATATTTTATATTAATCATATTTCTATAAAATATTAATTTTTTCAATTTCATATTTTGATTAATTTCTCTATAAAGATTAATTTTTGTCCAATTTTATTATTTAATATTCCATATAAATAAAATTAATAATGAAATATTTCAGAAAAATAAATATAAAAAAATAATTTTCCCACAAAAAATAGAGTTTAGTCAAATAAATATAACCAACAAATATCTAAAAGGACCAGCAGCGAAGTTACGTTTAGATTTAGATGGCTAAATAGAAATTTTTATGGGTTTTTGTTTATTTTATTTTTTGAAAAATGTATATTTAACTCCAAATTTTTTTAAAAAAAATTATATTTAAATACTAAGATCTAAAAATATTTATATAAATTCTTAATAAATTCTATTTTAGTTTTCTCAACTATTTTGATTCAACTTCGAAAGGGACATAGCACAGATAGCAGCATAATGTTAGATTTTCTTAGTAAAATAATCATTATTTTCTTTAAAATTTCCTGGTGGCTGGATACTGTCATTAAATTCAAATTTGTTCTTTTCTTTATTTAATCGAACAGAAAGAAATTTTCTAAATTTATTTTCTATAACTATAAAAATTCTAAATTTATATTTGGATAAAATAAAAATTTTAAAATAAAATGTGTAATTATAATTTTTTATTTATTTTAAATTTAAAAAAAATTTCCATCATTTTTATCGCAATCCAATTTAAAAATTGTCCCCACTTTCTCTCCCGTCTTCTTTCAAGCAATAGGTTAGATATCCGAATTTTAAAGGTCCGTAGGTCGCAACACCTTTAAATGAAGTTTGACTTTGCATGTCACGTGCCTCGCAATAACATAGGGCCGACAGTGAGCGACCCCGTCCGAAGTCTCGCAGGGTAGGTGTCTCGAGACAGCGGAAGCCTCGGAACCTAGGACAAGTGTGTGATGGCTAAGAAGGAATAGAAATTGGAAGAGTTTGAGTGTCTGACCAGCAATTTTTCTTTAACACAAAGTAGGTTATGGACGAAGTTACTTTTTCTCTAGGTTAGTAAAGTCATTTTAAATTCATTGTTCCAACAAATTTTGGCAGCAATAAGTAGATATTTATCCTTTTCCTATTAATTAATCACTAGAGTATACAATGCTCCAAAAATTACTTAAAACACCGTCCTTTAAAAAGTGATGTAAAACGGGAAAGAGTTATCCACTAATTTGGGGGCTAAGTATTTGTTTTTTTTTCTCAAATAATTATATTATTTTAATTTTTGATTTCCCTTTCGTCTTTACATTTTGGTAAAAATAATTAGACACCATTATGATCTCGTAATCTTGATCGGAAGGTATGAAAAATTCACCTTTTTTATAAATACTAAAATCCTAAAGCTTAAATTCTAAAATCTTTTGACCTGGGCTGTGGAACCCCTAATGACCCCAATTTTTCTAAGATGGTGTAAGCGAGAGAATAAAAATAAAAGTGAAGATAACATTATTCTATGGCAAGAAATAAAGTCAACATATGTAGAACTTTGGGTTTTTATAGATAATTTTGATTTAAAAATGTGTGATCAATGTATTATTTTATAATATATGGATGATTAGACTTTCATACTCATATACTATGTACATGCCCATAAGAGAATTTAACTATTAACTTGTTATGTGTCCGGTTTCCGGTAACAATGATTAATTAGAATTTGTCCCGTTCTTTCACACAAATACCTATTGTTTTTTAATAATATTACTATAAGAATCTTTTTAATATTATAATGGTGAGGATATTACCAATTTTTATATTAAGTTATTCTTAGAGTAAATATATATCACTCAAGAGAATGATACTACTCATTACATTTAGTTACTCCTTTTGTCATATTATTCTTTTAAAAAGGAATTCCTTCAGTAAATTATTTTTATTATAAAAATATTTGAAGTAAGTTAAAAGCTTAATATAATTTGAACCAATAATTGGTTGGATTAATGAATAGAGGCTAAGTCCCAAGGCATTCTAGGCTTGATAAAAGATTTTGAATTCCATTTTTGTAGACAACTTTGTTGGAAAAGGTTTATCATTTATTGTCACCCCAAATAGGATCAGTCTCCTACTTGATAAAAAAGACATGGGATGATACGGTGTAAACAAAAAAAAAATGTAAATTATCACTTTCAACCTTAAAGTGGTTAGATTTTTCTTTTTTCAATTTTAAAAATTTAAAAATAATCCTTTTAAATTTTATAAAATTAAAAACTAACACTCATTATCAACTTAATTAATTATTTTATCAAATTGTATGCTCTTTTCATGAAATTTTTAAACAATAATCAAAATATTACAATATGTGTGATACCTTGAAATAATATTTAAAGTTTTATTATTTTAAATGCTTCAATATAATTATTTAAATCAATGAATATCATTAAATTGTGTTTATTTAGTTGATGTTTTATTTCAAAATCTAATCAAATAATTAAATTAATGATTTTCTCACGAAGTTGAAAGTGAAAAGTTTAGGCATATATGTATTATATTGGAGGTATGACTATTATTTGCAAGTTTTTAAAATTTTTGAGGATATCTTAGGATTTAAGGTATAATGAATTACAATATATATTTGTAATTTAATAAATTGTTCTTTTAATATTTATAGGGTAATGAAATATTTATATTGAAACTTTAAATGAGATGGAGAAAGGAATTTTATGAAAATGGATTTGTTTTAAATGAATGGAGGGCTAAGATTTATTAAAATAAGAAATAAAGAGTTGAGATATCATGATAGAGATAAGCTTATGTAGCACAAGAAGCACCAATTCCTTTATCTTTTTCCCTCTCTCTCTTTTTCACTTGGCATTCTCTTTTTCTCCCCCTTTCTATTTCTTTCTTCCTTTTCCTAAATCTCCCTTATTGGACCACCACTACTGTTATGATTCTCAATGCCTTTTGCTACCAACACTGGCATCAGTAGTGCAATAACTTTTCATGGTGCCTCTCCAATAGGTTTTGCATGAAAGGTTACAACTCGCAGTTGAAGGTTGGCTTAGGAAAACTTTGAGTATGACGGCTACCCATGCTTTTTTTTACCACCCTATAGATCGCCTAGGTCCTTCGTGGATGACTCTAAACTTTAATAATTCCCAGAAGTGTAAAAAACCTCAAATCATAGGTTAAGATGCCATGGATTTAGGTGTGCATCTTCCTTGCTTTTCAACAACGCTTGGCCAATTTTGACATCAGCAAGCCACCAGTAGCCTTTTGGGGTGTGGATAAATCGTTCTTGACATAGATACCTTTATATTTTAGCTAAAACAAGCTTAAATTAGAAAATATATTTTGAATACATGATGATAACTCTTATAAATAGGATTTTTATGCTATGAAATATTAGAATAACATGATTAGAGTATTTATAGAGTAATGCCTTTTAATAACTTAGATGATTTATACATAATTCAAGAAATCTTTAAATGTATAAAATGTAGTTTAATGATTTTATCAAAATAGAGTTAAAAATATAGAAATGTAAGTGTATATATTTACAAAATAATGTGATTAGAACAGTACTATAGTATAAAGGTTTAAAATTTGAATGGTTTGTACTTGATTTAGAGAAACCCACACTTTTAAAAATCCTCAATTTTAAAAGATAGTCTAGAGAATATAAAGAAGTGATGATAAAGGATGATAAAATAGCTTGAAATGAACATTTTAAAGTATCATATTTTAATATTTTCACTTATAGTGGCTTAATCCTAAAATCATTATATAATGATATATTTTTACTTTTATGAATGAATAGTAGAAAACATGAGAAGATGATAATCTAGAGTATTATTATGTTATGATTCGAACTTGGAATTATAATGTTTGGAAACTAAATAAGTAATGCCCTCATGTTTATAATTTATCATTGTAAATGATGAAATAGGAAAAAAGTGAAAGATAATCATAAATCTTTTAGAGCTTCTAAGAGTGGGTAAGCATTATTAGGTAAGTATATATTTGACCCTAAAAGAATTAATGTTCTATTAGTACTCAATTGAATATTATATTTCATATTTCTCTTATTAATTATACTAATCACATATAACTATCTATATATGGATTCTTAGATGTGTAACTATATGACTTGAGGTTGCTTATGAGTGAAAGGTCTTTAATTTTGATAGATATAATTATTTAGCCTACCAAAACATCAATGAGATAATTAGTACATTGAAGCATAGATGTATTTATATGTTTGTCTTGTGAATTGCTATTATTCATAGTTGCGAGGCCTTGCAGTGAAGGCAATATATTATTATTACCTAATATTACTTTGTTATGAGCATATTTGACAAGTGTTAAAAAATGTCTTATGAAATGTATTATGATATGAATGGGGGTTCGTGGCCATGCAAAGAAGACACGGCGGTGTTGTTATATATATTATTATGTGTATTATGATATTGCTTTTTGGTGATAAATTAGCTATGCCATGTTGAAATTAGAATGTGATTGTGATGTATAGAGCTGGAGTTCTAGAGTTTAGATTACATTGTGAATTATGCCATGAGTAGCATTTGAGATGAGAAATATGATAGGAATGATATTATGAATACTGGATAGAAAATCTTTAGGGAAAGATATAATATAGATCTTAGAAAGATAAAAATGGAAAGTTTATAAAAGATATAGAATTAACTTACGAGTTAAAAGGTGAATATATGTATATCGTTATAAATCATGAATTATGAATTGTATTGTGACATTAAGATCTACTTGTCTTTGAATACTTTTATTTGATGTGATTGTGATGACTTAGTTGTAATTAAGCCTTGTTAGCTACTTTGAAATTTGATGAATACCTAGAATAGGTTACATATAAAATTGTAATTGTATTGCATAAATTAAATGATTGAGATAATTATAAATTGTGATATGAAATAAGAAATTTGAGTTATGTGCAGGTAACTAAGTCAACCTGAGAATTGGTATTATATTTTGCAAAATCTGAGAATTAGGTTTGCAGTTATTTTCTATTTTTAATACTTAATTAACATTTGATCATTTTATACAATTGAATTTAAGTAAAGTTGTAATAGATATATGCTCATTGAGTTCTCATAACTTAAATTTTTTATTTTTCTATGTTTTCATATTGAAATGAATGCATTCGAATTTCGTTGCATCTATAGGGAATTGACAATTAGATTAGGAGATTAGGTTGTTTATATAAATAAATATGATGGATTGTATATTTTATGTATACTTCATACTACTATCGAATTTGTAAGTTTATAAGTTACATGATTTAGAGTGTGTAACACTTAGAATGTATCTAAAAATAAGGAAGATTCTATTTATTTTTTGTAAAATTTACAAGGAAAATTGAGTCATCATGAAAATGGAGAGATTTTTATTGGGTAGAATTAGTATAATTAATATTAAAACTAATAGAAATTGAGTAGCAGAATTCATGCCAGTTTATGATTGGGTTTGGATCGTAATAATATGCTGAGCTTTTTAGTTATTTTTCATACATAATTTTTATGTTATATTATGTTATATAATTAATAGAAATTAAATTATATATAAATAATTTTAATTAAATATTTATTTATAAGGTATGAGATTATTATCCAAAAAATAACAAAATAAATTAATTTTCATAAGTTTTTATTAAAAAAAATTATATAATTTGATAAAAACGGATCAACATTATTTCTAAATTTTATGAAATTTAAGGAACTGATTTTCAAATTTCTAAAGTCAAAGAGATAAAATCTCACCACCCTAAAGTTGAAAGATATAACGTACATTTTTTCCAAAAGCTTAATATGGATTAGATAATTAATTATATATTCTATTTTTATAAAAGTATTTAAAAATTAAAATTAAATTTATGTAATTTTTTATTTTTCTATCATTTTTCAAGTGCTATATTCATAATAAATTAAATTTATATCAAATAAGATTTAATCAAGAGTTCACAACTCAAGTATTACTTTTGTTGTTTACAATTTAATCATTTATATCACTAAATAATATAAATATAATATGATATATTTTATTTTTATTATAAAAATATTTCAAATAATTTTATTTCTTAATACAAAAATTACTAAATTGAATGAGCTAATTATGTATTCTATTTTTAATAAAAATATTAAAAAATTAACATCAAATTGATTTATTTAAATTTTATCAATATTTTTGTGATATCAACTTTTTGCATGATATATTTCAAATTAAATATATATATTAATTGATTTTTTTAACTCACTATTTCACATGTTCTTTTTCTTCAACTTACTTTTTTTATTTATAACTTAGACACTATTGAATAATATTAATATAAAATAATATATTCTTATTATTAAAACATTTTAAATAAGTTAAAATTTTTATTTAATTGAATTTATTAACTATATATTATTTAAAAAAATTATAATTAAAAATATTTATTGTTTATATCAAGATGTAATACTCTAAAGTAATATTTAGAATTTTATTATTAAATACTCTAAAGTATTTATTTTAATTAAAGATGATAGTTAAATTATTTATATTTATATCAAGGTAAAATATGAATATTTTGAATTTTAGCTATATAATATTAGTATGATTTTATATAATAAAGATGTTATTCAAATATTATTGGGACTTTTAAAATTTAAGGGTGAGAAGTTTATGAAAATATAAGTATCAATTGTTGGTTGGTGACTTTAAATTTGTAATCTATGAGAATATTGTTAAGTTGGGATGTGATGAATTATAATAAATATATAAATGAATATAAGCATACTTATAAATAAATAAATAAATAAATTATTTAATATTTATGGAGAAATAAAATATTTAAGCTAAAATTTTAAATTTAATTGAAAGTAGTCTTATAATATATGGAATTAGATGGCAAGAATTGATTTTGATATAGATGGAAGGACGAGATTTAAAAAAGGATTTCAGCTTTTAATGCACGAGAAGCACTAAATCTCCCCTTTTTTTTCCGATGCTTTCCTTCTTTTCTCTTCTTCTCATTCTTCTCTCTTCTTTTTTAGCTACCAACCTCCATTCCTCTAACCATTTAAAATCACATTTAGCCTTCCTTCCATGCCAATTCATCTTTAGTGGATGGCTGCTTGCTACTACAATAGAAGAATCATGAATCATGATAGCAAAGGCATAAGTCCTTTCACCCCAGCATGCCTCTCCTCACCCTACGATTGCTATTATACTCCTCCAACCACCATGTTGTTGTGCCACTGAGTTTGCCATCTCGCTAGCTTGGAAGCTCTATGGCATGAGATGGAGCTGCTAATTGGAGTTCAAACCAGAGTGCATCTCTTCTATATTTTTCAATGATAGTAAACTGTTGATGACCTCCTTGGTGGTGGTGAGTAGTTTTATACAAAATATCCTAATATTCTAAGTGTGTGACTATGATTTTGAAGAATCCATTTTCTATGTATGTCTAAAATATACAATAATGGCTCTAAAAATAAGAGTTTCATAATACAAAATACTAGAATAACATTATTAAAGTACTCTAACAAAATTTTACTTTAATAATTATGCTTATACATGCATAATCTAGAAAACTCATTTATAAGTATTTTGAGTATATGATGATGCTCAAGAAAAATAGAAATTTTATCCTATAAAATGGTTGAAGGAGATAATTAAAATCTATTAATATCATTAACTTTAATATTTTAGGTGTTTAAAGTTGATTCGAAAAGTATGTTTTATATAAGTTTGACCTATAAGATGATGCATAGGAAGAGTGTGATTTTTTAATGGTAAAGGATGTTATAATAAGATAATTAGAGTGCTTATAAAATATTACATTGTAATAATTGGAATGATTCAAGCATGACCTAAAAAATTCAATTACATGTGAAATGTGACTTAGTAATTTACATTTAGTTAAATGAATATATATATATATATATATATATATATATATATATATATATATATATATATATATATATAAAGTAACTATATAGTATTATAGAGTAAAGTGACTATAGTATTTTTGGAGTATAAGGTTTTAACATTTTGATAATTTTATATTTAATTTGGAAAAATCTTTATTTATGAAGAACATTTGGATTCTTTATGATAATTTTGAAGGATACAAAGAAGTAATAATAGAAGATGATAAACTAGTTAGATCAAACAATTTAAAGTATTACATCTTGATATTTTCACTTATAGAAGTATAATCCCAAAATCACAATATAATGACATATCTTCACTTTTATGAGTGAATATTATAAAATATGAAAAGCTAACAATCTAAAGTGTAAAGATATTATAATTTAGATATGAAACTATGATATTTAGGAATAACATAAGTGATACCCTCATGCTTGTAATTTATCATTATAAATTTTTAAATAGGAAAAAAGGAAAAATGGAAATGAACCATTCCAAGATTTGCAGTTGATGCACACCATTTAAGTGAGTATATATCTCATCCTAAATTAATGTTTTCATAGTGTTCTATTTAAAAGTTATAATTTATAATCTTCTTGTTAATGATACACATTATATATATTTATATATATCTACATCCATGTGTGAATCCTTAAAAGTACAAATATATAGCATGGATTATGATTATATCACTCTTGTAACCATGCTTAAGTGCTATGGAAATGATGTTTACGATAAGATAATGATTATTAATTATGTGGATGTTAATTGACCATGCCTAGAAAGGATGGTGGTGCCATTATTAACTGTTAATTAATTATGATTGATTTAGATTGTTACCCCTATATTGCAAAACATAGTACGAACTATATTAAAATGTGAATGAACATTGTGATCATGCAAAAGGGCATGGTGATGTTGTTATATATATATATATATATATATATATATATATATTGTTATGTGTTTTGACATTGCCCTAGAATGATAAAATAGCTCCTTTTGATGAAACTACAATAAAATTATGATATGTAAAGCTTGACTTCTAGTATGTATTCTATATTGTAAATTATGCTATGAGTGGCATTCGAAATTAAAAAATGTGATGGGGGCAATGTGAATATCAAATGGCAAATTCCTAATAATAAGGTGAGAAAGGTATAAGGTAATTCTTAAAGGGATAAGGATGGACAGTTTATGAAAAGTATAAAGTTAACTTATAAATTAAAAGGTGGATGCATATTTTTATTTTATATATATATATATTATTTTTTATTATGTTATGAAATAGAAATTTATTTATCTTTGAATATTTCTATTTGATGTGATTGAGTCTTATTGAATATTTAAGAGTTGGATAACCACTCGGAATAAGCTGCATATGAAATAATGATGATATTGTGTACTATTGAATATTTAAGATTACTATGATTTGTATTATGAAATAGGGAAATTGAGTTGCATGTAGGAAAATACAAAAATTCGAGAATTGGTAACACATGTTACAAAAACTTTAAATATTTAATTTATAGTTATTCTCCATTTTAATACTTGATTAACATATGATTATTTCATGTAATTGATTTTAAATAATTTTTTAGTAGATATATGCTCGCTAAGTTCTAATAATTCATTCCATTTTACTTTCAATATTTTTAAGTTAAAATAAGTGTATTTGAGCTTTACTAGATTTATGGAAAATCAACAATAGCCTGATTGGAATATCTTGAAAGTTAGATTAAGATCAAAATTAGGAGTGAAGTTATTAGTGTTTGTATAAATATTATATGGGTTGAGCTTGTACACTATTATATGTAATCTGTGTTACTGTTGTACCTACAAAAATTTATATATTTTGTATTTTAGGGCATATGGTTCTTGGAAAGTGCTTGAACACAAGAAAATCTCTATCTATTTTTTTGTAAAAAAATCTAAAATAAATTTTTAGTCCCTATAAAAATAGAAAGATTTTTGGTAGGTTGAAATAATATAAATACTATTAACGCTGGTGGAATTTGAATAACAAGATTCACAACAGTCATGATTGGATTTGGCTTATGATATAAGATAACTCAAGTAAATGTTTTTCTCCTTATATTATCATATTTACTCTCATAATTTATAATTCAAATACTAATATCATTAATTATTATAGATATAATGTTATATTTAGTTTCATCTTTTTATCATAAAAATTAATTAATTTCATATTCTATTTATTAAAAAAATAAAAATTGAAATCAAATATTTTTATTTTAAATTTTTTAAAATTTGTATTTCAAATTAAATATTCATTAATCATATTTTTTTAAACTTTATAACTTTTATTTTGTCTAATTCATTACAAAATTTTGCTATTTTTTATTTACTTTATTATCTGTGGCTTAAACATTAATATCATTAGGTAATATAATTATAAAATAATAATTTTCTTTTGTGATAAAAATATTTTAAATATAAAATTAAATCTATGTATCTAATTTTTTTTAATATTTTCTTAACATCAATTTTTAAATGCTATATTTCAAATTTGAATTTGAATTTACTGCAATCTATTTACCAAAAAAATTGTGATTAGCTAGGATTTTATTAAAATTTGAGTATATTTAATATCATGTCTTACATAACGAATCAAAATTAATTATTCTAACAAAATTATTATAAATAAGTAATATTATTTTATTTTTATATTTATTAAAAATATAATATATAATTATGTAAGTTTATTATTATTTTTATATTAGAGCACTAACATATATAAAAATATATAATATTATATTGATATTAATCAATAATATTGACATTTAAGGTAATTACCAAAAAAAATTGACATTTAGGTAAACATTAAAAGAATAAAAAAAAATAAAGATGGTCACGAATCTATCTTAATCTATATTTTAAAAATTGGATCAATTAACTAATTCAATCAGAAAAATTGTAAATTGACTATGTGACCAATCTAATTAACATTAAAAATTAACATACAAAAAATTGATTAGAAAATTAGTAAACTGGCAACAAACCAATCAAATTGTGCAAAACAATCACAGCTTTTACAATTCAACCAATTGATTTTTTTCCTTAAAAAATACTATTATTTATAAAAATAACATTATTTTTACTTAATATTATATAAATATTTAATATTCAAATTCCCACGTAATAAGCAAATTACCTTGCCCTTGTTAATGAAATTCACAAAAGAAGAAAGTTGGTTTCAATATTTTTTATAATAATTTAAATTATCAATTTATAAAATTATGAAATTATTTGTTAATATTTGAAATATTTATATATTTAGATGCAAAAGTACAGTTTTATGGTATTTGAATTATTTTTAATTATTATATATCAAAAATTTTAATTTATATTATAATTCCAATTTAATTTGAATTCGAACTTAATTGAACTATTAAACTTTGAGTTGCTCTGGTTTCTAATTCAATGGTTAATTTTTAAAACATTGGTCTAAATAGCTGTAACTTATTAAAGAAAATTGTCAAATTGGAAGATAAGATATTTTATTATAAAAAATTTTAAAAAATGCATTACCCATAATTAATGTGTATTCCGATTTCACATTGCAGAATAAATAAATAGTTGAACTATTAAATAAATCATTTCACTAAAATTTCTTATTAATTTTTTTTGAAAAAATTCGACTTTAAAAATATTAATCCTACTCAAGTTAGCCACTACACCATTATTTACTAAAAAAGTGATAGCCAATTCAATTAAATAAGACATCTTTGAAAAAATTTAAATATAAAAATAATGTACGAGTAGTTAATTAATAAGAGTTAAAAATAATAAATATTTAATTAATTTAGTTAAATTAATTTTTTAACTTAATTAAAATAGTTTAATAATGAAAAGTATCTTTATTATACTTATACAACTTAATAATATTAATATTTAAACTGTAAATAATACAAAAATATAAAAATATGATAAAATAAATAAAAGGAAGAAAAATAATATATTAACTATAAAGTTACAACAAAAATATTAATTAATATATATTTAATTTTAAGTATAATACTTAAATTTAATATTGAGAAATATAAACAAATTTTAAATAAATAAATTTAATACTAATTTTGAATGATTTTTAAAAAATGAAATTAAGTAATTTAGTTAATACTTTTTTATATTAAAATTATAATTTATTCAAAATTTTTCATAATATAATAAAATATATGACATTATATTTGTATTATATATTAATATTAATATTTGAGTTATAAATAATAAGGATGAACATAAGAAAAGAAAAATATATAATCAAATAAATAAAAAGAAATAAAAAATACATGAATTATAAAGTAATAAACGTTAAAAATAAAAAATATATTTAACTAATTCAATTTAATTAATATCACAATTTATTTTAAATTATTTTATAATAAAAAATATTTATCTTGAAACTACTAAGTTGATATTAGTACTTAAGTACACGTAGCATGAAAAGGAGAAAATGCAATGAATCAAATAACGATAGAGAATAATAGTAAAAAAGAAAAGAAAACATTTTCCCAAGAAGCCAACAAAAAGTTTGAAGAGATTAAATTATTAAAAGAATAAGAGTTACAAATAAAATATATCATAAATTAGAATATAACAATTAAAAATAAGAATAGAATTAATTTATAAATGCTTAAGAAAATTGATGAGGAATAAATGACAAGTGTTCAATAATGACATGGCCTAATACAAAGGACGGATTAAATCTTTAAATCATTTTTTTAATAAAAAGAAAATATATCATACTATTTTTAGACAAATGAATATTAGCGTTTAAAAGGTAAATAAAAGGAGTGCACATGAACAAAAGAAAAATATGTAATATACCAATTGAAAAGAAAAAGAGTTAAAAATTAGAAAATGTAGCCTAATAACTCATTTTAAATAAAATTTTAACTTTATAAAATATTTTTATAATAAAAAGAAGTTACATCACATTATATTCAGTGATAATAGTATCAAAATTAAAAATAAAAGGAGTTCACATAAAAAAAAGGAAAAAACATGTAAATGAGTTAATAAAAATAACAGAAATAATGTATGAGTTATAAAATAATAAAAGTTAAAAGTAGAAAAAATAGTTAAGTAATTCAATTAAATTAAAATTTTAATTTATTTAAAACATTTTTATAATAAATATTTATATTATATTATATTATATTTATATTACATAATAATATTAATATTTTAATTATAAACAATAAATATAAAAAAATAATATGCAATAAAATAAATAGATAAATAGAAAAAGAAAAATAAATAAATAAAAATGGTATTTACAATAGTACTCTTATGTCAAAATTCAAAGTAACAAATTTTAAAATCGTTAAATTGATATTATTCAATCATAACTATTCATATATTCAATAAATATAATTAAATAATTTCATATGTAAACCTGGGGAATTTAAGTAGTTTTAGTCTCATGCATTTGCAAGAGTATTAGTTATTTTGCTGCAATTAAAATATGATAAAAAAATATAAAACAAAAGGATAATGCATTAGATAATGTTAAAATCGTTAAAATCAATCTGAAATACTTGTACTCCTATTGTATATACAACTTCAAAAATAATAAGTTTAGGAAATAAATGTCAGCAAAATAGTAGCAAACATGGCAAGTGACTTAAACCCCCATGAAAGTGTTCCTTCTACTCGATGAGGTACAATGTCTCATTGGAAATTGCAACGCATTTTTGCAATTACAAATTCCTTTTTATTGCATTGCTTTTGATTATATATAAAGCGAATACAATCACAAATAAACAATTAGAAAACTTGCATACGACTAGACCCATTTCGCAAACTTGTAAGCACGGCCATGACAATACAACATGTTGTTTAGCGCAAACTGCATTCACATATCGATTGTCTAATACATTTTATGAGTAATTAAGGAGATGCTTGGCTATTCATATCAAGAAGTTGTCTAATAAGTAAATATGCTTTTCAATTATGATCACATTTAAAGAACAATTTTTTTTTTTACATATATATAATTAATTTCATTGTAGGAATGATTCAATGTCATTGGGGCTGGTTTGTCTTAATAGCAACTATGTTCATCATTCAGTATTTGTTCAAACCGAAAGAACTCATTTCATTTGAGAAATTCATTAACCTCAAAATAATTAACAATAACAATGGTTGGACATTAAATATAAAATTCATTCGACATACAATAATAGCAAACCTGTCTTAGTGATTGTAAGTCTAAAGTGATACAAAATGGAACTTTATATCAGCATCTTGTCAACTTGCATTTTAGCCAATGTTACTCAAAAGTCACCCGCTTGCATGTAAAAAAATAAAAATGATAGAATACCAAATATATGGAATTAACTTTAAAATATGAACAACTTAATTTATTAAAAACATCATCCTTCAACTCTAATATATAGTTAGGCTAATAAGAGAAATAAATTATCCTACTTCAAAATACTAGCATGTAAGTCAGGATTGCCTCAATATCTCCATCAAGAAAATATAATAATTAATTATTAACTGTCAATTATTTATAAAATAGTTGTTTGACTAAAACTTATGAAAGATAAGTTGAAAGGTTATGCATTAAACATAAAATTCATTCTAACATAAATGGAAAGCAAACCTAGTAAATATGAGTTGTTGGAAACTGAAATCGACATCAAAATCCTTTCAACATCCATTTAAGCAAAAATCTATTAGAAATTATTTGTTATGCCCATAAATCAAACAAGATAGAAACACCAAAATTGTAGAATTGATTTTAAAATAACGAGAATCTAATTTCTTAAGAGTATCATAACTTCAACTATAACAAAGAAATAATAGAATCAAGAGAACTACTTTATCATAATTGAAAATGCTTGCAAATAAGTAAAGATTGTTTCAATTCCTCAACATTTTGATAACAAAATAACACAATCAATTATTTGTGAATGGTAGTTGCACCAAAATTTGAAAAGATAAATTAAGAGGAATATCTAAGTTAAATTTTCAAACACTTCTCTATAAATAATATTATTTGTCTAAGTAAAGCATTGGTTGTCTTTATCATATATTAGAATTTTTAATCCACCCTCACTTGTTACTCATTAAACAATAACATAAATTTGCTCATGATTGAAAATTGGGTTTGACACATGATAGGGATTGACCTTGGCTTTTGTTGATAAACATAACATACGAAGCGATTATGGGATGTCTTTTTTGCAACCTAAATGACTATTTTGATTTAGATAGGGAAAAGTTCATCCTTAATATAAAAACTTTATCACTAAAATAAGTTCTGGTTAAAATTTTAGCACCAATGACATAATTTCCTAATAGTCATAATTAATCTAGTTCCATTGTATAAGCCTATTAATTGATGAATAGTAGGAATATCAACCTTTAAGATGATGTTGTGATAAAGTAAGTCTGAACAATTTAAACCATTCAACATATTTGCTATGTACAAATTTTCTTGAACATATGTGTTGAAACTAACTTTGCAAATTGAGTTAGAACTCAAATAAGTTTTCTTCTCTCTTGGAATTTCTAACAACGTATAGTCATTAAGTTTTTGCATAATGTCAAGTATTAGTGCTAATATGGCTCTATCCTTTAAAAATTAAGGATTCTTGCACTTTTCTTATAGTGATGGGATGTGCTATTCAAAAATTGCTTGAAGTGGATTTTCAAATCCAATAAATTCTAAATTAGCTAGAATATCTACTTTAACTTCTCTATCATTGGGTTTTACAAGCTTTCTACCTTTAACTTTTAGAATTCATTTAGCAAACTCTCTTAATTCATTTGTGTCGTTATTAAGGATTTAATTGCAATATTAATTATATATATATATATATATATTGTCAATGTTAGTATTGTAAAATGCTTCATAAATAAGAAAATTTTATGTTTGCATGCATTATGTTAGATTTATAGCCCTTAAGAATTACCGATAATAATAGCCTAAAATATCCACTAAACACAATAGATTTTCAACCAAATAGTAACTCAGAACTTCTTTGAACATCTAATTGCATAATATCTCATAAGCTTTTTGTCAAGAGCTTTAAAATAGAGCGTATGAATCATTGGTGCTTCATTCCATATAATGAGTCTACATTTTCACAACAATTCAAAAAAATTAATGCCTTACTTGATGTTACATGTGGAATCTTCTATTAAATTTAATACGAAAATGAGAGTATGTTGTCCAATGTAATATCCCATAAGAATCTTCTATAGAAATACCTTAATTAAGGGAGAAATTTTAAATAATTATTTTATAAGAAAACACTTGAATTAGAAAATCTTATAAGGAAATTGGGTGAAATTTAGGAGAATCATAAGAGTAATTTGGATGTGAGCTCAACTAGAATTTTTATAAAAACCTTATTAGGCATCAAAATAGCTAAAAATCTAATTAAAAACCCAATAATAGATTTAGAAAAATTCACATAAAAATCTGTTAAAATTCCAAAAATTGAGTAAACCAAAAAGTGAGAAGTTGAGCTAAAGATTAAGTGTATTAAATCAAAAACTTTTGAGCTAACTTAAATCAAATTTTTAAGCCCAAAATTAAGTCTGAAAGTTCAAAAATGAAGGCCTAATTAAAGCCTAAAAAAATATCCGAAAAGTTTAGGAGCAAAAATGCAAGAAAGTGAAAATTTTGGGCCATTTTGCAATAAACCCTATTTACATATTTTAAGTGGCTTAATTTTATTGGTTTTTAGGGTAATTATTTTTTGATTTCTTAATCCATTTGGATGCCTAAAGAGACTAGCCATTTGTCCAAGATTTTTTTGAAAATCCAATAAAAAATTATATATTTTTTCTAATTGGGATTTAGAGGTTATATATATATATATATATATATATATATATATATTTATGATTTATGGGTCATTTGAAGTAGAAAAATTCTAATACTTTCGCTAAAAAAATCATGAGAAAGGAGAAGGAATTGGGTGAAAATTTCAATCCTTTATAGGTTGCCAAAAGGTTCTTTGGTTAGTATCTTTAGATTTTGCAAAGTGACTTAGAATTTTTCTTCATTTTCTTCAAGATTTCATGATCATTTCCTCTCCTAAATTTCTAAAATTTGATTTATTATCATGAAGCTACTCCTTGTATATTTCAAAGGGTTGTTGAAAATTAAAGATCAAAGAAATTAAGGTGAGTGGCACTCCTCTTTATTCTAGGGTTATTCCATGAAGATGATGATATTATTGATCCATGTCTTCTTTAGAGATTAATAAGTTAGTGTTTGGTTTATATATTCTAAAATTTTCCAAATGGTAATATGATGACTTGTTCTTAACATATTGATATTAAGTGTAGTGGTAAAAGATTTCATGGAAATTGTTAAGAAAGATGATGATACAAAATTATTAGAAAGACAATAAATCTTTCAAATGTTATTGAATGAGGGTTTTTGGTCATCCTATGAATTCAAAGGTTAAAAATTTTTAAAATTTTAATTCTTAACATTTTAAGGTCATATTTAGTGTTAGCATGGTTATAGATGAAGTTAGGATTTTTTAGAAATTTTTAAGTGCATGAAAAAATATGTTAGTGATGAAATACTCAAATCTATCTATTTTATAAACTTATACTAGTTAGTTTCAAGTTTCAATTTTTTTGAGACATTAAACAACTGATAAAAATTATGAAACTCTCAGACATGGTATTTAGGATGTTAATAAGGCTTGTGTTGAAATTTAGTGGCAAACGGAGTTAATTTGATTTCCCTAATGATGGCTTTATTTTTTATAGCACCACTATTATCTAAAAATTTCAATTCTGAGTTCATGCCTATAATGCACTAGCAAAACCATGAAATTTATTGTACAACACTTAAGTCATCCTTTACTTACTATGTTAAAAATGTTAAGGCACAATTTGGAAATAATTGGTTTTCATTTGATAAATGAAAAGGGCTTGGATTGCAAATGTCCTTATGATGTCCTATTTTTGAACTTTTCACTTGGGCTCTATGTGAATAATACTCATGAAAACAATTAGTGCAATTTAATTATTATATCTTGTGTAATAATATGTTAGAAGTGTTAAGGTAAATTATGGTAACATTTTGAATTGATTTAGAAGCACTAAAGATTTCTAAACCATGATATATATTTATATATAAGTTTGATTGAGATTCTTTGAGAAATGTTGAAAAAGGATTTGAATGCATATGATAATACTTGTGGCATGGTTGGTAATTGGCTATAATTATTTGAATGAATTGAATGGTTGATGTTTTAACATCCAATTGTTATTTATTATAAATTATAAGGGGGAGATATAATATCCTTCGCAAATAAGGAAATGAGTGGTTAATAGTGGAGAGAAAATGTTAGTGGCTTTATGCTTAAAGAAGTAAAGGATAAAGTTAAATTGAATATATAAAGTGAAACCTGTATACCTACCATTGCCACGTTTTACAATAAAATATACTAATAATATAACTAAGAATTCTTTATAAGAAACTAATTAGGAATTTCACGTAAAGAAAAGGCCAATCCTATATGGTGAAAAATCCTTTGAATAAGGTGATAAGTAGTTATTCATATACTCATTCTTCTATTGTGTTGAACTAATTATAGGTGTAGATTATGGAACCAACATAACAGATTGATACTCACATCGATACCTTCATTCTCCCCACGACACTCATAAAATACTATTTTGATATAGAGTACAAGCTACTCTTGTAAATGTAAGAATATACTACGAAATAGAACTTAGATAAATAGATTTAGAATCTAATCCTATTATAATATATCCTTTGAATCGAGTTTTCCTACTTAAAAGTTTTGCTAATAATAGTTTTTACTCTTCGTCTATAGAATTAGATCTAAAGGAGTGGAATTCTAATGGGTTTAATTGAGTCAGTGTTATCATATATATATTATGTAAATTATAAATCTATATACATAATCTTTGGATATGTATATGTATGTGTACATTAAATTTTGAAATTTATAATGTGAATAGTTTTATATTCTGAGTTTAGATATTTGTGTCTTTTGATAATATTAATTTAATAAAGATATCAAAATAGTATAAAGGCTTATAAAGATATTCATTTGGTATACTAGCACTAATTAAATATCTTTATATTGTTCATGATAACCAATCCCGATAACCATAAGATGATAGTGACATTCGGCCACTAGGAAGAAGTAATGATGTAATTTCACTACAAGTAAATGTTAAAAAATTTGATCTTCTATCTCAACACAAAAGTGAAAGCTTTCTATAAGCCATAAATAAAGAAAATTCCACCTTCCATTTCAATTAATTGAATTCATGATTGTGTCAAATATAAATTTTTGTTCTTCAAGCATCATACTAAGTAAAGTTTAAAACTTTGATCACAATTGAGCTTAATCATACTTTCGCTCTTCAACAACTAAGCTATTTTGCTTAAATGTAGAGTCCACATTTTTGAAATTCAGCATTGGATAGTAGTCTATTAAAGATTTTCCATTAATTCTTTACAATTTTTCAATTTCATTCAATGGGTGCAATTTCAATTGTTCTTCATTTAGAATTTAATTTACAATAAAACAAAAAATTGTTGTTAGTGAAACTTAAAAAGTAAAAATTATGTTAAGAATAGGAAAATGGATAAAAAATTGTTTAGGTGAAACATTTAGCAATTCTTCTTTGATTTGATATAAAATTTAGCAATGAAATAAATAAAACTCTCCATAATTATAAATAATCAAGAGTACAGGCTTTTAATATCATAGTAAACATATTTTTACAATCAAAATAAGGTATAAAAATATATTCTAACCTTCATTGAACATTCTTCATATTGAATGTCTTCTAAAAAAAATTTTCAAGTTTCTTACTAAACATATTTAAGGTAAAAGACATTTTTTGATAATAACATTCTAACAAATAATTTGCTTAAGAAATTTACACTACTCTAAACTAACACTTCTTTGATTGCTTTAATAAATTCCTTATTATCACCAAGAAACTCTAAATAGTAGCATGCTTCTAAAAAATTCTTGTGCAAAATTATGTTTATTATAAATACATCATTCTATGATGTTAAACCTCTGACCTTAGTGAGCAACATTCTTAAATAATATCTTTCACCACTGCACAATGGCATATAATGTAATTTACTAGTTGTAAATTTGCATTTTCATACTTTAACATTGTACACGAATTTTAATGCGAATTTATTATAAGTTTGTTCTCTTGCCTTAAGATATAATTTATTTGCTTTAATCTAAGTAAGGAACATGCTATGTGCAATTAAAGCCTTCTTCATTATAGTATCAATGTCAATACCATCTTTATTGTATACATATTTCTCATTTGAAAGATGAAAGTTTGGTCTTTCCATAGGGAGCCATTTGTAATGGATATCATAACTAAAAATTTGTTAACTAACAAGGAAAAACATACAATAATTAAGATAAGTATAGATCTTATTCGCTTATTATTTGGATAAATAGTTGCACTAGCTTAATTATGACCTTTATTAATATATTTGAAGAGATATTTGATAGATCTTAGTTGGATGCATGCTTCAATATCAATATATACTTGATATTTTATTAGAAAATGAGGATTGTAAGGAATGATAAATTGATTGTGAAGAGAAATTCCATTCTTAATTATTGTTTTGCTATCATTTTTTTTTATTAAATTAGATACTCATCTTCATCAATAATTATGAAATGAACAAATTTTTTTAGAGAGAACTTTGAGCACCTTTTATCCTTCCTGCATGGAGATTTTAAATTAGTATGATGACAAGGAACATGTATCATGGGATTCATAACTATATTATATAAATGTAGTTATTTTTTCTTTATTATCTATTTCTGTAAAAATAATTCCATCAACACTAGCAGGTGAGAAAATTTTATGTTTTGACTTCAAAAACATAAGGATGTGAACATAGGGTGGCCTTTTTCCTTGAAACTTGATCATTTGAACAACTGATTAAATAAAATTTAAAAGATTAGTATAGTTAGTTTTGTATAAAAGCTAAATTAGAAAGTAAGATCTTAAACTAAAATGATGACTTTATACTTAATATATTCATAATAACTTATACATACTTTATATTTTCTAAAGAAAACTTCCTATTTTAAATCTCTCATAAGATAGTTGAGCTTAATGTTGAAAACTCTAAAGAGTAATTAGGGTTAATCTTGTGGGCATAATCCTTGCTTTCTCATCAATTCAAGTAATTTTTAGATAGTTTAGATTACATGTGAAAGTTATAAATAAATTTGGAAATCATGCCTAATTACAAATTATCATTACATCATGGTAGTTTTGCATTGTGTACCTTGGGCCCTCCTGTTAATGTGAATATGAAAGGTAAGATTATACATTTTCCATATCAATATCTCTCATGTTCACTTCTAAGCATTATGTCTTCCAAACCCCATTATAATTCAACTCTTAACTACTTTTGATTATATCTAATGAAAGATAATTATTATGATTCAATCATTATATGAACATTAACAATATATTGTTGCAATAGATGCCTTAATAATAAAAGAATAGAAAACTAATTATGCTTTAATTGAAATATAAAGGTAAAGTATTCCCTTACTAAAATATTGTGCTTTATTTTTATATTAATACTAAGGATATCAATGTGATTAATTTTATTAAAGTAGTCATCTTTCCCTACTACAAACAAAAATAAATATCATAGTGGAAGATAGAAAAGGTAAAGTTCATCAACATATTGCAAAACACCACGATGTATTTCAATTATAATATCCCTATCTTCATTTAAATCCTTAATGTTATTAGCAATAAATATTGTCAAATTTGATGAAGAGGGTAAGTTTTGCGTGCCTGAATCCAATCATTTGTTTCTTATTATCCTTAATTTCAACTATGCTTGTATGTGTCCAACATTTATTAAGATTTTCACAACTTTAGCATTAATAGAATTATTACAATAATTAGTTTTAAAAGATAAGTAATCATCACAATTATTAAAAATCTCCCATAAAATATTTAATATAATAAAATATGAATTTAAATATAATTTATTAATAATTTAAAAACTTATGTAATAGCATTAATTCTATTTTGAATTTCATTATTGATGCCATAAACATAAAGTTATGCAAATTTAGATACTATTCCAACAAGAGGTAGAAAACTTCTAATTAAGTGATGATTTTAACCATTTAACCTATATATTATCTAATAGCCAAAGTTTTGGGCTATCAGTATTTTTCAACCTATAAATCTATCCATGCGAATTACTTTCACACATCACATTTATCAATGTTAAGGCATTTTACTTCCTCTTTTGCATGCATGTAACTCCCATTCACAAGCTAGGCGTTCAACTTCGTTAAGCCTTTTTATTTTTCTCGCTTTATTCTTTAAGTTTATCAACATTTTTTATGTTCAAAGAATTAGCTTCTAGGGATTTTTTACATTTGCTTGCAATATGCCTATATTGAGAATTAATTCTTTATTAGGGTTTCTTCTTTTTCTTGCCTTATTTCAGTGCCAACAGGAGTAACAAGTGTTGATTCTATAGTGACATCTATAAAATCCCCTTTTTATTGATGTAGAATCCTCTTTTACTAAGAGGAGAAGCCTTGGTATTTGCCATTTTTACCTATTAGATACAATAAGGTTTATACCCTACTTTTACTTATCAAAATTAAATTTTTTATTTGCAATAAAGCTTCTCTACCTATCTATTTCCTATTTGCTTTTTTTCAATTTTACAAGTTTTATTATGCTCCTAGTTTTTATGTATATATACAATCATTCTACTTATAAAACACACATCATCCACTCCTAACTTTTAGACTACATTGCAAATATGACATAATTTGTAATGTTGTCTTATGTTAATGATTCGTTGAAGTAATAGGCATTCAAATTCACAATACAAGCTTATTCAATATTTTATTATCTATTTGTTTATTTTGATGTTATTATTTTTATATTAGCTATTTTGATTCCTATTTAGCCTATCAAATGTTTAATGGTTAGTAGAGCTAAAAGGTTTGTAAACATTTTCATTCAATAGTAGTGAGAGAATTATAAGGATGGCATTCAAATTGGATATGCTTTAACTAGTCCTAGAAGTTTGTGTGTAATTGAACCTTGGGATTAGTTACTCCTTGAATGATCCACTTAAAAGCCTTCCCTCTTGGTAAAAGACCAAAAAAATGAGTTTATAGCATAGGAACAGATTTAGGTTATTCATAACCACATGTATTAATACAAATTATAATTGTGTGTTTTCCACAACATCTAATGGAAAATGTTAGGATGAATGTTAAAGTTTTAGGTTATCATGTAGGTGATACATATAAAGAAGGTAAACTTTAATCCAAAGGATAGGACATGTGAACCACCCATGTCAATTTTACCTAGGTTGCTTACTTCAATTTCCATGCTCACTCTTATCCAACATTTGATTTGAGGCCATGGGATTTCTCGAATTTTTTTGCACCAATTGCCCAAAAATGTATGGCATATTAATTACTTCCTTACCAGGAGAAACTCATGCTACTATTTTGTAGGAAAAATAAGATATTCTTTCGCATTGATAAGCCTAATCCCTATTAAAGTGAAAATATATGGATAGCATCCAAATAAAAACAAAATGAATGAAAAAAGGAAATGACACAAAAACTCATACTTCTCCCAAATTTAATAGAAAATCTTTCTAGATTAGCAGGTATAACCTCTAAAAATACTTGAAGTGATTTCAACACATTTAGGACTTGAAAGTTCAAATGATACTGAGAAAAATAAAAAGGAAATAAAGTAACTAGGCTTTAGTAGTGATGTAAAAGAGGAATGGGGAAAGTTTGAACCAAAACCTCATCTTTCTTATATTCTACATCCAAAGATTAGCTTAAAGTAAAAGACATGTGACAAAACTTAAATCCAAATAATTAATGCTAAGCCTAACATAAATCAATTGTTAAAACTGATGTAGGTGATTGAAAGCTAAGTTATGATGGATTATTGCACTCCGAACTTAATTTGGAAAAATTAACTTTCATGCGTACAATGTATTGCTTGTTTGAAGTTTGTCACAAGATTCTATCCATAGGAATGTAATCCTTGGTTTACCAAAGAAAGTAAGTGTGGATACAACCAACTTCTTTGCCTATAAATTAAAAGTTGCAAAACATTCAATTTTAAAATGTCAACTATTAAATGATGTTGAATAATGTTACATCAAGTAGGAAAATCACCTTTTACATGACAGATAAATTTGTACATTTTAGTTAATTTTTATATTGAATGGTGTTAAACGATGTTACATCAAACAATTCATGTCCTGCAAGGTCAATATTTATGCTATTCTCCATGATTAACCTAAGACTATTTAATATATTAGGTGATAGGTTGGGAAATTTATGATCATTGGTGTGAAAAATACAAAGGAAGATACGAAATGAAAATTGTAAAAATAATCCTGATATGTTGAAATTGTAGAAATAATCCATTAGATTGCATTTATATAATTTTCATTGAACTTATACAACATGCTTGACTCTTGGTTATTCTTGCAGAGGTCACCTTTAAATTTCTAAGGTCTATTAGCTTATCTAAGGGAGCACTACAAGACCACCCAAGCTTATAACTAGAGACCCATAAGGTAAGACTGTAATTCTTCAAGCATTTCCATTACCTATTGACTAGGCAACCTTACTTGGCAAAACCACTTTTCTACATCATCAAACGCTTGTGCAAATTGTTTGCATTTCACTTTTTGCACATGTACTAGATATTACTGTTATACTTTAAGGAGATTTATGTTGGTTTTTCAAAATAAGTCTTTCTTTCTTCTTTTTTTTAATGTAAAAAATAATTGATATTAACATGGTGAAATTTTATTAATCATGTTTAGTGTCTCATTTTATATGAATGTTATTTTGTGTGAAATCTATACATTTTATGCTATATACCAAACAATAACCAAGATGAAGAGTCTAACTATCATGGCTTTTGTACATCTCATACTCCTAAAGTAACTTTGAAGTTAAAGGATTGTGCTCAATCACTTGAACAAAGAAAGCTTGCCTTATGAAAAGCAAGCAACAGATTAAGAAAAATGAAAGATACATAAAGATTTAGTAAAAAATCAAATATTATTACAAATCAAGATAAATCGACATAACGACATATAAATGTAAGTAAAATAGCAAGGAGAAAACATGATATTATACCATTGTTTTGTTGAAGAAATAAATGGAAGCAATGAAAACTATCCGTAATAAAGCATATGAAATATTATTTATTAATCTTTACTGGAAATTTCTATGCAGCCAAACATTGTCTATCATGATATACATTTATATAAAAGATAAGGATTAGCATTTATACATTAAATTCCATATAAATTAATATTATTTTTTATATATTTTTATAAATTTCATTTGTTATAAAAAATAAGGATTATTATTTATACATTATCTATAAAAGATAAGGATTATCATTTGTTCTAAATTTCTTTATTATCTATCATGATATACATTTATATAAAAGATAAGGATTAACATTTATATATTAAATTCCATATAATTAATGTTATTTTTTATATATTTTTCTAAATTTCATTTGTTATAGTATTTGATCATGTATGCATATGTCAAGATATAATAGCGATAATCAATTAATATAACATTACAATATTACAACAATTATATCAATTAGCAATGACTTAAAAAATATAATATCTTTTATTACTTAAGTTAAATACAATTATGAAAATTTTATAATTAGTCAAATAATTTAAATATAATGATAGATTTTAAATTAATCGCTTAAATACTTTATAATTTAAATTTTAAAATTTAAATTTATATTATAAATTATTATTAATTAAATTAAATTTAATTAATCTGTGCATTACATGGGTTAAAAGCTAGTCTAAATATATATATGGTATACCACCATTATTCATGGATTAATCAAGTTTTCCTCCAATTAAAGTGAAGGTAGATATCATATTATAACCACGAATGTTCTCCCTAATCATTCTCATTGTTGAAGAATCATCAAATACGAAGGTGGTCTATCTTGGTCTTTTAACTTTATTTTCCTTGTTGAGAAACACAAAGAAAAATAAAGATTTGATTGATTTTAAATCTTTTAAGTCATTCATCAAACCCTATTAGCACACCAAAATGTTTGCAAATACATTCAAAATCATTAATATTCAAATAACATGAAGAAATTAAACATGTTTGATATTAGTTAAGTAATAAATAAAAATTAATAGGTCATGTAAATTTAACAATTCAAAAAAAAAAAAGAAACATGTATCATAATTAGGTGATATTGAAACAAATTCATACTTACTAATCTCTTCAATATCATCATTTAAGTGACTGCCTACATTCCTTGCTTGTAAATGAGAGTTCATTATTGAATTATTCCATATCAATGCATTCCTGCCTAGATAGACGTGTTGAAATGTAAACTATTACATGATAAGAATTCATTTCAAAGGAAATTGTTGATGAAATATCCTTATGATATATTGCTTCCATTTTTATGGCAATGAGTACTCATATTTTTCCTAATGGGCTTAAATTGGATTAATAAATGTTAAGCAACATAATTTATATCACAGAGTGGTGATTTTCATTAGGACAAATTATAGAAATACATAATTTTTCAATATGGAATTAATACTAGTCTGAGTTATTGGAGTTTATAGCGTACTTGATGAATTCCTTAAATTTATTGAGTGTCAAACTAATCTGATTAGTATGTACAAATAAATATTCAAAAAAGAATCATCATTGCATATATTTTGAAGCAAACCTTTTACATTGTTTGGACTTCTAAACATGTATCTTTTGTAATATTTTCATTAATATATTTTCTTCTTTTATATCTTAAAATGCATGTAATTGTACAATGTTATGTACAAATAGCTTTAATATAGCATTTTGTAACAAAAATAATAAATTATTTTGAATATATTAATAAAATAAAATAAAGTAAAATTAGTAAATAAGTTATATCATTGCTTTGAATTTAACAAAATTGAAGAGGTGAATGTTGACTATAATTTGTTTCATTAAATAATAATGTTTTACTATACTAGATATATTAGGCTTCACATTGCTAACCTTCTTTGATAATTAAATTTATCAATTGTATTATAAAGATAGCAATTCAAGTTAGCAACTTATGTTCATGTCAAGTTAAGGTATGGTCTCAACTTATTTATATTAAACCTGAACATGATCAGTTTAATTATATGTATCAACATGACATAATATGACTTGTTTATTTATAGATCAACATGACCTGACTTGTTTAAATTAAAACATTCATAATATGCTTGCACAAGTTACAATATGATTTGTTTATATTAGTTTTTTATTTTTATTTATTTAATAAACTTTAAATATTTAAAAAAGTTACTTTTCATCTTATTTGAACAAAAATAATCTAAAAAAATAATTACAAAAAGTCAATTTTTATTTAATATCTTATGAAAATCTTCATTTATTTTTCTCTTATCTACCTCCTCTACTAGTTTAATTAAAAATTTTCATTTAATAAAGTTTGAAAACACATTCCATCCATATAGTCAAATTTTAATAAGAAATTTATTATTTAATTAAAGAAAAGGAACTCACCAAAGCAAAGAAAAAGCTAGACTACTATCATTGCTGCATCATCATTATTGTTTCATCATCATCATTGAAGGATGTGAGAGACAAGCTACCACATTAGGCTTTCTCTTTGTTACTTCTATTCTATTTTCTTCTTTGCATTTAGGCTTAAGTACTTTAGTTTATCTATTTGTTTTAATCTTCTAGAAACTATGACTTTTCATTTTAGTTTTTCAATATTTTTAGTTTTAAACATTTAATTTTTATTTCACTTTTCATTTTTAATTTTTTTATCTTTAAATTTTTACTTTAAAATAAAATATTTTAGGGTATTTTTCTTTAAATAGGTTTAGTTTAAATTTTTAAAGGTTTTATTATATATAAATTAATAATTGATAATCTTATATATTATATAATTTATTATTATAAGTCATGTGAGTCAGGTTGACTTGATTAATAATTTGCATAACTTAAACAGATTAAGATATGTTATGCAATTGACGTAAACTCAACACAAAGTTTATTTGAGTTAGATGGGTTAATATGTTTATGACCCAAATCCAATTATGTATGACCTGAACTCGTATAACTCGTATCATGTCATGTTAAAAATTACTACCCTTATTATCTTGTAGAATCTAATGTGACTAAAGTAAGAGAATCAACATTTTTCTCTTGGCTTCACATCATTTGCATTAACCTTGTCTCTTAGAAAACAGACAATTTATAACGTAAGATAAATTCATTAATAACATTAATTCTAATATTATATTCAAGTTATCTAAAACTATAATTAGTATGAAAGAAATCTACATGGTCAATTAGCTTTTTAACTCATAAATCACTTGTTAGTAATTGATAATTTGAATGTATATTAATTTTACTTATGCAGTAATTAATATTTTGACTATTAGATCATATTTAGTCATATTGCCTATACAAGTGATTTTGTTTTGACTATGATAAAGTTTTGAACTTATATAATAATTTGCATCGACGGAAATTGTCAAAACAAAATCATTTGTATAAGTAATATGACTAAATATGATCTAACAGTCAAACATGATTAAGCATATATTATATATTCCCCAAACATCATTTCTTTATGTAAAAATGAACCTTCATATTACCTTCTTGATTTGAGGATCATTAAAGTAAACACAATATTATGGTAAATTTCTCATATAATCAAAACTTTATGATAGTTACAAGAATTAATTAAAACTAATAAACTATTTAATAAGTGGAAATAATGTCATGTATAATACCTTTGCAAAATTTATGCAAAACATACTAAAAATTAATCAAATATGAGACATAATTTGAATTTGTATTAATAAATCATTTTACTTGGAGACCATTCCATTATTGTCATGAGTTTGTTTAAAAATCCAACTATAATCTTAGATTATATATTTAATCATTAAAAAAATTATCATTCTTTTAATACAAGCGTACATGAAAGATTACATTTTTAATGCCTATGTATTTCTCCTATTCTTTATTAATAAAGAAAAATTAATACCCTCAAGGATAAAGACATAAATATAGCTATGATAAATTTAAAAAAAAAACCATGAGAAAAGATTTTCTCCAGTTATAAATAAGCAACTTTATATAGGTACTATGCAAAAGATGGCTTGGCTTCCAATCACTAAACAAACACCCTTGTCTAAATGAAATGCTATTAAATCAACCATTGTTATTGATTTTGTTTTAGGGCCATTTTCTCTTAATTTATTTTCATGATTCATACTTCTCTTGCATAATGACCATTCACATGCAATATATGTCCACCTTAAGAAATAAAAAGGTTTAACCCTAAAAAAGAATTAATGCATTATAAAATATAAATAAAAGAGCTTCAATTAATAATAGAACTAATACTTAAGTAGTTTTTAAAGAGACTTATTAAGTGCTACTTAGACGTTTGAATGTTTAAACACCACTACAACCCAATTAATTCATTCAACTCACAATAACCCTTACAAAATCAATAGCTAATATGCAATGCCAAAAAAAATTATTTCTTCTCTCAATAACCTTGTCACATTAGTCTTATTTCAGCAAGACACAATGCAAGAAGCTAGTTAAAGTGTAAGAAGATTTATCTGAACTTATATATATGACAAAAATAAGGTGATTTTAATGACTAGATTTAATACAATATGGTATACATGAACAAATCATGACATTCAAATAAGAAATAGGGTAAAATGTAATATATGAAGTTGGAAGAAAATTTTCCCACATCTATAACTCTCAAATAAAGTGTAACTTGACCATGTTGTTTTAATTGAAATAATACATTGCAAAAATTGTTCAAAATTAATAAATATATATGATATTAAAAGAATCACATCAAAATCAGACGAGCACGTACTACACAGTAATATAATTATCATGCTTAATCAAAGCTAGACATGCAATAAGTCTATATTTAAAAGTCTATAAAAGTAAACAATTTAACTGAGAAAGTTAATACAATCTAGCACAACAGTTGACACAAATTTCAATCTAAAAAAAAATACCAACAAATGTATACAAAATGAAAGAATTAGATAAATACCTTTTGCATTCTCATGAATTACACCATTCATTATAAAGACTAAGAAAGGAAACATATAAGAAAGTATTGAATAATTAATTAGGATCAATGAAGAATTTTACTCACAAGTATCCTCTTAAAAGACTAAACATCATCGTTTCCAAGATGATTAAGTAGACTTTCATCCTTTACAAACTTTGAGTTAGTGAGTTATTGTCACAATCCAATTTTAAGGTATTGTTACTACTATAAAGATATCTAATTAATGTAGATCTACTAACTAAATACCTTTACAAGCCTTAATGCCTTATGACTTTCTCACCATTTCTACTTTTATGCATATAGTAGGAGTATTATTAGTATATGAAATATGATACTATTAGTATATACACAACGCTCTAAGAAGGAGTACTCTTTGACATATAAACTAAACAATCTCATGAACTTTTCTTTTGGCATGCCTTTACAGAGTAGGAGAAAGGTTCAGTACATAGGTCAATTTACCCTATCGAGATTGCAATCAATATTTACAAAAGAAATAATACACAAGAGTGTGAGTAATAAAAATTACTCGGTAAATGGCTACTTCTCTCTTTTTTTAAGAGTTTTTGCTAATAATAATTTAAATATATATTGATATATTCAAATATTCATAACATAATAAATTCTTAATAATATTTTCCTTAAAATAATATTTGTTCAAATTATTAAGTTAAATGGCTATAGTTAGTATTGAGGTTTTTCCCTTTACAACTTTGGTTTTGCCTTATACCTTTCCTTCTAGAAATAAGTCACGTAAATAATAAATATTTTCCCATACACAACAAATAAGAATTAAGTCATCATAGGTATCAACCAAGATGGGACACCATAGGCATCAACCACATTGGGATACCATAAGCATCAACCATATTGGGACACAATAGGCATCAATCATACATTTTATTATCACATATCACAAGTCTGGTTAAAATATCGACTTAGCCATAAGTTTTTCATTAATTATTTTAACAAAAAATGTTGCATATGATATTTCAAGATTAAAAGCTATTTGAATAACAAGTGTATCTTATTAATTCAAAACATACTTCATAAATCCAAAAGCCTTATTAGGCCATAAAAAGGGTATTCATAAGTAAATCTCATTTTCACTACTTAAACTCATTCTAACTTTTATAAAAAATTTATCTAAGGCCCTTGACATCTTATCAACCCATTATGAATCATCAAAGGTTAATTATCTTATACCATTATAGTTCTCTGGTACTATTCATACAGAAGTAAAAGCACATTCTCAAAATAGGGCCAACATGAAGTGTCATATAATGGAAGGGCCTTTTTAATATTCAAATCATTTCCATAAATTACCAAATTTTAATATAGCATCCTAAATAATGAATAGCTCAATTGTTGTATAACTAATTTCGTGAGTCTTAGCATGCACCAAAAGCATGAACTTAAAGCTAAGATATTTGTACAACACTGGAGCTATCATAACAAATTTATCATTTGGACAGTCAAATTAACTCTGATTGCCACCAATTTTTAACACAAATTTTCTAACATCCTCAATAACATATCCCAGGAGTTTCATAATTTTCTTAATTATGTGATAGATCAAATAATTGAAAACCCGAGACTACACTCATAGGGTCCAGAATTAGGACTGCACCAGAGCACTTGAAATAGGAAATTTTGTTGGATAACTAAATAAACTTTAAATATCACCAAAATTAGGTTGTGATAGTTATGCCTTTAAATCATTAAAAGAAAATTCTATAAAAACTTATTAAGTTTCTTAAATGACATCTGCAAAAATAATATAATCATATGAATTAAGATATATTTGTACAAAACCTTGATTAATTAAAGAAAAATTCTAAAAATAAGAACATAAAAAAGAATGTTTCATATTATTGATTATAATTCTTTCTGAATTAGAAATTAGAAAATGCAAATATGTAAATAACATAGAAGCATATGTCTCATTTTATCCTATCCATCTTTTTCAAGCAAAAGGCACCATTGTTAGTTTAATCTATCCCTCACCTCAAACACAAAAGTTAACCTTTAGCTAGAAGGTAAAAAGCACCAGTCCTTACAAGAATAGTCAAGATTAAAGCATTACTTAAATATTGTTTAACCTTTCAAGTTAGACAATATAGTGTTTTACTCTTGTCCAATAGTGTGAGCATGTGAAATAAATATGTCATCTTGTGAATCCTTCATTCATTGTAGTAGGAAAGTAAAGAAAATGAACAATATTATAGGTATTAGTTATTTTTAATCTACTATTAAATTTTTCCAAATTATAGTTAATTCCTACCACTAGTAACCATGATAATTTAAGATTCAAAATCATACAAATGATAATAGTCCAATTACTTAACTTGAGATAATAAAAATTTAAGGAAACAAAATTCATACAAATAATATTACTTACAGAAACAACAGCTACCTAGAGCAAGAATTTTCACTTTCTCTACTAAAACATCCATAAAAGTAGAAGAAGTGAATGGTGCAAAAGAAAACTAAAGTCCACTAAACCAATTAAATAGTATCTTAATTAATCTATTGCCCATAACTAACACTTAGCAAATAAAAATCAATAGAAAAACCCACTAAGAAACAAAAGAAAGAAGAAAATAGCACAAGTAAAATATAAATTTTTTTAACAAATCTAGCAAAACTTGAAAAGTAATTTGTTTGAAACCAAAGTTCAATCTATAAAAACTTAGGTTAGTTAAATTGTATGGGTGACATTTCTTAGCTTAACATTAAAAATAGAAAAGTAAAAATACTTTCACAAATCTCAACAAAAAAAGAAAAAGCAAAAGAAAATAGCATAAATTCTTGTACTTTGAGGTACAATGGTTAAGCTATGCATATAACTTTGTTATTGTTAAAAACATGGGTTTTCAAAAATCCAAATTTTAATAAGAAAAGTTAAATGAAAGACTACTTTAAAAAAAAAAAGCATCATAAGGCTCCACTTAAGATTAGCTATATAATATCGGTATAATTTCCATTTAATAAATGACAAAATTAATCAATAACGAGTATTTAAATAGTAAGTAATTTCATAAATTATATTAATTTTTATCATTGTTCATGCAAGGGTGAATCCACTTAATTAAGTATTATTATTCTTCAATAGTAGTACACATAACTTAAACTTATCTTGTTGAATGGTTAGGAAGTGGAAAATTGATTGATTACCTTTCAAATCATACCAAGTTGCATTGCTTTAGTATTTGGTTAACAATGACTGTGCTTTTCACCTTTGTACTGAACCAAAGTTTAATTTAATTGATATATTTCTTTATGGCTTATATCTAATATCAGTATATGCTCTTCTCTACTTTAACTAATAATGAAAAACTATTTTCTTTTGAGTGCTTTTAACCTTTAATTTGCATAATAATTACATGTGGATTATTCAAAATTTATAGTAATTTACCATCACATCATTTGTCTTAATTAAACTTCAAGGAAGTAAAGTTTATAACTATTATAAATTACTAAATATAATATTGCATTCAATTATACAATATTAAATTATATGACAAGAGCTAGTATGAAAAGTTAAACATATTAGAGCTTTAGGTTATTTGGAAGTTTTCATTCAAGCCATCATTGATGAAAATTATAAATTTGCCTCCTCACTTTTTTATATATTCAATTTATTTATTCATAGCAACTTTTTCCATTCATTTATGTTTACAATCATTAAGAATTAGCAATATAAGCATAAGACCTGCAATTTTTCAATGAAATTAGAAAAGTATTTCCTTTTTACAATTTCAATGTTCTTTGCATATACTGATACTTCTCATAAGAAGACATAACAATTAACTCCTCACAAATATAATAACAATGCCAAGCATAACATTCCAAACAATGGTGAAGAAATATGTAGCATTCTTGCACAATTTGCTAATGTTATTTTCTTTAAATGCAACTTATTTGTAAATTTTTGTTACATGGAAATGGCTATAACTTGAGAACTTATTTGCTTAAATTTAAAAATCTTAATGAGATTCTTTCACTTATCTTACTTCTCTTGAAAATTGCAAAGTAAAACTTAAATATCTAACAAGTAATGCCAAAACTCTAACCTGTTAGAAATTATACTAATTTTTTCTATCAATGCAAAAACTTGAATTAACAATTCAAATTTTAACACATTCTTTTTAAAATGATATATAAGTCTATGCCTAATTTTTTGTGACTACTCTATTTTATAATAAAACACAATATTTAATATTTAATTTTACTCTTGATATTCCATAAACTAATGTTTATAGGAAATGTAGTTTAAACATATGTCGTTTTAAATCCTTTCCAAGTAAAAGCTAAATTAAAAAACTTTACATAAACTTAGTCATAACAGTTGTGTCACTTACTTATTATTCTTATACATAAGCTCCTACTTTACTTTCAATATAAAGATAATACCTAGGAAAAACTAACACTTTTATTACTGATTAAACCTAACTACTCTAGCTTAATCTTCTTTGAGATCTTGATGCATGATATCTTAGAGGTTAACATCTACACTATTATAGGATTATTATCCTCATTATATGAGCCATTGCATTTTTAGGGTGTGAAATTCCTAAAAGAAGACATTTCTAATTCAATTAGTGGCATAGCTTGTACATTGACCTGCAAATGTGAAAAGCTAATTTTATGATATAAATTTGTTTAAATGTCAACAATAGGTAGAAAATGCAAAAACACTCACATTCTTACTTTCAATGACCATGAAATTTTGAGATTTCAGAAAATAACTTGAACTTACTTCAAAGGTAAAATTCTAAGTTACAATCAAATAATATGTAAGATATTTTTTCAATAATTCATGTTTTATTCCTTAGCATTTAATAAAGTGTACAACAAAATACTATAGCATTAATTGAATTCCATGTGACAAATTTACTATAACAACAAAATAATTATATTGGTAATTAAACATAATACTAATTGTAATTGCTTCAATGAATCTACTATCACATAATTTATATATGGTTTATGGCTAAATTTTAAATATTCCATAAGTTCAAACTTATTACCCTTAATTAAAAAAATGACCTTGTAAGCATCTTCTTCCCAATTGTAGTTCTTGTCTCTAATATTGTAGTTAGAGATTTCAACACTAAACAATTAATTTTCCTTAGGAAATTTAAATTCATCATTTTGTAACAATAATATTTAATATCAATATAATTCGTACTATGCAAAATGAGTATATTTCTAACTTTTTTTATAAATAAATTACCTTTATTAATATTTTCCTCACTTGACTACATCTTTTTTAGTAAATTTAATAAATTTATGATTAAACATGACAAAAGAAGCAAGTCCACTTTGATCCATCATCATAACTTGAACTATAAATTTATTATTAAATTAATAGATAAATTTCTTTCAACATACAAATTAAAAATAAAATCATATAATTTATTATCAAGTCCATTATTTTGGAATACTAAAAGCAAGAATGTTGTTGCACTAGTACCAAAATTCTCAATCCCTAAAAAGTTTCACTTTCTTCTTGTAAAAAGTGCAAGTATCCTAAAACCAATTGTAATTACTTTGAATGTTATAGATAGTTGCCTCAACAAAACATTTGCAAGCCTATAACAATATTTCAAATTTTTAGAAACAATATTATTAAACTAAAGCTTCAATAGTATAGTGTTTCCTTTTATAAATTAAATACTTAACAAGATAGTATTTCAATATCAGTATAATTAATAATTAATATGACACATACATCTTTAGTATTCCTAATTTCAACTTAAATTATTTTGTTCCCAAATAAAATAAACTTAGTGTTGAATGAGTTTTTAGTTCCAAATGTAATTTGGATAATGCTTGTATGTACAAAATAATATTTTACAAAGCAATAATAGGTATATTATAAATTTGTCAATAAAAATCAAAGCTTATTAAAGATAAATTTCAACTTATGTGTCAACTAAATAAAAATACCTTTGTTTGAATTGCTTTACTTCAAGATTAGGTGGGTGAAACATCACCTTGTAGCATTCATAAAATTAATTAATATAATGAAATCTACAATAAAAAATTAATAAAATAACTTTTTAATTCTAACAAAGTAACAACTATCAATAATTTTACATTACTAAAAACAAATTAAAAGAAGTAAAATATTCACGAGTGAGTCTTCTTCCTTTAGTTATGTGAGTCTTCTTTCTTTAATTAGTTGCATAATAACAATTATTCCACCTTTTGTTGTCACTGTAATTTGATTTACAACTTCATCAATCAATTCACCTTATGAAGCATAACTTAATTGTTTCTCGCTATTAATTAAAAAATGATTATAATAAATAATCCTGCAATTCAATACAATCTAATACAAATCTTTCATCTTATAAAACTATTTGCATATTCCTCTTACTATTGTTTTTACCAACACCTTTTTGAATAGGTTACCAATTTACCAATTACATCTGTCAAGCAAATTTTACTAGTTATTGTCAATATGTAATAAGAATGATTTCATTTTACAAATTCACATAAAAATTTAATTTAAAAACTTAAACTAACTAAAGAGATATTCCTTTAACATCCTCTCCAATAACACACCTTCAAAGCACACAAATTTAAAGCAAATGAGAGAGATTTGAGCTTTATATAGTATTATATTAGCGCTTTAGTTGAAATTAGTTTTATATTAATGGTAAGTGACCTCATATGATCTATCATTTAAATTCACATGAAAATTTTGAATGATATGGAGTCACCTTTAGCAAGAATAAGCTTATACCTATTGCTTAAAGATTTTCTAGATAAAGGCTTGAGTTTTGTTTTTCTATATACATCATCTCATTAAATTATATTATTCATAACACAAAACTATAGCAAAATAAGTGCACAAAAATAATGGGATAAAGATCACCATCACTATTCATTAAATCTATGAAAGCAAATTAAATTAACTAATAACATAATTGTTAACAAAAATTAGTACTAATATAATAATTCAATAATTCATAATTTTATTCATAAATCAACATTAAACCCCTTTATTCAATACTGTAGTCAAAATTTATATTTCTAGCGAAGGTTTTTTTTTATGAAGTTATTGATTACCTTTTCATCTAAAAGAACCATATCAAAAGCAAAAACCTCCTATGAATATTTTAACACTAACATATACCATATTCATACAACTTACTTTAATCCTTAAAGTTTTATCACTTTTATGAGAAAGTTTTCTAATGAAAGTGTAATTTTGAGCCTTTGTAGTAGAACTACAAAAAGTAAAGTACAATTATATTCATGCATAGCATATAATGATATAGTTTATTAAAACTTATACTTTGCAATTAAACACTAAATAATACTGCCTAACAAATTACTTTGCATAATTTGCAAGTGGCCTGTATGCACTAATATATAAACATATATGTAAATTACAACCTAAATAAAGTCATATATATTTACAAAATATTACATTAGACAAAACTACCAAATACATGAAATTGAAGTTTATTTGCTATTGTGGTTTATGAAAATATTAATTTTTAGTAGATTAATAAGTTAAATGTTACTGATCCTTGAAAAAAGTAGCAAATGTGTTAACAGTAGAGAAATAAATTCAATTGTAGATATAGAAAGTCAATAGGAGAAAAAGGAATTATATGCATTAATAGATTGAAATTTTTAAGAAATTTTCCTTGATAACATTTTCCTTAAAAAAACATAAAAGAATAAAAATGAAAAACATGTAGGAAGAGAATGTTATAAAAATTAGTTGATAAGGACAATATAAGGAAGTTATATTTCAAACCTTTCTTTATGTACAATGTTAAAAAATTAATCAATGTAGAACTCTCTCTTCCAACTTGAGCAATGAGATATGATAATGCTTTAATAGAGGTTTAAATTATTTTTTATTACCTTGAAATGGTAAAATTGAAGGTAAAAGAGAAAATAGATAATGCTAAACTTCAAGATCAAGAAAATCAAACCTTTGATGAAAATCTAACTTTGGCTACAATCTAACTTTTGTAACTTTTAATTGATCTTTCCACTCTTACACATTATGAAGTATAAGAAAATATAACTTTTACAACTTTATAATGTAAGAATATAAGCAAATAATATAGATCCAAAATCAAGAAAAATAAAAGCATGATGTTCAAAAGTATAAAGTCAAATTCAAATTATAATCAAATTCTAAATCCATTGAATAAGGAGCAAATTAAAATGTGTGAAAAATGGCTAGATTGCTAATTATGAACACCATCATATATGAATTTTTCTTCAATATGGTGTATGCATATGTTTTTATAACACTACTATAGAATTACTCTTTAATGTCAATTGTTTTAGCTATTTGATGTTAGTTATTACTCGATGTGTATATATATAAAAGAGTCATTGTATATCTAGTATATTCACGTTAATTTCAAAATTGACATAATAATTAATAACAAACCAATATGGAATACAAACTATAACATTAGTTTGAAAATTGATGTTCTTTCATAACATAATTTTCACATACAACATTAATTATGTTAAATAACCAATGGAATATCTCCAAAATGGATGTTAGGCTTTTATAATACCTACCATTATTTACTAATTTTTTTATTCTAGCATATATACTTGTACTCCACTATATCCGAAGTAATATCTAAACATAATTACAAAATTTAGCAACCAAATTATTATACATGCAGTATTATTACATTAACAGAATTGAAGAACTATCTCAATATTTTGTGGACAAAAATAATATCACAAAATACAATAAATGCCTAAGGAAACAATTTCATACATAAAATCATCCTAAGGAATTGAAGACATATGTACATGTTGCAAAAATTAGGTTAATACTTTTAAATGTTAAAGGAAGAAGTTATATTGTATTGCAATAACATGGTTATTGACAGAAATCTTAGTAATGATTCTTTTAAAGATAAATTTATTAACTAGCTTATGCCTTTAAACTTTAGTGGTATGATAAGTTATTTATTGAATTAAGGAGCATCATTCTCATCATTGCATATTGAGACGATTGGGTTACATGTAAAACTTACATTTTATTAGAAAATTAGAATATATACATATGTATTAGAAACTAATTAATAATTTAGAAATGTTATCTATTATATATATAATGTAGGTATGAGAAATATAAATACAATTACTCTGAATTTCCTAACATATCTACAATAATATTCAACTCGTATCCTCTCAACATAAATATCTTGTACTTAAAACTCCTCCACTTCACCTTTGTTGCCCATTGGAGGTATTCACATAAAGAAATAAGAAGTCTCTTTAATATCATCCCTTAAGTTTTCTTCATCCCCATCACTAATAATTTATTTTTTTTCTTAGTAGAGTTATACACCACTTATGATCAAACGTATATGTAATAAAGAAAGCCTATTTTGCTTAGGATGTCATTATAAATGGCTCCCCCTTATAACCTTCCTTCTTAAGATTCATTAACATAAATCCTAACCTATTGATCTAGATGTCATTCTTATTTTTAACATATTTATCTTAAAATACAAGCACCCAAAACATAATGTAGTTAAGCTTCCAAATGTCTTCAATGACCCTTACAATATGACATATTGATATAAACAAGGTTTCTATTTTTAGAATTGGTCACATGTATGGCTTGTGCCACTAAAATAACCTTACTATCCTACATAATGCTCTTATTATCTTGGCCTTTTGTATAGAAAGAATACCCATTAATGTTATATCCACAATAAGAGATAACCTCCATTCATGACCTTTATACTAGTTATTTGATGGTCTCAAAAAAAACATATGATCCTTGAGCTATCCAATAATAAACTTAGCTCTAGAACTAATTAATGAATAATTGATCATGTCTAGCTCAGATCCATTGATCATTCATTCTATAATGTTATCCCTTTATGATTATCTATGTATTGTTAAACTTCATCACTATTATACAAGATATAAAGATAGGCCTACATACAAGAACCATAGCTTATGCATGCCTTACCACTCAAGTACCTAACGTGCCTCTACCTATAATTCTACCTTTATGACATGACTTTGGAACTCTGATAATATGACATCTGAAAACTAAAGGCCATGATCGGTGCATGATCCTAAGGGAAAAACATAGCTATATAGGTCATGCAAGCCTAAAATATCATAGGACAACTTGTAACTTGTTTCAAATTCAAAAACGCATATAGCCATTACACATTTACTTATTTTTTTCATATATACATTATCCCACATAGACTTTCTTATTCTTTAACATTTAACTATTAATCCATATATTAACAAAATATTCATATCATTTTGTAATTAGATAATCCTTCATAATTTATAAAAAATATATATTTATGTATATTAAAAGAAGCATGCCTTACCTATTAGTTAAATAGAGCACATCTAAGAATATTTAAACTTTTAAAATATACAAAAGTTTCACATCAAACTCACATAAACAAAGTGTGAGACTCACCACAAAAAAATGCTCCTTTCTTTCTAAAGAGCTATAAATAACAAACTTGAAGCTAAATCCTTATCTGAAAAATATTACAACAAATGGAGTAAGTCATTGACTTAGTAAGTAGAAAATATGAATCCCAACAAAAATAGAACAAGCTGAAGCATGAGTTTTTCCTTAGAAAGAAAATAAATAAATAAGCTTTTCGATTCAAATTGATATCATAACAATTATACAATCATATTCGATAATATATTAGTTAGAATATTTACTAAAAGTAGAATACAAAAGCATCAGTTTCAAGATAAAAAAGTAAATAGTAGGCTCTTTAAACATAACATCGGAAATTATCATAAACATAGATTTATAGTAAAATATCAATACAATATGTATATGATAAATAAATAATCAAAATAAAAAATTATTAAATTTAAACCTATAACAAAAATATAAAGTTTATCTTTATTTTTCTATATCAAAAATACACTTTTAGGATGGCATGTTTCCAATCATGGATAACAAATATAAGCATTCCACTCTTGAAGTAACAATCTCAAGAAAGCTTCAGCTCTAAGGTAACCCATTAAGCTACCAAAAATCAATCCACATATTTTGGCCAACACACAAGATTAGCAACTCTCTTATTAATTGGGGTTCGAACTAAAGTACACTAAAGCTAACGTCATCACTACCATTAGCTATAGTTCCTAACTAGTCTCCTCCCAAAACAAGTTTATAAAAATAATAGAACACTATACATATAAGTAGCAATTATAGAAAAAAATCATTGGTAAATAAATAGTTTCATATATCAATAGTTTAAATCAATTTCAATCAATACTCTTTTTAACTATGAATAACTCATCAAGGTTTCCAATGTTGGTAATCAACATTTCCAATATTAAATTATTTCAAACTCATTAAATAATTAATTTTAGAAGCATAAATGAAAAATCGATACATCTTCACTTCATTTACAATAACCTTTCAAAAAATATTATACAATAAATTTTCAACAACTCACCATTATAAAATAAATCATATAAATTAATTTTATCATCTTAGTGTCATTCTAATACTACTCTATATCACTATAACTCAAAAGAAAATTTTTAAGGTGTATGTCCCAAGAATACCTAGTGTTGTATCATATATATAGAATTAAAAAGCATAGAAAATAAAAATACTTAATAAATTAATAAAATTGATAATTCAAATATATAGAAAAAGTTAGAAAATATATAATAATGTGAAAATATACATTATCTACTCACAAAATAGCTAATATGTCCGGGTTCGATTCCTTCCTACTTCACGAATCACTGGTGCTACTAAGAAATATTCATTGACTTTGTATAAACAATCAAATAACAATTTAAATACAAATCAACACCAATTTTGCAACATTGAGTTCCTTATTACAAAATCATAAATTTCACATTCTAAGTATAACCTAAAAAATAAGTTAATATTTGCTACCCATTAATTAATTTAAGCCAATCTAACTCCTAAATAAGAGATGAAGCTTAGGATTACCTTATTGGGCAAAAGAAAGGATCATTTGGAGCTTGCTACCCTAAAATCCCCAAAAATGTCAAACCAATGAGAAAATCCCGAATAACAAAACAATAGCTAGAGATAGTGAGAAAGTGAAAGAAATGCCGGGGAATATGAAGAAAAAAAGGTGTCTCAAGTGGGTAGAAACCGAAAAGGAAGAAGAAGAAGAAAAGAAAAGCCAAAGGGAAAGGGTTTTCACGTTGTTTCAGGATATAATATTGCTATTTCAAGTAATGGGGCCGATTATAATAGGGTTTTCAGGGTCTATTTCAAGTAGAAGGGCTAATTGGGCTAATAATAAGGTTTTCAAGGTCTATTTATTAGGTTTAAGCTTGGGTCATTAAATCTAGATCACTATTTAGCATCTTATTTACATTTTACCATTTAAGTAAATATCCATTTACTTAAAACATAAATATAAATAAAGAAATACTCCCCATTTAGATTCAAGAAAAATAGCAAAAAAATTAAAACTTCAAATAATAAAAATCTAGATTTTAGGTTCCAATTCAAAATGTCAAATTTTGAAATTTTTAAAAAGTAGCGATTTCTCATAATGGTCATTTTAAGTTCCTAAAAATTCATTAATAATCACTTTTTGATGTAAAATTATAAGAAGAACTAATATTGGAATTTTTATTTTTTAAATAATATATATTTCATGTAACACTCTAATGGAAGTGCCTCAAACTTAGAAAAAAAATTTGAATTTTTATAGAATCAACTTTATTTATGGAACTAAGCTAAAAAATAGTATAAGTCAAGTTAAATTCTTTCAATAAGTTAGAAAAAAATGATTTAAGCCCATTTGAAATAATTCCAAGTTCATATCAAAGTTATCTAACCATATTTTATGCTATAACGATCCTATATTACCTATTAATGACGGGACTATTACAGATTGTATCTATATTTGATAGGTAGCCATTGTAGAACTCAACCACCTTTTTAGCAATATAGCCTTCATTAATGTATCTTTTCGATTAATGTTCATTCCACACATACCTTTTTTAGATTTTCATATATTGCTCAAAGGAGTACATCCACCTCAAGTAAACTAACTTGCATAATTTTATCTCTTTCACTAACAAAACAATAAGATGTAGCATGATATCAAAAAAATAAAGGTAAAAAGTACATCTGTAGCTGACATAATGTAACCATAACTTATTTTTGCAAGTTATCTAACTTCTCAAGGCTAATAACCTTGCTAAATATTGAACTAAAGAAAAAATAAAATTTATTAATAGCATATCTAACATGCTTAAGTAAGATTGATTAAATAGCCTTTAATAGTAATTGCTACATCAAAATATAGTAATTATGAGACTTCAAGCTAATAAGCTTAAATATTTTATTGAGATAAGGCTTTTAATGTTTAAAGAATATCCTTATGGCACCTTAATATCAAGCAAACACTTATGGAAACTTGTCTTCTCCTTTTTGGATAAAATGTGGCAAGTTAGTGAAAGATATGTACGTTAACTTTTCTTTTTTATACTAGTTCTCTTTGAATGAACATTTCAATTGAGTCTAACTTAGTTTTGACTTCATCCTTAGTCTTTCCAAATACGTTTAACAATGTTTTAACAAGACTATCATAAATATTTTTCTCTACATGCATGACATCAATATTGTATATCACAAAAAACTTTTTTAATATTGAAGATTGAAGAATATGAACATCTTCTTCCATGAAGTATCATTACTTACAATCTTGTAAGGTTTTTCAAGAAGACATTGACATTTTGAGCTTGTTCATAAACTTGAAATACAAAATAACACCTAATAAAGCATTTAAAAACATCATTTAGTTATCAATAATAAAATAAATAACACTTCAAAAAATTTAATTACACTTGTTCATAAACTTAATCACTAGTTAAGAGAGTTAGAGACATTGCATCTTTTAATGACCTATTAAAAGCCTTTCTTATCCAGTGATATTAGTGACCATGGGGTAAAAATATCCAATAACTAAGATGCATCATTTTTTTCTCATGCTTTAGTTGAGAAGAATATATACAATTTTCATAAATAAGGCATACTCTATGCCTTTTAACATTGTAGCCAAACAAGTTATCACATGCTAGGAAGTAATTGATTATGCAAAAAAGCATGGCACATAAAATGAAAAACTCCTGACAATATGTATTAAAGATCGAGACACCTTCCCACATCATTTTTTAGTATTCAATAAGCGATTCTAAGAAGACATTAATGACATTTTCCAGTTCTTTTGGCCCTAAAATTAATGAGAACAACATGATTTACTTAGGTTCCATGCACAACCAAAAAGGTAGAATGGAAATCACTAACATAACAAGTAATGTGCTGTATTTGCTACTCATTTTATCATAAGAGTTTACGCCATCCATACAAGATGTAAGCCTAAGGTTTCTTTGCTTACTACCAAATGCAAGAAACAAATACATTAATTATCTACCATTGAGAAGAATAAACTAAATGTGGAAGGTTACCATTGAATGGTGTCCAATCTACTTGCTATGTTAAGTTCTTAACATCCTTTGCATTAGTAAGCATTCATTTAAACCTTAGTATTATTGGAAGATATCATAACACCTTAACTAGAGCTTTTTTACTATTAATGTCATTTTTCTTCCCTAGCTTGTAATGTGCCTTTAAAGCTTTATTCTTATTTTATCATAATATACAATTTAGGCAAGTATGTATCTTCTTATACTCCATAATAATTGAGCACATAATTTTCTTAATCTTATAAGTATAATTTAGTAGTCCCTGTAAAGCTCTCATTAATCAAACCACTTCTTGCCTTCTAGTTGAACAATCTCTACATAATAGATAATCGAGTACATTTGATACAAATCAGATACAAGGGCTTCACTCTATCACTAAACAAGTTATAAAAAAATGTGAGCATTAAAGAAATTATCCTTAACATCATGAACTATGTCCTTTAACTAGTTATTTGCTTTCACATCTATGCATCATTGTCATGAACTCTCTTGCCTTCATATGTATGAGTTGAACTAGAAAACTCACTTTTCCCATACTATATTTATCATGTATAGCCTTAATTAATGCATTTGAAAAATAAATATTGTCTTATCCTTACTAGATTAAGCATTCTAACACAAACACATTCCTTACAAAGATACTTAATGAAGTTGTTACTAATTTCCTCCTTTTTCTTTTTTACTATAGCAAATCTAATAAATTCATTAACCCTTTTAGCATATTCAAGGCTTAGACAATAAATAGACATCCATCTAAATCCACAATTACCTAATTTAAAACAAAAATGTAATAAATAAACAAAAAATCCACACATCAAAGAAAGCAAAAATATATGAATAATATGAAAGTTTAATGAAGTTGCTAAACAAGTATTAAGATCCAATCCATCAAAATCCTAAAAAGAGAAATCAAACACATAGAATCCAAACAAAACTAAAGATGTAAAGTCATAATATTTTATTGTTCTTCTTTATATTAAAAAAAAAGCATCGCAAATGCACCTCAATGTAGTGAAGAAAACTTTAGCATGCTAAGGGACAAACGAGAAAGTTAATGCAAGTTTTACTAAACTTATGTAGAAATATCTATCCTTATAGCATAATAAATCTTGATAGAAAGATCAAAGAACTTTATACTTTACTCTTTGACACCAAGTTAGAGATTACCATTTATTTAAACTCTTTTCCTCACATTCATGAATTATTTTAAAAGTAAAATAATATTGTTAGATATTTCATGTCATTTGTATACTAAAACCAATGTGGAATATCTCACATTTCATGTAAAAGTGTTAACAATTGAATATAATACATTAATTGATAAACAACTATCATTTTAAAAACTTTCCACATTTGTTTAATACAAATAACCAACATGATTTCATAGTTTTATTGCAAAATAATAAATGTCTGAATATAATAAATATAGTTTAATATATCAATTATTATAATAATCCAACATCAATTTCAAAAAAGAAACCTATGTAATTTATTTATTTTTTTACAACACATTAAAATATTTGAAGTCTTAGATGAATGTTTAAATTTTATCTCACTTTGTAAATGACATATATATTTTGTTGTTAACAAGATGTTCTATTATTCATACACTTACATATAAAATAAATCAATATATTAGAAATCTTTGAAACTTTAGATCAGATGATTATTTTTAAATGTTTTAAAGAAAAAGAAAGTTATTTTATAACTCAATATACATGGAAGTCATTATTAATTAAAAAACAAAAAGCTATCCAAACCTAGGAAATGAATGTAAATAATAGCAAATTGAAAGTAACTTGAAAAATATAAGAAAAAAGACAATGCAAAATTATGAAATTGCAATTATATTTATTTCCATAAATTTCTTTACATCATTACTTTGACAAAATACTATAAATAACTAACTTTTCATTACATATATATCATTATATCATTAACAAATATACTAAAACACTAATACAATAAACAACCAATTTTATATATATAGTGTATAATAGACATGATGGTTTGATAACTTAAATCATCATGCCTATTATACACTAAATGTATAACTCGGTGTATATACAATTAAAAGACTAATATAATAAATAATTAATTTTTTATGCTTGAGGGCTTTTAAGTTAAAAGGTTAATTATATGCTATATATATAACTTGTTGATGCTGAGAGAAATCAAGGTGGAAAGAGCCTATTGTCTTAACAATAACAAATACACTAATTTTTAATATGTTAATCACTACTAATTCTTTTTTGTCAAATATTAAATTATTAGTCTAAATAATACATTAGCTTATATTACTAATACTAGAGTTTCAAATAAATTTAATGATGGCCCATTTTCCATCTTGTAAAGTATGTTTGGAAATACTATAAATCTTATCAAAAGACTTGTCACTCCTTAAATAAGTCAAAAGAGATAAAGAAAAGGCAAGTTTTTCAATAAGATCTAGAATATTTCTAGATATGCTTTTTAAAATGACTGATGAGTTATCTTTGAAATTAGAATTAAACACTAGAATTAGATAATAAAGGCTAAGATATCACGTAAATGATTTAAATGGAGAGTGAAGGAAAATTTTTAAGCAATACAAGATATTGTACATTGGTCATTAACATATAATCGATGTCTTAAAAATGATTTTTTTCCATATTGAGTTTGTTAATATACCTTTTAAATGTTAGTTATTTGAAAAAAATGATATTGTAAATGAAAAAAAATCATAGTGTGGTGTGAATAACAAAATTGTTAAAATATAAATAATCTTTACAATTTTCAATAATACCATGAATACAAATAATTGGATGTAAATAACATTTAGATGTTGATTTTTACATAAAATCGACATCTAAAATACAAATGTTCTTTATATTTTTCAATAACATCATAAACAACAATCATTAATTGGCTATTTATATTCCTTTATAGATTAATTCATAAGTACAACAACATCTAAAATACAACTATTCTCTATAGTTTCCAATAACATCTTAAATATAATTAATTATTGATATTCCTTTAGACATGAATTTCACATGAAACCAATATCTAAAATATAAATTTTCTTTACAATTTCCAATAACATCATAAATACAAACATTAATTAACTATCAATATTCCTTTAACCATTGGTTTAATGCATAATTAACATCTAATATTCCACATCTATAATGTTTGGCTTTCCTTTAGATCTGGAGTATTTAAAACCTAACATGGTAAAGAAAAATAAATTTATTTCTAATTTTAACTTTGATTTTTATTAATAACCAATTTAATTTTTCTTATTTTTTTAATGGATTCAATGTGTTGTAAGTATAATTTTTCATAATGAAATCCCCTATACTTTAAATAATTCTATACAATAATTATACAATAAAGATTAAAGATAATAATAAGAAAAAATTAAATTCATTTAAAAGTAAGATTAAATGAAGACTTCAATTATAATAGGTCATTATAATCAAGAAAATCATAAATAAAAATACAAAACATTTTACACCTATATGTCTTCTATAAAGAAACTTACATAAAAGCTATACTTTAAAAAGATGATCCTTATTATAAATTTTCATCTACTAAAGAATGATGACTACTACTTAAAAATTCTTCAAATTTATAAAAGTATCTCATTCAAGACAATAATGCCCTTTACTATTTGAAAGCAGGAGACAATCGAGTTCTGGAAAGAATGCTTCCATAAAATTCAAAGCATTTCCAAAAAATGATGGAGTTATACTCAAATTTGGCATAGACATAAAAAAATGCAAACAAAATTTATAGGAACTAATAGTAATAATAAACATCAATTAATAATGAAAGCTTAATATCTTATGTATCACACTTTTTAAAGTTAGCAATTATTCATATAACTTTAGAGATTGGCTAAGACAAAACCAATTTATAAGTTGTAATGGATGTTAGTTGTAAATAATAACTGAGATGTTAAGTTTATTTTTTAAACAAACACTTCATCTCCTTTTAGCAAATCAAGTTTTATAATATCAACTGATTATGTTAACTAACGTGATAAGTTACACTTATTTTCTAAAATACCTTCACACCATTATATATGTCAATTTTCACTTTAACTAATATTGATATATCAATATTAAAGGACAAATCTGTAGTAGTGTATGTATATGTTTTCTTTGTGAAAAAAAATAAAAACACTCAAATTCAGTTCTATGTTATCTTTTTTTTTTAAAAAAAGAAAGATGGCTTATTTTAGTTGAGTACTTGTGAATGGCCCTTTCTTTAAGCCTTTTATATTTATGTAGCAAGCTATGGTTAATATATTGTTGTGGACATCTAATATTTTCCTGGAGTTACTTGTTAAATAGCAAAATCAAGAGGAAATAAACTTCTAGGATGTATGAATCTTGGTCATGCATGAAATATGATTTTATATATTCATGAAATTAGAAAGAAACTTTACTTTTAATACTACTACAAGAAGAAATCTATGTGTGATACAAACTAACTAATCTTGGCAAAGTAGTTAAATACTTTTAACTTCCTACTAACTTTTAAATCCCACACCCTGAAAGTGTAAAAAGAAAAAGAAATTATTATAGATCAATTACTATATTTTAAGCATTCTTTGTCTAGGCACGAAATAGTTACAATAATAAAAAATCATCACATAAAAAATTTTAATAGATCAATTAACATGTTTACACTAAATAACAAAACCAAAAAAAGTTTTAATAGATCTCAAAGAAGAATAAACAGAAGAATGAAAAAGTATGCATTATTCTTCAAACAACTTAAGAACAATACTAATTGTAAAGTATCATCACAAAGAAGAATGAAACATAAGATAGAGAAGCAAAATGCTTACTTTATAATTATTCTTAGCAAAAAGCAAAGCTTTCAATAATACAAACATATAAACAACTTTCACCAGCAAAAGCAACACACTGTTATCCTTAGTAACTCCAAAAGAGAGACAAAATACAAATAAAGAAAGATAGCCAAATAACAATTAGTGAGAAGGAGAGATAAATGTAAAAAAAAAAAGCCTATAAAACAAAGATTTATGAACTCAAAAATAAAAAGTTGCACAATGAAGTACATAATTGCATAGTTATGAGACTACAAAAATTGAAAGAGTACACAATATACAATTCAAATAAGAAATTCTAATTTGCATTTCTCATTTTATTATTAAAAATTATTAAATTAGCAACTAAAATTTTAATATTTAACATTTTAATATTGAAATTAACTAACAATAAAATATCTAATCAATATATGAAATATGTGCAAAAATACAATTATTTCATGTTTTTACTTTTGAAAAAACTAATCTATTTAAGGTTATGGTTTATAATGTCTTCAACAATGGAGTTAATTAAAGTGCTAAATGGAACAATGATCATGAGCCATCAATTTAAACTTAAGTATGAAAAATTCAAGCATAAAAATAAGGAATCTAAGCTATGAAAAGTTCAAGCAAAATTATAGAAATTAAAAATCTAAGCTTGTCACTATCCATTTAAGCAAATTTAGTAACATAAAGAAAATAATTGATTGATTATCAATTGCCTAACATCACTAAGCTATATCTTTTGAGTGAATCTTAAAATTTGAAACTCATTGAAAAAATAGGTAAAGTAAAGAAGAAAAAGAAGTAGAATAATAAAACTTTATCTAAACCTTTTTCTCTCAATTAAAGCTCAATTTACATGTAAATAATATCAAAAAATAAGCCATCAATAACATAGGTAAGAATGAAAGCTCAGCCAAGCAAAAATTAAGAAAATTACAAGTAGAGAGAGAAATCAAAAGTAGGAGCAAGTGAACAAATGTGAGAATACAAGCTCAACTAAGCGAAATTAATAAAGAGTAATGCAACTCAATATAATATAAGATACCATTTTTTGTATTATTAAACTTACAATCACATTAAAATATAACTTAGCTAAAGCAAGTGCAAGCATTAAGCAAATAAAGACAAATTTTCATGGTCAATGAGTCAAATAAACAAGACCTATTAGTAATACATGAAATTAAAACAAAGCTAAAGTAACCCAAATTTAGGGAAGAAATCGTGGCATAATAAATTGACTCGTAACAATAATTTACAATAAATAAGGAATTAATAGATACATAGATTAGTCAATCCTATCTTTTATTTTAACCTCCAAAATAATAATTAACATTAATAAGTGCTTAATTATTTTCAATTTTGTATTAGAAAAATAAATTAAAAAGTGTTAAAAGAAGATATTATCACATCTTAAAACACCATTAAAGAATCAAGAATTCAATTCTTAATAATTAATGGAATGAATATTAAATCAAACGAAGTAATAACTTCAAACTAGGATTATAATCAGTAAGTTGTTAACTATAGTGCTAATTGAACCAAATAATTTAGGTTCAATTTTTAAAATGCTATGCAAAAATCCAATAACTTATTTGATAAAAGGAAAAGGTAATTGATTTGAAGTTGAAAGTATAAAAAGTGCAATTAGTTGCAAATACAAAACAAATTTAAAGTCCTTGAAATAGGAAAAAAGATATAAAATGTTAAAATTATGTATAATGAATGCTTGATTTTTTAGTGGGTTTTAAAATGGTTAGTAAATTATTTTATTGGTGTGAATTTCCTTTTTCAACTTTTTTTACTTTATTTTTTCTCATGCAAAATTTAAAATAATTAAACATTTGTTGATATCAATTATTATTGTAGAAGCTAGAATAACTGAGATGATGGAATAAGTAATCATTATTTCAGTAGGGGGACATATAGCCACCCAAAGCTTAGATTCTCTTCTGAGCATGTAAATGTCAAGCCTAAGATTAAAATAAGTCACATGTGTTAAAAAAAGCCATATTTATATTATAATATTATCTAGCCAATTTATCTCGTCAAATGCCTAATTCAAATTTACAGTACAAATGTCACCTCCTTTATTAGCTATATACTAATATACTAATTTCGTTCAGACTGACCTTATAGTTTTTTTATTTGCTTATAGCAGTAATCCTTACTTGGGCTTATGTATTTCTTTTGTTAAAGAAAGATATATTATTGATTGTAATAGTTAAAATTGATTAATTGAATCCTAGTATAAGGAGATAAAATGCATGCAACTAATAATTCAGGATATATGGCATACCGATAAGTTAATTTGAAATTACAAGTAGGTAATTTGCACAAGATTTGTGATTTGAGGGAGCTTGTATAAACTTTACTTTTTTTAATGATATAAATAGTAACTCACTTAATTAACATATGAAAAATCTTGAGTTCAAGCCTTAAATATGATAGGTAGTAAAACTCTAGGGAAACATCATATATCACTACGCTACTAAGGCTCCAATGAACTTTCGACGATTTTACTTAAATTTATAAGCAATATATTATTATAATATTAATCATATAATAAAATTTTAAATTTAATTTATTATAAATATAAAGTTTTTTACATTATTAATAAAAAAATGACTTATCATTAAAAAATAATAGTTACAAATAATTTTGTTATTGAAATAATAAAATATTAATAAAATAATTTTTAAATTATATTAAGTAGTCAATTTTATTTCTAAATAATAGTCCATATTAATAATTTTATCTCTTTGTACAATATTCTGAGATGAAATTGCTTATTTGAATTATTATTCAAGGATAAAATTGTCATTTAATATAATTTAGAGAGTATTTTATCAATAATTTATCATTTCAAAAATTAAATTAGTAATCGTCTTCTTGGTTGACTCAATCACCATTATTGATAAAGACATTCATAATTCATTTACTTAGAAATGTTCAAAGAATATTAACATGACTTGGAATGATTTTAAATGCTCTTTCTTTTCTTGTACAATTTTTGTTATATTAAATAGATAAATACAGTACTTTTATGTTTAATGAAATTAAGAATTCTTTATGAAATTTTAGATCACATGGTTGACTAATGATGGTTAAACAATTTTTATTTGTGCATATGATTGTGGTTATAGTTGATGGCGAGTTCTCTACAAAGGATTTCTTAAGTGATAATAACCATTAAAGATTCATCAATAGCAAAGCTAATATCAATTCAAAATAATAATATATAAAAGTGTTCAAAATGATTTAATAATGTATTTGAAATGTAAAAAAAGAGGGGGATCCTTATCTTGGTCCAATAAATTTTTTACAGATTTCTTTTTCTGATTGGTTGAAATGTTCTAGAATAAGGATAAATCAATCTTTGCACAATCCTTTGCACCTAGGTTGATTCCACAATTTAAACCAATTAATTGATCCCTCAATTGATTAAACAACTTGCTATTATTGTTCTTAAGCGCTAACCAACTTTACATATCTTTTGTTAAGTTAATTGATCTTTAGTTTTAAGGCCAAGATGCCCTAGGCTTGATAACAGTTGACCAAATATAAAAATATTCATCACTTTAATTATTTGTAATGTGATTTATAATATATAAATATATATATATATCTTCTTTTTTCAAATAGAATAGAAAGAAACATATCAAAAAAATTTAAGTTTTCTTAATTAAAAATATATTCTTTTTAATAATTAGACTTGTTGAATAACCTAATTAAGACCATAAATTATAAATTGTAATATACATTTCTTTTCTATTAATACATAACATAATTCATTATAGATACCTTAGAACTTAGAATATGATTTCATTAGATGATGAAATGTAGCACTGAATGTGGATGTTTCAAGGGGTAACTTTGCAGACAAGATATGCATTTTTTTTGCCTAACTTGTTACATATTTCAATAAAAATATGGTGCTATTTTATTAAGGTAGATTATATCTTCTATTTATAATAAAATAAGAATATAAATTTTATCCACTATCAATGTAAATCAATTTTATATTATCATCCATTTATATATTGTTATATCATTAAAAATCTATTAAAAATTTTTACTATCAATAAAAATTCATAGTTGATATTAATTTTTTAATGAGATATCATATTTTTATTTACTAATAGTATAAAATGTTTTACACTAATAGTATGTTAAATTTAAACTCATAAAATAATAACAATATTTATTACATCTAGGCCTAAGTTTAATTGAAATTTGGACAACTGTTGCTGCATGGTGCACACTTTATCTAATGGTAATGCAAATATTTGTGTTATTTTTTTTAATAGTAGGAGTGATAATTCATTTACATATAAACAAAATATTAGGTTCAAACTCTAAACATAACAAGGAGCAAAGCCTTTGAGATAATATCAAATGCCATTGCATCATTAATATTATATTTGGTATGATGGAATGGAATGACCATTTCATAACTATCTTATATATGATTAGGAATGGAATGGAGAATCCATTCCGTATCATTGACTCATTTTTTTGCCATTCCGTATTTAAATTTGATATAATAAAAATTGTAAGAATGGAATGGCAAAAAAATGAGTCAATGATAATAATATCCTTAAAAATAAAAAATAAAAAATTAAAATTATATTTATATGAAAAATGATATTATTATTTATTTATAATTAAATATGTATATAATTTGTAGTCAAATATATATATTAAATATGTATATTAAATAGTAAAATGACATATATTAGTTTAAAAAAATATATGATATGATCAACAACTAAAAAATACTATATTTTAAAATTAATTATCAAAATTATAATCAATATAAAATTTTATATATTAAATAGTTTTTATAAAGGATACAAAGATGTTTTATTTCTAATTTTATTATTAAAAATATAATTACTAAAATATATGAATAGAAAAATATTAAAGATAGTAGTTATTATTTATTAACATATGACAATATTGAAATATATAAAAAATATAAGGGATAGGAGTGGTAAAATATATTTTATAAATGATGGAATAATCATTCCATATCTTTTGCTATGATGCAAGAATTTCATCATTTGATGAAATGACCATCTCCATTATGTAATACCTATCAAACAAACTTTTTTTATTCTATTCCTTCTATTTCATCATACCAAATATGTTATAAAGAACTAACAATATCACATCATTTTTGTATGTAATTATTCACGTATGAAGTTAAAATAAAAATATTGTAAAGTCATTGCTACAAAAAATACAATCCCATGTCAGTGAAGTCATAAAAATCATGTTAATTTAGAACTAACATATACATAAACAACATCGTCTATTAGACCATTCTATGTTGATTATATGGTAACATAAAAAAAGGTTACAATATCAATTTTTCCCTAAAAATTGATATCTTTATTTTAGAAATGTTCTAATTTTTTTATATTTAACTTTGATTCTTAGTAAAAAAAAATTGATATAAAACATTTGCATAATGTTTTTTTAACATTGATTGTCATTCTCTTGACAAAATCTTTATAGTAAAAATTGAATAGACCTAAAATCCTACTAAAAATGTATATTTTAAATTAAAAATTTTGAAAGGTCATAATTTCATACTTGATTGATCATTTTATACAAATTTTTTATTTTATATAACTTTTTAACATTTTTTAATCAACAAATGGCCAAAGGCAATTTGCTATCTTGAAATTGTAAAAAAATGACTATTTTTATGAACTTTTTTCAATTCTTTTCTCCATCTTTCATTATTGTTTAGCTAATTTCAAACTTTGTTGTAATATTTTATCAAATACATAATTAGTATTTAAAACTTAAATGCAATCTCAAAAGTTATATAAAAGAAATATAAATAAAAATCTTTTAAGAAAACCTATATAAAAATCAAAGAAATAGAAGAGGCAAAAAAGGTGCTTCTTATATTGTTAACTTATTTCATGCTTGATGCTAATTGAAAAAATATTGGTAACTTATTAATATATAGTAGAGGATAAAATGAGTGTTTTGTAGAATAAACCGAATGAAAATAGGGATTGAGATTGGAAACAAATAAAATAGTAAGTGAGAGTGATAATAAAAAAATAATATTTACTTTATTTATGGTGCCAAAATGTCATAATTTCTATGACTTTAAATGTTGATTATTTTATAAACTAACGTTTAAAGTCTCATTGAAAGAAAAAAAAGTTAATTCTTTTAATAATTGATGCATAAGATTTTCTCATATTTTAAAAAATATCACTATTCTCATAATTTTAAGTGTTGGTTATTAATTAAAAAATTAATGCATAAACTTTCAACATTAGTCATAACTTAAAATTTGACATATAATATTTCTAAATAATTACAAAAATACAATTTGCACAATAGTTTTCATGTTGGTTGTATATAAAAATCAATATTTATTGTTTTTATTGATCTTCAAACATAACGGTTTGCATACCTTTCAACATTGGGTTTTTAATAATTGACATAATAATTCATGCATTAGCCATGTTAATTGTTTAATAAATAATTGATGCAGTTTACTTTATGAGATTTTTTTTTCAATTTTTTGCATCTTAATAAGCATTTCATGAATAACAACTATCATTTTACATGCTCTCACTGAACAAATTTAAGAAAAAGAATTGCAATGAATCATTATGGAATGAAGTCTTTGAAACTTCGGATCAATGAAATCATTATGCAATGTAATTTGACAAAAAAAATTATAGTGAGATTAATTGAAGTGAAAGTACAATAAACCATGAAAATAATTTTGTGGATAACTAAGATCATAACCAATAAATCAATATACCCTAACATTACAATAATAATTATACAATAAAATTTTAATAAATCAACCTCTTGTGTTATCCTCAATATAAATTCTCATTTGTTACTTAATTTTCTGCATTTTAATCACAAAAGTATACATGGAAAAACTAGAGGTAATTTAATTCTTTCAAGCAGACATTAGTGATAAAAAGTGGACACATATTATCTTTAGAAACTTCTACACAACTTCAACTTTCAAATGACAAACATTTCATATAATACTCTTATTGCTAATCATGTTGAAACATCTAATTTATTCTATGAAAGTACTCTCTCCGTTCTTATTTATCTATCGCCATTAACTAACTTTATACATATTAAGAAAATAGTTTAATTTATTTATTATTAGTAAACTTTTTAAAATTATCCTTTATGCATAAAATTTAAGATAGTTGAAAATAGAAAGAGAAATATAGAGGAATAAATACAAGTAGATTAATAAAATAGAATAATAAGGTATTTATTAATGAAAAAGAAGGGTAGATTTAGAAAAAGAATATTTAATGCTTTATTAGAATTTTAAAGTGACAAATAAAAAATAAAAAAAATTCTTCAAAATGTGATAGATAAAAAGAAATGAAGGAAGTAGAAGACATTAAATTAAGAATAGACTAGATGCTTCAACAAGACTTGTAACAAAAGTTATTGCTAAGGATTTTAAGGCTTAATTAAATGAGAAGTTTGAGTGCAAAATTAAAAAATGTTTTGCAAATACGATCCATGTTGATTATTTATTAAAAAAAATTGACGTCTCATATTTTATTATTTCCAAGACTTGGCGGTTGTCGTCAATTTAAATGTCAACTTTTTTGAATTGATTGTTCCCCTTTTTTTTATGTTCATCCTTTAATAAATAATGAAGCAAGCTTTTCTAGTTTTAGAATATTGATCTTTAGTTGAGCCAATATAATTTGTTAAGTTGCTTATATTTTTAAAAATATTACTATATTATTATATATGTTAATTTTCTTTTTAACTGATATCAATTGTCCAACATTGCTTCATTTTTTTTAGCAGAGTTGAAATAAAATTTGTTAAGAATTTATATAAAAATTTTAATATTAAGGAATATCAATTTTAAAAAAAAGATAGAGAAAATTTTTAAAAATTTTTTGGGATGGCTTTAGCACTCCCTCCCTCCCTCCCTCTCTCTTTTATTGCCATATTTCTATTAGCAGGAGATAGATATAAATTGTTTTATGTATAATGAGATTTGGAATAATTTTTTTGGTATATACTGGGAATAAGAAAAAATTTTGTGCATGCCTCTAATTTATAACATGGTAAAAAAATGAGAAAATTCAAATCCTATCAAAATTAGTTTCACAAATGACGAGGTTGGTGCAGAGTATAATCGTAGACAATAAGACTACTAATATGTTATATACCTTTGATCATAAATTATGTTCATAATTATATAATATTAAGGGAAAACCATACAAAGGTTTCAGCCATAAGTCGGGCCAAACCCAACAGTGCATTGATATTTTTTTGATAGATAATAGTTGAGTGAAATAAGAGGTTTGTTTGAATATATTTTTATTTTTAAAAATTACTTTTTAAAGTTGCTTTTAGATTCTTAGAAAATAAAAAATATGGGATGGATAGTAGAGTAAATAAAAAATATGTTATTTAATTATGAAATTGTCATTAAGAAAAAAAGACGTTAAGAAAAAACTTATTTATATTTTTTTATTTTTAAATTACATATTTAAAATTATAAATTATTTATGACTTGAGGATGGCGGCAGTTACCTTTGTTTTGAATATTTGAAGACACTATTTATACAGAGAAACTTGTGAAATTTATGCCAATTATAAGAGTTTGAGATATAATTTTGAATAAAAAAAATATGAATTTGCAATAAAAAAGATGGATGCAGCTCATCAAAAGAATTTGAGAGATCGAATTTAATGATTTATTTTAAATTTATTCTTTTTTGGTAAATAAAAAATATAAAAATAAAATAAATTATTTCACTTTAAAATTAGGACATGCCATCAACTTCTTTAAATATTGATAATGTTATTTATAAATAATTTAATCTTTTAAGATTGCTTATAAAGAAAGTTCAATCTAAAAAATAAATAGTGAAAGATAATAAATTTTATTGGCGGAACCAACCGAAGAAGTTTATTTTAGATTTATTCTTATATTAATGGGAATATCTAATTCATTAAACCCGGAAAAAAATATGGGATCAAAAGATAAAAAGAAAAGTAAAACATTTAAACAAATACAAAAAGCTACTTAAAATAAAGATTCCGACAGGCGATTCCCTGGCTGGGGTGGCTAATAAAGAGAATAGGAGCGGAGGATTCTCTTCTCTTTTATAAAAGTTTGATGTTTGACTTTAAAATACCTGGAGGTTACTGGTTTGCCAAAATAATATGAGTAGTATAATTTTTTAAAAAGTAAAAAATTAATAAATTATTTTATTAGTAATTAATTATTTAAATAAAGAAAGTAGAAATTCTCATAAAAATTATAAAAAATTATTTATTCATATCCTATCGATATGAAGAAATCTCTTATGTCTTTCATAGATTGAAACTAAAATTTATTCCTTTCTAATTTAATTAATGATTACTTTAATTTTTTATTATTACTATTTAAAAATTATAATAAATTATAATTTATTAATTATAAAATATAATTATTTTATTAATTATATAATAAATTGAATGAGTATTATATAAAATTGTACAAATAAATATTAAATATTATATAACAAATATAAAATATAAATTATAAATATAATCATAAAATATTATTATAATAAGAATTTAATTCTTAATATAATTATATTATATCTTTATTATATTTCTATTATATTTATAATATTTATTTTTATATTTATTATTTTTATTATTTATTAATTTTATATTAAATTATAAAAATAAGAAATTATATATTTATCATTTATATTATGTAAAATTGATGGAATTAATTATTTAACTAACATTTTTCTTCATTTATATTGTATTTTATATTAATTACAATAAAATAATTTTAGATATGCTCATATACACAAAAGATATTAATTTTTATATAGACCTATTTTATTTTTATGATAAATTAAAAAAATAAAAATTATCATTTAATAAATAAAATAATTAACATCTATCAATATTTCTTATCTTTTAATTATAATTTTAAAAGATATATTAATTATTTTAGTAATACTTCTTAAAAATTTAAAATTGAATTAAATAAATTATAAAAAATACTTTTTATGAAATGTCGATTCCTTAATTTTAATTAAATAATTTTAAATGCTTTTCCTAAAGCTTATAAAAAGTTTACTTATTAAGAAATTTAATTTTACATAAAAATTTATTTTTTATATGAATTATATCATCTTTTGTTCCTTTTCTTTACTATCTCTCGACGAAATTATCCTAAATCAGTAAATCAGAAAATGTTAATTTGCAGTTTGTTCATTTTATTGAGCTGGGATCTATTTTTTTGTTTTAAAATCGTGGAGTGAGATGAAGTAGAAGAAGTGGGACTGAAATTGAAGAACGTAGTTAGAAGGGAAACAAAATGTAATTTGGCATATTTTTGTTTCACTTTATTTCTTTCTTAAATGCTGTTTTCTCTTTCTTTCACGAGTAAAGAAAGTGTTTCCCAACAAAGCTAGTTACCTAACCCAAAAGACCAGTCCCCGCTATCACGTGCTTCCCTGTCCATTTCAGTGTCCGGTACGTAATTAATACATCATCTTTTCAGTTTCCCTGATTTTTAATGGATTGCCTGTATAATTGCATGATAGGATATGATATGATGATGTCACAAATAACAAATGGATATAAAATAAATTAAGTTAGATGATACGTAACATGGATTTATTTATTTGTGTTTATATTTTTTATTAATTATTATTTAATTTATAATAACGGGAATAACTCCGAAGTTTAGATATAATTTTAATCCATTTAAAACATGAATTATATAATTTTAATCCCTTGATTTAAGATAATTTATTTAATTTTATTAATTAATTGATATAATTTTAATTTTTTTCTAATTTTTGTCAATTTATCAATCACACTATATTATTTTTATCCAATGCTTCCTTCTCGTTAATATGAAAATTTTTTTTTGGGTAAATTTACGGTGAGAAAGTTTTAATTTATGACTTTTAATATATTACTCAAACTCTTCACTATTAGCTCACTACGTAGTGATTTGAAATGGTTTTGAAAAAGGCATAAAGGGATCATGGCCCTCAAATATTTTAAAATTATGCATTAATATTATATAATTATGTAAAAAATTTTAAATTATTATTTAATTTATATTAATGGGAATAATTCCAAAATTTAGATATAACTTGAATATGTTGATTTAAGATAATTTATTTTAATTTTTATTATTTAGTTAATGATATAATTTTAATTTTTATTTAATTTTATCAATTTATTAATCTCACTATATTATTTTCATCCAATACTTTCTTCACATTAATATGAAATGATTTCTTTTTTTGGCATATTCATGATAAGAAAGTTTAAATCTATAACTTTTAACATATTACTTAAATTCTTCACTACTTAAATTCTTCACTATCAACTCACAACATAATGGTTTGAAATGGTTTCTGCAAGTATGATAATAGTGATGCATCCTATGGAAACGGCATATGGGGATCACGGCATGATCCCCGTTTGCTACTATATTATTTAATTTTATCAATTAATTAATCTCACTATATTATTTTCATCCAATTCTTTATTCGCATTAATATGAAACGATTTCTTTTTTGGCATTTTGATGATAAGAAAGTTTAAATCTATTATTTTTAACATATCACTTAAATTCTCCACTATCAACTTACAACATAATGATTTGAAGTGGTTTCTGTAAGAATGATATTAGTGATGAATCTTATGGAAATGGCACATGGAGATCATGGCCCCCACAATTTTTAAAATTATGTATTAATATCATATAATTATGTAAAAAAAAAAAAAATTTAAATTATTATTCAATTTATATTAATGGTAATAACTCCAAAGTTTAGATAAAATTTTAATCCACGCAAAACATAAATTATAAAATTTTAATCCCTTGATTTAAGATAATTCATTTTAGTTTTTATTAATTACTTATGTAATTAATATAGTTTTAATTTTTATTTAATTTTTATCAATTTATTAATCTCACCGTATTATTTTTCATCCAACGCTTGCTTTGCATTAATACGAAATGGTTTCATTGTTGGTGTATTCATGGGAAGAAAGTTTGAATTTATTTAACATATTATTCAAGTTCTTCACTATTAGCTCATCATGTAGTGATTTGAAATGGTTTATGTGTAAATATGATATTAGTGATGGATTTTATAGAAATGGCATAAGGGGATCATAGCCCCCAATTTTTTTAAAATTATGCATTAATATCTAAATTTTTTTAAAAAAATTTATATAAGTTATTGGACCTCTCAATATTTTCAAACTCAAAATTTTAAGTTAAAGATTCATCATTGCATGAAAGGGTATATATCTTTCTTTAGGTATTAAAATTCTTCAACAAAATTAATGAATTAGGTGTGGAAGTTTGATATCATTATTTCCAATTTATTATTTTTCAAATTCTAAAAAACGTAATTTATCTAAGAAATAGTATCATAAATGTTTAAAAATTAATACAAGGATCAAAATTATTTCAATTAAATATTTAAAAAAGTAAAATAAATTATATTTTTAAAGGACAAAAAATACATTTAGACTTAAACTTAGTATAAGCTAGTTACAACTTATTTGTTAACTCATCCACTACACAGTAAGGGCAAGCTATAAATGTTTTCCTTACGTGCAGCTCAATTACACATAATATTTTAATTTTTTAAATATACTTCTACTTTTTTATTTTTATAAAGAAATTAGTGTGGATTTAAAATATAAAATATATTTATAAAAAGAAAAAGATAAAGTATAATTAAATTAACTAAAAATGAAAATTAACGTTGGTAAGAAAAAATGTTGAAACTAGTCTTCCATTTGAAATGGATCCCAACATTGTAACAATGAGACCAAGTATGGAGGGTGAGGAGTAAGAGTGAAATTTTTGGGTTGTCCCACTCCAAAGCACCCACGCGAAGTTGAATTTAGCCGGGTTGGATTGGTTTTGGGGTGAATATCAAGCGGTTTGGGCAAAACTTAAAGGGTATTAAAGGAGTTTTGGGTAGGGATCCGCCATCCGCCTCAACCTATAACCCGATCGAATTGATGTTAAATGGCGCCATTTTGAAGGTAATGCTAGCAAACCAAAATTAGGTTCTCCTCCCTTCCGAGCTTGAGTTTCATTTCCTCGCTGTGTTTACCTTTAACATCTTGACTTCAACTCGGTTGCGCCACTAGCCACCACCAAATCCTACCATTATTCCATGCTGCAACTTGGAAATCAAATGTTGAACACTCTACTTGGACACTTACAACAATGGGAAGAATGTTGGAAAACAACATTGATGTCAAGTCCATTTTATTGTCTTTTTTCAAAAGAGTAACCATTTCTTTGGATCAGAGACTTTATCAAAATAATTACATTATTATTTAGGAGAACTCTTGACAAACTACTTCATAAGAGTTTTGAAGTGAAGAGAAAATGGGATAAAGAATTTACAATGACAATAGGCATTCTTTCTTGATTTTAGTCAATTTCTAATTGAACTTATTGATATTTTGATTGGTTCTCAAAGTAGGGATTTGAAACTTTTGATTGGAGAATCTAGTTACAGTGTTGAAAAAGAGCATTAGTTAGAGTTCTTCAACTAACCATGATAAGCATAATGACCATCTTTCATAACTTTAGTTCTCTTTCATTTAATGGTGCTTTTTATGTTACCCTCATGGGTTCCAAACCCATAGGTATGTGGCAAAATGCAAGTCATTAGATGAGTGAGGCAATTGACTTAGTCAACTCATCTAATGACTTAAATTTAACCATATCTCCATGGGTTTGGAACCCATGGGGGTAACATAGAATTCCCCTCATTTAATTTATTGCAGTGTTTTACATTTTCCATGATTGGAGTTGGTTGAATGTGTTTACCAAAATAAATCCTTTTTTAGAAGAACTTACCTTGAAATATTATATTGATGTAATGGTGGTATTAATATCATTCAGGACCATTTTGAAAATTTCAAATTCCTTTTAATTGCCCGAACTCAATTTCACCTGACATTGTTGATTTAGGGCGGGTGATAGTTAACCTTCGATTAATTTTGAACGTCTTTCAAGTTACCATTGGTTAGGGTTGGTCAGGTGGAAAAGAATTCTTAACTAACCTTAATCACTTGACACCTACCTCTAGTTGTGATAAGTAGCGATGAAAACCCTAAAAATTTGTTTTAATATCTTTATTTCTAATTATAATAATTTTGAATCAGCCTCTTTAAAAATTATATATTTTCTACCACAATTTTGATGTTTGGTCCCCTTACAATATAATTGGAGCCATGGAACTACCCAAATAAGTAGAGGTCTTAGGTGTGAAGTGTATGATAGTTTGATCCAGTTGAATTTGATTTAAATTTTTATTATCGATTTTTAATCAAATTATAAATAAAGAGACTCATAATCGATTGTTTTATATTATTAGATCATATTAAACAGAATTATTCAATTTGAAATAATTTATAATAATTTATTTAGATTAGGATGTTACACTTTTAGTTTTATTTTTTATTTTTGGTGTATACATAATATGCATTATGTATTTTTATTCCCTATCACATTCAATTAAATTGCATTTTTGCAGTTACCATTATTGTTACTTATTCAAATCACATAATATTGAATATACTTATATAAATTTTATTTTTTTGAATGATTTGTCATTTGGCATTAGAGATCATCATGACATTAATTACAATATTGAATATACTTATACATATTTAAAAATTAAAGAATACATAATATTTGATACAATGTATATATAATATATTTTGGTTAGTTTTGACTTAATACGAATTGTAAAGTGTAAAACAGTGGCAAACATCAATTGAAATTGTTAAAAAAATTTCAAACTAATTTATTTATATTTTTGAACCTATCGAAGTTGAATCGCTTTGATTAGTTTAATTTGACTGATGTAATTTTACACATCGTTACATGAGTGTATGTTGGTAGGAAAAATAAACATCGCTACAAACGTATGTACCTAAATTTAGAAAATGTGAATATGGTTTCTTTACACCCCCTAAAAAAAAGTGAACATAATTCGCCACTGCACTGATGAACAAGGTTCAATCCACTTATTTAATTGCACAATAAATGCAAATCTTGTGCAGACAATGAAAAACCGTTGCTTTTACCCCAAAAAAAGAGAGGAAAAACCGTTGCATATAGGTGCAGTTATTAACGCACGAGTGAACCGCGTTTTTCATTTAGCTGAAATTTAGGGTTTTTTTTAAATTTTCAGAAAACATTTTATTTCTTATTTTTAAATTTTAAGAAAATAAAGAATAAAGGATATTTGGATAAGTAAATAAGAAAATTTTTATTTAATTATAAATTTGGCATTCAAAATAAAAATAAATTAAGAAAATATAAAAAATTATTTTTATTTTTTTAAGTTACATATTTAGAATGATAATTTTTAAAAATAATTTGTTAAAAATAAAATTTGTTTTAAAAAATGAAAAATTATTTTTAAAATTATAAACAAATAGATCTTTAATTTTCCTTATTTTCATTTTTTAGCAATTACAAGAATAACTAAATTACTAAATAAATATATATATATAAAAGTCAATGATTAAATTTTAAATATAATAAAAAATATAAAACTTTTAAAAGATATTAAATATTATTTGAAGCATAGATTCTCGGCTTCCTCATTCTCATTTTCATTTTTATATGGGATGAGATGCTTTTTACAAATCTTATTTTTTCGAAATATTTATTTGTCTAATTTCTCTACTAGAGAAACGAAATCAAATAAATTAATCTTTATATTTATCGAAATTAGACAAAAATAAAATTAATTAAAACACTATTACAAAAATTAAAATAAGAAGAATTCAATTAAATTTCTCATAAAAAAAAGGTTTATTCTTAAGTTAGAGAGACCATATTTTCCGCACTTTCACGGATACTCTCACCAATTGCACTACGTTTATAATTGGGAAAATGCTTCTTTCACCCAATGTCTCTAGAAAAATTTATATAAATGATGTTTCCACAAATTATTTTCTTCACCAAGTTAATCAGCTCTTATTTATTGTTATTAATGTATTTCCTTCACCGACCTTTCACATTACTTATGAGAAAATTTGATTTGATATGGTTTCATATTTTTCAAAAGTTAGTGAATCAACTGAAAATTTCTTTGGACTCAACTAGAATCATTGGACGTGCTAGAGATAATCCTTTATCAAAGGAAGGTCCCATGTTTGTACCCTCCGTTCTTCGCTCCTTCATTTAATAGTATTTTTTACTTTAATCGTAGGATAAGAAGGGATGAGAGTAGATAGAAGGAAGTAAAAAATAATATTTTTTTTCCTTTGATTGTAGGATGAAAGGAAAAAAGAATAAAAAAATTAGAGTGAAATTGACTAAAAGTTTTTTTTGGCACATACAAGTAGAAAAATCGTTGAAAATTAATTTATTAATTTGAAGGATAAATTTTTATTTAACTTAATTTAATTTTTATCTTACTTTTCTATTTAAATAAATAAGAAAAAATAAAATAAGAGAAGAAAAAACTATTTCCTAATTATTTTCCTTCTTTTTTTTCAACAGGGGCAATTGTACTATTGCTATCATACAAAGATAAAATTTAATATAATAACTATTTACAAGTTTTTTTTTTATGTTTCAAATTCTAATTGAAAATTTTAGGCATATATTAAACAAATTATTTTTAATATAAAAATATTAAATTGTATTTAAAATAATTTTTTAATGCTAAGAATGATAATTTATTTAATATATAATATATTAATTTCGATTTTTATGTTTATGGGATTAAAGTTCTCAAAAGGCAATATCGTGGTTCCGCCACTAACATGAGGACAAAAGCGGGCTTTTAAAATTTGGAGGGCAAAGATACAACATTTTGTTGAATGACCGACAAATTAATTTATATTTATACCTCTCTTAAATTGATGTTAAAATTTATTATCAAAGTTCAGAAGGACGGATCCAAACCACGGAGAGAAAAGATGAGGAAGCGTTTTACTTGATGGCCTTTTCGTTATTCATTAGACAATCAAGGGCATATTCTAACATATCAACTATAATTTGGAGAAAAATGACAAAAAGCATGTTTACGGGGGGGAACATTAAGGCGGACAGTCAACTTTTGCTGATGAAAAAGAAAAAGGGATATTTATTTCCCATTTCACTATTTTTCTTTTGCCTCAAATTACTAAATTAGTCACTGATAAAAAAAAATTTAATTGCCCCCCACGGACGTGAAATTGTTCTAAACTAAATTGCATCATTTATCGTTTTTGGCAAATTATTAAAAATTAGTTTTTTTCGATATTTAAATACTTTATTATTCTTGTTTTTCCCTTGGTTTTTTCTCCTTGGTTTTTCTAATCTCTTGTATTGTAGTACAGTATATTTTATATATATTTTTTTTCAGTATCCAATTTTCCCCTTGCTTTTTTCAACTTTCAAGCAAACTTAGAAAAACTCTACCAGCCAACAGGTTTTTTAACCTCCTCAAATTTGTAAGTTGTTTTGATTTTATTGAGCAGACTCTCAGTTTTCGTCTCGATTTTTTTTCCTTAATATTTATTTTTTTCTTACATTTTTCATTTTCTGGCTTGAGCTGGTTAAAGTTCGGGAGAGGCTTGGAAGGAAATCCAAACACCGGGTTGCAGCTTAGAAGCAGCTTGCTGAAAGTGTGGAATCATTGTGACAGGTTATGATCTTTGGATTCTGAAGAATATCCTGAACTTGATGGTGATAATTTCTCTCCTAAATTCCTGGGATTTTGTTTCTCTCTCTTTATGCAATTTTTTAATAATTTTTCTTCAGTTTCTAATTTTTTTATCGGAAACTTAGAGGAAATGTTGGGAGAGAAGTATTTTTACGGAAGGTTATAATTTATTTTTGTGTTTTTGGGAAGACATTTAGTTGCTTGGAGTGGCTGTTGCTCTGTCTTGAGATGTTTGCAGCTAAAAGAAAATATTTATGGACCAATGGAAGTTTATTTTTATGTAAAAATGGGGGATGAAGTTTGTTATATTTTAGAATAATTAGCAAGTTGGTTTTTACAATTAAGATTTCAGAAAATATTTTAGTAGTTTCTTTTCTTTTTTTTTTTGTTTTTTGGTTTTAATTGGCAAATATCTTTTTTTTTTTTTCATCCCTCTGTTGTAAAAAATACTTCAGAGGTGAATCCCTAATTCCAGTTTATGAAGAAAGGAGATAAGACAATTCATCGGAAGAGAATGAAGAAAAACCTAAACTTGATCCATTACTTTTTGGGTTTATGATTTTCCTCTCTGGCTTAAAAAGCTTTGATTTTTTCGATTTGATGTATTAATTCTGTGTTCGAAATAGAATTCCGTTGGTTTAGCAAAGCAGCTTGTTGTGAACCCAAAGTTTTCATCTTTTCTGTTCTTCCCGAGTGAATATTGTATGACGGGTTTGCACTTGGCCTTCATGGCATTCTTCGGAAGGTTAAAACCAACTATGGGTCTGCGAAAGTAGTTTCAAAGCTTTGATTTTTATCTTAATAATATTTCTAAATCTTTTTTATTGATTTCTGGTGTTGCAGACGTGGTATTGATATTATTGGCTTAAAGGGTATTAATTATTCAATATATGCATGGAAGCAAGAGAAGGTATCAGTTCTGGGGTTACAGTGATAAGAGCTGAAGCTCCATCAGCTTATCACGTTGCTCCAAGGAGTGAAGCTCCAATCCAGAGTCATGTTCCTAATGCTGCTGGCGGTGAAGGCGGTGGCAGTGCTGCTGCTGCAATTGTAGGAGTTGGGGTCTCACCGGTGAGTGTGGGGATGGATGGAACAGCAGTAAAGAAGAAACGAGGTAGACCCAGGAAATATGGGCCAGAAGGGGCTGCAGTTACTATGGCGTTGTCACCATTGCCAATCTCATCATCTGCTCCACATTCTAATAATGACTTTCCTTCTGGGAAGCGGGGTAAGGCTAAGGGGATGGAGTACAAGCAGCACAAAAAGTTTGCGGCTGAGAATCTAGGTAGTGTGTTGTTTTCAGATTTCAAACTTAAGCGATCAAGTTGTTCCATTCTATTCTATTACCAATATTTTTCGCTGATATAGTTTATGAAGTTTATATTTTCATGACGCCCCTTTCTTTTTTTTCGTGGATATTTATAGTTCGTCCGGTAGTGATTATCATACTAGGCGATCAGTATTTGAAAGTTTTAAGTTTCATTGCTTGAGTATGTTCCGGAAATCTATCTATTACTGAAGCTGTATGTTGGAGTAACTCGGTTTATCAAGTTACACTTTGATGGTAGCTCCCTTACTTTCTCAAGAACGCATATGGTATCTTTCTGTTTCTGATAATGATATTGGTTGTCTAAATTGGGTTTGTTTACTGCCAAAATTTTGACAACTTTATCCCGATTGTGTGAAAAAGATTCAAAAGGATATTTTTCTGATATCTTACTAGAAGAGTAATCATTATTGTAAATTTGGAAGAATTCTCTGCGAACTTTATTTGATTAATTTAGAAGCAAGGAGGCTTTTAGTGTTAGTGAATATCTTCTTGCTTTTATTGGTTACTTCTTTTCCTCTTATGGGGTGGCTGTAGACCCAATGTTGTTGCTGGAGGCCAGATGCATTTAATGAAGGGTGAAACATGTCTTGGATGGCAAGCTTGTCAGCTTGCTTAACCTAGTTAATGATATACGATTGTCATTCTGAATCCACTTGGTCAGGTCTCTGTCTCAAAATCGAATTGCCATTTTGCTTCATTTCTGGAGCCCATTCTAAATATGCTGCGGGAATGTTAGCTCCTGCTAGATAACTTTCTGATAGGGTACACTAGTGGGTGATCCCTCATTGAAGCTTGAGAAGAGAAGATACATGTTCCATATCAATTTTTGGCCAGATTAATTGGCAGTTATTAGGGGTTAAGATATGATGAGCAAGTATGATTGGCTTGTTTTATTTATTTTGTGTGTTAGAAAGGATTGGGAGGTGTGCATTGTTTGTACTTGACAGTTGGCACAAGTTCGTAACTTATAAATGGTGTTAATGATGTAATAGTTCCTGTGCTGGGCTGCCATTGATCGGAGATTTTGGTTTGTAAAACGGGTTAGATGCATAGCCCAATATATCAGATACTTCTGTAAAATTATCCAGTGGCGTGTTCTCTCCTTGTGGGCTTTGAACCTGGTGATAACCATTTGAGGTTTTTGTTGATGGCCTGTAACTGAGGTCTATGACGGGTGGTCTCAGTTAGGTTAGCATTAGATGTCTCCTTGCTTCTTGCTTTCCTGATATAAGCTCAGCTGTTGGTAATTAGGAGAGCAAGACTTAGTTCTTTGTGCGAGCAACTGTGCTTTCTAGTTTAACAATATGGTACCAACAGGTATGCAATCCTTAAATTAATTCTATTGATGTGGGTCTAGATTTAGTATAGAATTCCTCATCTCACATAAGGTGTTTGTGTTTAGTTCCTAATAAAATTCTGGGAAAATTTAGTTGCAGATTTGAATTTGAATCTTTCCCCTTTGATTCTGGACATTGTAGCAAGCTTTAAACCAGGTCAAGTGCATCAACTTAATACTTCCACTCCTTTTTCATTTTTTTGGTTTGTTACAAGGATGCAAAGTGGTAGGAATTTGGGAAAAAGGTAATAGTGGGGATTTGTCCCCGGGCATCATCAAACCCCAGAAGGTGAGACACCACTAACCTAGTGGGTAATTAGCTCCATTTTCATTCCTCTTTACTGGCTGTCCAGTCGTTTCTGTGTGCAGTTATGTCATCAACAAAAGTAAATAGTGGAATTGGAGAAGGCCTGAGATTTCTCAAGAGATGGTACTTTGGACAACTTGCTGCCGTGAAGATTTTAGGAATTGGAAAAAACCAAAACAAGTTAAATTATTGTTATGATTTGTTATTATTGCTGTTAGTTTATTGAATGGTGCACCCCAGTTAATGAAGCAAGAGGATTATGGCAAACACAAACAATATTGAGGCTAACCTGGGTTTGCAAAAGTTGAAAGTTAAGTTAGAAGGATGGATTCAGAGTTGGAACTCATTGAAATGTCTATGAGAACATTGAGGGTTGTTGTATTTGTGTTTTTATTGATTGGCCAAAGTGAAAGAGGAGTTGTTGTAGAATGAGAGAGCAACTGTAGATGCCACTTTGATTTGGCATATATTAGTTATGACAGTATGTAGCCTTGTTTTGAGTGCACCCATTTTGTGATCATTTTGATTTTAAATTCTGGTGAAAAAATTTTTATTGCCTGGTACATTTTTTTGAATTCAAAGAATTAGTGATTGTAGATGGGATGTTTTGGTTTGAGTGAGAGTGTGCATTCTGATTAGATGGTTGCACATATTTCCAAGATTAATCTTCTCTGGGAGTTTCCTCATACATTACGAGGAAAAAAAAGGAAAAACAAAAAAGAATTGAAAAATGAATGCTTTTTTAGAATTAAAAAAAAAAGGGAAAAAAATTCTTGAATATTTTTTCCTGAGATATTTGATATTTTGATAGATGATAGAAGGGGTGTCCTTTCATTTCGATGCATTCATCAAATTCATTGAAAGTGCTAGTTGTTTCGAATTTTAGCAATAGATATTTTTGGAAACAATATTTTTTCCCCCTTCATTCAAAATTGGGATAATTTTTTCCCTTGCATATTAATTCAAATATTTGTTTGCCTATGACTCATTTAGTAGGAGAAGGCTTTGTTGTTGTTGTTGTATTTGTTGGCCTATGATGTTGTACTTCTTGACTTCCTGCCGAGTTCTGCTTGAGACAATCAGGGAAATGTTGCTATTGCTAATTGGGGTTCATTTCAAATTAGTCACAGCTGCAAAAACATTGTATAATTTTTGTATAGTGGAAAAAAAGACTTCTTCTGTAGCTAGCCTATAATCACTTAGTATTATATCAGCATCCAATTCTGTTAAATCTCGTTGTTGTTACTTGTGTAGATGGCTCCATTGGTACAAACTTCATGCCTCATATCATCACTGTTGAAGCTGGTGAGGTACGATTCATTGGTAACAGGCAAAATCATGATGCTTGGCTTTATTCTCTGTCTCAGTTTGCATCTAATAAGTTTCCATTATTGTGTTGTACTTATCTTTGAGAATCCATATGGATATGATTTAATTTCCAAGATCTTCTAGTACCCTTTTATAGACAAAATATTTTCATTGTGTATGGATTGCAAGGTTTCTAATAGGAGTGTTTTGCCAACAATCAGTAACCATTACCTAGTACTATCACTCGTTTTTAAGGAACTATGTTTCTCCATTGTCTCTTTCATCTCAATATCATGGAATTGTGTGAAAGAGTTTGAGGAAATAACTGTATAAAAATCTTGGATCTATTACCTTTTCTTTGCCTTATTTTGCCAACCTGTACTTTTTCTAATTACTGATTGCTGGTTCTTTGCTTTCTCTGTTAGAAATTTTCTCCCTTTATGATTTTATGATGGCAAATCTGTGATTTTCAGCATTAGTGCTCAAATAAACAATTAGGGGTAAGTGTACTATATTTGTAAAAATAATTGTGCTGATGGCTTTGAATGATAAATTCCCACCCCTTTATTCTGTGTTAGTCTTATAAAAATGATGTGCAACATAGATACTTCAAAGATTTTGCCTGTGTCCTCATGCTGACTACAGTTGAAAACTGAACTGCAATTTCAAATGTTGCATTAGTCTTGGTGATTTTAATATTGTCATGTTTAGTTGAGGTGTTTTTTACTATGAGAACAACGGCACCTGCCTGGAAGACTTCACATTAGGAATTAGTTTCATTTTCAGATAGTAACAGATGATTTAACTTTAGTTCATCCAATATTTTTTTGATGGTTATGAAACCATATTGAGTCTCATGAAATCTCATTGCAGTTATTTAGTTGATATGAAACCATAGTTATTTAGCTGTTAGAGCATAATTGAAACTTATTCTTTATTTTGTTAGGCTCCACCTTTAAGCAAATCATCATGTTTTTGTTTTCTAGATCTGCAGACTGCAGTATAGTTCGATGAGTGGTTCTTTGCTTCTTACCTGTATAGTAGTTGCTTCAATCAAGTTGCTGCAAATTTAGTTGTAGCTATTCAAGAATGATAGTTTGAATTAAAAAAAGGGAAGATGTTAACTCTTTCTACTTAGATTTCTGATTTGACCGATGGAAGCCTTTGTTCGGATGTTTCCTAAGCATGCTTTATAGTTTTGATGCTAAATATCCCACTCTAAGACATGATAAAATGGGATTATTTTGCTGTACCCTTTGGTTGTTGCAGGACATTACAATGAAGGTTGTATCATTTTCACAACAAGGACCCCGGGTTATATGCATACTATCTGCTACTGGCATAATTTCAAATGTTACACTTCGCCATCCTGATTCTTTTGGGGGCACTTTAACTTATGAGGTACAGCAGTAAATAATGTCATTGAGTACATGTTTTATATTTGTATATTCCAGGCCTTTTTTTTTTTAAATTATGTTTCACTGCAATTTTAATTATACATGAGTCATCATAATTTTAAATTCATCTCAATTTATTTCTTGCTTAAAATCATTTCCAAAGCCTTAAGCTTTTGGGAGAAGGTCCACAAATGGTTTTAATATAACTTCAACAAGCCCCCTCTTGCAATAGCCCTTTGGGCTTGAAGTATGAAGAACATAGCATAATCCCATCTTATTTTGTGCTGAAATTTGAGTTTAATTAGAAGAATGGGGGCAATAGGAATTGAACCCACCATTCAATCTAGGAGGCTCTAATGCTCTATGAAGTACCAGCTGTTCCCAAAACTTTAAGCTGTTGGGAGAAGGTCTGAGGATGATTTTATTTTAACTTAATGAATATAACCTAAAAAATGGCAATCCTTATTCACAGCCTTATCAATATTAGTTGTCAGCACAACAAGACAGAAATGCTTGAATTGATTGATATAATCAATTTTCAAGTTGATCAGTGTAGATCTTGGTTATGATTCAAACTGTTATTTGTTACAATCTCCTGCAATAATGTTTAGAAATAAAATTCTTATTATGTATAGAACTTTCCATTTGGAACTTCAGTCGCAATTTGGTGTGAACTCCTAGTATGAAGTAGATATTTTACGAAACTTAGATAGAGATGGTAAATTATGCATGCTTGCTGGTTATTAATGATAAATAAATATACATTGGAGGAAAGCTAATATGCTTCCATTTTCATATTATCTTATGAATTGCTACTCCTGGCAGGGATCCCAAAAGCCCTGATCAGAGAAGAGGAAAACATAATAGAACCTTATATATTAAAGTTTTACATGACTAATAGTAAATTTTGGTTGAATCTTTGAGCATGTTTAATAGCAGGATTTGTTAGGATCTTTGATTTTTGTGCAAATAATTAAATAAGATATATATATGATTTCATGATGGGGATGCAGTGGGAAGAACTGGGTTAAAGATTAAAATATCCTTTTGTTATGCATTGATATGATTATTAGGTTTAAATAAATGGAAGTTGTCATTTTGGTTCTAGAAAGAAAAACAGCATATTGGTCAGATTATGGCGACCCCAGAAATTTGGTCTTAGTATAGGTCTGAATACTATTAAGCAAGCTTGGCTTGACAGGACTGAAACAAAAACCTGATTATTGGATTGTTTCTTTGCTGAACCTAGATGGTGATTTATGAGTGTAAAATGTTGACTTGCTATCAAATGCATTAGATAGATTTTGATTGTGTACCATATTTCTGAAATCATCAATTTGCTTCTAGGGTCGGTTTCAAATACTAAATTTAAGTGGATCATTTGTGCCTTCTGAGAGCCAAGGAACAAGAAGCAGGGCAGGCGGGATGAGCATCACTTTGGCTAGCCCTGATGGTCGTGTAGTTGGTGGTGGAGTTGCTGGTTGTCTTGTGGCTGGCAGTCCTGTGCAGGTAAGCATACCCCATCATTCTCATCTTGTGTTGGATACTACTTAGGGCGTGCTTAAAAAATGTACTTTGTGCTGTATCACTATCTTTTGGAGTTTCCATGTGGATTTTTATTTTTATTTTTGCATAAAGGCCTGCACTGTGAAATAGTTACTGTTGAATGATGAAGCAAGGCAACAAGCCTAATAATTTGAAGAGTAAACCATTAAATTCATCTTCCAATCCAAAGATAAGGTGTAGACATGATAGTAAGTCCTGAAAGTTTTTTTTAAACCAATTTAGGGTCAAACTTGAGAAAAACTACATTAATTTATTTAACATAAAATAAAAAGGCTTCTTCAATTTTTAATCTTTATTCTTTTTGGAAGTTGATACTAATTTGATGTCAAAAAAACTTTCGGGACTAATGTTATCTTGATTCAATTTTCAATGATGATATTTGGTGATTTACTCAATAACCTTAAATATGTTTCTGGGAGAAAAGTGGAGGAGACATGTTTGCATTCCTTAACCATGCCATCTATGATAAAAACTCGCGTTCTTTCACTTTGGAAGCAATTTTGTTAGTTCAATGAACACAACATTTTAGATGACTAACGCATTTCCTCTTGTAATATCAGTTGGTGGTGGCCAGTTTCCTACAAAATGATCAGCGTGACTACAAACCAAGTAAGCTTAAGGTGGTGGATGCTCCGACTAATGCCACCCCAGTGGCTGCAGCGCCTCCTACAGCACCCGCCACTAATGCTGAAAAAGAGGGTGGCGCTGGTGGACATGTGATGCAGAATTCTGGTGCTATGAACTCGAAGCTTACTCCTCCTCCCTTCCGGCGGGAAAATTGGGTTAACATGCACTCTGTCCCAGACTCGAGAAACTCGGGTACTGATATTAATGTATCTTTGCCTGATAATTAAGTCGTCGTGTTTGCTGAAGTCCTGCGGAGAACTATCACACTTGTTTATTTTGATCCTTTCAATTGTTGGTTTCTGTTATTTGGATGGTTTTATTGCAGTAGGGTGTAGTCGACAGTGGTTTAATTTGCAGACTCGCAGGTAGGTTTTCACTAGAGAGTATGATTCCTCGGCTGATCGGTTAGCGTGTAGTATGTATGCAAGTATTATGAGCAAGACAATTTGGATGTAATAACTTGTTTAACTATTTTATGTCTGAATTTGTTGGCAAAGTAGATATTTTACAAGTGTAGCATATGTGCTCTTGATCCTATTTGTAAAGCCTCGCTTCAGTTAGATTTGAAGGTTGATTGTGATATATAATGGACTACATAGATGACTATGTTAATTTTTTAGACTATGAAATTTAAACCTGATAGTCATCTTATGTTAGCCAAGAAAGGGGGCATTTACAAGTGGTATCAACGCGCATTTACCAACTACATATACTTGTTTTCTGTTGTGCAGATCTTAAGATATGAGATTCGATGGCTCTTTGATGGTGCAGATCTTGGTTTAAATGTCTGTCTTGATATTGGAAAACATAAATAGTAGGTAAAGGTTTTGTTTTGCGTTAGTTAATTTATTAAATTAATCAATAAATTAATTTTTAGAAATATTTTATGTATTAATTTATTAAAAAATAAATTTTAATTAAATTATTTTTAATAATTTATAAGTTATTTTTTTTTGAATTTATTCATATTTTTATTAATTTACAATCAATATTTTTCATTTGATAAGTTTAAATAATTAAAAAAAATTAAAAATAATAAGTAAATAAATGTAGTATCATAAATTATTAGTTAAATTTTAAGTAATTATATTCCTATATTAAGTTATAAAAATAGATAAATAAATAAATCAATATTGTAAGATATAATTAATTTAATTGTAATATAATTATATTTTAATTTTAAATTATAAGTATATAAAAATGTGTATATAAATATGTAATGTTATAAATAAAATTAATTATATCTTAAATAATTGTTATAAATAATAAAATAAAAATTACATATAATTAAATATTAAATAATTTATTTTTATTTTAAATATTTTAATTGTATTAATATGTTTTTTTAGATAAATATAAATTGGATTTATATATTTATTTTTATTAATATTTGTTATTTTAAAATTTTAATTAGTTTAATAATTAATTTTGTGATATATTTTTTGCACAATTAATTATTAATTACTTGTGTATAACAGGAAAAAGAAAAAAAGAAGAAAAAAAAATGAATGGTTCAAGATTGTTCATGGTCATTGCTTAGGTTTCTGGATATTTAGGTGTGGTAGCTTGATTGCAAAGGGATAAAGATGAGATTCCCTTTACAGAGTATACATTTGGGTAGGGACCTTTTTTGGAGACGAGGCACAGACTTGTAAGTAAAATCGAGTGAGTAATAAATTTAGGAATTTATCATCTTTAAAGTAAGATATATTTTAAATTTTAGAGAATAAAGTGAATATTTACAATTAATGTAACAAATTGATGATTCAAAATTTGATAAGTAATGATTTTGATATTTTAATATATCTTGTACTTCAAATGCATGGGATTTTAAATTTAAATCTGTGGAAACTTGGGAGTCAAAATTAGGAGTCGTTTGATTTATATATGAAGTAATTTTTTACAAAAAAATAGAACTTTTTTAAAAAATAATTTTTTATGTAAATTATTTGAGAAATATTTAAAATTATTTGGTTAACACATAGAAAATAACGTTTTCTAGAAAATAATTTTTTATATTTTATTTGATTCAATTTTAAATATTTTAAGAAGAGTTATTAAAATAATTATTATATCCTTAATATTATTATAATATAAAATAATAAATTTTAATTGTTATTAATTAAATTTAATGAGAATAATTTTATTATTATATCTATAAATAATACAGGGAATAGAACTTATTTAAGAAGGAGGTAAGCAAATTTTTTTCTGTATTTTATATGAAGTAGGATTTTTCAAGAAGTCCTTTTTCTTCTAATTTACTAGATAGTGGTCAATTAAACAATTGATTTCTTTTCTATTTTTTAGGAAATAAAACTTTTCATGTTATTGAGATGAACCAACAATCTTTCAGGAGTCCTTTTGTTCATACAGAAAATAACTTTTTATAAGAAATAGAACTTTTAGGAAAATAACTTTTTATATAAACTTCTTAGGAAGTAATTTCTTATATTTTATTTAGTTTAACTTTGAATATAATAGAAAATGTTAATAAAATGACTATTATATCCTTAATATTATTAAAATATAAATTAATAAATTTTAATTATCATTAATTAAATTTAATAAAAATAATTTTGTTATTATATTCATAAATAATACAAGAAATAGAACTTATTTAGTGAGAGGTAACTAAGTAATTTCTTATATTTCGTAGAAAATAAGACTTATCAAGAGATTTTATTTCCTCCAATTTGTGATATAATGATTAATTAAATGATTTATTCTTTTTTTATTTTTCAAAAAATAGAATATTTCTTATTGTTGAGGCGAACCGAACGACCTCTTAATTCTTCAATCTTATTATTCACATTCATTGTTTACATCCATAACATATGTAATTAAGTTATTAGGTGAAAAGTCAATAATGAGAGACTTAATTAGTATGTCAAAGTTTTAGGTTTGAACATATTACAACTCCTGTTAGAGGTTGTGTAAAATTTATATTCAAGAGGAATATTGACATTTCATTTTCCTAATTTGTTTAGGTTTAACAAATGGTGTTAAACTAGTTTTTAACCTATGTGATGCGCATATTTAATTAAATTAATAATAATTTATAATATAAATCTAAATTTTTAAATTTTAAATTATAAAGCATTCAAGTGATTAATTTAAAATTTATCATTATATTTATGCCATTTAAATAATTATAAAATTTACATAATTATATTCAACTTAAATAATAAGAGACATTATATTTTTTTAAATCATCACTAATTGATGGAGTTATTCTAATATTGTAATGTTATATTAATTGATTAACAGTTATCATATTTAGACAAATATATATATGATCAAATATTTTAGAAAAATATATAAAAAATAACACTAATTTATGTGAAATTTAATCTATAAATGTTAATCCTTGCCTTTTATATAAATGCATACTATGATAGATAATAAAAAATAAATATTATCTAATTTACTACATATAAAAAATAAAAAAAAGCATAATTAAATTATTTCAACTGTACAATAGCTATAAATTAAACAAAGTTTTGAATATATGATCTGGTTATTGATTTCCTTTTTGATAATCTTTTTCATTTTGTTTGTAGACATATGAGGGTTGGTTAAATTTATACTTGGTATAGTATAAAAAATATCAAATGCCTTTTTTAAAGGTATATGCTAAATATTTATTAGTATATGACTTTTTGAAACTACTTTAATATGATAGAGAGAATTATTGAGCGATTTTACTTTTCAATCAAGTATAAAATTCAAATCATAGTATACTTAACAATTACTTCTCCATCCTATCAATAATTTTATAAGTTGATAAACTTCTAGAAAATTATTTGGTAATAATAGATATCATCCTTATCTTTTAGTAGGAACTCCAAGCCTTTCAGTGTCCACATTGTACCAAATTCCAAAAGTTAAGTTAATACAAGATATCACTCATCTAGTTTTTTGAGAAATCTTTTCCAGACTCTTGTGCTTCTAAATATATTCCTCTGGTTATTGATAATGTCTCCAATTAGCTTACATATTTTTCAAATTGAAAGAAGGAATCAATAAATATATTATCACATATTCATGAAATTTAAAGTCGAAACATATTATCACATACTCATTGCATTAGTGACATATTCATATGTTGTCTCGTATTTTCAAAGCCTATGACAAGGCCAAGATTGATTTCTTGTGTTTAATATTAATTTAATTTTATTTAAATTTTTATAGTTAAATCAAATTATCCTTCTTTTTTAACTAATTTACAATGCAATAAATTCATGAATATTTGAGCAAAATTGTCCAAATTGAACTAACTTTGAAGTAAGATTAAGCTAAATAATCAATTTTTAGAAAAAATTATAAATATTTATAAATTATTTAATTCCATAAAAGGGCTCAAAGCATGAGAATTACCTATTTTCAAGAGTTTTTTTTATAATAATAAAATGTTTAATCCTTTGAATTCACATCTATAAAGTCCAAAATAAAAAATAAAATCTTAAAAAAAAATTAATGGGAGAATCGAATTTAATATCTACCATTATTTTCCAACAATATTGCAAGTAATGATAGGGTTGTAAATTATAAGGTTAAAAAATATTAATAAATTATTTTATTTTATTAATAATATATCAATTTCAATTATGATATAAAATAATGAGTGAAAAATATAATCGCCAACTTTATTATGATTATTAGCAACCAAAACAACATATTATCTACAAACAGGGATTTGCAAAGAGTTTCCTCCTCAACGATTTCATGCAATATTTGTCAAGAAAAACTAGCTTTGCAATCTTCCATGGTAGTTCTGCAAACATTGATGACGGCGGCAATGACGGTGGTGATGATGTTGCTTGTGAATGTAGGTGACATGAACCAAGTGTACTCTCCATAGTTAGACATTGCAGTGGAGAGGTCCAATGGATTCACCCTCGGAATTGAAAAATAAAAAACTCGGAGAATACCTGAAGCATTGAAATAAATTTGCTGATGAATATTAGATTGGATACCTATAGTTGAAGAATTAACTCAAAGCCAATTTTATCTCATGGTTGAATACTTGATGTGTTGAAACACTTTCAACACTAGACATTGCATGGTCTCATTGATTGAGGTCGAAGAAGTAGATTTAGGAAAAAAAGTAAATCAATGTGAAAAATTAAGGAGAATGATTCCAGAGGAAATTGAAGGACTTTAGTTACAATTGTGGAGACGGCAAGTGGCATGCAACGTCTAAAAAGGGGGAAGAGCAAGCTCTTAATTGTGCAAGTGCTGTGCACGCCAACAAAAGAAGAAAATTAGAGAAGCATAATAAGTAAGGATTGTCATGGCTAATATATCATTAGAAGATATGTGGCCATAACTACCAAGCCTTGAGTGAAAAGATAGGTATCCACACCTTAAGCAAGCAGTCCAATGAGAACCATAATATTAGATGATTGGTTGAGAGAGAGGAATTGAAAACCCAGCTATGTGTAATTTATGTTTTCAGCCCCTTAATATTTATATATTACTAGAAGATCTTTTTAGAAGTTCGGTTGGATTTGAGTTTTAATATGTTGGGTTGGATTTATATATAATTTATGTTTTTAACCTCTAAGGACACTTCACTATCTATACATAATTAAATCGCAAATTTAGTAGAAATACTATTAAATTAAACAAACTTTATATATTCTTAAAAACATAAAGATAATTTATTTTAATTTATATTATGTACATAAAAATTATATTGGAAAAGTGTAAATATTATTTTTTGTATACAAGAAAATTTTTATAATAAAAATAAATCTAGTGTGTTATATTTATATTACTTAGTGGTATTAATGTTTTATTTGTAAAAAATGAAAAAAATGGAAAAGAAAAAAAATGATAAGAAGCAAATAGAAAAAATGTACAAGTGAGGTTATAAGTTAACTAGTACCTTATAAGTTAATTGATTGTATTACAAATGTTTTATAAAGTTAGTTCTTGACATAGTTAAAAATATAAAATGATATAACAGTACATGTTAATATAAATAAATATATGAATTAGATTAATTCATATCTATTTTGAGATCAAATTTTATCAATACAATCAATAATCAAGATGTTTAAAATAAAATTATAATTATTTAAAAACTAACTAATTATTTTTATGATATTATGTATTTATTTATTATTTGAGAATAAAAAAAAAACTACTTAAAATATAATTGATTATATTTAATCATATTATATACATTTATTTATATACTTTCTTTTATATATTTATAGTTTAAAAGAAGGATATAATTATCTAGAATAAGCGAATGGATTGTTAGTTAATTAAAAAAAGAAGAATAAATTAAAAAAAAATGATCAGTTATAGGCTGTTCTATAAAACTTATTAAGTTAAAATTAAATTTTTTTCAATAAGTTAATATATGAAACATTTTTAGATATTAGCTTAATTATTGCTTCTTTATTTGGCCGAACATAGATGTAAAATCAATTTGTATTTGGAAAATATTTAAATTTTAAACATAAATTAATTTCATAAATTTGATTACTTGTAAATTTTAATTGTATCTAAAATTAGCTTTTCAGTTTTTGAAAAAGAAAAATAAAGGAAAATATGTTTTGTTACATAAAAATTAATCTTCTAATATTTAATAAATTATAGTGTTTGGTAAAAATATATACATCCAATTCAAACGTTCTATTTATTAATATCCCACTAAGAACTATATGTCAGAAATTGTAGACGTGACACTGATAACTATATGTCAAGTCTGCAACTCCCTTCAAAATACATATTGCCCTATATAAATTATAACTTTAAATGTTGAAAATTTAAAATATATCCTATGATTATATAATAAAAAAAATTATATACGCAGAGTCAAGTCAATCAAAGTTTCTTTTAGTCTACGGTACACTCACAATATCCGAATTTCAAATAAGCCCGCTCCAATTCTTCCATTTACACTTCTTAGAGTAACAAATATAAGAAACAAAAAAATTAGGTAATTTTCTGCCATATATCCAAATCTAATTGGTCTGTTAGTATAGGCATTAATGGCTTGAATTTTTATATAAGGCACGGAAGATCTCACCTAAATATATCGGTGATCTTAATTATTAGATTACTTTATGTGTGATAAAATATATCTCTATGAAAGATGTGAGAAAAATCTTTATACGTAGCATGATAGAAAATTTCAAAGGCATGAAAAGTTGCTTCTAGTCTCAGAAAAAAGAAGAAAAATATTAGAACAACCGAAAATGGGGTAAAATTATGTTGATGTAGGTTTTGTTTCGCACAAGTAGCTGATAAGTTAGTTAACAACTGATAGTTTATAATTAATAACTTATAATTGATAAGTTAGTTAAAGTATTTTGTAAAATTAATTATTAAATTAGTTAAAATTATAAAATGACATAAAAATATATTAATAAAAATATATATAATTAAAATAATTCATATTTATCTACATATTAAATTATATTAATATAATTAAAAGGTTAAAATAAAAATATAATATTTAATATTTAATTAATTATATTTTATAAAATTATATATTTTTTTACTTACATAATTTTTATTTTATTATTTATTATAAAATGATAATTACTTATATTTTATGATATTATTTATTTACATATATATTTTTATATATTTATAATTTAAAATTAGGATATAATTAGGTTAAAATTAAATTAATTATATTTTATGAAAAAATATTCAAATTTATATTACAGAGAACATAGATTATAAATTAATAAAAAGAATAAGGATAGATTTGAAAAGAATTTAAAGAGTTAGTAGTTTATAAGTTACTTTAGGATTTAGGATAGCTTATAGTTACTTTTAGGGTAACTTATAAGTTATAACTATAAGTTATTTTAAGTAATTTATTAAATTAAAATTTATTTTTTTCAATAAATTAGCACTAGAAATACTTCTAGAAGTTAATTTATAACTTATTGTTTAAGTCAATAAATTATAAGTTAATTTATTTATTACAGGAAATAGAACTGTAGTGAGATGACTATCTTGCATTTCATTCTTCCCAAACTAGATAGTATCGTAAAATAGAAATAGAAGCTTTGCAGATTGTAGATAGAAATAGATGTCATAATTTATTGGAAGATTTTTTTTTTAATAAAATACTATTTGCGTATATATAAATAAAAAGTTTCATGCCAACTATATATTTTATGAATAAAAATTTCATATATGATATCATAATAATAGAAGAAAATAATTTTATTCATAAAATATTTTTTCGATCAAAACAATTTTTCGACAAAACAAACTTGAATTAACGAAAGCCCTGATCACTGTGTGAAGAATGACTGTCCATGTAACAACTGAAAATTAAAACTTGGCAACTTACTAGAATAAAGCTTGTCACACATCCACTTACTAGAAACACACTAATCAAACTCAATTCCTTGTGCCTTTCACTTGTATAGTACACATTTTTCAGCCAAAATTTGTTGTCTAGATGACAAGATCATATAATAAATAATAATTAGCACTTACTTTTACAATTTCAAAAATTAGACCGGCCAATTGGACAGCCGAATTAGCCAATTAACTGACTTAGATAAAATTTTTAAATTGGTTGGAACTGATAAAAAATAATGTAAATGAATCAAAATCGGTTTGAATTGAACTTAGACCTAACCAATGTTTTAATTTTTTTTAAATAAAAATTTTATAATTTTACAATAAATGATATGTAACAATTTTGAAATTTCATATGAATTTAATTTATAATTTTTTTAATTATTTTTAGCATAAAATATTATTATATCACTTATATTTCATTACTTTAAATATATGCTGCTAATGTGTTTATATAATTTATATTTTTAAAGTTAAAATCAGTGTAACTAATGATTGATCTAATTTTAAAAACTATTCATACTTCTTAAAGTCTAGTTTACAAACACATAGTACTTTTATATTTTAAAAAATATACACATAACCTCCCTTTCGTGATCAATCTCTTCGTTTCCTGCTTGTTTTAGCGCATTGCATGACCCATGGAGACTAGAATCGAACCCCCCTACCAAAAAAAAAAATAAAAATTTAGACATCTATATCCTTATTGAACATAGGATACGATGATCCAACCTTGCACAAATTAAATTGGCGTCATGTATATTTAGTTTACGTCTCAGGGGACTTGTCTGTATTTATCTTAGCATTAATTAATAAGTCTGAAAAATTTAAGAGAGTGCAAAAGATAAAACCGATAAAAGCAACTATATAATTCTGAATTTAATCTTGCCGGTAGAACTATACAATTCTTATCAGTTGGGATCCATCCACTGAAGTTGGATTTGGAATCGGAAGCTTGTTGGATGCTTGTTACACAGTTGGGCGGGAACGGGGACTTTCATTTAGACGTGCAATGGCTACTTTTGCGTCCACTGCAGCTGCTTTAAGCTCCGTTTGTTTAGAAGAATTATAGGTCAATTAAATCATGCATCGATTAAAATCTAATATATGGATGAAATGATCTTATTAATGAGTTATAAATCATTAAATTGAATATTTTTTCTTCAAAAAATATAAAATTTAATATATAGATGAAATGATCTCACTAAATTATGTCTGTTTGTGCATAAGAGTGATGCATTTTGATGAAAAAATTATGATGTTCATAATAGTGAAAAAAATTATTTTTTTAAATGAAAGATTTTACTTTTTACTGTGACCTTTATAACTAATATTGATTAGATAAAATATTTTTGAATATTCCGATACTTCGTAACTAATGAAAAATATTCTCGTCAAAACAATTGGAGGCTTACCAACCCGAATTATGGGATGAGGAAGCCTTTGTCCAATACATCTTTAAATGGCAAGGTACAAGGTGATAGAGGTTATAAAGAAGAAATCAAATTGTCTTGATGCCTTCCATAGTAATTTCAAGACTAATACTAAGTATAAATATCTCATTTCTAATTCACTTACATAATATAAGTAAGCTTTACAGTTAATTAGATGTAATATCTTAGCCGGTAGGCAGTAATGCTAAAGTATATACGCCTATCTCCCATTTATACCTACAATAGAAAAAGGGTTGCATAACCCGTTTTTTTCCTGGGTTCTATTCCCTCTATCTTTTATTTATTCATTTCATTTGATTATTTTTATGAAGATTAAAAAATAGTGTAATGCATTTATTTTTACTGCTTTTTTCAAAATTATCCTTTAATGCATTGAAGTCTAATGATTATATTAATGCAAGTGGGTTGCGAGTGGAGAAATGAGTATATTATTGAAAGATTATATTTTATGTACAAAATTCAAAATAATTAAAAATAAAAAATATAATAAAATAAATTTATTGAAATATTTAAAAAATAATATATAAAATAATGAAGTATTTGTTGATAAAATAAAAAATAAAATTGAAAAAATTTAATATTTCATTACATTTGAATAACGATAGATAAAAAAAGATAAATTTTTTTTAGATAATGCTATATGAATTTTTATTTTTTAAGAGATTAAATATTTCTATTGTTAGATTGGATTTAATATATTAAGATTTATATTTTTAATTTTAATTTACTTATTTTAAAATTAAAAAATAATCTAATAAAAAATATTAAATCTTTTAAGAAATAAAACTCTTCTTAATATTATTAATTTTTTTTAATAAATAAGAAGTAATGGATAGAGTGTTATAGTCGAGCCTCTGTCATTCTAACTAGGGGTGCTTAACGGACGGATTTTGGTCCGATCCGTTTAGGCCCATTTTTAAATGGGTCTAAACTAGCTAGTCCAGCCCGATCTGCAAGTCTGCTGAACTGGATCGCAGATCGATTCATTTTTTTTTATATTTTAACTTATATTTTATCATTTATTATATTTTTATATTTATTATTTTATTTTTATATTTATATATATTTTTATATTCATTAATTTTATTATTTATTATTTATTTTTATTATATTTAATTATTTTGAACATTTGCATTAAATTTTTTTAACAATTGAATTGTGTTTTACATTAAATTATAATATAAAAATAATTTATAATTTATTTTTTGTTTAAAATATAAATATCATTTAAATTATTAAATATAATTTTTTTAAAAAAATAAAAATTGATTCGTTTAGACCTGCGGACCGATCCGGTCTGCTTTGGTCTGCAGTCTGCACGAACCAACTTGTTTAGACTCATTTTTTAACAGGCTTAAATTTTAATGTCCAGTCCGTACGAAACCTGTGGATCTATCTGTTTTACCCGCAGATTTCCAGCTTATCAAGCACCCCTAATTCTCCTACCAGAACTAAGGTCCAATTTTATTCTATCATGCCCCAGCAGTAAAGATTTTAGAAGATTATTTTAACGTAAATGCACGTGTTCACCATTGAGTGCCATAATCCAAAGGCTCATCTATTTTTGTAATCAATCCATCCTGGACTGGCATACTTAAAATTGCCTGTAAACATGGCCCAATTCGATGAGTTACTCGAGAAGCTTACCCATTCCAAAGTCAGAGATGCGAGCAATGGGCTTCCTATTCCGAGCCTAACAGTGCATTCTTATTTGATACGTTCCAGTGAACATGGAAGGTGAACAGTCATGGAAACATCACCGGTTTAAATCCGTTAATATAAATATAATTAAAATTTTTTATTTATTTAGATCCATTTGAATTTATTAATACAAATATAATTTAAAATTTTTAATAAAAATAAAAATTATTATTTTTAATAAAATTATACTTAATAATTATGAATTATATTTATTTTCTTATTTATATCTATTTTTGTTTTAATCTATCCATTTTATCCATATTAATTTTTTTTGATCCATTCATACTATTAATATTTATACTAAATTTTTTAATCTATTCATACTATTAATATTAATTTTAAGGTAAATATAAATTGTATCATTTTCATTGATAATAATTATACTTGATAATTATGAATTATATCTATTTTTTTATCCATATTTATTCTTATTTTAACTCATTCATATTATTAATAATAATTTTAGATTAAATGTGGGTTATATTAGGTCAGCTCATAAATAATTATTTATCTATTTATATTATAATTAGATATTCTTATATTATATAAATCAATATTCTAAAATAAAATAATATTATTTTAAAATATACTTATAATGTAACATAAATTTAAATATTTTTAATATTATTTATTTTAAATAAATTGTCACTATATTTTTATATTTGTAATAATATTAATTTTCATATAATAATAGATTAAAAATAAAATATATTATTCAAGTGGGTTTAGTGACATATTTAAAAGAGATTCAAGATCTATTAAATATTTGTAAGAATATCAATGGACATCTAAAGAGGATCAAAGATTCATTAGATATTTAATAAATAAATATAAATTCAAATCATTAAGCAGTGAGTTTAATTTGAATGAGATCTATTAGTTAAATATTTATTAATTCGGATAAGGTACCTTTTAAGTATGAGTACTTTTACCATACAATACTTTTTTAACCCTAAATGCCTTAACAGGAACCGTAGGAAAGACTAAAGTATTGGAGAGTCAACCTTCTATCTGGTTGGATGATATGTTAATAAAAACCAAACTCAGGATCAGTTGCCCATTTTGACCTAATATTTTGGGAGATCCTGGGGACAAATATAAAAAGTCCTTCTAAAATTTTTTCACTTAATAACATGATACTAGCTAATGATAAAATTTAAATTTAAGCTTTTAAGTTGAAGAATATTTGAAATTAAATTCTCTTTATAGATCATTTAATACAGAAACAAGAATATATTAACGAGAGTTTTTGTCTATTAGGGATATTAATGGTTAGACAGAATTTATAATTCTTAGTAATTGAAATAGGTTGAATCTAGTTATAGGTCGAATTTTAGTTTAGTAATTTTATAAAAAATTGGATTCTTACTTCTATACTTTGATGAGAATTGTGCATACTCCATTTTCGTTCAAGGAATTAGCCTCCCAAATATATTCCACAAAGTCAAAGTAATTAGGTAAAGTGAATTTATTCATCCTAAAGAATTTTGGTAGTCTGAAAATCTTTCGTAAGTTCATGGTTAAAACAAACTTGTGGCTGAACCACTATTTGGTGGTTCGTGATTGGAAGGTCACTTAGTTTGATGGGCCCAAATTAAAAATTTCCTACCCAAGATTTTTCAATAATTGATATTAGAACCATCAAACTGTATAAAGATGGTTAATTTATATGAGAATTATTAAAAAATAATATTTATCTAAAAATATTCATGATCTACGGCCAATTTATGGCAAATAAATTATGCTCTAAATTTTGAAGTCATTTCATACCCTCATACTGTAATAAATTTTAAATTTCTTATTACTCCGCCAATGTACGATTTGTACAAAATTATTTGTGAATTTATATTGTAAGTTTATCTTGATTATTAAACTGTATCATTTGTTTTTATGATGAAAATCATCTGAAAAACTCTCTGGTCAATTCGATCAAGCACGTTCAGCAATTATACTAATGTCGTAAAGGAACGGCTTCTCCACTTTTGCAACGAGGCAATACCTTCCGTTTTTTAAGCAAAAACATAAGTGTACTTGTTTCGCATATTAAGAACATATGCGCAAGAAAGATTATACTTCCTTAATTTTTTTAATTTATTGTAATTAATCAATTTTGCAAATATTAAGAAAATACTTTAATTAATTTTTTTTAGTAAATTTTTTAAGATTATTCTTCATGCATAAAGTAGACAATTAAAAATGAAAAAAGAAATATAATAAAATAAATATAAGTAAATTGAGAACGTAGAATAATGAAGTATTTATTAATAAAAAATAGTGATAAAATTAGATAAAAAATATTTAATACTTTATTAAAATACTAAAGTAACAAATAAAAATGAGCTAAAATTTTATTTAAAATGTAATAGATAAAAAGAAATAGGATAAGTGTAAGAATTTAAATTAAAACTTGCATAGAATTCAAGATACCATGAAAATAAAATTAATGCGAAAGTGTACTTTTATTCTAAATTTAGTTCTCTTGAATAAGGTAGTATTCAAATAAATACCTTAGACATAAATATTTCTCTCCTTCTCCTAAAGTTTGCAATTTTCAATGCGACAAACTAATGAATAAATTAGGTTAGGAGTGGAGAGAGGACCTAACTAATATGAATAAAATCCTATTAAGCCTTCTCATTATAGACTAAAAAAGGTATAGGCTTGTACTTTAACTGTGGAATATATTAATCTAAGAAAAAGTATTTATAAGCCCAAGTGATGGATTATTTTAACAAATTAAACTTCAAAAAATTAAAATATGTTAAATCATTATTTAGCTAGTTTTATTAAAAATAAAATATTTATAATTAATGGTAACCCACATAAAAATTCTAATAGTTTCTCACTTAAGCAAAATTAATTATAAAAAGTTTTTTTTGGAACATTTTATATAAAAATGACTCTCAAGCTGAATACTAAATTTTGAACACATGGCTATGATTTTAAAAACACACCATCCAAGAGATGATATCTGAAGCATAATTCACACTTAAGCAACCAATAATATTGACTCATGGTGGTAATTACATTATTATCAATACAATACCTTCCATAGTTATATATATCATCAACTATTTAAATATAAGTCATTAATGTGAAAGTGTAGTAAGAAAAATAGCATCAAGAGTGTGATCTAATAAACATGCTCTTTTTTTAGTCAATTCTCAATGATTTCTCTATAACAAGTTTAATAATAATATAGAGAAATCTTCTAATAATAATAAATTTAATTAATTTAAAATCTCAAAATAATGTCAATTAAGAGACAAACATTAAACATAGAAGCTAGTGATTGACACTGAGTCCTAGTCCTTGTAAATTTGTTAGGCAGAACCTCTCTAAGTTTTATAATAATATTAACTAAAAGAAAAATATATAATTTAGAAACTAATGATTGACACAAAATAAATCTTGATTATCATAAATCTTTTGTTAGAATGCCTTAAAGTTTAAAAATAATATCAACTAAGAGACAAAGATATATATTAGGAACTAATTAATAAATAATAAATTTTAGTCTTGATAAGATATCATACAAAATAATATATTAGATATGATATTTAGCCTTTATCAAAGTAATTTTTATTATTCTAATATGGTGCACATAGAAACCATACAAATTCAGGAGTTAATGACTGGCACCAAGTCTTAGTCTTTATAATTATAATAACTGATATATTTCATAATATGGAGATACATATATTGATAAAGAATCCACAAATTGCATACATAAATGCACAATAATATACTAATATGATCAAGAGCAAATATGATAAATATTAATAAATTATATAATAATATACATAACATATGCATCTTGTGTATTGATAAACATATCATAATTATTAGCTGAGATTAGATGTTCTATATAATACAGAACTCTCACTAACCAAGCATATTATATGAAAAAAAAAAAATTGAATGCCTATATCTCAATAAGCTTTTAATCATCTTATAAATATAAGAACCTTGGTTTAGGTGAAAAATGTTTAAATTTCACATATATATTTAAGCAATATGTAAATTATAATTTTTTAAATCATCAACTTAATATAATAAAACAAATCAATAATAAAAATAAATCAATTATATAATTAACTTTGATATCTCAAGCAAGTCATTTACATAATTATAAAAATTAAATATTAAAATTAATACCAAGTTAATGTAACAAAAGGATTTTCTAAAATATATTTTTAGAAATAACCATAAAAATTATGAATAAAAAATTATTTCAAAAATTTTCATGATAGCAACATATACTATTGACCAGAAAATTATCTCATAAAAATTGAAAAAAAAAGGATTCATAATGTATATGTCAAGAACTTTCTAAAATACTTTATATTGTGCTAAAAGAAATACACAATAACTTCCATGTCAAATTCATTACTATTAGTAAAAATTAGTTCAAAATTCAAATATTATATACATACAAGAGGATTTAATGGGATTTGCACCTTTTTGTCATGCATATTTTATGACAAACAAATGTATGTAATAATATATAAGTTATTACAAACTAAACTATATAAATAAATTTTAATATTTAATTGCACTTTTACAAAGTAAAGTAATTTTAAATATAATTAAATTATCTTTAATTAAAATAAATTCTTAAACATAGGTATTGCACATTGTAATACAAATAAAATTTCATAATATTAAATTAACTCTCATTGATGTGAAGATTTAGCACAATTTTCAAAAAAAATTGTATACAATTTTAAAATATAATTATTTACACTAATTAATTAATAATTTATTTATCAAATATAATTTCTTTTAAAAGTTATATATAATTCCACCCCAAAGAAGGAAAAAAATTATATTTGATAATTAATGTGTTATGATGACATAAACAATATAAAATTCAATTTATCACCATGTAATTAAAGTTAACAATAGTATAGCCAATTTCAAAATTAATTCATTTAATAACTCTTCAAAATATAAGAGAGTTAAATTTAGTTGCGCAAATCATTTAACAACACGTAATAAATAGAAGAATTTTTTTTAATACATTAACAAGGTTCACATATAAGTTCTTAATACATAATTATAAATTTCCCATTGAGCCGAACTATAGTATGTATTAAATTCTTTTTCAATATATTAATTTAGTTACATAGAAGATAATATGATATTCCAAAAAAAACTTATTTTCTTTGAGCAAATAGAGCTTCTAGATGAGTTTATCTTTATAATTAAAGTAAAATAACATGCTTTTATTATGCCTTAAAAATGATTAATCAAAGAAATAACATTTTTACCATAAAAGTAAAAGAAATAATATTGAAAGTAAGAATGTAACTTTTAGTTTATGAATATAGAAGTAATATATATTACTATAGACTTCCTTTAGGTAGAAAATGTAACATATAAAAGACCCTTCTAATCATGAAACTAATCAAGAGAATACCTTAACATTAAAAATATGTTCTCTTTAAGTAGAGATATTTTTAAAATCAAAGTAACTTTAGAAATTTATATGCTTTATAAGACATCCTTAATTAAAATATGCAACAACCCCTTTTGGACAAGCAGTTTTATATACTAATCATAAATCAATCTCATATGATATAACTCAAAGACTTTATGATTAATATGAATAATCTCACTTTGATAATAATTATTCATAACAAAACATAAACTTCTCAAAGATTCAAGATATAAAAAAATTATTCAGAATAATGTTCTTTTAAGCATAAATAAAATGTGATCAATTCTAATATAAAATAATAAATGATTACAAAATTAAAATATTGTTATATCCAAATTGCCTCAATTTTAATTTTTTGGCATATAAACATATCTTAAATCTATGCAATTCAAAAAAGATAATGAGGCTAAAAATAAAGATTTATTTTGAAAATTAAAGGTATCATTAATTCAAGATAAATATAGGAATAAACTTATAATTCTAACTAGATCCCTTTAATATGTTCCTTTTTTTAAAAAACAAAAACAATATTAACATAGTTCGTCAATACATTTTACTTGAAAAATGTTAAATACCATGCGTTCAATAGTATATATTTATAACAAAAGAGATTATATAAAAAAATAAATGCAATATGTTAGTTTTGGGCAAAATAATCATGTTTAGGAACATACAAATATCACTACATTCTCTTGTTTGGGTAAAGAATATAACATGTAAAAAATCCTCCTAAATTTGAAGTTAACTAGGATAATATATTATTATTACAAATTTATCTCTTTTGGGTAGATAAGTAATTAAATAAATTCAGAGATAAAATTGCTTTACTAAATTAATTTCGAATTACATTATAAAACAATCCTTTTTAGGTAGGTTATTACGTGAAATAATTAAAAATTATTTTATTAAACTCATTTCTAATTATAACACACATTTACCCTCTTTTGGTAGATAAAAATATGAAATAATTAAAAATTAATACCGTATGTATTTATTAATAGCTTGGAGACCTATGAATCAATATAAAATAATTTTACTTTGATAATAATTATCTAAATTAATCTATAAATTTCCTAAAAGAATTGATATATTAAAATTATGCTCAAAATTATAAATGAAATTATTAAATATAATACTAATATTATTAGTATATTAAAGGATGATAAATAATATGCATCAATATCGATCATCAAAATCATATTGCATTACAATACAATCTCAAAATGTATTATTTTTTTAATAAAAGAAAATATTGCTTGATTATCAATGCCACATCACTAAAATTATTTTAAATAAGGATTTTTATAAAATGTTATCCCTTTGTCATAATAAGGATGAAATAGAAATTAATAATCTATTAAAGCAATTGATGACAAAATATTATCAAGCAAAAGTAGCAAATTATTATCAACTAACTTAAGGTATAATTTTTTTTAATATATACTTCATATAATAATTATTTTAGCATTAAATCTCAAAAGTAGCGAATAAGAATCTTAATAGACAACTACTGAAAATATAATATTTTTTTAATTTTCACTAACAAAATTCTCTTTGAGATAGTAATTATTTAAAATAATTTTAATAATAAAAATAAATTATTAAAGAAAAATATTGTGCATAATTTTAAAAAATATAATATAGTAGTTTATGGGCATATAAATAATAAAAATATTTATGGGTATATAGAAATTACTATATTCTTTCCTTTTTGAATAAAAAATATAATATATAAAGATTCTCTTATCATTGAAGTCAATTAGGATAATAATTTAATATTAACAATTTATTTCCTTTGGGAAAATAAATTTTTAATAATAAAATATATCTAAATTTTTTTAATAAATCAATTTTTGATTAAAATACATAACTACGCCTTTTGGATAGATAATTGTATTAAATAATGAGAAATTAATCTTGTAAACATTAATAGTTTGAAAACCTTATAAATTAATATAAATAATTTTACTTTAATGATAATTTTTCAAAATTAACCAAAAAATCTCCTAAATAAAAATTTGGGATAATAATAATAAAAAATGCTTAAAATTATCATTCAAATAATTTTTTTAAATTAATAACAAGTAAAATATCATCATTCCATAATATATTGTTATACAAATTACATTTATATTGATCATAAGAGCCTTAAATTATATTAAATTTTTTAATTTTAAGCTACATTTAGTATAAAATGTTTAAATAATTATTTTCAATGATTTAAATATATATAATTTATAAATCATAAATGTTGAATTTCACATATTTTAACTATCTAAAAGGTCTTTTGTATTACTTTCAAAGCAGATAATTCATCACTAATATTAGAAATAATGAGTTAATAAAAAAGAAAAAGATAAGAGTAATTTTAATATATTACCATCTATTTCCTTTCACTTTTCTACCATTTAAGCATGAATCAAGTTTAGCTAAAAAATATCAAAATCCAATCCAATCCAAAAAATGTAATTTTCAATGGCAAGTGTATATATATATATATATATATATATATATATATATATATATATATATATATATATATATATATATATAGATCTTGATTCATCCAATTCATTCATGATTATTAATAAATAAATTATGCATAATAAATCTCATAAAAATCATAAATTAAAATAGAGTATTTATAATAAAATAAAAGTGATAATTGATGAATATAATATACACTAAATACAAATTTATTATGAAATAATTTTGAAAGATTTTCTCAAATTATTAAATCAAATCAAATCAAATAAACTTATGGAATCATAAGATCAGGATTTGTTTATCATTTAATCGGTAACAACAACAACAACAATAACAACAATAATAATAATCTCAAATTATTGTAATTTTACAATCTTGAAATTATCTAAAAGTATCCATAAAAATTAATCATACAAAATTGATAAAATAATTAAATCAAAATAGAAAGTAGTTTCAAACAATATGATAAAATTATCACATCAAAACAAATGATAAAATAAACATATAAAATAAGAGTTACTCATATCAAATTAATTAGAGATGATTTTTTTAAATTATATACATTACATATATAATGAATTCAAAATAGTAATAATTATTATTTATTTTAGAATATATGATGGTACTATTATTTTAATCATATAAGCATATAATGTTTGGCATAAAAGAAAATTATACAACTCACAAGATTTTTATCATCTTCTTTATAATTTATTTCTATTGCTATCCAATTATGAAAATTGAATTCAATTAAAATAAAGAATGTTGAATCATTATTTTATAAATACTTTATATATTATCACTCAAATTTAATGCATGCTTTCATATATGTAATATCTAAAATCCTATTTGCCAAACATATTCAGAGGCAAAATTTCTTCTCCTTTATGAAAATAAAAATCTTGAATGAAAACCCTCAATCATGGCCAATTTAATTTTTATGAATAATTTGAAATTGAAAATACATAGTAATTATTATTGAGTATTTTGTATATATGATGACATACAATTGGATTCTAAATTTATAGAAGGTGGCTCTAATATCATATGTAAGAATTTAAATTAAAACTTGTATAGAGTTCAAGACACTATGAAAATAAAATTAATGTGAAAGCATACCTTTATTATGAATTTAATTCTTCTAAACAAAGTAATATTCAAATGAATACCTTAGGCATAAATCTTTCTTTCCTTCCTTTAGAGTGTGTAATTCTCAATGGGATAAGCTAATGAATGAATTCAGTCAGGAGTGGAAAGGGGATCTAGCCAATATAAATAAAATCCTATCAAGTTCTCCCATTATGGGTCAAAAAGGGTATAGGCCTATACTTTAGCCGCCAAACACATCAATTTAAAATAAGGTATCTATAAACTCAAGTAATAGATCACTTTAACAAATTAGGCTTCAAAAAATAAAAGTCTCTTGGATCATTATTTAGCTAGTTTTATTAAAAATAAAATACATAAATTAACAATAGCCCATATAAAAATTCTAATAATAAATACTTTGAAGGAGCTCACTTGTGTTTGACAAGTTTGGATAATTTCTAGAAAATTATGTTAATGCATTTACCATTTGAAAATTTAGGGAAACACTTAATATTTTTTCAAAAGATTTTCCATAGCTGACAGTTTTCTTGTTTATGGACAATCTTACAAAAAGCTTAATGTTTTCCTCCCATTTTGATGTTTAATTTTTAGAAAATGATACATCTTCGGCACTTTTGACCTAAATACCTTGTGTTCACTAACATAGCTTCCAACTTTTCAAGTAGGTATTTACCCACATAATCATTATAATTATTTAAAAAAAATTAAAAGGAATAAAAAATCTTAAAAAATAAAATTATTTTTATCTTTCCTCAGTGAAACCTAAAACCTCATTTTGATTTGCAGTGCCTTCGTATATGAATTTTCTTATGAGATATATAATTTACCTTCTTCTTTTTCCTTAGCAGAAACATAATTTCTTCATACCTATTCACTTTTGATTTATAAAATCCTTTAGTTTTTTTTCTAATTATTGACATTAAGATACTTTCCTTTTCTAAATTTTTTCAAGTCTACAATCTATGAAGAGGAGATAGAGAAGTTAATGTTTTCTAATCCTCATTTTCTAAGGCTAAAATAGTATGTTTAAATAGCAAAATGCTTATTTTATTGACTTTATATGTGATACTAAAATTTTTTATCTTCTCTTAACTGATTTTTTTTCATTTGTTATAGATAGAATATGAGCAATGCATGGATAGGCTATTCTCCTATTTCAGTTGCTTGGATAGTAAATGTTGATAGAGTCCTAAGTTATATTTGAGAGCTTTTGATGAAATCATGATATGAATTTGTTAAGAACTTGGATATTATAGCTTTTAATGGAGAATAGTGAAAAAATTGTTAGAATATTCAAAGGCTTCCTATTATCTTCAATAATAATGAACATGGTAGGGAGCTAATGTGTGGTTCCAAAATATATTTGATTTCTTACTATATTTCTTTTTGTAATTACAACAATCTTTAATCTAAAAATTTTAAAGAGTAAAATTTTCAATATAATTCAAAAATTTTCTCACTAATTATTTTCATAATAATAAACCATCACCGACACAAAGTCTTTGAATTTTTCTGTTGAAGCCAAAATACCTATATAGTAATGTATAGTAGGGTTAACTACTTATTCCATATTGACTGCTAAACATAGAGCAATTGTATCCCAAACATGCAATGTCATAAGGGGCACAAGACTAAATTCTAAATTCACCTAATCACAAGCTCTCATTAATATCATTTGAATAAAGTTAGCAAATAAGAAGTTTGTAAAATAAGTTTAAAGTGTCACTAATAATATTAACATAACTTCAAATCTATGATATATTGTTCACTTTATATAGAAATAACTATAAAAAATTCTTCCACAAAACATCACCATGACTTTAAATTTGCTACAATTGGTGGTCTTCTTTCTTGTGAGCATGAGAATAACACTGTGTTGATCCATCTTAATAAAATAATGATCCATCTTGTGAAGCAATATCGAACTCTTTATGTTGGTGTTGTGCCTAAAATATATACAAATAAAAATTAGTTCTTATAAGTTAATATAACATTATTAAAATATTACAAAGAAAGCATACTTGTAATAATTCAAAGTAGCTAATATTATAACCTATGCTTGAAAAATTATAGGCAACCTATAAAAAATATAGTATTTATATTATTTACTTGATAAATTTTAGAATGAAAATGAAAGAAATATACAATTTTGTACTTGTTGATTTTTGAATCTAGTTTGTATAAGACTTGGATTAGATGGAGTTATGAGGTTTGTATCAAAACATTCACTATTTCTTAAAAGTATACATGGATCACCCTATACACAAAAAAGATAGTTAATGAATAACTTTTGAATCTTCAATAAATAAAATATTCATTAATTTCCTTTACATGTAAACTTACATGTATTTTAATTCCACTTGTTAATGAAGAGATCAAAAGATTGTTGCTTTCACTTGTAGGGGCTTTAGGCATACAAAGATTCTGTCATTGAAAATTAGACATAAAAATACATACACATATAAAATCAATTAAATATATAAATTAAATTCAAATTATATATATATATATATATATATATATATATATATATATATATATATATATATATATATATATGTATATATTACCTTTTGACTCTCATTACTTCTAATTCTTTCATTGTTTTCATGCCTTCTCCTTTGTATGCCTTTTTTATTTATAATTTAATCAACTTTAGATTCTTTTCTTTTTGATAGAGGATGCCCTTTGCCTTAAGCAACTAAAGGATCAAGCACTTTATTAACTTCCTGTGAAATATCATGTTAAATTTTTTTTGATATATCCAATGAAACTAGTGTTTCCTCAATCTTCTCAAGCAATGACTCTTTGCAACTTAGCTTGGCTTTTAAGTCTTTAATCCAATTCATTATTTCCTTGAAATCATTGTCAGCATATACTCCTATGCATGCAATTTTGTAGAATGAACTACACATTTCATTGAGCTATTTAGCTTCAATGTTATTAGATAAGTCACAATATCTATTTTTAAACTAATGTATGTGTCGCAACGTGCCCTGTGACGGGATCTAAGGGAGACGAGCAGGCCTTCATACCTCTTCTAGAAATGTGGATTTTGTTGTTGTGTGAATAAAAAGAAAAAGGACTTGCCACCAATCATTTTATTATGATGTGATTGAAACATCGAAAGTGGTTTACATTTGTAGAGTTGGATTCGGGAGTTAGTTACATGTAGGGAAGATATTAGTACCCTACAATATTTGTTCAAAGAATAGTTACCTATTTATTTTAATTCTATCTTATGAATTGAATTATGATGGTCCTTATTATATGATGTGTGTGTTTTATTAAGAATATAATTCTTAATTTTGGTTAAATTATTAATCTGGTTATTTAAATCTATCTAATTTCGTGGTAAAATTCAGATGAAAAGTGCCTCAACAATGTTCAGTTTCATTATGATTGTACTTATAATCGGATTACTTAACTTTAATATGTCATAGGTATAAATTTTATTATTTGAATATTTTTTTATTATATTTGAAAAATATTTTTAAATAATTTTTTATTTTATTATTGATGAAATATTATTATTTTATTTTTTATAAATATTTTTATTTCATTATTTTATTTTATGAATAATTACTAAAAGATTTTAATTATATCTTATAATATTTTTAATGAAATAATTGTAATATAATTTTGTAAAATAAAATAATATAAATTTTTATTTTTAATAATTTTATTTATTCATTTATTTGAAAGTATCATATTGGTGATTTTTATTTGAGATTATTAAATTTGTCCAACTTCATGGTCAAATTTGATTGAAGAATTGCTTAAAAAAATTAAAATTATTTTTATTGCGCTTACAACTAATTTCAATATTATTCTATCATCATAAATATATATTATATAATTTTTTAAAAAATATAAATTATGGATGCACATGACAAATATAGTATATTTTTTATGTGCAAAATATTGAGGTTTTTTTTAATTTAATCGGCTCATTCAATTTTTAAAAGTATTACTCACTTCAAAAATATTAAATAGCATAAACTTTCAAACTATTTTATTTTTATCCCGTCATAGGAAATTGCATAAAATAATATCTTGATAATAATATTTTTTATTAAAGTAAAGAAGAAAAGAAAAATAATATAGATTTCGATTGGATATATATAATTTAGTTTAATCAAACAGCCATGTACATCCACCCCTCCCCCCCTATAATCATCATGTCTAGGACTCGGTACACCATAGCTGCTACATATCATCTCACACAAGGGTCCGGCATTTTGATGTCCATAGTCCTTACACCACCAACAACGAGTACTCATTTCCGTTCAACCCATGCGCATTACAGTGCGTCAGGGATCTTGTCTACCAACACACGATCTGGATATCCTGGGCATTACTGCCTCCGAATTTTTTTGTACCGAGACCGTCTCATGCGGAACAGTAGGCAGACTTTGACAATACCAATCATTAAGAACAAGTTCGCCTTCCTAAGTGAAAATCGCATGAGGTTTCTAGTTATCTGGATTGGTTGACGAGTGGATCACAAACCACTGACTCATGCAGAAACCAACGATGGTGAGGTCTTTCACCGAGAGAATGATATTTGAGGATTTCAACTCGTTGATTCTCAAAGCCAGAGCAAATTGGTGTCATGATTTGAAGACCTTCCCAAGAGAATGATTCTCATGGAAGATTTAATTCCCAACAATGAGCGCAGAGGATCCAGTACAGAATCAATCACGTGGATCAGCTCGTTTTTAGTTCTCCTATCTTTTGCAGAAGACTTCATTTGGGTTGGCGTCATTCCCTTTAGACATCGTAACATTTTGCTTTGGGGACATGACGCCGCTTCTCCATGCAGTATGTGACGGCAAGAGAACCAGAGAAGAGAGCCGTCTTGGAGATTGAGGGAGACATCTCTTCCTCCAAGGGAGCCAAGTTCACATGACTAAGCAAGGTGATTTGCAGATCAACAATAGAATACTAATTCCACTGTTCTTATAGTATAATTATATTTGAATACCATGTAAAGATGTTGTGTGTCTGAACCACTTGTTGGCACGATCTCTTAATGACAAGGTTCGAACTCTTCGGGGGGTGGACAATGACATACGAACGTGACCTTGTCAATGGTAGTGGCAACAGGCTCGAACTTATCCTTGCTGGGTTTGACGTTGCGCTTCATGTGCCACTAGCGATATGGACTGACTGCAGGCAAAAGGGACTACAATGTTGCAGCAGTAGCTGATCTACTCCATATGGTACATGACTACAAGAGAAGTCGAGTGGTGATGCTTTGGCGGGAAATAACAGTTGAGATGGAGAAGTAGGTGAGAGAGAGCAGTCAAGGAGAGAGGTGTAGCTACGGTAGCAGTCCCGGGCAACTGAATATGGTTAGGTTGAATGAAAAAGGAAGGCAGGACTGGGAGATGCATGCTACAATGGCCAACCGAGAAACAGAGGGAAAGAGAGAGAGAATGAGGAGGATCCATGAATGAGAAAGATGCTTTCCTTCCTTTTAGGCTCCAACCCAGCTTCCTTCTTCCCATAGATAATGGGAGAAGGCTTTCCCCCCATTCTCTGTTCCTCTTCTTTCTCCGCCCCTTCACCTTACTCGCCTTATCAAGCAAAATTAAATGTACTTCATGATTAGCGGGAAGAAGTATATGATTGTTAAGATAGTGAAACAAACTTCAAAATTTGCGGCCAAAATTTACAAAAATAAGTTAGAAAATACTCACTCATATTGAAAGTGACGTGTAGTTAGATACAACTCTTTTTTTTTTAATTTTTTAATTTTTATAATTTAAATTTTTTTCAAAAAATTATTTTTAATTAATTCTTAATTAATTTTTTTTAATTTTTTAAATTTTATTTTAATTACATTATTAATTGGATAAAATTGAATGTCAACAATATGCCTTCATTTTAAATCCCTCATCCAAAGTGATAGAACATAATTAGATGGCACTAACCCTGTTTTCCTTAGGAGTTGCAATAATGAAAGGATGTGTTTGCATAAAATCCCTTTAAACTTAAACAAATGACATATACATTATAGGTCAAAATTTTCTTTATCGAAGTAGATAACAAATGGTACATATTTAATTTTATCACAAATCTTTTTACCTTCAACTATCAAATATATAGAAGTTAAGCCTTCACTTTTTTCAAAGTAAGTGTTACAATACATTATAGAAGCCACTTCCTCTTGAAACTCTTTGAGTTTTGCAATAGTATATGCTTTCTAAAACTAAAGCTCAAATCCAAAATGGCTTACATGAGGAATTGATGAGTTAAATGAACTAAAATCTACTAGGCTTTCTTTTTGAAATTTATCTCTAACAGTACTGCCATATTGTTCCACAAATTGCTTTAATGTAGTTTTTAAGTTAACATAATCATAAAAAAGTGCATTCATACTCTCACTTTGTTGTGTTGTTAACATTCTGATTCAAAATGTGTCCTTCACATCTATAGGAGCCCAATGTTGTCAATCATTATATAATCCATTCAACCATTCATTGTCATGAAGATTATAATCTTCAATCATTTTTTTCCAACTTTCCATGAAATCATTTTTACTAAAGGAATCATATACAACCTCATGTAAAATTAATTTAATTGAATCATATTGAGTATACCCACTCAATTTTAAAGAAACCTTTTTCATTATATGTCATAACCACCACTTATGGCGAGCTTTTAGAAAGACAACATCAATTGCATTTTTTATTGCTTTGTCTTGATAAGTAATTATTGCATTTGGAGTTTGTCCACTCATACATATATCTTGAACAACCATATGAAGGTTTCAGTGTCTTTATTTGACAATAAAGCATGACTTAATAACATAGATTGACCATGATGATTTATTCTTACAAAAGGAGCAAAAGGCATATCATATTTATTTGTTAAGTAGGTAGTGTCAAATGTTATGACATGTAATATCCCAAGTTAAAATCTAAGATTTTATAAATGTTGGAACTTGTGGATAATTATTTACTTGGTTAATATTTAATTTATATTTATTTTCTAAATCAAAAGTTCTGAAATATTGAAAATAATATTTATGATGATATTTGAGATTTATTTATTTTTATATATGACCATTATTTAATTTGAGGCTAATCTAAATATTCTCTATAAGGGTTTTTTCTCATGGAATGGAAATAATTTTAGTAAAGGTGAGTACAAAGATTTATGGAGTTAATTATTTGTATTTGATAAATAATTTTTGAAAATTATGGGAAATTTAGATAATTATTATGGAATTTTTAAATATATTTATATATTGAGGGAGAATTGAAAATTATTGAATTGAGATTGTAAATCAAATTAGTTTATGAAAATAAAATTTTAAAATAAATGAATAAATAAGATCTAGTTAGATGGAGTTAATAAAATGAAATTAGTAGCTGAGATTTATTTATTTATTGGTAAGCAAAACGGATGGACTAGATTAGATGATGAAAGTGAGCTCACAATGCCGCAATACATTGAATCACTACCCCCGGCTAATTTTTTGCATTCTCTCACTTGTAATCGACCTCATCCTTGTCCTTTTTGTATATTTTTATCTCTCACTTTTTGAAAAGTCAGCAGTCCCACTTATTTTTATTTTTTCTGGTTCCGTTTCTATAGCACATTCTCAGTTTCCTCCGTTTATTTGTGCAGCCGACACACACGCACTCACTCACTCTTATCTTTTTTGGATTATTCTGCTTTTTGTTTTATAAAGTCAGTGCCATTTATTTATTTATTTGGCTGGCCTTTCTTTATATGGAATTTCGTCACTGCTTTTGGACATTCCAAACTCCTTTCTTTCCGACTCTCTTTCATTTTTCTCTTTGCACATCGTCTCTCTCTTCTTTTCCCGGCATCACCTTGCGGTTGACGCAACTATCTCCGGCGGTTCCGTCGCCAACGCTGATGCTCGCAGCGGCGGACGGCCATCGTTTGGTGCCAGCAGGGTGACGTCTTTAGGTGCGTGTGTTACTGTAGCTGCTGTTGTTCCAGCCGTGCCCAATGCAAGGAGCATCGCTCTCCACCATCTCCACCGTCATGTTTCCGTCTTGTAGCCGGCCACAGCTTGACAATGCAAAGAAGCTGTGATCTGTGGCGAACTTTGGCTCACGGTAGTTCGACCCTGGTGTGATGAGTGCTGTTTCCGGCGTTCTGCCGTGTTTTCGGCAAAGATGATCTCCGATCGGCCAGCATAGATATAGATAAACAATATTAAATCATAAAATTCCAATATTTACAGTATTTGAAGTTTAACCCAAGGAATTTACTATTATACATATTTAAGGCATATGATGAAGCATGCAAAAATGAAAAATATAACTTTTATATTATAAAATACTATAATAGAACGATTAAAGTATTGATGGAATATCTATTCTGCTTTCATGATAAGTTTATGCAGGAATCAAAGAAATCAGAGCATTTTGAGTATATCACAATGCTTATAGAAATATATCCATATGTCCGTACATTATAAAGAGTAGGAGTAGAACCACTTGTAACAGTTTTACATATATATATATATATATATATTAGAAAATCCATCTTTATGTGCTATTGAAATTATGAAGGTGCTTTTGGAAATTAAAAATATTGTGCTCTAGACTATTAAATTTATACCAATAAAGTCAAATTAGAGCATAAAATTTGAATAGATTTGATTGTAAAGTTGTAAATCAAAGAAGTCTTTTATGAGTAGTTTTTAAATGTGTGATGATGGTTTTAAAATAATAAAAGTTTCATGATATAGGTTGCTAGAATATTATTATTAGGATGATTGTGGAGTATTATACTTTCATATTTTGAAATATTCCAACTTGATTCAAGAAAGTCTATTTCATGTAAATTGTGGATTTTTAGCAATATTTCTAAAGGATGATATTTTTATACTACAGAGCAATGAAACCACATGGTTAAAGCTAGCTATAGATAATCCTTAATAATAGTGACTTTCCAGTTCTATACAAGAAGTAAAAATATATATAAGTTGATAAACATATAATTTGGTATAATGATTGATTATATAAACCTATATTAGAAATTACAAAAAATTGATCATAAGGGATACTATCATATTATGATTTGGAAATTGAGTTTGTGATGCTTGGAAAGGAAAATAGATAATATTCTCGTATTCATAATATTATTATACATGGTGAATTAGGAAGATAAGGATTTATCATCCCAAGCTCCTACAGTGGATGCACCACATAAGGTAAGTATATATCTCACTATTAATTTTTATCTTAATAAAAGATTATTTAAATATTGTGAATTGTATCTCCTTGTTAATGGTTAAATTTTATATTCATGTATATATATTTGTACTTAGGCATGAATTTAATTTCAAAAAATAGGTGCAATTAGTAAGTGACCAGAGTGCATAGTGAAAGCATAATAGTAGCAATAGCTATTGATGGATTATGATTGAACTTAATAATATTATATAGGAATGCTTATATTGCTATATGCTTGATACTATCAAGTGATGAAATGATGACTTTATGTTGCAATTCCATACATGATTGCAATATAGGAGTTGAGCTCTCTTGTGTTTACTATTTGAGAATTATGCTAATAGTGGCATTGGAAATTGCGAATAATGATGAATAATGAGGAAGCCAGATGGAGAATTCTTCGTAAATAATCGTGAAGGATATAGAATTGATATGAGAGCTGGATAGGAAATTCTTGGCTAACAAATGAGAAGAATATAAGATGGATTTGAGAGTCGGATGGGAAATTCTTGGGTAACAGTTGAGAAAAGTATAGAATTATCCTTGATACTATATAGTAGCTATATGTATGTTTACTGCATTTGAATACATGATATAATATGATTGTTTGTGATTAAGTTCTATTGATGATATAATTGAGATGATCTGTTTGCATTTAAGCCTTAATGGTTATCTATGAGTATGATGTCTGCCTAGAATAGCTAGTATTTGATATTGAGTTCCAATAGAAAGTTAAGAATCCTATGAATGTGTTGTGAGAAATAGAGTTTAAGTCATAAATAGGTGAATTCTTATTTCAGGGTATGGTTTCATATATTTCAGAAATGCAGAAATATCTCTAGTTTAGTTTTTAAATAACTTATGATTATTGTATATAAATTGATCATCTGCAAAGAAGTGGTAGATATATACTTACTAAGTTATTGTAACTCACTCCATTCTACCTTTAATATTTAGGTTGTGGTGAGTATATTTGAGCTTGTTACATCTGTGGAGATCCAAGATTGTCTTATTAAAGAGTTTTGACCGTTAGATTAAGATCAAAATAAAGATAGAGTTTTTAATGATTCAACTATATGTTGAATCATTTATCTGCGTATATGTTGTAATTGTATAGTATTATGTGTATATTTTTCACTATCATATTTGAACAATATTTAGGTTTTATACTATAAGGCATGTGACCTTTGAGAAATGTCTAAAAACATGAGAGATTCTATTCATTTTTTTGTGAAAATTTTAAAAGCATTTTTTAGTTCCCCTGGAATTTGAAAAATCTTGTTAGATAAAATGAGTAAAAATAGTTAATCAGTAACAGGATTCATACTAGTCACGATTGGAGATGGTTATGATCTGACATTGCCAAAATATTCATACGTAGCCCTACTTCTTGCATCTTCCTAAAATATATTTCTTGATTGACATTCATCGTCCATATCCATCACATAATAAAAATCATTATTTTCCTCTTGCATTTCAACATAATATTTTTGAATGGCTTCATATTTCCTGTCCCAAGTCGTAACCTCTTTACTTTTTCTATATAATTTCTACATTCTCTTTTACTAAATGTTATATTCTCATACCCAACCCTCTTTAGCAACTAGAGATAAAAGTTTTTTATTTACACTAATCCTAGTTTGATCATTAAGTTCAAGTTTCTTTTTAATGCAAGGCTTTAACTTTTTATTTTATTTGAAATATCGTACTTTACTTGGGCTTGTTAGCTCATGATTATCTTCAAGAACAATCCTTAAAAGTATGACTTCTCCATCTAGTAATGAACATACATTAATCTTAGCCTTACAATTTGTCTTGCTAATAGGATTTAGCTTTAAAATATTCTTTCTTTTACTTTTTAGCTCAAGTTATAGTAAAGTATTTCTTACCATCATCTCCATTTTTTGAACTTCTTTTCAAAATATCAAAACCCACTTTCTTAGCATAATTTGCATAATATGTAGTAACCTCTTCTTTTGAAATAAATTCCATCCTGACTTTTGGTTCTTTTACTTCCTTATCATTAAGATGTGATAGTTTTTCCTTTTCATGATTGCATCTTTACTCACTTATATCTTCTTCGAAAGCAATAACTTCTCCCTCTATATTATCAAAGATACTAGGAAAATTATAAAGCAATCCACCTAAATATGCTATAAGAAAACAAAAAATATGTAATGAAAGAGCCTATCTTAACTAAGTAATTTATTCTTAATTTTTTTATGTCTAGACAAATTAGAATAGAACAAAAATAATTGATTTAATGATGACAAATTTGTTATAGGTAAAAAAATTGTATAGAGTAGACTAAAATAATTATAATAGATATAGATAAGATTAATAGTAAAAGAGGTAAAGAGAAAATATGTAAGATGAAAATTCTATAGTAATTTAAAGGAAAAAATGATTAACTTACTTCTAACTTTTCTCCTTAATTTAATTTTCTTATAGCATGGGATAAAAGTCTTGAAACTCATCTTGACAAAAGCAAGATGAATGACGCCTTCTATTTTCTTTAATCTAAAGGCTTATTCTTTTATGCTAATCAATAGGGTTTCTTTTTTACATTTTTTAATTTTATATTATTTTTAATATAAATATATAAACTAAATGGATGACAAAGCAATCACAAGTGGCTTGCCAAATCAGTTATAACTTTTTATTTAGTACATAGTGTTGGGTTATTTAGCATCATTATTTATTTTTATGGGTATTGGTTGTTATTTATGAATTGCATTTGAAGTTTGTAAAGTTTAAGCTATTAAAATTTTAATCATTAAGAATGATTTCAAATTTTTATGGAAGAGTTTTGATATTAAATCAGGTTTTTGTTGCATTTGTGGAATGTCTTTTTTTCTTTAATATGTATTAAAATTCATCTAAGATTAAATTAGTATAAAAATGAATTGAAAAAAAATACATTAAAATGGCATAAATTACTTTTGGGTCACAATTGGGTTAGGTGGCCCAATTTGTAGACTCGAATAAGGGAAGAAGATGATCTATAATGTGTTAATGCCCTTGCCCACATGTACCATTATCCTAACATCAGATGGTAGCAATGATAGTACCATTAAGCTTTATTATTCAAGTTTTATTTAGTGGGAATTTTTTTAATTTTTTTTAAATTAAAAATATTTTAATTAATTTTTGTACATTTTATTTAATCACATATTAAATTCATTTAGGCTTGAAGACATCGGTGTGCAATTCTTAAAGTATGGGCCACCATATATTCTTTGTGAATTTTTTTGTTACTATTTTGTCATTGAACTAATTTTGCAAGTGTACATGCATAAAGAAATTTTGTAGGAATCAATTGGGCTTATGTGATGTTATGAAATTTTATATAGTTGCAGTAAGCCTACCTATTATGGGCTAATTGCATAAAATTTTATTAATGAATGATTAAAATATTAGTTGGACTAAGGAGGATGTTATGTGAATAATATTAGAATACTCTATTGGTATGATATTATTAATATAACTTGTAGGTGATAACATGTGTGTGGTGATCAAGTATTGTATTTCTAAAATTTTAAATACCATATTAGTGTTGGATTTTAGGAATATAGTATTTAATTTTTGTATTATACTATAAAATCTTAAATGCCTTATCAATGTTAGATTTTATAATATAATACTGTGAGATTGTCACAACCTACTTTTGATCGTGACCGGCGTGGATTGTGTTATCGATTTCCACAAGTCTTAACTATTATGACTCTTTTTATCTAACAAGAATCTCCAATTTACAAGGGAATAAAAATATTCACCTTGAATTTTAGCATAAAAACAAATAAAACCTCCTATGTTTTTGGTCGCTCTCCAAGGGTCACACGCTCGATAATATAACACCTGTGTTCTCTAGATCTGATAGAATCATTATACACACAATACAATACAATTCCAGACTCATGCATATATAATCTATTCAGCACATCAAATAATCTAACAATTCCATGTTTGGAATGCTAATCCTAATCCCAACTGTCAAATCTTTTAATTTGAGCGGTCTTTGATCTTCCATGGATGCTAATCCTGATCTTGAAGACATTAAAATAAAAATAAAAGAATGAGTTCCACGAACCTAGTGAGTATATAACTACCATTATCTTACAGGTGATTGATTTAAATATATAAAGAAAAGAATAGCAAACCAATTTTTGGATTCCTGAAATATATGGAACCATATCCTATAATAGAGATTCACTTGCATATGACTGCAACTCTATTTCACGTAACACAATCATAAGAGCCTCAACTTCCCATTATAATTCAAAATCATATATTACCCATTCCAGGTAGACATCGCACACAAACAGCTATTAAGGTTCAAATATAAACAGATCGTCACAATCACATCATCAGTACAAATTAATTACAAACAGTCACGTGATGTCATCTATTCAAATACAAAAAATATACATATAGCTATTCTATGGTATCAAGGTTAATTTTATGCCTCTCTTAACTATTAATCAGGAATTTCTCAGCTAACTCTTGAATCAATATCATATCTATTTCATATAATCCGTCAGGAATTTTTCATCTGACTTTTATATCATTTCTTTATCACTGATGGCAATATTCGATATCATCATTCTAACATCATTCTAACATCATTCATTACTTTCTAATATCTCAAAAAGCTCAATTCACAACACTCATATTGTTATAGAAATATAGAGTTGATACTAATAATGAAGAAAATACAACTCAATATTTTAAAAAATATTTTTTAATGAAATAATAAGAAGTGGTGAGATATATATTCATCTTGAACTGTCCACAGCTTCGAAGATGCTCAAGTCTTTGACTTCTCCTTTTATCTTTTCCTATTTATCAATTTACAATAATAAACGATTATAAGTACATTACTTTCTTTCCTTCTTCATATTACAATCCATATTGTTTGTTTCTTATATTTCCTTTTATTGTTGCCTTTAATAACAACAATAAAAATAATATGGAAATGATATTTATTTTCCTTTCCAAGCTTCACAGATTCAATTTGCATGTTATAACATAATAATATTCCTTATTACCAACTTCTTGTATTTCCTAATATAAGCTTATGAGAGTAAACACTGCACTTTAGATATTTATTTAGGCCAACTTTAAGTTATAAAATATCCTAAACTAGGCTTCTCTTAATCTTAAGTCAAACAACCAACATTAGTAAAATCAATGTTATAAGCAAACCTTAATCATCAACCTCGCACGAGTACGTTACAGCTTAACTCTTATTTATATATATATTTCTGAAGAGGAGTGTAGTCCCAATTAATTTCAAATTAAGGTTAGAATAGAAATCAACTCACTACATACTTCAGTGCAACTTCAAGCCCGTAGCTCATAACAAAACCACTGGGAACAGTACGAACAACCACTCGGCCCCTTACTCTGCAGTCTCCATTCGCGTTGCTATCGAGCTGGCCTTCATGTCACTGGAAAATCGTTGTTGGCAAGATAGCGTGTGTGACGGAGACGCTCTCCTAATAACAGAGCTGCAACGGAGGAAGGTGGAAAATAGAGGAAGTTGGCCAAACCAAAAAACCAGAAGAGAGGCGATGGGAGACAGCTCGTTGGTGACATGATGGACGAACTCACGCTCAATGGCGTAGGAGCTTTGACACCAGCTTCTTCCTCTCACTCGGGCATCCATAGTTCGTGGGTGGCACAGCAGCAGTTTGTGGTGGTAAAAGAAGGAGAGGAGGAAGAAGAGAGAGAGAGCTCGGTAGTGACGGGAAAATAGAGGGAGCTGACAGGATGCTCAGGTGGGTTCCATTTTGCACCACCTCAACAGCTGCAACTACGGTCCCATAGATGTAGCTTCCTTCACTGGTAGAAGCTGTTGTCCCGAGCAGCAGCCGGACTTAAAAGAAGGAAACTAATGGCGGCACACAACTAACCAAGAAGAGAAACAGTGAAGCAATGCAATGGTGCGGGTAGAAGAGGCAGAGAAGAGCCGGGAAATTCGTGTGTGAGTGTATATTCTTCCCGAAGGTGCTAGTGGAAAGTTCTTTTTAAAAAAAATAAAAGAGTCAGTGAGAGAGAGAGCGGAGAAAGAGAGCTGGAAAAAGGACGAGGAGCCAAGGCGGTGGAACAAAAAGAAAAAAGCTGCTGTATCGGCTGGGACAATTAATATAAGTAGACTGCTGTCTATGTACTTGCTGCAGGAAAAATTTTGAAAGTCCTATGAGAGAGACACGTAAGCTGAGAAGATATTGGAATACATGTGGTTAAAGGAGAAGAAACAAAATCTGGGCTGAGTTGGTGAGAGAAGCAATGAGACAAAACAAGAAAATTTTGGAAAAAGTATAGGTGCCGTCTGAAAATAATAAAAAGAAAAAAAATAATTTTTTTTATGAAATAAGGAGGAAATCTCGATTTTTCTACAAAAACCAGCACCCACTTTTTAAGGACAAAGAAATCAATATTACTTAAATAAATAACTTTATACATGATTTCAAAATTTATACAACTTTATATTTGAACTAGAGATATTACAAAGATTGATCAATTATTATAATAAATTAAAAAGTATGAAAGTTAAATTAGGAGATAGTCCTATAATTTTACATGCATTGAAGTCTTTACCATCTTAATGTGATGTTTTGAAGATATCCTACAACACTTAAAAGAATGAATGGACTACAAATGAGCTAATTTCAATTGTTACTCAAGTTAAGGAAGATATGAGGAAGGAAAAAGTTCAAGTGGTTAACTACATTACATAGAATTCAACTTTAGAGTAAGGCATGAGGACAAATTAGAAAGATAACAAAGGTAAGTATATCCATGAAAGGAAAAAGGTGGGAAGAGTGGACAATGCTATAAGCCTAAGAAAGCACAATTCAAGGGTAATTGTAAAAAGTATGGATATAAGAAAATGGATTGTTTTAAGTATAAGAAATGGGTTAATAAGAAAAAAAAAAAAAGGTAACCTTTTGCTCTAGTTAGTTTTGTATCAAATATTGTTGATGTGCCATCAAATACTTGGTGGTTGGATATAAGAGCTACTAACATAATGAAATATTTTCATGCATTAAAAAACATAATGAAATATTTTCATGCATTAAAAAACATAAGGAAATTAAATGAATGAGAGCCGGTTAGTAAGTTTGGAAATGGAGACAAAGTATAAGTGGTGCATATTGAAGTAGTCTCTTTAAGCCTATCATTTGGTTATATTTTGGAATTAAAAGATGTTGTTGATGTATCTTCAATAAGAAGGAATTCAATTTTTGGAACTCCATTAGACAATTTTGGATATTATTGTTATTTTGGAAATAATGAATTTAATTTAACTTATAATTCTTTTGTTATTAGTTCAGGTTCACTATGGAATAGGTTGTATAAAATTGGCCTAGATCCAAACTTTGGTTACTTAATAAATACCATCATTAGGAGCAAAAAAAGAAGAAATAATGAGAATTCTTTCATGTTATTGCATATATGATTAGGGCACATCTCTAGGGAAAGGATGTAGAGGCTTATTAAAAATGAAGTTCTTCATGATATTAATTTCTTTAACTTCAAGATATGTGTAGATTGTATTAAAGAGAAATCACCTACTAGTGCTAGAAAGAGGAAAAATGAATAGAAAGTAGGATGCTCTGGAGATAATCCACATTGACATCATGGGCCTAAGTGCTATGGGTGGTCACAAATACTTTATCACATTTATTAATGATGATTACTTGAGGTTTGGATAGGTGGAGTTGCTTAATGAGAAGTTTAAATCACTGGATACTTTCATTTTATTTAAGGTAATGATTAAACTTAAGTTTGAAAAAAGAATTAAATGTATCAATTCTGATAAAGATGGTGAGTATTTTGATAGGCACAATGAGACAAGAAGAAATATTGGTCTTTTTACCTAATACTTGCAAAAGTGTGGATTTAAAGCTACTTACAATATGCTTGAGACATAGGGACAAAACAAAGTTGTAGAAAGAAGAAATGAGACATTTATGGATATAGTGAGATGTATGTTGGCCCATTTTACATTACTAAAAATACTTGTGGGGTAATGCTTTGAAAATTCTTATGTCTATTTTAAATCAAGTTCTTAACAGGTTAGCATATAAGACTCTTTATGAGTTACTATATAATAAAAGGTTTGGTATGAGATATTTTTGTGTTTGGGGTTGTGAGGATGAGATCAAACCTTACATACCTTCCACAAAGAAGCCTAAATAAAAAATAATTAGGCTATTTTATTATGTATCATAATGGTTCAAGAGGTGTATATTTTATTGTCTAACTCATTTGACTAGAGTTATAAAATCAAACTGAGCCATTTTCTTTGAAAATGAGTTAGATAATATGAGTCAAACACTATGTATCATCAATGTCATAGATAAGACTATGATATTTCCACTAGCATTAATGATGAGTAAGTCATCTTTTACTATATGACAAGATAATATAGTGCAACCAATGGTAGAATATGCAAAACCTATTGAAAAAGTTCCTTTAAAGAGATCCCATACATCTCGTAGCTTGGTAATTTCAAATAATTACCTAGTTTACTTGTAGGAGAATGAATATGATACTAATGATGGCATTGATCTTATGATGTTTTCATGGGTAGTTTCTAGACTTAATTTGTAGATTGGATCAGTGCCATGAAAGATGAGTAATCCTCTATGCATAAAAATGAGGTATGGGATCTACTTGAGTTACCTATAGGTTATAATTTAGTTAGGCAAATAAGTCTCTAAAACCAAAAGTAATTTTAGAGAAGAAATTGAAAGGTACAAAGCTAACTTATAGCCAAGGGCTACACTTAGAAGGAAGATATAAATTATAAAGAAACTTTCTGTGCTAATTTTAATTAAGGATTTATTATGGGTAGTCATGGCTTTCATGGCTCATTTTAACTCAGAGTTACATTAGATGGGTGGAAAAATAACAAAGAGGAACACAGGCATGATAAAGTAGACCAATAACAAAGAGGCACATTGCAGATTGAACATCAAAAGACCAATAACAAAGAGGAACACAAGAATGATAAAGTAGACATCGAGTGGTTTCTACAATATGCTTATGCTTATATTTAGAAAGCCCATTATGCTTAAGGATATGGGGGTAGTGAGATGGGAAATACCATGAGTAGTGAGAAAATTGCGTAATTTAATGAACTCTCTTCCATTGTCTATGAAAAGTGTTTTGATTTTAAGATTGAATTGATTTTCAACCGAGGACTCGAATTATGGGAAAATGATAGAAATATCAGATTTGTGCTTAAGAGGATATAAGAAGACATACTTGGAAAAATGGTCAATGAATATAACATAAAATTAAAAACCTTTAATTGATGAAAAATGGTGGGACCCTATACATCAGCATAAATGACATCTAATGGACAATGACTAGAAACACTAGACTTATGAAAAGGAAGTTTATGACTTTTGTTCTGAGGATAATCAACACAAGGGGTAGAAGTCAACGAGGACATTGAAAGTTTATGATTAGAAATATTTTGATGTAGGGTGTGTGAAGCAAGGTGGCTAAGGCAATGGTGCCATCTTGTTTTGGTTATGCAGAGGTAACAAGGTGTGCAGTGGGTTGAGGTTGAAGTTTATAAACATGGTTGTGATTTTTACCTTGCAAAAGTATTTTCCCTAAGTCCAGTGCTCTATCCTTGAAACAAGAAGGGAAAAACTCAACAGATACATTATTTTGCTGGCATAATTATGAAACATAAATAGGATTATGTTAAACTTAAGGAATATAAAGGACATTTGATAAGTGCAAAGATGTTTGAGGCGATGTTAATGTAGTGGAGCTAAAATGTGAGATTGGAAGATTTTTACCATTGGTAACATGTAGTGTTTTAGTGGATGGACACTTTATGGTTATAGACAAATTATCGAAGTCATTTGTGGTATGGTGAAAAGTGCTTAAATTAATCAATGAGTGGTTTTGATTTTGTTGTATAGTGGCCACATTGGCAAAGGGCTTACTATTTAGGTTAGAGATAATTTGGTAGCAATGACGAGTAGTGTACCCCCTTTTGTTGCACCATTGACACACATTAGTTCTTTTGCCTCTAGAAACTAATTATTGTTGTAAGAAGAAGCACCAAAATGTGCTTCTGAGTTGGATGAATGTTTGTTTTAGGGAGGGTTACCAAAAGAACACTTGTTAGCATAGTGAGTAGTGGCCGGAGCTTTAACATGACATTCTTCATGATTAAGTAATAACTCATGATTAACAAGTTGCTCATAAATTTGATCATAGCTTAGTGATGAAGGTTGAGCTCAAAAGATAGTGGCTGGAGCTTGTGAGCATAGTGAACAATGGCCGAAGTTTCAATAGGATGTTCTTCATGATTAAGTAGTAACTCATAATTAACAAGCTGCTCATAAATCTAATCATAGCTTAAGGATGAAGATTAAGCTTAAAGGATAGTGGCATGTCCCTAAAATCCTAATCACGTCTAGAGAGGCAATACAAGACAAAATCAGCATCATCTAGTGGGTAGCTAATAAAACTAAGGTCATTAGCAATGGTTTTAATGGATCGTAGTTATTCTAACACAGAGGCAATACTTTTTGTCATAGAAGATAACTTTTCCTTTAAAAAAAGGACTTAAGACCAAGAGCAATTGGCAAAGGTTGTATAAAGTTGTTCCCATGCATCATGAAAAGATTTAGCCTAAGAAATAACTGCTTGGGCATCAACTATTAGTGTGTGTATCTTAGGAGCCAATCATAAGATGATTGTAATAACACACAATATATTATGTTTTATTTTAGGCAATACAATTATTATATTTTATTTTATTTTTTTACGCAATTTATAACTTAAATATAATAATTATCTGTGGAATAACTTTATATTTCTAAAATGTTCATAGTTGAATATTATTGCAAAATGAATAATAATAATATATTGAGACTATCATATATAGTGACTGATAATTATGAATCATAGATATATGATATCAAGTTAATACATGAGTACATTATTAGTAAACAGATATATTGGATTGACCCACTATAAGAATACTATATGGATAGACATGTGTTATTAGCTATTCTCATGTGACCATAATGCATATAACCCTTTGACCTGAAGTTACTACGGTTCCCTACATGAGGGGTCATACACTTTGATGCCATTCTATGTCACCTTTAATCAGGATGACGTATAAGTTATTGATTGGATGTGCCACAAATTATGTAGAGGGATGTGAGTGGTGTAGATAGGATTTTGTTACTCTTGTATAAAAGAGAGTTATCCTTGGGCCCTTTGATTAAGTGAAACTTAGAAATGCATGGCCATGCTCAATTAGATCAATATATGATATTGATAATTTATTTTAGTCTACTTAGTATCAAGAAATATAAATTAAACATTGACAAGGATAACACACTCCATGTCTCTAGTTTAATTCGGATATCCTTACAAAAGGGACTGTGATGCAAAGCGTTAATCACACATTAGGTGGATGTCGAATCACAAATATTCTTATTACTTAGGTCATAGTGATGTATTATTAGATATCACTTACTGTTTGGAGTCCAATGACGGGTTATTGCTAACATAGTAGAAACCTATAGGGTCACATAAAAAGAGTAAAAATGAGACAGTAATTAATTAATTTTTAGTTAGACTAAAAACTTATTAATTGAGCTTGTTATTTTATATATATATTATCAAAGTAATAAGGTGTGTGTGTGTGTGTGTGTGTGTGTGTATATATATATTATTCATGTAATATATATTTTATATTATATTATGTGATATTATCTCATATTAAAGTAATATCAAATTATTATACAGTTTGATATTAAATAAATATATTATTAGATAATATTATTATCTAATAATATTAGATAATTATATTATGAGATAATGTTATTATTTAACAATATCTAGTTATTAATATTAAATAACTAATGAATAAGCTTTATCTTTCCTCACTCTTACCATGTTAGAGTTAAGGTATTAGTGGTTGAGTAGGATTAAGATTACTTGTAGTTATCCTAGTTAGACTAGAAAAAATGCATGCCTTTAGTTTTATACAAAGGGCATAAAGGCGTCATTGTTCATGCATGAAAATAAGAAATTTGCCACTAGCAAAACCGTACAAAACACCTTACAAAATTGTACTAAACCTTTTCCTCTTTGTGTGAGAGACAAATCTTAGCATATTTATAGAGGTAAGAAGTAACCATTCGCTCTGTGTGAATATTGTAAAGGCACCATTATCTGATTGTGCTCGTGAATCAAATTTGCACTCCAAAAGGTAATTTTTTATTCTTGATTTATGTCCCTATGCAATAATCTATGGAAAGGTTTCATATTACATGATTTTGATAAATCTACTTTCCATTGCATTACATAATATATATGAAACATAACATCAACATCACAGGCATTAAGGATAGCTAAAAGCAAGAGTTGATCCTGGTGCACCCAATGAACGAAGGCCAGGTTATCAATCTCTTCATCACTAATAGAGATGGTAGTAGGTGGACAAGGTTTAGAACCATTGATGTAGCCAACTAGGTCATAGTTAATGAGAAGAGATTTCATCTTTCATCTACTTAGCTTAGGCAACATAGTTTGTAGGAGTGAGCTTGATGGATAGATGTGTAGTTATGTTGATAGTAGCAAGGTCATTGATTTAGGTAGTAGTGGGTGTGGTGTGGACGACAGAAGACAAAGTGGTTAACATGATGTGCTGGATTGAGTTAAATGCTAGTGAGGGCTTAGAAGGCTAATACCATAATGAAGTGGTGCAATATGAATGGAAAAGGTTTTTAAGTGTTTATTAACCATACAAGTATATATACAAGATTCTGTTGCAAGATGATCGAAAGATAAGATAAGGCTACGCTTATAAAATTTGAGTATAACTCATGCACACCTACAACAATATTGACTTATTCAAAAATTCAAATTCAAATTTAAATTCAAATATGATACTTATCATAATAATTTTAGCATCCATATGATGTAACATAAGTTAAAATAAGCCATAAAAGCCATGACCCCTTGTAATGATTCTTTAGTTGAAATTGGCAAAAGAGCTTCTTTATAATTTATGCCTTTTTTCTTACTTCAACCTTTAGTTACAAGTCTAGTCTTGTACCTTTTAATTTCACCTCATGCATATTTTTTAGTTATTAAGACCTATTTACATCTAACTAACTTGTAACTTATTGGTAACTCAACTAGATTCCAACCTTGTTCTTATGCATAGAGGTTAACTCATTTTTCATGGCATTGATCTAACTTACAAAATTAAGATTGGAAATTACCTATGAATATGTCATACGATCAATGTCATCATTAATGTTTCATTTATGCTCTTGTAGATAAACCAAGTAATCATTTGAAGTTATTGGTCTACAAGATCTATGGGATCTTTTCAAGGGAACTTCCTTAATAAGTTTTGCATCTTTTACCATTGATTACACTGGATTATCTTGTTATATCGTAAAAGATAACTCATTCTTTACTAGTGCTAATAAAATTATCATAATGTCATTTGTGAAGTTAGAGATGCATAGTATTTGACTCCTATAATCTAACTTATTTTGAAAAAATGACTTGATTTAATTCTATAACTCTGGTTGAATGAGTCGAATAAGAAAACCTATTGCCTTTTGAACCACTATAATACCCAATAAAATATCTAATAAAAACTCTTGCATATCTTGCCTTCTCTAATTATTCAATAATTGTATTTCTCTATTCTTTATATATGCTTCCCCTTGGTTGCTAACCTAGGTTTCTTATTCATGAGATGTAAATAAAATAGGATGAAAACAAACAAAGTTTTCCCTATCAGAATGAAGTGGAAAATCATGGATGACTGCTTATGTATGCATATGATGCATGATAAATTTTATACTCCTTAATGAATAGTATTTTGCATTTATAGCTTTTGTGAAAGACCTAAAATCATCCATGATGTTATGTATGTATGAGATACATATTAATGCAAAAATATTAGATAATTTGAATTAAGTAATGATGAGATCTAATTTAATTTGAAACCTTCCCTTGAAAATGTTTCAGGGACATGAAATGTTATGTTGTAAGTGAAATATATTAAAGAGTTTGATAAATCATAGCTTTCCATCATTAGAAACTAATATAGGATTTTATCATACTTTACATATATTGCTAGTAGTATTTAGGGTATGTAAGATATGAAAATTATGTTAATTACTTCATATATAGTGATTTTCATGGGTGTTTAATATTGGTGCTATTGTTAATTATTTTTAGGGGCATCAATGTTTTGTTAAAAATGACGATTCTAACTTAATATGATTTTGCATAAGGGTGTTGATAGTATTTAGGTTTATATCAAATATGAGGTTGAATAATTTAAGGATTATATGAGATGTAATTGATAAGAGTTATCTATTTTTTGAACTTACTATAGGATTGCTAATAATATTTTAGTTCATGGCTATTGGATCTCAAACCCACTAAATTATTTTTCAATGATGCTTTGCAAACCTTAACATAAAGGTGATAAGATTTGATTAAAATAGTTAGAGGGATGTTTCTATTAGAAACCCTTAATATAAGCAAGTAATTTTTTTTTGAATATTTGCTTGTTCTATGTTATTTTAGTGTAATTTTGTCAAAATGATAAAGAACTTATTTTCCTTAATATTCACTCGATCATCTTTTACAATCATTTTGAAAAAGGAGTTTTCTTTCATTATGGGAAACCTAGTCATTGGAAGAGGAATAATAGGGTTTACCTAAAAAGTTGAAGCTAAAGAGTTCTACTTCATATTTATTTCTTATTGAAGTTAACATTTCAGTTAATAAAGCTTCTTGGGTATTTGATATTGAATGTGATTCTTATGTTTGCACTGATTGTATATGATGACAAGAGGTATGTAGTTAACTAAAGGAGAGGTGTTGGTGCGGCTAAGAAATAGAGTAAAGTTACTATATTAGTCACATAAACTATCTTTTTAGTATTGGATTCTGGCTATACATTAGTTTTAAATAATTTTTTATTTGTTCTAGATATAATAAAGAATGTTATTTTTATTTTTGTTTTAGAAAATGAATATTTTATTTTTGAAGGAAAGGATGGAAAATGTTCTAAGTTGTATTTTTTAAAAAATAGCTAAACAACATTAATTATTTATTAATACCAACATGGTTCAGTAAAATTAGATTTGGGAGTAGGGATCAAGACAATTTTTAATCATAACTAATGTTAGCCAACTTGTAATAAATATTTACTAAATTTTAATAATAAATAATAAAAATTTACCAAACTATAATATATACTAAGGTTCATGAAGTGACATATATTAGGAAATCACTAAAATTATAATGTCGATTTTTATTTAATAACTATCATATATTGCCTTTTATTTTATTTACAAATTTCCCTTCCATTCTACCTTTTGTTTAGTTATAGAAAGAAGACAACACACTTATTCTTGCTACATATTCAGAAAAGCTTCAAATTTTATGATCATGAGCATATTATTAAACCATAATTATCATCTATCAGTGAGTAATTTCAATGGTAAAAGATATTTATGATTTGATGTAATTGCCATGGTTATAGAATTTGAAGCTTTTTTAGATGTACAACATTAATAGGTGTTTTATCTTCATATTTCACTTGATATTGCAAGGAATGTAGCTAATGTCTTACATAATTTTGTGGAGCATTTCAACATGAAAAAAAATAGATCAGATCTCTCTTCAATGCATGAGAATTTGTAAAATTTTTTTTCAATCATGACTATGTTGTAAACTATTAATTTTAGTTTGGGGTTATATAGTGATTATACTATAAACTATATTGATGATCTAGCTGTAATTTTTATTTAAGTCATTATTAGAACTCAAGATGCAGAAGTTGTATAAAAAATTAGCTTAAATAATATCAATTATTTATTAAAAGTTGATATCTGATGGTAAACTAATAACTAGATATAGTCATTTTAATCATCGTGATGATTTATCAACAATTTATATGATGTTTAACAATTTGGTTTCAGCTTATAAATAGGGTTTTCCTTTCCTATTTGAAATAAATTGACGATATATAAAGATAGTTCTTTTTTTTATTTTATCAAAGAGAGACCTTCTAACTTTAGGGCCATAGATTTTGGCATTTAGATTTATCAAGGTTATTTGGAAGGTTCTAGGATCTTTAAAGATTTCTTTAAAAGATTCACTATAATAAATTAATACTCAAGTCATGAATTATACCATGAAAATTCAAAAAACCATGGCAATTTTATCTTTTAGCAGAGGAATAAAAAATTCAAAAAAATGTACGAAAAATTAGAAAAATTATACCATGGGAAAAGTTTATCTGTGGTAAAATATTACTTGTGCCATGAACTAAACTGCGGGAACACATTCTCTGTGGTAAAATATCACTTGTATTATAAAGAAAAACTTGACCTGTGGTAAAAATTTTACTTATGTCACAAACTAAGCTATAAGAACACTCAAACTAATTATGAAAATATATTTTCTGCGGTAAAGTATCACTTGTGACATAAATTAAATTATGAAAATACCTTTTTTATGACAAAGTATCACTTGTTCTATTACATAAGTTAAAAAAAATTATTCATAACAAAGTATTACCTATGTCATAAATTAATTCTTTGGATAAGATTATAACCAAATATACCATTTCTATGGTAATTATACATATAAGAAAGACTATTTATAATAAGTGCAAAATGTTGCAATATAGTAAACAATAAAAAAATACAAATGTTTATATGTTGTGAGTGTTTGGCAAATAGCTAACTTTTCACTTAAGTTAGAGCTTTTTAAATAATTAATCAAGTCAAATAATTGTTCTAGAAATTTGGTGAACAACTTATTTAATCAATTAATTGGCCTCCAATAAACTAAAATAAAAAAACTATACAGTCTAGCATTTTTAATTGATCGATTCATAAAATATATGTAAAAATAGAACTACCCATAAATTATATAATTATGTATATTTTTTATTTTTCTTAACGTAATAGAGATAGGAGTTGAATCTCAAACTTTAATATATGTAAGAAAGAGATCAATTATCAAGTTTATAAGCATCTTTGTTTGCACATATACTAAATTTGATATTTATTAGAATGCAATAGTTTTTCATAGATAATAAATAACTATTTATCTTTCTATCTATTAAATTTATACAATAAAATTAATATATATCAGCAAAATAAATATTATAATATGTTAAATATTATGTTATATAATTATTTAATGAATTTAAATTTTTATATATGTTAAAATTAAAAATTAATATGATTAACCTATACATCTATAGAATAATACATATATAATAATTTTTTAATTCATTATTTGGTCCAATATTTAAAATATTACTTAAATAAAAATAAATTATTTAATATATAAGATATTATAAAAATTTATTTTCTATCACATGAAATTATTCTTAAAAAATTATGTTAGCAAAGAAGATATATATATATATATATATATATATATATATATATTATAGAAAATACTAAAATAATTATATTATATCTCAATAGTATGATTCGTAGCATAAGTGATAACAAATTTTATTATAGAAATATATAATAAATTTTATATTCATCATTGTAATATTAATGAAACTTTTATTAAAAAGTTAAAAATAATTATCATTGTAAAATTATATAGTAATATAATAAAAATTAAACTATTATATTAAAAAAATTTTAAGCAAATGATATTTAAGGGAGTGATATATCGAAAATAGTCTATAATTTCATTTTTTATTCCTAATTAATTTCAATTATATCAATTCCTTTCCTAATAGATATTTTGTATTAATTTCTTTTTTTTACGTAATCAATTTAATTAATTTGATCCATTCATTTATAATTTTATTGATGGCCTAATAATTTGATAAATAGATAGATAAAAATTAAATATAAATAATATATAAAGAATGAAATTAATACTAAAAATTTATGGATGATTAAATGATTTAACTTATATTTATGAAATAAAAAAATATGTATTATAAATAAAAACTTAAAAGTGAATAAATAATAATAATTTAAATTTTAATTTATAATTAAAATTTAAACATACATGATAGTCCAAAATTATGATCTATATGAATATTTGTTTAATACAATACAACATTTAATGAAGAAATTTTGAGAAAATAATAAAAAATTGCTCAAAAGAGGTAAAAATTTTGCATTTATCTTGTAATAACTCAATTAATAATAATTAATAAAAAATATTAATAAAATAATAAAATTAACTAATTAATTATTTATGAGAGATAAATTGACATAAAACATTTGTAAAAGATAAAGTTAATACAAGTAAAATTAGTGATGAAACAAATGAGAATTTAGTCTATATAAAATAATTTTTAAAATAAAATCATAAAGTTTTTTTAGCATTAGTATATTTTTATTATATGTATTTATGTAATATTTATTATTACGTGATTAGTATTACACGTGTGTAGTTTTGTTTTTGAAGTCAATTGATCAATGAAAAATTTGTATAAAATATATTATATTATAATACTAAAGAAGAAAATTAATATAATGGTGAGGCTTGATATTTTTTAACTTGGAGATTCGAGTTTGATTCTTTGTAAATACAATTTGTATTTTCTAGATAAGTAGAGTTTCAATGATTTGCATTATCTTGATATAGGTTGAAAACATTAATAAATTTCAATAGATATGCAAATAAAATGACAGGATAACATATGATGAAATTGTCTAAATAATTAATTAAATTTGGATATAAAAAAATTATTTTAGCTAGTTATATTAGTTTTTATATTAATTTAATTTTATCTTTTTGCCTCAATTCTATTCGTGGCAATATAAGTTACTAGTTATAGATATATCTTTCTTGCTACATTTGTACTCATGGTTAAAAGAATCTATTAGCCATTAGTAAACTTTGGCAAAAAAAAGAAAATTTAGGTTACGAGACATCTTTTTTCCCGTGGCAATTTCCTTGCCATACTCAGTTATACCACAAGATCATTCATCTAGTATTCTTATGGCTAAATAGCACAACTATAGAAATTTTGATCTTGTTCTATAATATTCCTATGGCTAAATAGAATAACTATAAAAATTTTAATCTTGCATCGTGATCAAAATTGTGGCACAAGTGATGATTGGTTATAGTGATTTATAGTCATACTTCGGTCGTGAATATAGGAATTTTACAAAGCATTTAAAAGGATTTTGGACAATAATCCTTCCAAGTTCTTTTTGAAATCCTTGTACTTATTATTGAAATTGTTAGTACAAATCGTTAGAAAGACTTCTTATTGATTCCAATATCTTGTTTACAACTTAGGTAATGTTGAATACTACAATCTATACACTTTATTTTAGAAGCCATCTCTTTTGATGGATTCCAAAAGCCATCGATCTACACTCTTTATGTCAAGAAGCATATTTAGGAATATCGAGAAAACACAAAGATAGGTTGCAAAGCATTGATAAATTATTGTGAGAAGAATCAATATGTCTATTCATGCATTGGTAGGCTTGAGTTCAATGTATAAATAGTGATGTTTTTTTTTCGTATTATAATTTATCACTACTTTGCAACCATCTACATCCTCCAACTTAGAAGCCTTCAAGCAATATAAAGAAATTACAAGGAGAAGTATCTTATTGTTTCTTTTCATTTAAAGTTTGCTTTTCCTATAGTTTTTCATTTGTTAAATAGGTTAATATGTTATTACTCGTATCTATCTAATTGTATAAGAAAAACCTCGTAAAGGAAAAAATAATTTTATTGCTACTTATTTGTAAAATTAGTTAGTTTTTTCTTAAAACATAATGAAAAAATATTTTAGTTTATAACATTAGTTTTTATATAATAACTAATGTTTAAAATTTGAAAGTTGAATGACGTTGTTTTATTATACATATCATTTTTTTCTTGGCAATTGATGTGTAAACTTAAAATAATTAGAAAACTAGGGCATGAGATAAAAATAAAAAAGGAGAAGCTATGGTATCATTTATAAATTTTATCACAAAACTTTTTCAATCCTAAAATGATTATTTCTATACCAAAGTATGCTTATATTCTAACCTTAAGATGTTTTTCATCATTTTTTATATTTATGCTCACCAATTATTTTATAGTGCAGAAGATCTATTAGCCTATTGGTAAATATATGTAGTTGACCACTCATTTGAAGAGCACAAAATATAAAAACAAATACTTTTTTTGGCTTTTGTGTTTTTTTTTGGTAACTTCATTTTTGATTTCAAAATTGACCATGCTTTGTTTTTTCATTTTGATATAGGTTTTACAAGTTGTGTAGGCAAAAAACTTAATTTCATTCTTATTGTAATGAATGTTTATTGTATTTGTAGATTTTGGACTCAAGATAACATTTTTAGGGAGTACTTGCCTTACATATTGATCAAGAAATATTGGATATAAATTTTAATTGTTTTCATTATTTTCTTATAGTCTCTAAAATTATTGAAATTGGGATTCTAAAGTGTTATTGGAGATAATGAGGGTTAAAAGGGATTAGACAAGGAAAGAAAATAAGAGAGGGTTAATGTTAGGAATAAGGAACTATGAGAAAGGGCTAGGCAGGGAAGGATTGCAAAAAAGGGATAAGGGAAAGGACAAATCATGCTAGGTATTTAGAAAAATCATAGTTGAAAATTTATATTTGACATCAACTATTTATTTGTAATTAACATTTAATATTGTTATTATAAATAAAATAATTATGAGTGTATTTGGATATATTTTTTATTTTTTCATTTTTATAAATTATTCTAAAATATTGTTTTTATTTTTAAGATTTATATTTGGATTGAAGAAAAATAAAGAATATAGATTGGTCAATTTATAAATAAGAAAATATTTTATTTAATTATAAAATTAACATCAAGAATAGGAGAACAGTTTTTAAAAATATCTAAAATTTATTTCTATTTTTTTAATTTTAAGTTTCACATTTGGAGTTATAACTTTTAAAAATAGATGATCAAATAGATTCCTTTGTTTTTAAAAATAAAAAAATAAAAAATTAATTTTAAAAATAGTAAGCAAAGAAATTGTGTATTTCTAACAAAGAAGCAATGACAATTGTCATTTATATAGTAACCAATGTTATTGCATTTTTTTTCACATAAGTGATAATCAACATGGAATAGTCTGACATGCAATGATACCTATACATACATTAGTTCATAATTGATGTTGAACATGAAAAACGAATGATGTTAAAGGGCAATTCTATAGTAATGGGCTTCATGGATTTTTTGAGAGAAACAATTGAACTTTATTATATATGATTTAATGTATGATGATCTTGTTACGTATTTCTAGTGTAATGCTTATGAAACAACAATTCATCTTCTAAATAAGGTTCCACTTAAATCACTATCTAAAACACCATATGAGATGTGTTTGGAAATGACTTAGCTACACATATATTAGGATATTGGGTTGTTATGCTTATATCAAGAGGCTAGTAGGAGACTAATTGAATAGTAAATCTAAAATGTTTACATACTATTTCTACCAACATCTTGAGTAGATAAGTGTTTGTCTCATGAAATGCTATTTTCTAGGAAAAATAATTTCTCTTGGATAAGCATGATGAGAATTTAGTAGATGTTGAAGAAGTTTGAGAGCCACAAACTAATGTCTCACAACTCATGAAAGCTAAAACTTAACCTTTTATAACATAACCTTTGCCTAGGTTTAAATGAACCACTAGGTTATTTGAGGGGTATATTCTTTTAGCAAAAAGTCATAATTAAAGATCACCTTCAATTGGATGTAGATCCATTAACCAATATAGAGACAATATGTGATATCAATTTTGGAAAATGGTAATAAATAGTAATTCTATAAGTTGCATGGATTTATTTATGTTCTTAAAGTCAAGAAATTTCTTTCTAATAATGATATCAAAGAGTTTGGTTTCATTAAAAATCTGAATGAAACTTATGCTTATGAGAAGATTAATAGGAGAGCAATTATTTTTCTTATACTTTATGTTGATGACATATTGCTCATTGGGAATGATGCGAGCATGTTATAAGGAACAAAATCATGGTTATCCACTAACTTCTCCATAAAGGATTTGGGTGAAGCATCCAGTATATTGGGGGAGAGGGATAAAGATCTATAAAGAAAGATAAAATAAGTTTTTGGGCATGACCTAAACAATATACTTAGAAAAGGTGTTGAAGTATAAAAGTTAATATAATATATGCTGTGAAAGTTAGCAGATATTAGTCTAATCCAAGTGAGGAACATTAGAAGGCTATTAAAAAAATTCTTAGATACTTGAGAATGACTAAAGATCTCTTCATAGTATACGAAGACAAAAAACTAAAATTGGACTTATAGATTTTAGTTTTTAATTTTTTATGGATAACTTAAAATCCACATTTGATTTTATGTTTACCTTTAATAGTGGAACAATTTGTTGGAAGAGTTCCAAATAGAAAACGATTATTGACTCAACTAGTAAGTTTGAGAAAATTATTCGATTCAATCCAATAAAGGAAGTTGTTTAGATGAGGAATTTCATCTCAAAATTAGGTGTGGTTCTAAGCATTCTTAATCTTATGAGTGTGTTCTATGATAATAATGGTGCCATTGCCTAAGCAAAGGCCAAGGTCTTATAAAAAATCTAAACATGTGATAAGAATTTATCATTTAATCTTGGAGAATATAGTAGATCCACTTATTAAGCCATTGTAACAACTAATGCATAAATGTCATTTTGAGGGCAAGTAGGGGATTGTTAAAGTTATGCCTTGCAAGTTAGTTACATATTCTGTAGTAGGATGCTTCCAATAAACTTTTTATTCAATCAATTATTAATATAAAGGAATTTATTTTTTTCTTTATCAATCAGTTAATTATTATTTATGTTTGATAAAATTCAAAGATTAAGATGGTTCATGAAATATGGCTGTGCATAGAGATGAGGATCAAGAAACATATTCCTTACAAGTATTGATCTTAAAATGCTCTTAGTAATAGAATCATTAGAAATGAATACTAATGACTTGGGTAGACTAATACATATAATGTATGCTTAAGTGGGAGGGTGTCTCATTTCAAGGACATCAATGCGGTAACACTAGTGTGTATATATATATATATATGCTCATTAGATGAATGAGTTTACAAAGCTAACCCATTTAAGAATTCCCATGTAGATAAGTTAAATTGGAATTCTTGTTCTACAATGATGTAAGGTATCCTTTGACCTAAGATATCAAGGTAATCTTATAAATGATATGTTATGTTTTAATATTATCCTAATTCCTAAGAGTCATCTAAAGGATATTTATTTGGTGTAACTTTATCATATATGAAGATTTATGAATGTTAATAATGAATTTATCACTTTTCAAAAAAGATAAATTTTGGATTGAATACATAGCAATTGAATGACTAGAGTTTTGACTAATAAACTGCACTCTAAGTTCAATTAAGACATTGTATAATAAAAAGATTGTACTATATAATAATTATAGCTTAAAATGTTCATATTTATAATTCATATTAATTAGTTCATGAGATGTTGCAATATATTAATTATGAACTTTGAAATTTAGAAATAATGAGATTAATTCAAAATATTAAATTAAAGAATTTAATTTAATCATGATCGTTACTAGTTCAACAATAAACCTAAAAGATCATATAAATAAGATTTAATGTATCTATATTTATTTATTTGTAGAGAATTAATTTAATTATGAGATGATTAATAATTTAATTATTAGATAGTCAATAAAAATAAATGTAAATAAAAGGTTTCTCTATTTATTCATTTTATTAGGACACTATTTATATGAGTTATTTGGTATATTGATTGGAATGAGATATTATACTAGCTTCTTGCCACACAAAACCATTATCCAGTGGCTTAGTGGCCTTGTACAAGATTATCCTATGTAATAGGAACATATACCATAATTAGTAGCTTAGAGCAATGTAAAACACTATTAGTTACCTTACCTTTAATCTCATGGTACCAATGTTTCAAAAACCAGCCAATTTAATGTGTTTGATCATCTGGATCAATTCAACTTTACAAATCATTTTAATGGTTGAATCAAGTTGTATTCGTTAGAATCGATAAAAATCAATAGATATGACTAATTTAATCATTCTAATTTTTAATTTTTTTTATCATTTCATCTTTTTTTAAAAATTAATTATAGATTTTTTATTTGAGTTAGTCCACGTAATGTCATAAAAAATATGTTAATAGTTGAAAATAATACTATATTTTCACTTTGATAGTAGCCTATAATATTGTATTTGTTTTAATATTTTATAATTTTAAGTTTCATATCATGTGAGATATTTATATGTAAATAATTTTCATTTGTTGCATTTTTAAATTTTTATTAATTGTAAAATAATTTTATTTGTTAAATTTATGATGTCTTGATGAATAAGTTTCATATTTTGAGAATGAATATTTAACTTATTTATAGATTTTATATAATATATTTAATTTTTATTTACAATAGTTTAATGTTGATTAAATGAACCATTTGAATCATAAATTAAAAGCCTTTTTCATAAATTATATGAGTTGCTAAGTCATTAAATATACCCATATAAGAATTTGGGATCAAATTCTAAATGTAATAAAATATATAGGATCAAATTTTGAACACAATGTAAGTTACAAAATCTTGAAAAGACAATAAGTATTATTGGAGTCAAAAGTTCAAGATAAATTAAAAGCTTTTTTAATTATCAATTCAGTCTGAATTGCATGCTTTCCATTGAAGGATAATTTATGTTTGTATATGTTAATTATATTATATAATATATATATTTTTTGATAAATAAATAGGCCTAAGCCTAAGGGAAAAAATTATATACGAATGTCACGTAGGGTAGAAATCCCGAAAACATCATGTAAAATTAGATTACAAAGATCTATAGGGATGTTGGCCAATCTTTTTAAACCTTGATCCTTTCATAAGTGATAATTTGCCAGTCAGTTTGTACATTTATTGTCTTCTTTAAAAGTATGTTAATAAGGATCGATGCCACACAAAAAGGCCCGCATTCAGGGATTTTACTATAATTTTTTTTGTGACATATGAACTAGTAGTTTGGAATTTGTTTCTAAGATAATATTTTTCATGCTTATTTCCTATGCTATTTGTAGTCCATGGTAATCTTCCTATAGTTCTACTCTAAATGATGAACATATGCCTAATCTACTTATGAATCCATGCACCTATTGACCTATTGCACCTCGAAAGTTTTCTCCATCGCCTACCTCTCCTGAGTTATTTTTTGAAGCTTTATTAATGTTTAACTTTATCTAGCCTTCCTGAAGAGCAAACCATCTTACTTAAATTGTTTAAAAAACTATTCTTAAAAGTTATTTTGAATTGTTTTATATAAAATACTAAGAAACCAATTACGTTGGATGGAATATCTTGCTTATTTTAGAATAGGAGTGCATTCCTCCATTTCCAAATATACTAAATTGTTGCACACCATAAGCCAGTCTAGCTTACTCTTTTGGATGTGTCCAGATTTTCTACCATGTTAATATTAAACCATTCTCTACCTTAAGTTCTAAAAAAGAGCGCTTGTTTATTGACTGGTACTAACTTGATCCAGATGGCCTTAGCTTTCTAGTAGTTATGAAAGGCATAGAGTATATCCTTGGGATGGTCTTGACATATCAAGCATTGCAGTTATCCCAAACCCTAGTTGGCTTTAAGAGACTTTACCATTATTCCACCCTAGCAACATTGCCAAATGAAGAGTTTAATATGTTTCAATACTCTTAGACACTAGATGTTATTCTAGATCAAATCATTACTAGATGACGGTAACTTTTGGAGGTTATGGTATGCTGATTTGATGCTAAAAGTGCCATCCCTTGGTGTAGATCACACTATTTCATTATCACCACTTTTCGTTAAAGGAAGAGGAATGGGTTCTATCACCAAGATATGCGCTATTGGAAGTAAATAGTTTAGTCTATGTAAGTCCCATCCTTTAATGCTGGAAATGAAATCAGCCACCTTTGCATGTCTCGATTAGTTCAGGATTACTTCCATAGCCTTTTTTAAAGTATAATCACCAAGCCAACGGTTAAAGCAAAAGGATGTTTAGAGGTCATTATTAATCTACTTTGTTATTCTATTTGATACTAAGTGGCATATGTTTCCAATAATTTTCTAGAACGTTGAGTCCGAGTTTTGCCACCTAGCTTTTTTTCACCAATCAAGATTCCTTTGGTATTTACTTTTTAAAATAGTGAGCCACTGACTCTTTTCACTTATGATTAGATTCTAAACCCATTTCATCATACATGTAGTATTCATTTCTTTTAAATATCAAATCCCCAAGCCCCCAAATTCCTTGGGTTAGCAGATTATATTCCATGTTATGGTGTGCATCTTTCGTGTATTATCTTCATGTTCCTAGATAAAATTGTTAACCTTAAAGTTTCATGCAATGAGTCTTGATGATGATAAATGAATGTTATAATAGAATTATCTGTCTTATGCTAAAATCATATATATCATACAAATCTGGTTGATGCATATGCTTGATTATATGCTGAAAGAGCTTTTCTTTATATGAGCATCACTAAGCATATGATTAATGAAGATATATGATATGATAATTATGCATATTCTTGTGCTAATTTATTTTATATATGAATCATGCATCAATATCTTGATATGTTAGATTGAACTAATTATATGATTTGTAAAGTTCATGAACTTGTATATAGGAAAGTCCTAGATGAAGAAGAGTGAGCATTGAAGTAAAGGAATGGAAGATCGCATTATGATTACCTCAAGAATAGGGAAGAAATACAAGAAAGAAGATGTGATCCAAGTATTGATGGATGACAAGATTAATGCTTGGAAGCATCAAGAAAAGCTTAGGAACTTCATTGGTATAGTTTTTCATTTTAGGCTTATACTTTCTAGCAAAATAGAATATTTCATGATATAGAACTCAAATTTTTTTTCATAATCTTAGCTTAATCAAAATGATTTAAAAACATAGCCCACAATAATATTTTTACAAGATAGCCTATGGGGATATTTTAAAAACTAATAAGATATGAGATTTTGATCTTTTCAATTTTGACCTTTAGTCACTATTTTAATTATATCTCATAAAATACTTATGATTTTATTGTCAAAACTTTTTCATATGAAAGTAGACTCAAAGATATTTCCATGGACATATCATTTGCTTAAAATAATCAACATATGAAAGAGTTATGATTCTTTCAAGATGAGTCTAAAAATCAATTTTTTGCATTATGGCCCTTTTTGACCTATGCTTATTGTTTTGATCATATCTTGAAAACTATAAATGATATGAGCATGAAATTATTTTTATATGAAAATAGACTCAAATATATTTTCATAGATAGGTTATTTGTTTAAAATGACTAAGATATGAAAGAGTTATGAATGGTACAATTTGAGTCTCAAAATTAAATTTTTATAGATTCACTGTTTCTGACCTTTGCTCATTATTTTAAACATATCTCTAAAATAACATTAGATATAAGCTTGAAAACTAGTCTTATTTGAAAGTAGACTTAAATAACTTTTCAATAATAGGTTATTTGCTTAAAATAGACTTAAAATGAAAAAATTATCACCCTTTAAAGTTGAAGTCTACAATTCTATTTGGGTGAATCGATTCATGAATCAATTTTGGACATCCAGAGAGCATCCCAGTCATTTTGAATTAATTCACTAATCGATTCTGATTGTTCTAGTGCATGAATAATGGCTATTTTTTTTCTAACAACCCCAAACAACTATATTACTCTATAGACTTCTTATATAAGCTAAGAAACATCAAATACAACCTAGAGAGAGCCTGAACTACATCTTTTAACATCATTCTACTCTTTCTTTCATCAAATCATGAATTGAGCTCTAATTTATGAAATTCTTCTATTCTAACTACTTCATTTATTTCTTCCACTCTTTAAAAGAGTTTGTATGAATTGTTCTTTATCTTTTATCATTTCTTAATTGCAAAAGGTGTGGTATCCTTTGAAAAATCTTCTAAAGAGTGAGGTACCCTTTAGAAAAACTTAAAAAAGGTAAGGTATCCCTTGTAAGAGGAAGATTTGCTCAAGGAAGGGGAAGAAAATTATAAAAATTCTTCAAGTGCTAATTAAAACTTGAAGAGATAGTGAATTAATATACAAGCTTAAAGAGCTTGGAGGGTAGATGTACACCTTGGAGTGTTGGATCTTCAAGGGAGGAACTACTATAAATCCTTGTGTTTGATCTTTCTAGCTTTACTTATTATTTTTCTGCACTATACTCTATTTTCCTCTTGTAAAATTTGCTATTTCATTATTCTTGAACTTGAACATTACCTTAGATAGACATTTATTTATTATTTCCAATTCAAAGTTAATTACAAAAGTTTTACAAAACTGATCTTAAATGGTAAAACTATATGTTATGTTGCATGCTTTATTTTTCTGCTTTTACATTGAGTTTGAATGCTTATGTTGATACTTAAATAATTGAATGGTTGAATTAAATAGTTGAAATAGAAATCCATCTATGCATATGCTCTTTGATTATTCATCTATGCATAGTTAAATAAATGGCTTTACACAAGTGTATTGAATTGATATATATTGTATGCAAACCTCTTCATTAAATTATCTTCTTAATATTTCATTTATAGATAGTTGAATAAGTTAGTTTGCACTAATTTCTTGAATTATCATATCTTGAATGCAATAAACATCTTCATAAAACTTTCTCGGAAGTGTTTCAATTAAAATTATTCTTATTGTTTCCCAAAATTAAAGGTTTTCCAAAGGGAATTTCAAAAATAAGAAAAATTTTAAAAATATCCAATTCACCCCCTCTTAGGTGTAGGTTGCTAAGGCCTATAAAGACAATATTGACTCTTTTCAATCTCATATAGAGTATTTGTAGGAATAGTTGTGGATTGCATTGGGTAGATGGGAATGAAGCTTAATACTTTGTCAATACAACTTTTCCTACTATGCAAAGGCACTTCATCTTCCAGCCAACTAGTTTGTCTTGTATTTATTTTACTAAATAAGAGTAAGCATGTTGTTTTTTATGGATTATAGGGACCCCTAATATCTTCAGTAATTGAGAAACCACTTCTTTGAGTAATTGCCTGCTTCAATTCTTAGTTAACATTTTAGGAGAAGAAAGTGCCTGGCTTAGCATGATTCACCCTTTAGCTTGACATTTTAGAAAAGTATTGTAAGCATTCCAAGATTGTATCAATATGCTATAATGATACTTATCCAAATAAAAGTAAATCATTTGCAAACATTAGGTATGATATTCCTACTCCATTTCTTCTAACTTTTAGTGGAATTCACTTTTTATTGTTAACTACTTCATTGATAATGTGGGACAATTTGTCCATACATAACATAAATAAATATGGAGACAATGGTTCACCTTGATGAAGGCCTCTAGTAAGGGAGAAAGAATTAGTCTTACTACCATTCCATAGGACATTTAGGGAAGTGGATAGGTTGCACTTCATTATTAGATTAATATTTCTAGGAGATAGATTTATTTGATATAGAACTTCTTTGATGAACTCCTAATTCATTTTGTTATAGGCCTTTTCCAAATTAACCTTGATAGCAAAAAAAAACCTATATAACCTCTTCTCTTTCTCATAGAATGGAACATCTCTTGTGCTATGATGATGTTATCCTATATTTGTTTGCCATGCACAAAGCTTGCTTAGAAAAGAGAAATTAGTATGGGAGTATGTACTTAATTCGATTCACTAACACTTTGGTGATACATTTGTAGAGCACATTACATAAATATATTAGTCTAAATTGATTGATGAACTCTTGTTTTTCTACTTTAGGGATAAGACATATTAATGTTTTATTAGTTTTAGAAAAATTTTCTCCTGTATAAGCATTTTTCATAAAATGATAAACATTATTTCCTATAATTTGCTAAATTTTCTAATAAAAAATAGTAGGGAGCCTATCCTTGCCAGGTACTTTAAGGCTACTAATTCTAAACATCACCTTTGTAACTTCTTCAAAGGTAATCTCTTGATTTAAATTCATATTTTGATCATCAGATATAGTGGGATAAGAAATATTGATAGAAACCGATATTCTTTTATCTAAATAATCATTGAAATTTTTTTTATAAAAGGATACTATAAGATCCATTAGAGATCGTTTGTCTTAATCTAATTTACCTCTTAATTGCAAAGCATATTGATATTGTTTTTATCTTTCTTACTATAGTCTTTGTGTGATAGTACTTTGTATTTCTATCACCTTCAGTGATCTATATAATTTTAGATTTTTAGTACCACATAATCTCTTCTTGATAAAGAACATAATCAAGTTCTAATTGTAATTATTTCTTAAATTTTGAAGGTGGGGATTACAATTATGTTCTATAGTTTTTTGGATGTTAGCTACTCTATTTAGTAGATTCCTCTTCTTCCTTCTAATGTAGCTAAATATGTTTTTATTCCAATCTTTCAGTGCAAGAGTTAATGATTTGAGTTCTTTAGTAATGTTGCTTTCAAAATTCCATTTTGAAGATAAAAATTATTGGAACTCTTCATGGGTTAACCATAAGGCTTCAAATTTAAAAAGTCAGTTCTTCCTATTTCCTTGATAATTAGAAAGATTCACAACTATTGGATAGTGATCAGAGTGAAATCTAGGAAGAGTTTTCGCAAACACTTTACTAAATTTTAGTCTCCATCTGCATTATGCAGTGCTTTATCTAATTTTTCAAACAACAATGGATAGTTAGGATATTTAGGGCCCTTCTAGGTAAATCTACTTCCTTGCATTTCTACCTTTAAAAGATTACATTCATTTGCTCTGTTGTTAAAGAGATTGGCTCTTTGCTAGTTGAAAGGTGCTCCCTTTTTTTTTTATCTAATGGATCACATAGATCATTCATATCATCCATGATTAGCTAGGCATCCTCCATGGAGTTACTGATGCAACTTAGGTTATTCCAAAAAGAAGCTTTCATGTTAGGATTAAGGTTGACATAAATAAATGAAAGGAAGCATCCATCTCCACCATCTAATTGAACTCTTATATGTAATAGTTGAAAGTTTTTCTCAATTAATTTTAGAGATACTTGGTTTTTCTTCCATGCAGCCTAAATGCCTCTTGAAAAACCATTTCCCTTTGAGATGTATTAGGAGTCATATCCCAGCATTGTAAAAATGCTTTCTACTCTATTATTATCCACCCTTGTCTCTAGTAGAATAAGAATCTTTGGATTAATGGAATCTAAATTTATATTAAACCTGTTAACAAAATTCTTATTTCCAGCACCTATATAGTTCCATATTACAATTTTTTTAATCATAGAAGACAGTATGCAAAGTAAACAATGCATCATGAAATACTATGTAATATTTAATTGCATTGCCTCCTATTTCATTTGATTAGGATTAATTTTCCTAAGGACATTAGTCTTTAAACTATTGCATACCTCAATTTCCATGCAATGTAGTGGGGGGTTTTAGTTTGTCTGGTGGGTCTTCTTTGAATTCATGTAGAATTGTTAACAAATGTGGCATCATAGACTTGGAATTTATTGCTTCCATTTGGTTATTCTCTATGGCTAAATAAAATTAAGACTTCAACATGTGTGACGGCTCGAAATCATTTGGGCTTATTTCTTGACAATTCTTTGAGTAATCATTATCTAGCATTCTCTATTCAGTTGTAGTGAAAGATTGCTAGATTTTGGGGTGTTATGCTTGTGCCGCTTGACTTAGAACCCTTTTTTCTTGCCAATTTGTTTGTTAAGTTAGCAAGAGGCAATCTATGATCACTAACATAACTTTGTGGGACATCCTCTATCTTTAACAACTACTTTTTCTAGATACCTATGATTTCTTTGTCATTTTTCAGTTTCCACATTAGATTTTTTGCGACTAGGTCTTTCTCTTTATTTACATTATGAATTATCATAGCTTCCTCTTTTCAAAGATATCATTATTCTAGATATCAAATCGGTTCCCCTTGTCTTTGGCAATGCCTATCAAATTTGAAAGTTCTAAATTTACATTTTTCAATTCCACCATTTTTCTCCCTCTTCAACTTCTCTATGAAATCATCCAGTCTATGTATTTGTTGCTAATAACAAGCTATACTAAACCATCTTTAACTTGGTTAGATTCATTCATTTGCTATTTTTTTTATCCTTCTTCCCTTTTCCTATTAATTTACTTGTACAATGATTAACATCATGCCTATATTTTCCACACATAAAATAGATTAAGTGGAGGCTTTCATATTGAATGAGATATTTCCTTCCTTGGAAAGTAAATTTAGATAAGAGTTCGTTCGCCAAATCAATTTCAATGAAAACCCTAACATATTTTCCCTGTGCTTATTTTCTCGTGGTTGTATTGGTTTTTAAGGCTTGTTTGATTTTATTTCCAAGAAAAGTTAAAAACTTTCTATCAAAGCATTTAATCAAAAGATTTGGAATGTGTGCCCATAATGCAACTTTTTCAATCACATCTTTAATCAGATCAAAGGATGAGTCCCTAGTACAAGTTAATAAATAATGATAAAAAATGAGCCATAGACCTCCTATTAAAGTGAATTGATAATCATCATAATTATTAAAGTAGAATAAATAGTAGTCTTTTTAAAGATCAATAATATCAATTATTCTATCCCTTTCTTAGAGTTATTGTAGCTTTTTCTCTAGGATTCTGAATCCTATCTTCATGCCCAGCAATTTTATGACTAAGGTTTGTTTCCATGGTTTACTCATCCTCTTTTCCTTCTCTTTAGAGATTATTATATTTGGGTAGGGCTAGCCATCATTCATATCCTCTACCACCTTAAAACCAATAAAGTCTTCATCTTTGAAGTATCTACCTTATATGATATCAACTCCTCCCTTTGTATTTTGGTTTTACCTATTATGGAATCCTTATATGATTTTGCTTCAATCTCTTTCTCTTGCAAGTTATCCACTGTGATTCCTTAGCTTGTGACATCTTCATATGAAATTTGCTTTCTTCCCTTCCTTTAAAAAGGATCCAATCCTTGTTTGATCTTTTTTGCACTTTAGTATTATGAGTGAAGAAAGAAATAAATAATTATAAAAAAATAAAAAATAAAAAACTAATAATATTAGTTAAGAAATTTAAAAAATGTAATAATTACCATTTTTGTAAATAATAGATTAATTATTAATTTGATGCATTTATTCTTTTTAAAATTATGCGTTAATATTATGAAATTATGTGAAAAGTTTTTGAAATTATCTTTAAATAAATCATTTTGCAACCTCAAGAATTTTCTGCTGCTAATTTTTTTTTCGATTTACGAAATTATTCACAAATAAAAACAACTAGGGTAAATGTTAATAGTATCAACCTTTCTTTTTCCTATAAATCTATGTACATTTACTATCAATAAGTTGTAAGATTCGCCATTTATAATCTACTGATTTCAATTTTCCCAATCCAGCATTTAGTTGACGATTTTAACAGTAAGTAATGATTCACTTTAGTATCTACCATCTTCTTCATCGTGTATAACTTGATGGACGGATGAATTCCTTTTCACAACCTACCTTATATATAATAAGGTAATTGCCCCTGCAAAATTAATTTTTTTACGTAAATAATGTGTAAATTTAATTGTTGCCCCATAAATTTTTATAAATTAGTTTGGTAGTATTTGTTATCTGTAGAAAGAAAGAATGAATTAACGATAGGAGGAATCATATGAAAAAAAAAAGGAAATATAAAACCATTTTTTTATTAAAGAAACATAAAACTTCGAAAACATACCATGCAATTAAAAGTTTGAGAAAAAAATCGTATTTAAAAGTACTTTATTTTACATGTATATATAATTTTTTTTACTTTTATTCATAAAATAATTTTACTATTTTCATATTTTTATCTCCCACTTCCCTTCTCATATTCTCGTATACAAATAAATCTTATTGTATATTCTATACGACTTCTTGTATAAAGAATGTGAGATCTTCATATCCAAAAAAAAAAAATTATCAGTTAAGATTTATTTTCGTAAAATCTTGTGAAGTGAAACGAGAATACACATTTAAATATATCATAAATTCAACAATTCACCTTTTTTTTTCTATGACAATTCATATTCATGTATTAGGTTTGTATACTATATTAAATGATAGTAATAACCTGAATAGATTTAATGCAACACTAACCCAAATAATAATTATATCATGTTAGATCAATTCATTTATTCAATATATTAAAACGTGTCAATCTATTTAATGTATTTAATAATTTAAATCAACAAAATTATATTATAAATATATTTATCAAATTTAATAACTTGTTATTTATCATTACAAGTATTTTTAGTCATTAATTAAATACTTTATTAATGTTTATTATCATTTTATTATAATAGAAAATTTATTTGTTCAATATATATTGTAATTTATAAATTAGTTATTAATTAATTTTCAGATAATATTTTAAGTATTTTTTACAAAATTTTAAATATGTTGGCATGTTGATTTATTTAATTTTGAGCTAACCCTAACATGAACCATTTATTATTTGTATTATATGGGTTAACCCATTAACAACTCAAACTCAAATAAAATTGAATTGAGAAAACTTTAAACTAAAGTTCAGAATATGATTAAAAAGCTTATATTATCATTTTATTTATTAAATAATTATTAAAATATTAAAATAATTATTTTTATTGTATCCTCACAGCTTTTTACCATATATGAAAAATCTTGATATTCAATTTAATTCCATTAAATTAATCAATTTTTTTGTAAAAATACAATAATTTTTACAAGTGAATAATTTGTCTCTACGAATGAAATCTTTTGGATACTCAAGAGTGAAGGTTGTATAGAAAAATCCACCGGTGATATTTGAGGAATGATGCGTAAGGTAGTCTCAAAAATAAAGTAGGAAAATGATTATATATTCCTTTTGAAAAATTAAAGAAAGTAAAAGGGAAACAGATTCAATTTATGAGTGAGCGTTTAATTAGACCAAAACATAAAATGCTTGTAAGTGAAGGAATTTCATATTATTTATATATTTTTAGTTAAAAAATAATAAATATCACTATAATAATAAAGGAAAAAACTTATTTTTATTAGAAAAAATGATGTTATCTTCCATCCTATTTCCCACATACACATACGAGTTTAAATAAATATATTTTATGGTATTTCAATATTTTACAATTATAAATATATAAATAAATGAAATTATTTTTATAAAAAATTTTCACATCAAAACTAACTCGCTTAGTCATGAGTGGCATACCTCTATCTCTGTTTTAGTTAAAGCCTTAATTAATTCATCTCCAGTGTCTCACACCATATATGTGCAGAAATGCATCCATTTTCAATTGTAATTTAGCTATATGACTTTGGTTTTGTTGTAAAGCTAATTTCTAGGATATTCCGCGACTTCCATCTTTAAATAAGAATATCATACAATTCACCAGAAAAAGAATATCATACAAATTTTGTTTATCATCATCCGATCTTTACCATAATGTTGTAGGTTAGTTAAAAAAAAAAAAAATCCACAAGGGAAAATACGAAGGCTGTAACATATACAGCATGGTTCACATTTTACATCTTGCCGAAGCAATCTGCCCATTCAAATGAATGAATGATAACATTGTCCTTTTTTTTTGTTCAAATAGCATTGAATTTTATAATTATTATATTAGGATTAAATTTGGCATAATTAGTGAATAATTTAATTGATAATTAAGAAATAAACTAATAACAAATAAGTTAATTAATTATAAAAATTATAAAAAATGGATGGTTGGGTCAGGTTGTGCTAATCCAATTCATATAACTATAACCCAAATTTATTCAAAATATTATTTGAGTTATATATAAAAAAAAAAACCTCAAGTAACATTTGGACCTTAAAAAGAGAATCTAAAGTTCATATATTTTAAGGGTAGGCTAGGTGGGTTACCTATCCTAGGAATTGGTCTGACTAATTGTATGTAATGACCCCAAAATTAGTACAATAGTGATAAAAAAAATTTTAGGAACATTATAATGAGTGAAAACTAAATTAAAAAAACTTGAGAATAGGTTTTAGAAATTTCACTTAGAAATTTATCGAATTTCCAGTACCCGATAAAGCGAAAAAGTGAAAAAATGAGTCGAAATTATAGTAAATTAAGTCAAAATTATAGTAAATTAATTCTAAAAATTTATGGATGAAAAAATTAATTTTTAAAGCAAAAAAATGATTATAGAAAGTCAAAAGAAAATTTTTTAAAAATAGTTAGAAGCTAAGGGTGAAAGTGTAAAGAAAATAAGTAATTCGGGGTCGAATTGTAATAAATTCCTTTATCTTTTTGGCCTTTTTTATTTTTGTTGTATGGGTTGGGTTGGCCCAAGTTTTTTTTAGACCCAAAATATGAAAATTTAAGACCTAAATCCGTGGCCTAATAATAGTCCAAACTTCCAAAGGAAGCTAAGGACCAAAATGAATGAAAATGGGTAAAACTTGGGGCTAAATTGTCATAATTGAGAACTCTTGAATTGTGTTACATTTTTATTGGCTAAAAGGGGTTATCATGGTTTGAAAACTCAAACCACTTGGACATGCAAGAAAACGTCCAAATGTCCCCAAAATCCTCCAAAATCCAAGATAAAATCAAGCTTAGGATTTGATGAAAATTTGTAAAATTTTTTTATAAATTTTCTTTAAACAAATTTTATACAAAAAGGGAGACTTAGTAGTAGCAAACTTCTGTTCCATTCCAGCTGAAAATGTGCAACCCTAGAGAAGGAGAAAAGAAATTTTAGACAAAGCAACTTAAGGAAACATTGCAAGCTAGTTAGGTAAATCATTAATTCCTCTTAACCCCTCTTAATTTCTTGTGATATTCCTCTTCTTCTCAATCCTAAAGTATGATTTTGTTTCTTTAAATTCACCTCCCTCTCCCTCAAAACTCAGTGTTGGAAGGAAGAAGAGAGTAAAGGATTGAGGTGAGTAATAGCTTGTTACAAATTCTATGAATTTCCAATGTTGGATTGTCAAAATTGACAATTATGGATCTTTTAATATGATTTGTGTTGATTGTTGTAATAATTAGTTTGGAATAATTTGAACATATTATGATGTTGCTGGAAGTGAGTATTTGGATCATGGATGATGAGAATGGAATTGCTCTTAGTTGTTATAAAGAAATTGCTAAGGTTATGTTGGAATTGGTATCAAGGAGAATCAATAATGCTGTTGAAATTTTAGTTGATGAATGGTCACGTGAAACCTAGGTGATTAATCATCAAAAAATTTGATTTCTGATATTCCAAGGTCCCTCATGATGTGAGGTTGAATTCTGGAAATTTTGAGGATCTTTAGAAATTTTTAGATATTTTAGAAGAATTTCCTCAGTTAGGTCATCAGTGCTGTCCAGAAATAGGGCACTTTCACGTTGGTCTCTATTTTCAAAATTTTTGAGGCATAAAATGATCATGAAAAATCATAAAAAAAATTCAGGGAGTCACTCAAGGTGTTTTTAATGTTGCATAAAATTTTCATGGCAATCGGAGATGGTCTGGTCACCCAATAAAATTGTGAATGAAAATTGTTCATGACAGAATCCGAAAATTTCTGGTTCTATTCATTAAATTTTTAGGAGTACTAAATGGTTGAGAAAAATTTTGGAAAAATTTATATGAGTCACTCTAAATGTGATGTAGCATGATTCAAATTTTTAGAAATTTTAAATTTTATTTTTTGCTCCAAATAATTCCCGATCTTAGGCTACCTAGATAGGGTTCAGAACAAGAAAAAAATCAAGGAGCATCCTTGATATCAAGAAAATGAAGTTTGGAAAACCCTTGTATGACATGAATTGTTTGAACCCTTTACATAAATACCATTTAGGAATTGATATAATAATAAGCTTAGAAGGACAAATGAAGCATAAAACACTCATGGCATAGTTGATATTTTAATACATTCCTTGAGGAAAAATCCATAACAATTGTGGTTAATGCATGTGGCGTCCCACGATTGTTCCTTCTGCTTGTGAAAATGCAGGAGGGAGAAAACATCCTTTACAAAAAAGGAGAGGAGTATTTAGTAGTGGAGGGAAAAGGTTGGTGGCCCTAGGCCTAGGGTGGTGAGGGATAAGGTTGGACCGAAGATATAAAGTGACATTGCATACCAACTAATGCCATTTCTCAAATACAAAATATTTGAATTTGGACTTTTAATTAAAGGTATGAATCACGAGTAGAAAAGAAATCCTAGACAGGAAAACCAAAAAGGGAATAATAAGTTATTAATCATTGAGTATGTCTTATACTCACTCTGTCTATTGTATTGAAATTACAAGTTCAGATCATGTGCCCGTGGATACACATTAACACTTACAGAGGGTATGCCACCAGTCCCCGAGGGACTTATGGATTGGAGCTCCATCTTGAGATTCGGGTCACCTCTATAGGTGTAAATATTTGTTACTGTGTAGACTTTTAGCCCATGGACATGGAGCCAAATTTCCTTGATGTTTTCTTTCTGTTGGTGCAGATTACTCCGGATGACGAGTCTAGGAGCAACGTGACTCCATCAGTGTCTAGAGTATCCAGTTCTAGTTCCCCTTCGAAATCTGACCTAAAGGAGGAGGGCCCTGATTGGGTTAGTGAGTCAGAGAACTAGAGTCAGTGTATTTGAAGTACTATAAACGAACTTATCTTTTGTAAATATTTTTGTGATGTATGTATATTCTATATCTTGTTTTGGTGTTTTAACATTTTTTATATCTATTTTCTTTCGTATGCCCCTAGTGCTAGTTTTACAAAGATCTGGGATACTGTGTCATCTTTGGAGGCTAGTAAGGACATCTAATCAGTGTGGAGTACTGGTTGGGTATCTTTATGCCAGTCACGACAAAAAAATAAATCGGGTCGTGACATTGTAAAAGAAGTAAAAATTAATGGTTAAACTAGTTGAAAAATATTAAATAAGAAAAAAATATGTTGACATAAATAAATATTTAAATTAAATAAATTCATATTTATACTAATATAGAAATACAAATATATATATTAGGTATTTAACAAAAATATGTTAGTTTTCAACTAATGTCTAAGCAAGTGACATTATATATTATATTTTGGTGTTAATTATATAACCAATATGAAAGATAATAATGTTAGTTTTTAAATCCAAAATAACTAATGTCGTTTCTTGTGAACTATCATGAAAAATAACAGTAGATGTTAGTTTTGTTTTAAATCCAATGTGTTATATTTTATATATAACATGATAAATAATCAATGTGATATGAATTCTCCTTCCTAACCTAAACACCTTATTTCCCTTATTCATTCTATACATACCTTTGTATTTCTTGTACATCCTTACAGAACATCCCAATTAAAGCAGAAAGCAACATTTCTAATGATGCTACAAATTCCCTAGTTTCATGAATTTTATTCAATAAATTGAATGAATAGAAGTGCGAAGATAGGGGGCCTATAAATAGACTACTCATCAACCCATTCTTGAAGGTTATATCCAATATTACAATAAGACATTAGTGCTTTATTAAATTTATCTTAATACTTATTGCTAAACATGTGATACTATGCCCTCCTTACAAAAAGCTTTTGAATCTAATCCTTGCATATGGCATGAGCATTTAACAAAGATTATAACTTGATGCATGATCACTACTACAAAATAGTTTATTGATATTAGATGTTTAGAGAATTATATATTGGTATTCAATTGATGTCTATTTGAGCATTGTTATATATGCATTTTTAACATTGATTCTATAACTATCACAAATGATAACAATAACATTGGTTTTTTACCATTCAAAACCAACATCATTTATTAATCTAGCATCATGGGGAATAATATTAAATATAGTTTTCTTTCAAATAACTAACATGTACCACAATGGTTTCATTTAATAACTAATGTGATATGTCCAAACCCACCCTAAACCCTATCTCCTATCCCTTATTCCCTAATCTAAAAGCCTTCCCTTTGTTCGTTACTCACTTCTCCATGAACCCAAATCCTAACCCCATCCCCCTTTTCCTCACTCCTTTGCTCTCTTTATTTTCCTTATATTTAAGCTTACTTTAACCAAAAGCAGAAACTAATATTTACTATGATTCTATAGAATTTCAATTTCAATGATTATAACGAATAAAATGAATAACAAAATATTGAAGATGGTAAAAAGTTATATACAATACCTTAGTTAGATATAGGTGCTCCACTAAATTTATCTTGATAACTGTTACTTAATATATAAGGTTTGTAATCTCAAGAAAAGCAATTTTAAATACAACACTTGTAGATATAATGAGCATTCTTGAAAATTTAATGTATGATATTACACATTTCATATAAATAAATAGTAGATAATACTACTGAATGCTAAGAAAGATGAATGAAATTTAATTACTTATTTGTATAAACTTGTAAAAGTTGCATTAAAATGATATGTAATAAAATATAATTGATCATGAAACTTAAAACTAAAGGGCAAGAACAAATACAAAAATTAAAACAAATTCTTATATTTATATTTTATACTTTTTCAATAAGTGCTAAAATTTATATATTTAGTGATGGGCTAATGGAGCTTCAATCCTATAAAAGAATTAGTGAGTAAAAATATAAAATTGAATAAAATAATTGTAAGGGTGGAAGGAGAGCATATCTTGTTAGATAGAGAATTATTCTATGGCTAGAATAGTTTTGTGATAAAATTTTCAAATGGTACCATGTTTTATTTTTTTTATTTTCAACTTGTGCCATGAATTAAACTTTTTATTTTCAAATTGTGTTTGAAGGCAAATGCCTTGGTTACTACAAAACATCAAGGTCTAAAGATGGCTTAGGTAAATAGCTTTTGGATATTTGACACTTGTTAAGTACAAAACCCATCACCATTTTTAACAAAATGATTCATCTTATTGACTAATGTTTAATGTTGTTTACCAAATAGATACAAATAATAATAGATTAAATATAAATGAAACAAGTGAGAAATTGACAATTTGTTGAGAAAATGATCATCTATCATTTTATTTATCCTTATATTAGTTCATTGATATATACAATGAAAAATTATAATTTACCGTGAATAACAAACTCTAAATGAAAGGAAAAAAGGTCTCCTCTTCTTGTAATTTCTTTATATTACTTGAAATTTTTTGAGTTGGAAGGTGTTAATGATTGTAAATTAATAATAAATTATGGTAAAATGATACTACATTACCATTCATGCATTACAAAGTTATTAATGCAAGAATGGACGTGTAGCTTCTTCTCCCTACAATTTATAAGCCATTTTTGCAAACCATTTGATTTCTTGATATCTCTAATTTTGTTTCTTGAGATGGAACATAAGCTATCTTCATATTAAACCTAATAGAGATAGCTTCTTAGATTGAAATGGAAGGTGTAGGTCAATGGCTTCTAGAATCCATCAATAAAGAAGGATTTTAAGATTAAAGGTGTTTATCATAGACTTAATATTACTAGGCTAATTGAGAAGATGTTGGAATATTTAAAAGTTATTTCTAGGTAGGACTTGTACCCTCACTTTAGCAATAAACACAAACATTTTATAAAGCATTTGGAAGAATTCTTATCCAAGGTCCTTTTAAATGCTTTATATAATTTCAATGTTTATGGCCAAAGTGGGTAAAAGTTCCCAAAAGGAACTTTGATCAATTCTATATTCTTTTAATAGCCCTGGTAATGCCAATCAATATGACAATTTACAGCTTTAAACTTAGAAGCCTTCTTTTTGATGAAAAGTGAACCATTTGATAATGGAGGTTAGGGCATTGCCTAGATGTTTCAAATGAAGAGTGATAGTAAAATTTATAGATAAAAAGCAAAACATTAGTCATTAGCCATTAATCAAAATCAACATATTAGGTAAACTTATTTCATAAGTGATTGTTGATATACATTTAGCTGTATGTTTTAGCAATTTGTCAATACCTTGTAATTGTTGATTGTTGAGATACCAATAGGACATTAGACATTGATTCTTAATAAAAAATGATGTTTTATGTATATTTTATTTCATAGGTTAGCTATTGATATACTTTTAGAAGTCATAAGTTTTGGTTTTTTAATATCTCATAAGTACCATTCTTGATAAATGCTTATTATTTATTACAAGTTAGGTGCTTGTGCTATACCTTTAGACATTAGTTAGGTAAAAAATTAAATATGGTAATTGCATCTCAATTTTTTAATTTAACTATTTATCTTTTTTCTTAATTTTTTTAAATTATATTTTTTTAATAAATAATCAATATGATTTATGATTTTTTTATTTTTTTTAATACAATTTTTGCATCCTGATATTTTTCTAACAATGAATACTATTTTCTTAAGTAACATCTATTATTAACTTTCTACATCTTAACATTTTTCTAATAATAGATACTATTTACAAGTCATTTTTTAAATAGTATTATTGATATTAACTAGTAAATATTGTATAGTAATATTACAATTAATCATTTGATGAAATTTACTAATCATTATATACTATATGTTTTTCCATAAAATAATGACTTATACAATAACTATGATATATCATGAATACATTTTATAACATAGCCACCCTTTCCTCATGTTAAAGTGATTAAAATTCTTATTGAAAATTCTTGTATGTTAAAGAGATTTACTCTTTTTTTTCCTCATGTTAAAGTGCACCACTAAATTTCATTGATATTGGCCATCCATTCCTTGCAGTACTAGGTGAAATGTGAGGATAACACACACTATTGATGCTATTTAGTTAGAAATGCTTCAAATCTTATGATTATGATTTTCCTATCAAACTATGAATATCTTATGATCATGGGTATCCTATTCTAGCAAAAAAAATCATGGTTTAATGGGAAACTCATGATCATAAGATTTGAAACATTTCTAAATATGCAGGAGGGATGAGCGTATTATCCTTTTGATACAATCTAAATAAAAAATGGAGTCAAAGTGCAAAATAGATGTTGGTTATTAAATCAAAATTGATGTGTAAACATTTTATATCTCCTAATAAGATAGTTCAAATGTCTTTTGAATGATAGTTATAGAAAATCAATATCCTAATTTATAGTATTTGACTTTTGACGTCAATCTTTTATATTAATTGATATGGTAAGTATGACACTTACTTCTCACATCAGTTTTTAATTAGAGCTAATGTGATAAGTTACTTGTATTGGCAAAAATGCTCACGTACCATTATATATGTTAGTTTTTACTTTAATTGACCTCAATGTAGTGATGTTGTATCAAATTCTGTAGTAAGGAATATTAGAGTGTATTATAGAGTACCTATAATTATATAGTAGGTAATTCCTCTAAAAGCTAAAGAAGAAAATTGCAATGTGAAATTTTGGCATACAAGCAACCTATTCAAATCCATTGAAAGAAAAAAAATTGTATAACTATATTACAATTTGATATGTGTATTAATCTCAAAGAGTATTTGTTTGTTATAGGAAAAAATTAAATTTTTTAACCTATATAATGTGATTCATCTTCTTTGAAGCATTATAAAACCTATAAAACCTATATTAAAATAATAAGTAACAAAATATGAACAATTATAAAATTAGAGACTAATTTGTAAGCACAAACAAACAACCCAAACAAATTCTTATATTTATATGTTGCACTTTCATAAGCTAAAATGGCATTAACAAAGTATAAGCAATACAACTTAAGTTTAGCCCAAGCTATCCTAAGCTGAAGATTTTCCAAGATGGAAGAGTAGAGTAAGATATTTGATAAGCATACCTTGTTAGTAGAGATAAGGTAAGGAGAAACTTGTGTGACAAACTTGTGTCATCTTAAAGATCCACTTAGAGTTAAAATAGCTTTAGGATAAAATCTATAATTGGTACTAATGGTTTAATATTTTGATTTTCTACTCTCACCTATAATTTTGCAATGTTGATTTAAGGTGACATCATTTTAGTTTAGACATGTTTTTCTGTATGAAATTAACTTCTAAAATGGTAATGCCTTTTATTCTAAAAATTTTAAATTTCCATAGAAAATATGGTAAATTTGATGTTAGTTCTAAATTGGATATTTGACATTTAAATGTAAATGACATTGCTTTAGTAAAGAAATTTAACATAAGTTTTTTTTTAAATGAAAACTGAAGTATAATAGGTGATTGATTATCTATTACATGTTAGTTTGTAAGTAAATAACCAAGGTGGTTTGTTATAAAATTCCATGTTGGATATTTCTTAAAAATCAATGTATATTTTAACTTACATGTTTGTTTTATGTAAAAGAAATCAACTTTTTTTTTCTAAGCATCTTTTTTTTAAACTAGTTTCTTGAAATGAACCATTTATATTAGTAGCAACAAATTCCAACAACCATCTACATACCAATTGACAATAACAATAGAAATAAATATTGGGACTATTGATGAGAGTGGAGTAATTTGGTATTAAAAGCGAATTTAGGTTCCTTCCTATGAGCAAAATAAATTAATGCACCATATTTACAATTTTTCCTATACTATACACCTTAGAGTAACTAGGATGTATCATGATTTATAGGAAATCTTTTAATGGAAGGGGATGAAAAGGATGTGCTTGATTATGTATTAAAATATCTCACATGCTAATAAGTGAAACTAGGGCATCAACATCATGCTGGGATACACAAACCAATTCTAATTCTAGAATTGAAGTGGGAATGTATGATGATAGATTTCCTAATGGGGTTGCTAAGGACCTAAAAGGGGTGCGACTTTATTTAGGTTATTTCTAGTCAATTAACTAAAATGACATATTTTATACTATTCAAGATTACTTTCTCATTTGCTCAATATGCCTAAGTGTATCATGATAAAATAGTACCACTGCATGAGCACTAATCACTATTGTATCTAACTAGAGCATCGATTTATGACTCATTTTAGGGTTTTTTTAGCAATCTTTAACTACTTAACTATAATTTAGTACATTTTTTCACCTTTAAACAATTGGGCAGTCAAAATAAACTATTTAAATATTAGAGTATATGCTTAAAGCATGCAATCTTGAATTTAAATGAAATTAGAGAATTATTTGCCATTGATAGAGTTTAGTTATAACAGTAACTACTTAAGCATCAAAATAGCTTTATATAAGGCATTCTATAATTGCATGTGCAGATCTCTAGTGGGATTATTCAAGCTTGAGGAAATAAAACTTCTAGGACTAGATTTAGTAATTAATGCATTACAGATAGTTCAAATAATTAGAGACTGGTTAAATATGGCTCAAGACTAGTAGAAAACTTATATGGATAGAAGAAAGAAAATGTTGAAATTTTACATAGGAGATAAGGTATTTTTGGAGTTTTTTCCTATGAAAGGGTGTTGTAATTTAGTAAAAAAGACAAATTAGCACTTCTACTTTATCAAGCTTTTTTTTATCATCAAGCATGCAAAAGCATTGGTTTACTATTTAGAATTATCTGATAGTTTATAAGCCATACATCTTGTGTTTCATGTTTTTATGCTCCAAAATTACATGCTAAAGCATCCCATGTGACTAGAGAGGAACTATTATAACTTAATTCTAGACTATTGTATAAGGAATAGCTAGTTGAGTTTCTGGATCAACAAGTCTAAAAATATAGTGGAAATACCTTTATTTGTTTGTGAGTGTTAACATAAGTGCTAATCTAATTTTGTATAAGCTTGCTAGGTTAATGAATGTTTTGAGATTCGAGGATGAATTCTTTTGTAAGGGAAAGTACTGTTACACTTGGGAATTAAAATATTTCATAAAAAAGTAGCTAATTAAACTAGAAATATAAGCGAGCATTATTGTGGAAAATCAATTATAAGAAAATAAGTAGCAATGATTTAAAGTCAAATGGGATTAAGATGAGTATAGGAATATGATTGACACTTAGTGAGCTTATTTCCCCATTTTGCCTTGAGACTTTATACCTTCACACTCCCTATTTTTAGTTATTTCACTAATTTCCTCAACATAAATGATTCCTTTTTCTACTCTATCTCAACCTAGAACTCTAACTTTCCTTATTAACTTCTTTCCAAGTTAAGGAAGTTAAAGATTCTCACACTTCAATCTCTGTAACATTTCTTTCTATTTTTTCTTTTTAATTTTTTAATGATTAAGCCTCTTTTCAAGTTGAATAAAGTTTTAGTGCCATAGCCTTAAAGTCTTGAACTTTTGATGATTAGGAACAAGCCAACCCTTAATCCTATTCCTTATTATCTCTTTTACAAGCTATGAGTGGATGTTGTAGCTAATCTTATCTATTTTGAATGGTTTGAATTAATTTTATTAGGTTTTTGTTCCTTATGTTGAATGATTTTAGATGAAATCACTAAAAAATTATTGATAGATGTTAGTGGATAAATGTCAATTTTCACTATTATTGATTTAAATTTTAGTGCAGTGGCATATTCAAAAATATAAAAACTTAAGATAATGCATATTAATTATAGCTAACATTTATTTGGATGTAATGATATTTTTAAAATTAGTGGCAAACTTATAATATCAATTTTAAACTTGATTGACATTAAAAATAAAATTATGAAAGCTTAAAATGTCATTTTTCTCTAAATTTTCATCTAAAAGGCATTTAAAGCATTTCACTAGGAGATAATGTTTACATGTTTATTTTGGATGACATTGAATCTAGAGGTATGACAATCGCTAGCTTACTTTAAAAATGGTGATACATAAGATGGTGATTTTATGTTAATGACTAACATTTATTATTTTTCATACTACTTATAAACTTCTCTCTTATTTCTTTTTATGTTTGGGTGGCATAAGAGGATAACACAACCATTCATATTACATATTTAGAAAGGATTTAAATCTTATGGGAGCATCCCATCTAACCACAAATATCTTTTGTTCTTAAATATTAAGAGCAAAAGATATTCATGGTTAGATAAGAGCCAAATATATCTGTAGTTGTATGAGATGATCCTATAAGATTTGAAATATTTCTAAATATGTAGCAAAGATGTGTCTATTGTCCTCACATTCTATCTAATACTCTAGAGTAAGAAATGAATGACTAATAGAATCTTTTAAAACACTTCAACTTGAGCAAAAGTGATTAGCATTTTTCAACACAATAATTTACAATAAAGATTTTAATTTTAGGTTTAGATTCAAATACATAATGATTATGTTATAAAGGTGTATTGATGATTTAGTATAGTTTTTGTGTAAATTATTTTATGCAATACAAATAGATATAATGATTTAAAAAATAAAATATTAGAATAAATTTGCAAAATTATTTGTCTTATTTCTCATCTAATTGTACTTTGAAAATAAATTGTTTGATGACAATTTAATTATTCTATAAATTTGTATATTTGGAATTTACTTTACAAAATATACTAAATAAAAGACATTAAAACATAAATAACTTTATGTATAAATTCACAATTTGATTATAGATTGCTATATCGATTGTTAACAAAACCATCATCTAAAAGTATTCTAAAAACCTAAGACATCAATTTTATAAATATCCAATGTCTAAAGCTACTCCATAAGTCTAAAGGCATTTTAAGAGACCTACTACAGAAAGTTTACATGTTGATTTTGCACATAACCAAAGTCCAATGGTATGGAAACCACAAGTTTTCTTAGGAAGAAGTATAAATGTTGCTTATAATTTTCACACTTATTTTCCATTTTACATATCTTTATGGTACTTTTTCCTTTATTAACTAATTTAATGCTTTAGGTGGAATTATGGAGGAGTTATCCATTCTTGTAGCACATTTTAAAGTGCTTCCAGTCTATGTCAATCATTTCTTGCATTCTTTAACATTAAGGAATGGATGAGATGGTTGAAGTGGATCGATAGCTCTTCAAAATGTGCTTTATGAATGGATAAGTGATATGGCAATAATATACCAAGATAGGATTCAATTGGTATTTAAGAAATTAAGAAGAAATTGAGCTTTTAAAATAACTTGCTTTTTTGAGAAATCCCTTAAGAAGCAATTCAATATAATTTTGAAAGATTATGTAAATATTAAGTAAAGATAAGAAACAAAGCTTATAAAGCAATAAGCAAGGGAAAGAAAACATAATACTAGTGTTGTAGTGGTTCAATTGTCCAAAAGAAAAATTATTCCTTTAGGTGTACTTCACTTTCCCAAGGCTAACTGCAACCATGGAAATTATCCTTGAGCATTTTTCCTTTCATAATGCCTAATTACACTTTCCCAATTGATCTTTTAAGGACTTAAGTAATCCCACTTTAAATGCTTTAGGATTTTCTTCTTACCAACCTAGTTACATTGTGTTAACAAAAGTTTCATTCACTTTCTACCTTTATTAGTGAACCTTTAGATGGGTGAGTATATCTTTTAAAGGGACTTCAAAGTTTACACACTCTTTTAGTGTAGATTTACAAGTATAAGCATAAAGAAAGAAGACTCAAGAAGTTAGAAAGAACTTAGAGAGAGAGTTTTATAGAGAAAAAAAAGAGATAAATGCATTAGATGATTTGTCATGAAGTGAGCTTCTTTATATATAGCCAAATAGGTGAAACTAATTGTTGGAACTCTTTGTCTCCCAAAAAGCAACTTCAACCAAAAAGGATTTTTTTTATTTTTCTTTAAGTATTTTAAACTTACTCTATCCAAAAGTTTGGTGTTTAATCATTTCTAAGGTGAGTGACTTTAAGTGGATGCTTTTTCAGTAAATGACTTGACAAGTACTTTTTGTGAAGTACAAGTTGCTTGAATTTTTAGCATAGATTCAAATTCATTGGTGTTAAGCTTTTTCCAAGGTTAATATTGTGCTTGTTCTTTTGCCATATTTCAAACAATAATAATCTAAATCTGAGTTAGCATTAGTTGGCACTAATTAAAGAGCAACCTACATAAAATCAAAAATTTTGCTGAAGTAATATAGACTGTGTTAGAAGTGAAATGGTAGCTTGACTAAAGTTTTTTAAATCTAATTTTTGATAGTTTAAAGGTTAAACTTTTAGCATATTTGAAAAGTAGTTGCACATATACATCATACTCACTTACACATGCAAAATAGTGGGAATAATTAAGATTCTCACAAGTCTAGCAAGCAAAAAGTAACTAGGTAATTTGATTGGTTAAACTAGAAAGCTTGCTTTTTTTAGCTTTAAATGCATTTATGACATCTTTACAATTATAAAATTATAACAAATTAGTCCATCATCATCAAAACCAATTTAAACAATATTTATGAAATATTAGGGGGTCCTATATTTTACAGTGTCCCTTTTTTTTATAATAATACCTATGCAAAGATGATTTAGAAATAAAGGGTTTTAATAGAATAGTAATTCAAAACAACTAGTATAATCATGTTAGATTCAACACTTTTATCAGAGCACAAAGCATATTTGTTAAACTAAAACTAATGAGCATTTATATCTAAAAACCTTAAATTCAAAATACATGAGAGCAATGTGATATAAGTTCATATATGTATGTATTTTAGATTTTTGTATTGTCTTGTATTGTAGTTCTCTTTGTTTTTAGCAAGTTCTTACTTTCTATTTTGCTTTTTTTTCTTTTTTTCCTTCACTTTTATGCATCACTTAGGATTCATAAAGAGTAAGGTATATATTAGTTTAGGATAGAGGTTGCTAGTGCATTTAGACTTGGATAACATCTATAGTATGTGAATAATCAAAGTAAAAAGGCATGGTAGAAGGCATTATGGTAGGTTGCTAAAATAGAACTAATAGAAGTACGGATGGTAAGGTTTGTAGTATAAGGTTTATGAAAGTTGCCCATTGCATTTCTTTATGAAATGTGGTTTGGTTGGGTTTTGTGAGGGTTACTAAAATAAAGGGATAGGTTAGAAAAAGTGTTTGCTTCATCAATGGTGATAGAGAGTTTCCCTTTTGGTGATGCAACTAAATTAGCATCATCTGTAAGTTTGCTTAAATAACTTTAAGCTTGTTGTTCAAATTGAATGTCCTTCTTTAATACTTTTTTAGCTTAGTTGGTTGCTTTTTAAGTTAGTCTCTTCTTCTCCTTCCTTTTCCTTCTCTTTTTTAGGTTCATAATTGAATCTTGCTGAAATGGCTCTTTTCAAAGTTGAACTAGCATTCAAGTAGAAATCATGTTATGTCTTTACAAAATGCTCTTAATCAGTGCTTTCTTGTGAATTTTGATGTGGATTAAAGAAGGTAATAGGTGGTCTAAATAATGGATAAAGCTCTTCCTTTTCTTTTTCCTTTGGTTTTTCTTCTTTATTATAGATAATAAAGGTCTTTTCAAACAACTTCCTTATTTTTAGCTTTTTGTGATTGTAGAAACACCCACACCAAATCTAAGTTTACTAGATCTCCTAAATAATGGTGATTTCTCCAAATAGCTTTGAATTCAACATTTCTCAGCCTTTTAATGTATGCCTTTAGCTTTTACTCCTAATTTTTTTTATTCAAATTACTTGGCAATTTACTTACCTTTAAAGTCTTTAGTTGGATTAACACTTTTATATTTCTTAATAATGGTGATCCCTTTACCTTTTAGAAAAGGTGAAGGAAAATATTAATTTAATAAGAGAATAATTTAGCTAACTTTTCAAAATTAGAGGCTGAGATAATTCATTATTAATTAATTTTTCTTTTTCCTTTAATCACTTTTTCTCTTTTTTAAATTGCCTTTTTATAGCCAACAATTCTTTTCTTTCTTTCCACTCTAGTGATCTTCTTAAAGATTTTTGAATTCTTTCTCTTCTCATTAATTTCGTGAGAAAAAGTTCTTGATTAATTTGCATTCATCACATTTTCCTCAATGACTCTTCTTCTAATTTCCAAGGACATGTCTATGTTTAACTACCTATACATCCTTGTAATCAGTATCCTATAGGGAAGTGGTGCCTTTTCTTTGTTAATTTCCCTCACCATATATTGTATAATTGAGTAGGCAAAGTTAATTTTGATGCTAGATTCAGTCAACCATATTTGGAAGGCCTTAAAGTTATTGATTATGTTTAAGCCACTTTATTTTGGAATGATAAATTGAGTAATGATGTATAATATCACTTTTCTATCTTGATCCAGCAAGTCACCCTTCAAAAGTTTTTTTCACTTATGATAAGAAAAGTCATTACTTGGCATTGTACTTTAGGAACTCTATATTGCCCTTTTGGATGGAAATATACTCCCTCTCATTTAGGACTCCAAGGATTTGGTTAATCTTTATAGCATTTAACATTGTGATTCTTCCTTTGATAGAAACCTTTAGCTTTATATTGTAGGCCTTGGCAACCTACACCTAACAGGGGGTGAATTAGGTATTTTTAAAATTTTTAATATTTTTAAAATTTTTTTTGAAAGCACTTTGATTTTTAGAAGCCATGAGGATAATTTAATTCAAACAATTATAAGAAAGCTTTATGAAGATGTTTACACTCAAGATATGACAATTCAAAGAATTTATGCAAATTCACTTACCCTTAAACAAATTATTAAGAAATAAATTCAAGATAATTCAATGAAAAGGTTTATACATAACATATAATAATTCAAAGCACCTATACAAAACCACTTATTCAAGTATGCATAGATAAATAATCAAAAGGCATATGCATAAATGGATTTCTCTTTTAACCATTCAATCATTCAACCATTATGATCAATATTGAAGCATTTTTCTTTCAACCATTCAATTATCCAAGCAATAACATAAACATTACAGCATAATATATCTAACAAATAACTATAGAAAAATAGAGCAAGTGATTGAAAAAAATAAAGCATATGAGCAAATGTAAATAAAGTAAGGATAGAAAGATAAAACAGAAGGATTTATAATTGTTCCTCCTTTGAATATCCTCATCATGGTATACATCCATTCTTCAAGCTTTCCAAGCTTTTGTTTCAATCCATTATCCTTTCAAGTTTTAACTAGCACTTGAAGAAGCCTTGTAATGCTCTTACTCTTCCTTAAGCAAATCTTCCTTTTACAAGGGATATTTCACCATCTCTAAGATTTTCCAAAGGATACCTCATCCTTTACAATTAGAAAATGATATAAGATGGATAACAACTTATAACAAGCTCTCTCATAAAGTGGATGAAACAAATGAAGCTTCTAGAATAGAAAATTTTCAAATGTAAAGCTTAATTCATTATTTAGATGAAGGAAAGAGTAAAACGATGTTACAACCTAAAGTTCAGGCCTTCTTTTAATTGTATTTGATATTTTTTAGCTTATATAGGAAGATCATGGAGTATTATAGCCATTTAGATAGTTAGGAATGAAAACTATCCATTTAAAGCCATTATGCTCACACTAGAATAGTCAAAATTGATTGGTTAATCAATTTGATGAAAACTTTTGTCTTTGCCTATCTGGAATTGATTGATCAATTAATTCACATAAATAAAATTTAAAAGATTGTAACTTCTTCATTTTAAGTCCATTTTAAGCAAATGACTTATCATTGGAGAGTTATTTGAATATACTTTCAAATAGGTTAGTTTCATACTCATATCTAATGTAATTTTTAAAATATATTTAAAATAATGAGCAAAGCTCAGAAATAGTGAATTGTAAAAAATCTAATTTTGAGATTCAAATTATAAAATTCATAACTTTTTTTATATATTAATCATTTTAAGCAAATAATCATTCCATAGAAATATGTTTATGTTTACTTTCCTATAAAAATAGTTTCATACTCATATCATTTATAGTTTTTGAGATATGATAAAAAAAAAAACATTGACAAAAAAAACCAAAATGCAAAAATCTAATTTCTAGTCCCAAGTTGAAAAAATTATAACTTTTTCATATATTGATCATTTTAAGTAAATGATATATTCATAGAAAGATTTGTGAGTCTATTTTCATATAAAGTTTAATAATTAAATCATAAGTATTTTATGAGATATGATTAAAAGAGTAACCAAAGGTCAACAATAAAAAAGATCAAAATCTCATTTCTTATTTATTTTTAATATGTTCCCACAGGCTATCTTGTAAAAATATGACAATGGACTATTTTTTTAAAACTTTTTAATTATAAAACATGTTTAAGCTCTATATCATGAAAAACTCTATTTTACAAGAAAGTTTAAGCCTAAAATGAAAAACTATGCTAATGAGTTCCTTATGCTTTTCTTGATGCTTTCAAGCTTTCAAAAGCTTTAATCTTTTCATCCTTCAATACTTGAATCACATCTTCTTTCTTATCTTTCTTCCTTATTCTTGAGTTGAACATAATATAATCTTGCATTCTTTTGCTTCAATGCAAACTCCCATTTTACTCAATTGACTTTCTTATATACAAGTTCATAAACTTTATAAATCATATAATTAGTCAAATATCATGTATCAAGATATTGATGCATGATTCTTATATAAAATAAATTAGCACAAGAACATGTATAATCATCATATCATATATCTTGATCAATCATATACTTAATGATGCTTGTATAAAATATGGATTTTTTAGTACATAATCAAGTATTGCTATTACAATCATAATCTAGTAAGTCTATTGAAGATTTTATAACACTTTAGTATAAAGATATGTAATGCCATTGTAATATTTATTTGTCATTATCAAAACTTAACATATATAACCTTGGGGTTAACATATATCATTCTTAGAAGCTTGAAGGTTTGCATAAAATAGCCTAGTGTAGCTTTCATACACCATTTCATCCATATTTAAGAATGAACTTTAACCTTGATTCCTCAAATGCTCAATATAATCCAAGTTTTTAGAAGTAAGGGAACCTAGATTAGCTCTATAAGAGGCTATACATCTTTTGAAAATGAAATTTAGGTAAATGGTTTTGGCTTTAGGATTTTTAAAATAGTTAAAAAAGAATTAGATTAAAAAAGATTGGGTGGCCATTTTGAAAATAAGAGAATAGTTTGAAGTTAGAAAAATAAGAATTTTAGTATTTATAAAAAAGAAGAGTGTTTAAGCAATAAAAATAACAAATTGCTTGATTAAGGTAAAGAAAATAATAGTGCAAGGATAGGATTTTTAAAATAAAAGAATTTTATAGAAAAATATTTTAGGTTTTTTAAAAAATCAATAAGAAGATTACCAAAAGTGCAATTTTTTAGAATAATAATGTAGAAAGGGTAATAAAATGGAGAACAAAAGATGAGCAAAAGAACTTTAACATAATTTGGTGAAAATTAGAATGTAAGAAAGCATATAAAAGTTAATAGGTAAAGCAGTAATTTTAATGAGCTTTAAGAATGTTTTGAGTAGAGAAGCAGAAATAAACTTTTGGTATTAAGGTAATTTTAAGTGAGAGAGAGGTAGAAGAGAGAAATTTGGAATTTTTTAAAGTGATGGGAAGTTTTGGAGTAAAAATATTATAGCTTTTCACTAAATGGGGTGTAGACTTGTTAGGACCACTTTCAATTACCCTCGAACAAATAAAATTCTTAGTTGTAGCTATAGATTACTTCATAAATAGGTAAAGGCTAAACTTTTAACATTAATCATCGTAAAGATTGTATAGAAGTCCTTCTAGAAATCCATCATATATAAGTGAGATTGTAAAGCCTAGTCCATTTGGATAAATATTACAATCATATTATAACCCTATTATATGCGGGGTTAGGTTACCAGAAACATTAGTGTTTGATAATGGAATCCAATCTATGGCAAATAGCTTGAGCTTTTGCCAAGGCTGAATATACTAAATCTCGTTTAAAACACGTTTTAAATATAAACACCTCATAACTTGAATGATTTTTCTAATAGATTAGGAATTAAACGAATTTTCATATCAATAGAACACTCCCAATCAAATGGACAAGTAGAAGTGACTAATAGGATTAATTTAGAAAACCTTAAATGAAAGCTCGATGAAGCAAAAGGAAAATGGCAAAAAAAAATTTCCTTTAAGTTGACCTATGGCTTGGAATAATGTTATTGGTCAAGTTTAGAGAGTTTAGATACCATCATTAATGGTATAGTGAGAAAGTAAATCAAACTCTCTAAAGCCAGCACTTGGATTTTTTTCTTGAAATAGAAGACATGGCTTAAATTAGAGCCAAACAATACAAGAGAAGAATGGATAATTATTTTAACAAAAATATGAAAGCATAAAGCTACCTTAACAGATCATTAGTACTTAAATGGGCAAAAGGACCATGCAAGAAACTTAACAAAGGAAAGTTAGCCTTGAACTGGGAAAAACCATTTTAAGTGAAGGAATAGCTATGAAATAAGGCATTCAAACTAGAAACAATAGAAAAAGTGCTAGTTCTTTAGGCTTAGAATGCTAGTCACCTCAAACAATACTTTGTAAAGATATGAAACTTAAATGGATCGAAGGAGACTATGAAATTTGATATGAATAAAAGTGAATATTTAGGAAATTTAATCGGATAAGGTTTGAAAAGTTCAAGCAAGTCTCACACCCTTAGCATTTTGGAAGCCCAAACCTTAGCACTTTGAAAGCCTAAGTAAGTCTTACAACACTGGTAATTTAAAAGCTTGAGCGAGTCTTACACCTTTAACACTTTAGAAGTTCAAACAAGTCTCATATCCTTTCTATTTTTGAAGCCTAAACTTGTCTTGCACCTTTGGCATTTTGAAATCCTGAGCAAGTCTTACACCTTTAGTACCTTGAAAGCCTAAGCAAGTTTTACACCATTAGCATGTTGAAAACCTAAGCAAGTCTTGCACACTTGGCACTTTGAAAGCCTAAGTAAGTCTTACACCTTTAGCACTTTAAAAGCCTAGTCTCATACCCTCAGCACTTTAAAAGCTTAAATGAATCTTACACTCTTAGTATTTTGAGGACATAAAAAATTTCACATTTTTAGGACTTTGGAAACCCAAACTAACTACATAAAGAATACAAGCAAATTTTGAGCAAAATATAGGATTGAGTTTCATGGACTGCCTTTATTGCTTAAGTTAGAAGTGGTGAAAATCAATTAAGTAAGAAAATGACAAAATAATTATAAATAAAAATCATTTAAGAATTTAAATTAGTTAAAAGATCATTAGAGGCCATAAAAGTACTTAAACAAATAATATTCATGATGATTACAGCTAGTTGGAATCATAACAAGACTTAAAGGCCATTTCTTATTTTTTTAGAGCAAATTTTCAAAGGCGGAATCTCGGTTGATCTAGCTTAATTTAATCAACAACTATATCATACCTTGATCAAAATAATGGCCAATATTCAGCTTAGGCATTCAACAGCTTGGAATCTAATTCTTGGGGTTGTGTCTTCAAAGTTCTTATTCTTTTATCCTTATCATGTCCTTCCATTCCTACTTTATTTGATGATGAGTAGCCAAAAACACCTTATGTTTCTTTTTCTCCTCTTCTAAGCCTAAATGAATCCTTTTCTTTTCTTTCAAATTTTCATCTAAATACATCTCCCTTCTGTTAACATCCAAAAGCTCCAAAGTCTTCTCCAAATCCTATTGATCCGTTATAAAGTTTCATTAGGTTGCTTTTAGATGGCATTTTAGAGAAACATCATTATTTTTCTCTATAGAAGGGATAGTTTTAAGAATATTTTTAAGTGCTTAGCCCATTTCCACTATAGCAAAATGTAAAGCTAAACTATAGCCAAATTTCACTCAATATTCCTTATTTTTACCCTAATTGGTCTTGGTAACCAATTGGCTTTGCATCTATGGAGTATAGTTCACCTTATATCATAAACTTTGAGGTAGATTAACTGACAATGCAAGCTTAAGAAACACTATTTTGAAATCAAGACTATCACTTGTTTTAGGAACATTAACACTCTAAGCTAGAACTTTGATAGAGTGCCTTTTAGTAATTGTCTTTTTTCTTTAGAATTAGACTTTAATTGACTTGAAGGAGAAGATTCTCCTAAAACTTAGGTTTTTAGAGCATTATGAGTTATTAATGTGATGATTGAAATGTCATTAACTAGACTTGAATTCTAAACTTAGGCAATTGCAATCAAACTAACTCATTTTTCTTTTTCTTTTTCTATATAATTCTTCTGAACAAGGGCCATATGAATAGGATACATAGTAAAAGGAAGAATTTTTATGACAACAATGCTATAAAAAAATATAAAATATTTAATAATCGAAGAATAAGAAAAATTAGCACAATGTCAATAAGTATATACAATGACCAAATCTATATTAAGAAGTTTTTCTTGAACATAGCATAAAAGGTGAAAGATCATATCCTGATCTTTATCACTAAAATTTTCAAATTTGGAAAGGGTGGAATACTTAAGTTGATTTGCACATCACAATGGACTTAAATTAGATTATAATTAGTTTCCTTAAAATAATGTAATATAGTGAAGCAAATCAGGTCATACTCTTATGATTCCTTAAATTATCTTCTCTAAATTGATTTTTTAAGAATGTTTACACAATTTTTTAATTCATTATGCACTAGAAATAAGAGAAATAGATGCAAACACTAATAAAATAGTATGCAAATAGAATATAATATGTTGATAGAATGTAGAATACTGTATTATGCAAAATGTAGTATGAAAAACATAGAATTGGGGGGTTAGTGATTCAAAATTAAAACAAATGTATTAATAAAACAAAACACACAATGAACAAAAAGGAAGAAATCAATGTAACGAAATAACTAATTCAAGGAATTGAGAGTTCTAGTTTAGATTAATCATTAATTAATTGAAATTTGACTTTTCTAATTAACTTTTCAACCTTGGATTATCTGAAAACTCTACAATAGTTTATGAATCCTATGCTAGATAACTATTTAGGATTTGATCAATTATGATTAGCCAAATTAAGCAACTATTATAATTCCTAAACTAGATTGTAATTGATTTAAAGATAGAATTTGATTGAATTAAGAAATTAAATTAAAAACCTCTAAATTAATCCCTCAACCCTTTGCTCCTATGTGTGAAACTATGATTTACTAACCATAATTCAATATTAAAATAGCAAAATATCAAAAACCACAAGGATGAATATCAATTATATCAAATCAACATCTAACACATGTAATTTTAAGAAATTAGCACAAGTAATTAGGGAAAGATGGCACTTAATTAGAGAAAGTCAACATTACAAATTATGATCTCATAATCTAAAAAAGAAGACCCTTAAACTCCTTGAATTAACTCTAAAATTAGCTCTTTATGGCTAAAGAACATAAACTAGAAGAAAGAAAGAAGGAAAATTGTATTGTCGAATAGAGTGTAAAATTTGAAAGTCCAGCTCTCTCTTCTGTGTTCTTGCCTTTTTATATGACTTAATTATCCTAAAATCATATTGGATTTGAATTCTGTGTCCCTTAGGATTATAAGAATATGGCCTTTCTAATTTTTAGAAGTCTAGGCCTAATTTTTATAAAGTGATTAACTCTAAGAGTCATAATAGTGAAAATCCCTCAAGTCTGACTTCTAGTTAGTATAAGATCACTAAAATAATATAATTTAGGTAAACCATAAACATGAAAGTTGTAAGCCTCAGTATTATGAAGATTTGGGCTTGGTTTCATGATAATTGGACATTTACAACTCCAAATATGCCCCAAAAATAGAAGTTAGCTCAGGTAGGAAGAAATAGAGCTTTAGCTTAAAGAGTTTGAAATAAGCTTTGACTAAAACACAAAGTCCTAAATATTTCTTTAAGCTTTCCAACAGTATAAAGATCATACTAATTCAATATCCATAACCCAAGACATAATTGAAAAAATAGAAATTGTGTTAAAATCTAATATTGATTAAATAAATTTAGAATATTATAAAATCATTCCCAAAATAAATGAGGCCAATTTTATAAAATTTAGCAATATAACATACTAAGAGATATAAAATAAGGGGAAGTAATATAGTAAATATTTTTCTCATCACAAGTCCTTTAATTCACTTAACCAAATAAAGTTATTTATCATCCAAGATCTAGCATGGCTTGGTATTCTTTACCATTTGTATTTTGAAAAAACTACTCTTCCAACCCTTCACACTAGAAATTAAGTTGGGAAAAGGAACTTGATTGGAACTTAGCATTGTATGAGTCCACCTTTTGTTCCTTTAATAAGGGAATGAATAAAAGTAAGAAAAAACTTAAGAGTTGTAAAACTTAGGTTTTATTTTATCACAAAGAGTTTTGAAGCAGGTTAAAAGATACCATGCGTTCCAAGTTAGCTTAGTCAGACAACCATTTAAATGCCTTAATATACATTGCTAAAAAAGTGAAAAAGGAAAAGAAATGTTGACTCATTATACAATGTCATCGTAAAACATGAATAATGAACTTATGTTATAACTACATGCTTATTTATTCTCCCTTGGCAGTAGGAACTGAACTCATATATTAGCCATGTTCAAGCAATGCATCCAAAGATTAGAGATAACATTAAGGTTAATTCATTAAATAGAAGCTTAGGTATTCATCACATCAATATTGAACCAATTCAAATCTTCTAGACCATTCACTAGCTATAAAGCAAGGTCATCACCTTAGGCATTATGAGATTGATTGGACATGATAATGGTAAGTGGCATTGCAAAAATGTAGCAAATTAATTGTTCTTATATTGAAAGAGATATAGAAGATTTCAAAAGTGCAAGTAAGATAAAAGACTTGTGATAATATGTTAAGGAGCTTAGTCTCAAAGACAAATCCATAGAATTAGATGAAGTTAAATGAGTTTATAATGATGCAAATAGGACATTAAATAGCAAAGCAAAATCTTCAAGGAAACATAGTTGAAGGTTAGGAAAGGTCTAAATGAAATATTGAAAATAAGGAAAGAGGCACATTTATTTATTAAAAAATTAAGCACAAACACAAATAACAAAGTTTGTAATAATCAATTGGATCAAATAAAAAAAAAGTTTTTCTCAAAAAACATAAAAGTTTTAAAAGTACAACAAGAATCAATATATTAAAAGCTACAAATAAGAATTGAATATAGAAACCAATAATATATAGTCACAACATATGAAAAGAAAAAAGAAGTAGCATTGTAATAAGAAGAAACATATGTGAAAGCAAAAGATCAATGAAGATCCTCAAAAGTGGAGAAGTTAGAAAGCATAGATAATGATGAACTTGAATAAAGATTTGAAAAAGAGAGGAATGCACTAGAAAGAGGGTATAAACCATCCTCTCGAATGACTAAGATCATTTTGAAGAAAAACCACTAAGATATCTGATGGTTAGAAGATGAGATCGCTGACATCAAGAAAAGAAACAATCTTGCATATAATAAATGAAGGATAAAGGAATGAATGATTGGGATTGCAATCCTATTGAAATGTCATTTCAAATTTATAATATAGTGATTCACACCCACTATTAGGAAAATGCTCTAGATTCTAATTAGAAACTCCTTAAAGGAAGGGGAAGCAAGTGATAAATACAAAATTGATTGATCAAACTAAGTTAGTTAGACCAATGGCTAAGCAAGCTAGAATTTATCCTCCAAGTAGGTTTCTAACAAGGGAAATAATATCACCTTAAATCTTGAAAATTTAATAAAAAATGACTAAGACATTAATCTTATTAACTTAACTTAAGCTATGATACTAATCATTATGCACAATCACAAGCTTAATTAAAGAAAGCGCAAGGTTAAACTAAAATTTAGCATTCTTATGAATACTTCAAGTCCTATAAAAAAACACAAGTATGTCATCTCAATCAAGACACTTTTATATTCCATTATGGTACTTATATATTGACTTAGGTATTGCAGCACGCTCGATAGATTTAAGTCTAGTCTTTGTTCCTAATGCAACTTATTGGCTTAATTTGACTATGGACAAGAGGATCAAGCATTTTTGGAATCATCAATACAAAATAATAATACAAGTCTAAAGTCCTTAACCTAAATGCCTTATATCATTTAACTATTATATTTTAAATATACATAAATTACATGTACTTATTTTTTCAATTAGACATACCTTAATTGGTGGTCAAATATAAGACTCAAGATTAGCTAAAACACTTACAATACAAATTAACTAAATTTTAATATACTTATTTAGTAACTTGGAATTATGTGCACATTTACATGGTTACTTGCATTAATAGTTTATATAGTGGTATATAGGAAGCCTTCATCAATTAAAGAACCTAAGATGAAATATTGATATAAAGGAGTTTGCTATTCATGTAATCATTCAATTATAAACACCCTTAAGAACAAGAAATTGCAAAATTTCAATAAAGCTAAGAAGACTATTGCATCCTTGAATAATTTAAATCAACAAAGAAAGCTTCTACAAATAAGTTGAACTCATATAGAAGTGATCCAATTTGTTAACAAACTTGCAAGGTATATAACCAATAATATCTCTAGGAAAATGACTTGATTCAATAGCATGCATAAACACCAAAATAAATAAAAAGAAGATAAATGCATGCAAAACTTATAAGAAGTAGACAAATAAAGGCAAAAATTTGGACTAAATAAAAAAAATAAAGATAATGCAAATCATGACCCTTTTTTTTTAACTATAGGAAAAAAAGGTAGTGGCTACTAACATGTGTTCCCAAACTTCCCTTATTACTCTTTAAAATATTCCATACAATAATGCATATTGCTTATTACCCTTTTAGAGAAGTCTAAATGTCCAAAATGATTAGGATTGTTTGAAAAGGAATTTTATTTAAATAGGTAAATGATTCATTAAAAAGTTATATTAAATAAACAAGAAGAAAATCATAAAATCACAAGAAACCTAAGTTTCATTAGCAAAAAAATATTTTCTATACGAATATAGTTATAAAACATCATAATGGTGCACTACAAGGAAGAAATGATATACAATGTCATTTGTTGTCGATATTAGTATTTACCAATGACAATGTTGTTGGAAATATGTCATTACTGTTAAGGTGTACTTATAGAACCCTATAATAATGATATAAATTGTTGTCGTAGTACATGACATAGTACACATGACAATTGTCATTGGATTTGGCATTTGTGGGATGCATTTGTATGACGTGGCAATACCCTTATATCATAAAAAACATGTTATTAGTATAGGATTTAGTGATGCAGCAACATCTATACTAATGACATATGCCATTGGAGTAATTATTTTTTTAAAATTTTCAAAAAGGATTAATTTCTATAATAATTAATTTTTTTATTGATATTAATAATAAATATTTTTATTAAATATTTTTTATAATTATTACAAAAATTAAAAATATTTTTATATTAATTATGATATTAAATTAGACAAAAAATGAAATTTATAAAGTAAAATGGTAAATAATATATAATAAAATCATATAATATTTAAACGTAATAACATAATTTATGAATAAAAAAGTTAACATATAATTTAAAAAGTCTTTAAATTAGAAAGTCATTGGCATTATCATCATAAACATTATAAGGCTCAAGCTAGGGTGCTAATGGAGGCTTAAGGAGTGAATCTAATAGGTAATATAGGGCAATGGACATTTGACATATGAAAAGGAGTAGGAAGCAGTATAGGATATGGCATATTGATCTTAAGTCTTAACTTCATAGTGTCCCACGACATCCAAAGCTATTCCTTGATGTGCTGTAGTAACTATTAGTGATATTCGAAACACTACTATTAAATATCCTATACTTGTTGACTTTGAAAAATGTAACATTGCAATTCCTTAAGCAATGCCTCATCTTATTGTTGCCTTAAAGGATAAGTTGTAGTTGATGAGCTACTGCTAGGTTGGCATGTGAAATCCTTTGAAGCACTTGTTAACTCTATTCCTATGCTCTTGTTGAATGCTTAATAATATCTTATTGGTAATGACAAATTCATCAATTTGTGTCAGACATGCCATCAAGCTACTATATATATCATTAAATTGTAACTACAGGTGAGTCGCTTAATCCACCATTTTATTCTTGATTCTTTTAAAAAATTGTTAGTTTGAGTACAAAATTTTTAAAATTAATTAAAATTAAAAAATAAGGATAAATTTACTTGAATAATTAACTCGGACATTTGGATGCAGTCATTCCTTTAATGATCATATTTTCCATCAATAGATGCAATTCACCTATCTTTTAATTTCTCTAAGCTAATTTAAAAAAAATGTACACAATTAATATTAGTAAGAACATTAATTGTATTAAATTTCAAGAAGGTTAACTTAGCATATCTTATCATGTCAATACATTGTAATGGTTTTTTATTGATGACAATTATTGCACTTCTTCTACGCATTTATCTTAGACTTCTCTTACAAATTCAAAGTAAAGCATATACAATTACAAGAGTAGTAAACTTTAAATAAAAGAAATTATAACTTATCTTATTCAATTCATTTTTACCCCTATACTCTTTAGTAATAAACATCCCGTAACACTTTTTTCTAATGATTAACTAGGACATCGACTAAAGTCACTTGCATTACATGATTAACAAAGTCATCCTTTTGCTTCATGAAATACACATGCAACTTTTATCTCTAACCTTTGTATTAATTGGCTTTAGTGTGCTTGATATCCCTAGTCACATAGGGTAGCTTTTTCCATGAAATTTCAATACACTCAAATTGTTGTTACATTGAAAAACATGTAACAATCAAATGTGAATTTAAAATGATAACAATATCAAATGTAAATTAATAAAGAAAAATAAGTTGGTACTTTTCTAGACTCCTTAAATATTATATGATCTTTGGTCCTCAGGTATGGCCACCCAAGACTTATGGAATGGCTTGCAGCTGCCTAATAAGTACTTTTATAAGTCATGGGAGATGTTTTTGCTTTTCCCTTATTGGGCACTAGGTACTATCATTCTTATCAAATTTAACAAGTAATGGTTAACAATTATTCTTCTCAATTTTTTCTTGGAAGACTAGGACTCTCGTTTTGTTATGAAATTATTGAAATGATGTAACTTTAAAAAATATTTACTATATTAATAAGAGATATATATATGGGGAAAATAAAGGAAATAGAGTAATATAAGCAAGTTTACCTATCTCGCATTATTGGGGAAGGTGAATGGGGTTTGGCAATAATAGGGCTTTGTTATCTTCTTTATGGTGCGAAAGCATGGCTATGAAGCAATATGAATGGTAATTATTATACAAGATTAGCTTAGAGAAATAATTTTAAGGATATGGCATAAATAATATTCATTATAACATATATAAACTGTTCATTATATAATTATGATGCAAAAAATAAAAGGCTCTAAACTCTAATCTAAATCATTATTACTAAAAGTGACATGCTTATCTTCTTCATTATTTTCAACATCATCATCATCAAGCTCTAAATGTCCTCCTCTATGTAAGCATCAGCCTTTTCATTTTTTAAGATGTCATAATCATTTATGAAATCATCAACATCTTGGTGTTAATACAAATATCTCTAGAAGATGAAACACATTAAGGATTGTTATTTTATTCCATTATGGTAATAAGGTCCAAATTTCCAAGTTTGACTATAAAGGTAAAATTTGTAAAATTGGTGTCTATAATATTAGGACTACATGATCACTAACATCATTAATAAAAGGATCCCATATATCCACAATGTATCATGTAAGCAATAACTTTCCAATTAAATTCGTTAAGAGAATCCTCAGTGTATTCAAATAAGTTAACTCTATAATATCCTTTAAAAGGCCATAAAATGTGTTTTCATTAGTTGTTGGTATAGAAATCCTATCGTTTTGTATTTATTCCTAAAGTCCTTAGAAGAAGTTACAAATTGAACTCTATTGATTGCACATATCAGTCATGATATAACAATGAAATTTAGTTTAGAAGCCAATAGAAATAGCTCGTCAATCACTTGTGGGGATCCATTTTTGTGTAGTGGTGCATTTACGAAATTTATTAAACACAATAATACTAAAATAAGTAATGTATATAAACAAAATTATGAAAATGAATATGAGAAGGCATTACCTATAAGTAGAACCATGAAAAGTACTTATTTTTTTATAGTTGATTGAAGTGTTAACCACCTCTTACTTGTAATTCTTTCTTGTTTTTACTATAGAAAATAATTTATTCATTAAATAAGAAGGACATGTAAAAAAGAGTTAATAGTTTTAAGAAACTTACTCAAGATATTTTTAGACTTCAACACAGTTATTCAAAATATATCATATTGCAATATTTTAATCTCACTTGTTAAAATGGATAATTTTTTTTTCTAATGGATCGACATTAAGATCTAACATTAGCAGTTAATTTTCTATTCTAATATGTTAACCTTTCATTAAAATGAATAGGTCTCCCAAGTAATGTTTTTTGGTTTTTTGTTTTTTTTTCAGATAAATGCATTATCAAGTGCATCATTATGTTAAAAAATTCTAAAGGATATATTTATTCAAGTTTATAGGGAATGAAAACAATGTCTTCTTTACCTTTCTCCTTATCTTTTTCTTCAAAGTTATGGCACACATTTGATTGAAGTAATTATAGAGCTCCACAATCAGATAAAATATTTTTTTAGGCATAAATGTCTAAATTATAGGTGTAAATAATCATTGCATAATGATATGACAATCAGATAATTTCTACCCTTTAATCTTAGTGTCATTATTAGTTATATTCTTCCTTAGATTACTAGCTAACTCATAAGGAAACTTAACATTTTTAATAAATTAGCAAAACTATCATTGGTCATTATCGTTGAGTATGTATTTAGCAAATGGTTTCATTAACTTATTCCCTTCCTTATATAAATGTAGCTTTGGTTTTATATTCATATCATTTAGTTTACATCTTGCACTATTGATATCCTTTGATTTGTATGCATCTTGCAACAATATGCTTATACTATTGTCACATGAATTTTTTTTTAACATGCATAACATCAATATTATGCTTTAACTTCATTATGTGCTACTAAGGAAGCTAAAAAAATGCTCTTTTCACCTTGATTAGGTTTATCAATACCTTTTTTATGTTTCACTCCACCAAATTACATATATTTTCTAGGAAGTCTCTGACTTAATTTACTTAATTAGTCTATGATCATGTCACTAGTAAACTTCTTTAGGGGGAGAGGGGTCTCCTCTTAGTTTTGCTAATAAAATGTTTATTATTTTGAAGGTTGTGACTTCTCATAAGAAAGTGATAATAACTAACATACATTGCTTTTCTTTTGACCTATATTGATGGAGTATCTTTATTGCAAGTTGAGCATGCTTTATACCTTTATCCACTCCACTTTGAAAGACTATATTACATAAGAGAATAATTAATAGCCTATAACAATGTTGCTAGAATCTTAAACATGCTATTATTAGTAGCATCCTAAGCTTTGATGCAATATCCCATAAAAGTCTTCTTTAGAAAATACCTTAAGTGAATTAGAAATTCCAAGTAGATATTTTATTAGAAAACATCCAAGTTAAATACCTCGATTAAGAAATCAAGTAAAATTCAAAAGAATCATAAAAGTAATTTAGATATGTACCTAACTTAAATGTTTGAGATTTTATTAGGAATCAAAATAGATCAAAATGCAATTAAAAATCCAATAATAAGTTTAGGAAGATTCACATAAGATATTATTAAAATTCCAAAACTCAAGCAAATTTAAAAGTGAGAATTTGATCCGAAAGTTAAATGAATTAATTTTAAACCCTTTCGTGCTAATTTAAAATATTTTTGTAGGTCCAAAATATGTATTGAAAATTTAAAAATAAAGGCCCAAACTAAGGCTCAAAGTTTAGGGGCAAAAAAGTAAGAAAATAAAAAATTAGGGTTATTTTGCAATATATCCTATTTGCCTTTTTAAAATGGCTTAATTTTATTGGTTTTAAGGTAATTATTTCCTTATTAATCTAGGCCACTTAGATGTCCCAACCCACTAGCCAAATGTCCATGATTTTTTGTTAAATCTTTATAATTTTTTTTTAATTTAGGGTTTAAGAGTTTTCTAGATATATCTATGAGAGGCATTTTGAAGTAGAAAAATCCTACTCTTTAAGCCAACAAAATTATGAGAAAGGAGAGGGAATTTGGCAAAGAGTCTAAGCCTTCATAGGTTGCTAATAGGTTCTTTAACTAGTATCTTCAAATTTTGCAAGGTAACTTAGGATTTTTCTTCATTTTCTTTAAGATTTCATGATCATCTCTTCTCCTAAATTTTTAAAATTTGATTTATTATTATGAAGCTCCTCTTTTGTTGTCTTGAAGGGTTGTTGAAAATTTAAAGAGTGAAGGAATTAAGGGGGGTGGCACTTTTCTATTCTATAGTTCTTTCATAAAGGCAATGATATTGTTAATCCATGTCTCCTTTAAAGATTACTAAGTTAGTATTTGGTTTATTTTAATCTAAAATTTTCCAAATGATAATATGATAACTTTTTCTTAACATATTAATATTGAGAGTGGTGGTAAGAGAATTCATGGAAATTGTTAAGAAAGATGATGATACAAAATTGTTAGAGAGACGACAAATCATTCAAATGCTATTGAATGAAGGTTTTTGTGAATTTAAAGGTTAGAAATTTTTAAAATGTCAAATCTTATCATTTTAAGGTTATATTTAGTGTTAGGATGATTGTAGATGAAGTTGGGAATTTCTAGAAATTTTTAGGTGCATAAGAAACTAAGTCAATGATGAAATACTCAAATTTGTCCATTTTAGAACTATTGGTTGGTTTTTCAATTTTTTGAGGCATCAAATGATTAGGAAAAATTACAAACTCCTCAGTTGGATGTTAATAAGCTTGTATTAAAATTTGGTGGCAAATAGAGTTGGATTGATTGCCCAAATTATAACTTTATTTTTATAACTCTAGTGCTATTTGAAAATTCTAGTTTTAAGTTCATGTCTTTAATGCACTAAAAAACCATGAAATTTATCATATAACACTTAGGTTATTCTTTAATTTACTATGTTAGGAATATTGTGGCAAAATTTGGAAACAATTAGTTTCCATTTAATTGATGAAAAGGGGTTTGAATTGTAAATGTCCCTATGCTATCCTATTTTTGAACTTCTCACTTAGGCTCTATATGAACAGTACCTATGAAGACAATTAGTGCAATTTAATTATTATATCCTATGTAATAATATGTTAGAAGTATTAGAATAAATTATGGTAAAATTTTGACTTGATTTAGAAGCACTAAAGGGCTCCAAACCATGACATATACATATAAGTTTAATTAAGATTCTTTGAGAAATGTAGAAAAAGGATTTGAATGCATATAATATAGTAAACTACATATGACACTTATGGCATGGTTGGTAATTGGCTATAACCATTGAAATGAATTGAATGGTTGATGTTTAAATATCCTATTATTATTTGTTATGAATTATGAGGTGGAGATATAACATCTTTTGCAAAGAAGGAGAAGAGTGGTTAATAGTGGAAAGAAAAAGTTAGTGGTTTTATGCCTAAGGTGGTAGGGGATAAAGTTGAACAAAAGATATAAGATAAAACTATATACCTAGCATTGTCACTTTCTACAATGAAATATACTAATAATATATATAAGAAAATTTCTTTATAAGACACTAATTAGAAATTCTATGCAAAGAAAAGGCCAATCCTTTATGGTGAAAAATCTTTTAAATAAGGTGATGAGTAGCCATTCACTGAGTTTATTTTATACTCATTTTTTTGTTGTGTTGAGCTAATTATAGGTGCCATTCTCCCCATAGCACTCATGAAATACTATTTCAGTATAAAGTACAGTTTAACCTTGTAAATACAAGAGTAGATTATGAAATAGAACTTAAACAAATGGACTTAGAATATAATCTTATTATAATATATCTTTTAAAACAAATTCCCCCACTAGAGAGTTCCATTGGTAATGGTATTTACTTCTCTTCTATAAAATTAGATCAAAGGAGTGGAGTCCCCATGGAGCTAACTGAGTCTATGTTATATATATATATACATATATATATATATATATATATATATATATATATATATATATATATATATATATACACACACACACACACACACACATTATGTAAATTATAAATTGGTATAAATAATATTTAGATATACATATGTATGTGTACATTAAAATTTGAAACTTATAATATGAATAGTTCTATATTCTAAGTTAGATGTTTATGTTTTCTAATAATATTAATTTAATGAGGATATTAGAATAGTATAAAGGCTTATAAATATATCTATCTAGTAATAATTAAGTATCTTTATGTCGATTAGGATAACAGTAAGATGAGTCATGACATTTAACTTCTGTATTTAATAATTGTTTTAACTCTTTTATTAGTAGCTTTAGGAAAACATCTATATCTTTTAACAATGATGGAAATTTTAGGATGATAGAACACACATAAAAAAGACCTTTTCATATAAACCTATTGTGGAAAATTGTAAATCCTTATTACCACTAGTCGGATGTTGTAGGATAAATCCATATTGCTAAAAGGATTGAATTAGCCTATACTCAAATCTAGTTGAACGTTCCTCAATTCCATTGAAAAATCAAGATAGCTTTTATTGAAATTCTACTAAGCTTTTCCATTGATAGGATATTGCATGTCCTTGTCCTTTTTTAGCTATCTTATATAACGCCACTTCATATATTTCATCACATGACTTAATCCTTGCGGTCATTTTAACCAAGTAGTTAACAAAAAATACCTTAACACTTATGAGGCACCTTTTATCTTTTTGTGTTTTTGTCAACCCAATGACTTTCCACATAAATTTAATAGTTTTCCCTTACAATATGCTCTTTCTAAAAAAGTGCACTATTATTCTTGCAAACAAGAATTTACTCATACCCCAACCCTAATTTATTAATTAACTTCTTTGCATTATAATGTGATCTTGTAATTTATTTTTATTGGGAAGTGCTTCCTTTAATAGCTTTAGAAAAGCATAAAAAACTTATTAGTCTACTTATGTAGTACTTTTAAATGTATAAGTTTGACTAAAAAGTTCAATAATGGAAGGTTCATGCAATTAGGATTCAATTTTATTTTGATTTATATGAATAGGTCATCAAAGCTTTAGCTATGAGATGTGCCCCTTCCCCAAGGTGTCCTCATTCGCATTTCAATCATTTTTAACTATTTGATTAGTGTAATAGGGGTTAATAAAGTCATGTATAATGTTCACCATCTTGTTTACATTATTGGGAAATGCTTGACACATAGCATCAACAGTTATATATCCTTTTCACCATGATGAACCTAATTTATGTAAAACAAATCAAATTAATTATCTATTATGTGTTCCTCCATGGTTGGAAATCTCTAATAGAACACATTTTTGCAGTTCTTACATGAACATCTTATGACTCTTTAATCATTGACAAAGTTTTTGACTTTCTTAACAAATACCATGTCACCATTCTAGTACTCATTAGATAAGCGATTTCATGAAGATATCTAGCTTTTATCAACAAATATATTGTCACTAGTCAACAATGTGACAAGTTATTATAATATTAATATTAAATGCATATTTGTTATGTGTCCTTGATCCAACTTATCGCTTCAATTCTAAAGGGTAAAGCTTTATCCCATTCAAGATATTCCTATAGTTATTGTCTTATTTTATCCACACTACCCTTTCTTAAATGTAAAATTTTTGGCAATATATATATTCTCGTAATTCTTTAAGTGTGCAAAATATATTTTGATATAGTACATACTCGAAGAACAAGGAAGATACATGAAATTCTACAATGTGAAACAATGAGCTAATAAGTTAAAAACAATAATTGAAGTATATATTCCAAACTATAAAAATTTATAAAACAACTTAAGGGTTAACCAGTTTATAATGGCTAACAAATCTTTGAATAGGTTTAAAGTTATAGTGTAAGCATATTAAAATTAAAATTATTATAATTTTATAATTATAAAAAATTTAACTATTTTTTTCTTTAATTTTGATGCTCATTTTATTTCTTTCCATTATTTAATATCCTCTTTTTTAATAAGATAACATAAAATTTAATACTTATTTAGTAGTAACCATAAATTTTACACATAATAATTTTATTTTATTTCATATTTTATTTAAAATTAATTCTAAATCTCTATTATTGGATATTTTATTTCATTAATTTATGTTCAAATTTTAATTATTTAATATTTTAATTATTTTAATTTTTATATTTTAATTACTTTAATTTTTGAAATTTATGTCTTTTTATTATTTAATATTTTCTTCATTTAATACCTTTATTATTTTATAATTTAAAATTTTATTTTTTCTACTATGTAATATCTTATTCTTCATTAAAATAACATAAATTTAATACTCAATTAGTATTATGCATAAATTTTATTTATAATGATTTCATCTTATTTCACATTTTACTTAAAATTAACTTTAAATTTCTGTTATTGAATATTTTATTATTCTAATTGATATTCAAGTTTTAATTATTTAGTATTTTTAATATTTAAATTCTTGTTTTTTCGTTACTTTAATTTTTAAAATTTATATCTTTTCATTATTTCAATTTTAATACCTTTATTATTTTATAATTACAAATTTTATTTATTTCCATTATATAATATATTCATCTTCATTAAAATAACGTAAATTTAATATCTATCTAGTATTATGTGTAAATTTTACTCGCAATAATTTCATCTTATTACATACTTTATTTAAAATTAACTTTTAAAATTTTGCTATTGAATACTTTATTTGTTAATTTATGTTCAAGTTTTAATTGTTTAATAGTTTTTTATTTAAATTCTTATTAATTTTGCTCTAATTTTTGAAATTTATGTTTTTTCATTATTTAATATTTTCTTCATTTCAATTATAATATCTTTATTATTTGATAATTTAAAAGTTTATTTATTTCCATTGTTTAATATCCTATTCTCCATTAAATTGACATAAATGTAATACGCATTTATTATTATGTAATTATTTTTCATAATAATTTCAACTTATTCACTATTTTATTTAAAATCAACTTTAAATCATTATTACTAAATATTTTGTTCTCCAAATTTATGTTCAAGGTTTAATTATCTAACATTTTTTGTTATTTAAATTTTTAAGTTTTCATTACTTTAAATTTTAAAATTTATGTCTTTTAATTATTTAATATTTTCTTCTTCATTGCATGTTCTAGTAATTGTTATATTCACTTCTAACTTTAACTATCATATCATATATCCAATATTTTTATGAATCAGGTCTACAAATCGTATGTTAAGTTCAAATATAATATAATTATGAATATATCAATTTCATATAATGTTTTCAAACACACCAGCATAACAAATGTATTAGGCACGATATACTTTTTTCATAACTAACTTCATAAAAGAAAAAGAATTTTACACTAGTAGCATACCACATATTTTTACAAATTTAATTGAGATGTTATACCTAGCTCTTACATATAACAAATCCATAATAGCAAATCACTATTTTATTTATAGCAATGTAATAATAATTTCAATCAAAATATACAACTCACAAATTATGACAACCATTCCTAATGTCCAAAAAAGATTACTTAAGAAATTTGAGCCTATCTCAATGCAATAATGAAGCGCGCGCACACACACACACAGAGAAGGCAATAACAAGGAAACAATAATAGAACAATCTAGCTATTTTACAAATTCATTATGGCAAAATATGAGAAAACGTAAAAAAAAAGGATAAAAATAATAGAGAAAATATGGAGAAACATATTTGGGAAAGTTGAGAATCCCTTCCCATGGAAGCTTTTTGCTTGCAATAATGATGAACATTATATTACATCAAATTTGAATTATGTTGTCGATCTATACTAATGACATTTTTTTCAGTCATTGATATAACCAAAATTCAATCATTAGTATAAAGTTCCTAAAACATTAGTGCAGGCATGTATCTCCTTATTTCCCTAAAAACTTTATAATGACAATATAGTCTATAGGATTTGATGAAATTCAATTTTTAAAATTTTTAAAAATTTTTATAGTGATGAAAAAGTTATTAATATAGGGTTTTTTTATTAATTGGTGCTAGCTTGTGGGCCCTTAATTTTCAAGGTAAGCTATAGCAATAAAATTATTATTGGCATAAGTTTATCTAACACATAAGTAAGCATTTCAATTTCCATTCACCTTATACCAATGATTCTTATGGTTGAAATAAACATGTTTTTCTTTTTAAAAAATACCCTATAATGACAATTATGTCATCAATAAAAAGATAACATATATATATTCTTCTTAACATTGATGGTATTCTAGTAGCACAGAATTCTAGATAAATATCTGGCACTAGGCCCTCCCATTGTACAACTTTATGCTCTATCCCAAGGATCAAGAAATGTTATTGATATTGACTAGATTCTTTTTTTTTGTAGTGATAGGATATAATTTATATGTTTAATGTTGCATCTAAGGAGTTTAATGGAAGATAATTTCCTTTTTTTCAAATAAAAAATCATTTTCATTCACTTTGATAACTTTAAGTGCATACATACATACATACATATATATATATATATATATATATATATATATATATATATATATATATATATTAATCATAAGATATAAAGGTACATATTGTTCCTTGTTTATGTTCAAGGGAATGGTTTTTTTTTTACTTGAAATATCTTCAAAAAGATAAATAGACCTTTGCAAAGGAAAAAGAAAAGACTTTCTCATGTCCAATCATTTGGATGAAACAACTTTGGCACAACTTTATATGTAAATTGATTTGCATTTTCATTTTGAAAATTCATATATAATATAGTATTAAAGAGAAACATGAGTTAGAACAAGAATCATTTCTATTTAGATAAGACTTAACTTCACATATGAATTGCCTTTTGAAGTAAACCTTTAAAAGTCTAGAAATAGGTTCAATGTGAACAAAACTTGATTCTTTGTTAAATTAAAGAAAATGATGACAAATTGAATAAAATATGGGAAGGGGGAGACCATGTGTACACATTACTTTCGCATTAATTTTTTTAAGGAAAATAGTTCAAGTTTACAAAGTATTATGGTGAAAGTGAATGAATTTCAACCCTAGAAATCACATATAAATTTATTGAAAAAAGAAAAATCACAAATGAAAAATTTAAGCAAAAAATTCATATAAGATAAATACTTACATAGATTAAGAATATAAAATATGTGATTTCAAATCAAATAATTTACTTATATTGGCTATTATAAAATAAGGATCAATTGATGAATAAAAGGTTTGATCTTCCTTACATTCTCTATGAGTTGTAGCTAATATGACACGTGGACCATGAATTTATAGAGCATTTTGGTTATGACTGAGTGTAGAGTGGTTAGGGAGTTCTGTCCAAATTAAATAAGAAAATCCTACTAAGCTTACATATCAAAAGTTTAGTAGGTTAAAAGTCTACAGTTATTGTCAAACACACTAACCCACTAAACATTTTCAGTTCATGAAAGAGGTCACAAAAATTAAACCTAAAATTATAACCTTAAGGTCATACTTTGTTTGTTTAAAATAAAATAAAATAAAATAAAAGACCTAATTAATAGTAATTCATTAAAATATTTTTATATTCTTTCACTTGGACAATATTAATTGTAACTAATATATTTTTATAAAATAGTTTATTTTGAAAAATGACTCTTTGGTAAAGGACTATTTTTAAATACATGTGCTTACAATTTAAAAAATACACCACTTTATAGATAAAATGCTTAAAAATTTGACTAAGTTTATATAGTCAATGGTACCGAATCATAATGACAATTACATTTTTTATTAATGTATAACCTTTCATAATTATAAAATATCTTATACTACACATACTTAGTCACTAATATGATAGTGTACAATGAAAGATAGTTTCAAAAAATTATAACCAAATTATACTTATCTTTCATGTTATTCTTTGATGATTTCTCAAATAAATTCAACATAACATGAGAAGTCAACTAGTAATATATAAAGCTAGATTGTCTCATAAATCTCAAAAGCATGTAAATTTTGAGAAAAATAATCATGCTCAAGAACTAATGAATGACATTAAGTCTTAGCCCTAACAAAATTATAGCAATCTTGATACATTATAATCAAATAATGCATGCATCAACAAGATAAGATAAATTTATAGTCAATGTACCAATAAGCATATGTGAAGATATAACAAAGGGACATATAAAAAATTACATAAAAGATAGTCATATAAAAGATAGTCATATAAATGAATATCTCTTCCACTAACCAAAGGCATTAAAAGAAGCCACAATTCCCATATTTTCAACATGCTTTTGAAAAATTATAGGCCTAAGTCCTTTAATCATGAGATCTTCTAGCAAAGCACCTATATGAATATACTTTACCATTACATCCCCTTTCTTTACAAGATCTCTAATTGTGAGATATTTTGACTTCAAATACTTGGATCCACTAGATTATTATTTTTGGTGAAGAAAACTACAACAATATTATCATAATAAATTTTCAGTGGTCTAGCAATAAAATCAACAATTTATAATGTTGAAATGAGATTTTTCAACTAAATAGCTTGCAAAGTAACACTGTACTAAGTAATGAATTCTACTTGTATGGTGGAAAAAGCTATCAATGTTTGCTTAACACTTTTCCAGATATAGCACCTCTAGCCATCATGAAGATGTAACTTGAAGTAGATTTCTTATGCCCAAATCATTCATCAAAATTTGAATTTGAATACTTAATTACTTTCAAGTTATCAACCTTCCTATAAATGAGTATATAGTTTTTAGTTTTCTACAAATATCTTATAACATTCTTAATAGCACACTAATGATCTTTTCCAGGATTAATCAAATACTTGTCAAGAACATTGACCATAAAAGCCAAATCTAGTCTAGTGTAAACTTAGGCATATATCAAACTTTCTATTATACTTGTAGAAGGAACATTTTGCATTAGTTATTTCTCTATCTCATTTATTAGGCATTTTTTGTTACTAAACTTATCACTTTTTACAACTAGAATATTACCAATTTTATGATTTTGCATTTTAAATCTTTCAAGAATCCTATCAATGTACACCCTTTGAGATAATTCCAACAAGTTACAAGTTTTGTCTTTGTGAATCTAAATCCTTAAAACAAATGAAGCCTCACCAACATCCTTCATGTTAAAAGCCTTAGATAACATTTATTTGATATCATATAGCAAAGTTAGACTATTGTTTGCCAATACAATATCATCAACATACAAAACAAGGAAAATAAAGTTGCTTCTACTGACCTTTAAATAAATACACTAGTTAACCTCATTTTTATTGAAGCTTATAGATGTGACTAACTCATCAAACTTTAAATATCATTGCTGGAATACCTCCTAACTTGCACACCAAATGTTGAGATCCATTTACTTGAAACCCCTAATGTTGTTTCATGTATACATCTTCCACAAGTTTACCATTTAAAAAAGTTATTTTAATGTCCATTTAGTGAAGCTTCAAATTAAAACATGCAACCAAGGCTATAATATTCCTAACTAAGTCTTTAAAAGATATTAGTGAGAAGGTTTCAGAGTAGTCAGTTCTCTTCTCTCTAAATGAAACCTTTATGCAAGAGATATGGGTTAAACAACTCATTTCACTCTTTTCTTTCTTCAATTTGCCTTATTTTAAAAATTTTTTATGGTTGAAAACCACTACAATGCTACTTTAAAAAAAAGCTTTGATGTTTATCACCTTATTGTTGCTAAACTGTCACCATTAAAAGTAATTGCAATTTAGCTTGGAATTGAACTCCATCACATCGTTAATGGCATTTGTCTTCTGGTTAAATATTTAAATGTCTAGCATTTTCAAAGTTTTACATCTTCTAATTAAAGATGCAAAGTATTCGAAGGGCTTTACATATGCATGACTAATGTATAAATAATGCATGCATAGTCCACGCGTTGTTGTAAGCCACTTGGCTTGTGGCACTTATTTTATCATTGCGATCCTTTTCTTGCACACTAATTTTGATATTTTTATTTAATATTTTTAGTTGTAATAAATATTTATTATATACTTATATTTATTTTAATTAATCAAAAATACTTTTCAATATAAGAAAATTATGAAAGTTTTTGGAAAAATAATATATTTTTCCATATTTGTACTAGCATATTTTAGTCTCCTAAAATTACAATCCTAGAATATACACTTTCTTAATGAAGTTAGGAGAAAATTAGGAAAAATCATTACTTTTAATTTAAACCAAAATTGATTAAAGGAAAAATTTAATATTATGATATAACACAATATAATTTTTTGACGATTAATATTGGTGCATATTATTTAGCACCCTTTAATGGACTAGTCATATTTTTTTTCTATGATTAGTTTTGGTTTAATTTAAATGTCTGGGATCTTTTGGGAGACTTATGGGTTGAATTGGAAAATATTACTAAAGTAAAATTATTTATTTTAATTTATAAGCCTTTGAACTATTAATACATGTTTAAGAAATTAATTTTTAATTATTTTACATAATTACCTATCTAAAAAAGATAAGTATATGTTATAATTAAAAATGAGCTTATTAATATATATTAATTAATTTATATAATGACCTGCCTAATGGGGTTGTTGTATGATATAATTGAAAATTAATTTATTAAAATAAAATATTATTTTTGGATTTAATTTTTTATTTTCAACTTCATTTACCTAAAGGGGATAATTTTATAGTAATAATAATATATTATCGTAGATGACTTTAATATTAGGAGAATCTTTTATATATTGCATTTTTTACCCAAAGGGGAGATTATAATGGTATTTTATATACTCTTAAATATGGTTATTAATAAATTTAAGATGCCTAGAACTAACATATTGTATTTCTAATTATTCTTTCATAATCTTTTTTTGCATTAAATAATAACACTACAACTATTGAACTACTAAATAGTACAAATTATAAAAGATGGAACTAGAATATAGATTTTGCTTTTGGTATTGTGGATCTTGATTTAGCTTTATGTGAAGTAGAATAGCCAATGCTCACTCTTGAAAGTATTCAAGAGCAAAACAACTTTTATGGACAATGGAAAAGATCCAATAGACTCAGTTTCATTGCCATTAAAAGAATTATTCCTAAACATCTATCAGGTGGATTGGTAGAAATAACTAAAGTCAAAGAGTTTATTAATGTCATGTCGCAAAGGTATCAAGTATCTAATAATATTAAATTTGGATACCTGATAAAGAAACTAACGACCATGAAGTATAATAACAACACAACATTGGTAGTGTAAGAAAGTTTATCATCAATATATTTCACCTCCAAACTAAATTGAAGAACTTAATAATTGATTTGTCTAATACTTTTCCTGTCGTATATGTCTTGAAATCCTTATCTTTAGAATTTAATCAAAATAAGATAGTTTATAATACCTTAAATACACCTTAGACTATTAATGAGCTCATCACTAAATGCATTACAAAGGATGTAACAAATTAACAATTTCTATTTCCAATTGTCAAATCTTTCAAATGAGGCGGTCTTGATGTTCCATGGATGTAACAAATTCAAGTTTTAACCTGAAACATTTAAAATACAATAGAATGAGTTAGAAAACTCAGTGAGCATATAACTACCACTATCTTGCAGGTGATCAACTTAGATATATAAAAAGGTAATAACAAACTAATTTTTGAACTCCTGAAATATATGGAGTCATATCCTATAATGGAGATTCACATGGACATGACTAAAACTCTATTTTACGTAATACAAACATAAGAGTCTTAACTTCCAGTTAGAATTCAAGATCATGTATTACCCATTCCGAGTAGATGTCACACACAAATAACCGTTAAGGCTCAAGCACAAATAGATTGTCATAATCACATCATTAGTATACGTCGATCACAAACAGTCACATGATATCATATATTCAAATGTAGTAAAATATATATAGTTGCTTTATGGTATCAAGTTCATTTCTATGCTTTTCTCCACTGTTCACCGGAAATTTCTCATTCGGCTATCAAATTAACCTCATATTTTTCTCAATTGTTAGCAAAAAATTTCCCATTTAACTTCCGTATCAATTCTATACTTTTCATAATGATTTACTAAGAATTCTTTGTCCTGCTTCTACACTATTTATCACAATTCACAATTTCTTAACACCTCATAAAACTCAATTTATGACATAGTAAATTTGTTAGAGTTTTTCTGTAGTTATATCATTAGTTTCAATACAAGCCCGCGTGGATAACTATGGATAAACAAAGCATATAACACAATCACAATATGATTATTACAATCCTATCATAGTTAATCAGTCTATAGCTAGCAATGACATAACCATGCTTTTGTTACGCACTTTGATCCATTATCATTCATTAACCACCAATTATTCTTTTATGTCTCAGAACAAATTTCATATAATGACTATGAAATCTATATTGCCAATAAGAAAAACACAATTAAGTCATTTTGTGTTAAAATAAAGTAAATGATGAGATATATACTCACTTGATAGGATCCACTTATTTTGTCTATCCTGAAACATCCGACTTCAACTTTGCTCTCTTCCTCCTATTTGTAATTTACCAAAAGAATGATTTGTGAATAGATAAACATTCCTTTAAATCATTTCAATTCTAGTTTCATGTCTATAGCATATTAGTCTATAGCATATTAGATATTTAAATCATTAACTTCTTTACTTTTCTAATATTATCTCATGAAATCAATATATACTATTATATAATAATTTTAAATCAAATCAACACATGTGAAAATATTACGATTCCAACTCTAGAAACTTACTTGATACCACTAGTTCATTTTGAACCATTATGTCCTTTACTTTCAAATTTATAATTGGAAAAAATATATGTAAATGGTTACTTTTCAAAATCAAGGTACAAAATAATTAAAATATTGGATTCTGATGTTATGAACATATTGCAAATATATTAGTCCAATAATCTTAACCATAAACTTATTATTTTATTAACAGTATATCCAATATCCAAATAATATGATTAAATATGATTTTCTTGAATCAAATAGAAATCCTTTAAATTATGAAGATGTAACACTTTACAATTATTCTAAACAAAATATTTTAATAATCTATATCATAAAATCCTTATTCTGCAGGACTATCATGATATATATAAATCTACCAAGCATATGGGTTCTTTAATATACAATCATTAAAGAAGTTATTCTCATAATAATTGTACTCATTTTCATTAGCCACTTTGTAATGATATAAAAACAATATCTCTGCTAAACTATCACCATTCATCTTATTTGTGTGTGTGTATATATATATATGGATTTCTTACATCAAATGCAAATCTATCAAAAATAATAGAAGGAAAAGTCCTTCTATGCTTTGTTATTAATTATAAAATTTATATCTTTGCCCAAGATCTCATCTTTGTTTAAAAACCCATAAGTTCACAATTTAGGAATTCCTTGAATCAACCAACAAAACTGTGTAGATTAGGCAAGTTATCTACCTAGAAGTATCCCACCACCTCCCAAGACACTGCTGGTAGCTCATCGGTGCCAAAAACAAAAGCCTCACCGTAAAGTGTAGAGGAGTGCCAGCTTCTGCTTCAGTTCCAAACTGATAGCTCCATCATATTGGAAAGTTGCTGTTCGATGGAAAACACACATACATAGCTAAAGTAATCTGTCAAAAAAAATAGCACCAAGCTTCTCTTATGGTGCCATCATGATCTCCGGTAAGGCTTGAGCATGATGCCTCACAATGAGGAGACACCGCCAGTATTGGAAGAGAAAATAATGGCCAGCCAGGAAAACTCAAGAAGAAAGAAGAAGAAAGGGAAGAAAAAGACCTCTGGCGGTGAGAGAGATGGGTCGAACGTAGAAAAATGAAAGATAGTGAGAGAAAAGAAGGAACAGAAATTGGACAGAGAGAGGAGGCAGAACCCAGGAGAGAGGCTCCTGGAAGGAAGGAGTAAGACGGAAACAGCAGCATGGCTAGGTAGCTCTTCATACCAGTCACGGTTTTACTCTGTTGCAGCAAGATAGCAACATAAAAACCTCTGCCAGAGAGAGAGTTGTGCACCGAAAAAAATGAGAGGGAAAGGCAGTGAAGAAAAAAACAGCAGCAGACACTCTTGAGAAATGAGAGACCGAAACAGTAAGAAAATTGATGAAGCAGTAGAAACTGTTGGAAGGAGACAGAAAACTCAATAAAGACAAAAGAGGAGGGGCCAGTTTTTTGGGTTTTTGACCGTTACGTGGAAACAGAAATTACCGGCATCGTAAATTTTATCGAAATGTTTAAAATTTATTTTTTAAAAAATTATTCATCACAGGAAGGGGAGCTTATAATCAGTATAATTAGTCACGGGTGGCCACTTGTGATCACACCCCGTGATTAGTTTTTTTTAATTTATTTCTATTTTTTATTATTTTTTTATTTTATTTCTTTTTTTTATCGTGTGACAATAATTTTTTTGATTAATTTTTTTTATTTTTGACCGTTACGTGGAAACAGAAATTACCAAATCCCGGCAACGCATCGAAATGTTTAAAATTTATTTTTTAAAAAATTATTCATCACAGGAAGGGGAGCTTATAATCAGTATAATTAGTCACGGGTGGCCACTTGTGATCACACCCCGTGATTAGTTTTTTTTAATTTATTTCTATTTTTTATTATTTTTTTATTTTATTTCTTTTTTTTATCGTGTGACAATAATTTTTTTAATTAATTTTTTTCTTATTTTTGACTTTATTTGCATTAAATTTATTCTATTTCAACTTGGATTCAATTTTTTAAAAAAAATTTGTAATAATTTTTAATCTGTGACCCTTTTATTTTTTTATTTTTAGTTTTTACTTAACTTTAATTTGATTTAGTTTATTAAATTTTAAACATTTATTTGATACTAATTAATCAATGTTTTAAATAATAATCAATAATATTATTAATTCTCATAAAATTATACAATATATATAATATAATAAAAATAGTAAGTATTGTAAGATTGTTGGGATAATTATTATCTCAATAAATACAAATATTTATATTTTCTCTTGTAAACTTATTACTTGAAATATCTAAGTCAGAAAATAAATTTTTAATAAAAAATTAAAAGAATTAATAATACTACTTTAAAAAATAATTCAATTTTTAATCATTAATTATTTATTAACTTCAAGATATATAATTTTTTATCTTACAATAATTCACTTTAACTCCTAAATTCTATTTTACACTTAAAGTAGCTAAATTAAGCCACAAAACATTTAATTATATGCGTGAATAAAGAAAAAGAAGGCATAACTCTGTAATAAAATAATTTGAATTAAATTTAAGTTTGCTGGAGGGCATGCAAGTTTTTTTCTCAACATAGATAAACACTTAGATGTTTAGATCATGTGTTTAAAATTACTGTTTATTTAGATTTAATTTGATATTAAGCTTAATATTTGACATATATTTATATAACTTTAGTGCCTATTTAGTCATTATACATCATTATTTTATACGTTTAATGGATGTATGCAAATTTTGAAGTAGTTGTAATCATTCCAGTGAATTTGAAGAATAAATTTTAAATAATACATGACTTACATTACGTCTATGAATATTTTGTATAATTTTGATTATTATCACTATAGTAATATTTGATTGACCGCCACCTTCAAATTTGAAAAGTATTCACTTAAATGTTTAATTTTTTTTAAATAGAGATCACGGGAAGCCAGTGCTATGACCAAGCAATCACTAGGGCCACATCCCCTCCCCCGTGATTATATATATACATATTTTACGCCAAAATGACATTAATTTTTTTTAGTCTTTCTTATTTATAATATATTTTGGTAATTATTGTTTATTTGTAATTTTAACTTAGATTATATTTAATTTAATTTTATACAATTTAAAAATTACTTTGATAATAATCATTCAAGATTTTAGATGATAATTAATAATTGTATTAATTTTTATAATAATATAATATATAATTAAAATTTTAGTAAATACCAAACTTTTATTTTTTCTCTTGTAAATATATTAGATGGAAGATTGAAATTATAAATTTAAATTTTAACGGTAGAAAATAACATTTTCTTTTTTAACTAAAAAATTATTTTCTTCTACTATTATTATTACAAATATCATTTTTTAATTATAAAATAAAAAACACATATTTTTCATTCATTTATATGAAAAAAAAAATTTCCTATGAAAAATATCTACCAAAAATATATGGAGACTAAATAACTCCTTTAAAAGTAATTTCAAACAAAAACATAAAAGGATCTATGTATAGAAAATGACATTCACATTTGATACATTAATTTGCAATAATGATGAAACACACTTTAGAATTACAATTTTCTCTTTATTTCTAATTTTCTTCACCCTAACGTAAATATATATAACATAATTTGGATAAAATTGGTGTTACCAGTTTAACAAAATGCATACAGAATCTATACCACTCAAATTAAACATGTGTAAAAACATAAGAAATGATGAAAAACCACTATTGACAATCTTTTCATAGCCACTGATAATCCACAACTTATGTTTATATATGTTTTGCATCCGGCCACGTCAAGTATAGACGCCTGCATTATTGATAGGTCATTAACACAACACGTACAAAGTACTTATATATCCCAAACATATCATGTGTTCTTACTTTCATCAAGAAATTAAAAAAAGTGATCAGTATTTGGTTCGATTGTTCACATTTTAGTTTCGTAGGACTTACAAGCATTAAAACCTGCACTTTTTAATTTTCAAAGCACCGAAAATTAGGACTACTTTCTTTGTATTGGACGAAGTAAGAACACTTGTAGTGAATGCGGTATATAAGTGTGTTCCATGAGCAAGTGCCTGCAGCTCATTCACAAATTTGACAAAACCTCCAACATGGCTTGGCGTGGCTTGCAATGAGCAACCAAGGGCTCGAGTTTGGGCAAAGTAAGCCCTATTCCCTCCACCATACTAATTTCATCACCAATTCTCTCCCAGTCGAAGGCATGCAACAAAACCCCCAAAACATGTCCCATAACCCTCTTAGCCGAACCAGCCCCAGGACAAGCCCTTCTTCCAGCACCAAATGGAAGCATATTATATCCTTCAATGCCATCTTTACTCTCAAACCTCTCAGGCAAAAACGACGTTGGATTGTCCCACAGCTCAGGGTCTCTCTGCACTGTCCACAAGTTTGCAAGCAGCATTGTGCCTTTGGGCACGTCGAACCCGGAAACTGTGCAGTCCTTTGAGGATTCGTGGGGTATTAAAAACGGCACCGGCGGATAAAGGCGGAGGGTTTCGGTGATGACGTTTTGTAAGAAGGGCAATTTTGAAAGATCAGATTCGTTAAGGAGTCTTTGATGGCCTATGTTTTGGTCTATTTCTAGTTTTACCTTTTGCATTGCTTTAGGATTATTAAGGAGAAGAGAAAGTGCCCATTCCATGGTTGTGGCTGATGTCTCCGAGCCGGCTACTAACATTGCCTGCGGTGTTTTTATTGGGAGTTAGTACTTAATTATAATTATAAAAAAATGGGAGAATTAGAGTCCAAGTAATAGGTAATTAAGGTAAGGAAAAAATGTAAAATATCTTTTTAAATTTTCAAATGGATAGATTTTACCTTTTTCAATTTTAAAAACTTAGAAATCCTTAAATTATATAAAATTAGAGGTTAATACCTACTACTGATTTAATTTATCATTTTATTAAATTATATAAATTTAATTTTTTTTAAATAAGAATAACAATATTGTTATATTTTATTTTAACTTATTATTTTTCACAAATAATTTTTCTATTATATAATTAACTAGAATTAAATTAGATATATAGAGTTTTAATTAAATAATAAAAAATGGGTTATAAAATTATGTATAAAAATGATGAAATAAATTAATATTCTATAATATTATAATTTCAATTTAAAAAATTCATTAAAATTGTGTAATTTAATAAAAATAATTAATTAAATTAATAATGAAGAGTAATTTTAAATTATGTGAAATTCAAAAAGGTTATTTTTCAAGTTCTTAAAATAGAAAGGGATAGAATTTAATCATCGAAATCTGAAGGGGTTACTTTGCACATTTCCTCTTGAGATAATTAGGATCTCATTTTCTTATGCGTTCAAATAAAGAATTTTTATCTCAAATGTTTTATAATTAATAAAATAATAACTTCATAAAAATAAAGGAAAATAACTCTTACTCTGAAATAGTAACGTGGACTCTTAAGCTGTGCTTACCTAAGCAAGGACGTCAAGGGCCACAAATGAGGTTTTTAAGATGGCCCATGATTATTGACCAAGTCTTCCTTTTTTATTTTTTTATTTTTTACTATGAAAAAGAAATTACATTAAATCAGAATGGAGTTCAAGTCTTGGGCTATAAATGCATGAAGTAGAGATGGAGGCACATCCTAGAGATAGCCAGTGTCAGTACCTATTAATCTAGCTATCCAATTTGCAGCCTCATGTGCAACTATATGAACAGCAATGCCCAAATAAAGACACATTTTAATTGGATGTATACAAGTCTAGATCCACAAACAGAAGCAGTACGTCATGGGTAGGCCTAGGCCGAAGCTTTCATAGCATTTGACTTTATTTTCTAGATACTTTATTCGGATTTTTCCATGGGACACCTTTCCCCGCCTTTTCAAAAACCCGGCGTTCACTATTATAATTTGTATTAAAAGTTACTACTTTTTAATCGAAATTATGCTTTTATAATTTTTATTGAAAATATACAATTTTTTATAATGACTCAAAATTTTTTCTGATGTTTTCTTTGTTGCAACTTTGAATAATACAGTAAATTTATAATTTTTTATATATTTGTTACATAAAAATTTATACACAATTATGAATTTTTTTACAAAAATTTAGAATATTTTATATCAGAAGTCCTAATTTGTATAACTTTTATATTAAACTCTCAAAGAAATATATTTTTTAAAATAGCCTAGTAAAACTCTGTTTTTTTTTATCAGTAAAGTTTCCTTTCACACGTGTTTGTCGTAATTTATCACTAAGTTTTTTGAAATATTTATATTATCAATATTTTTATGTAAAGCCTTAATATTTGTATGAATTTTCAGAAATCAATATAAAAAATTGAAAATTTATTAATATAAGATGCATTAGAAACAATTTTCAAAATTATCCTTATGAGATTTTTTTTAAAAAAAATTGCATTACGTATAAAATGCTTTCCAAAATTGAAAATGCACCTGTACAATTTTTTAAACATGCATGAAAGCAAACCATCAATTTACTTTGTAAAGTCACTTTAGAAGAATAATGTTAGATGATGAGGCAATTTTATCATTGCCAATTTACAAGAGGATTTAAATAATTAATTGAGAAGTCTCTATGGCTTAACAATCAAAGATATGACAAATACAATTCCATATTATTCATGCATAGAGCCTTTCATGACATTATATTATATGTTATGCTAAATATTAAACATCCATGATGTCCCTATTTAATTTTTAATAATCCTAATTTCCAATCAAATTTGTGGAAAAAATGTTTTATGATCTTAATAGCTCAGCTTTATCTTCATGTACCAGAAAAAGTTAGAAAGTCAAAGACAAAACCATTATACCAAAGAAATGAAAGTTGCTCAAATTATATATCGTTGTGGATAGTGACGGTTGGGAATAGAATTTTCTTAAAATACAAAATTACAATTTGGGAAATTTTCTTTCATACCTAAAAAAAAAAAAAAAGAATGCTTTTGTGCAACTTATTTTCATAAACTTTTAGCTCCAGCAAAAGTTTAAATTTGATATATTACCATTGTGCAATATTTTATACTATTTGTAAATACAAAAATGATAAGTAATTATAAAATTAATAATAATTAAAAAATTTTATCAACAATAAAATAATTTTAAAATGTTTTATTGACCTAATAATATAAAATTGAATGATAGTATAAAATTAGTTTAATAGTGGACCAAATTTAAATCTATAAACTTAATTTGCAAAACATAAATTTTTATTTTTACACAGTCGCAGCCAATATATCCATTTGGAAGTAATGTCACCATTGGAACTTCTGATTAAATTTCAATATAAGGTAAAGCGGGTATATATTTATATACATGTTTTAAGTCTATAGAATTACTATGTGCATGCGATGACATATTAAAATTATAATAAAATCATTCTTAAACATTACATTCGACAGCTAATATGTTACCCTTTGTGTGAGTTATGATTTTGTACGTGTAATCCAATAGTTGAAGGTCTTAAAATAAAAATCTTGATAGTTGCAATATTTTATATAAAATTTTACAATTTTTTATTGAGTTTTAAATATTATGTATAATTTTAAGTGTAATAAACACACAAAAATTGCAAATTTATCATTTATAGTTGCATAATTTTATTAAAAAAAATTATTTTTATGTAAAACTTAAAACTTTTAATGAAAAATTATAAAAAAATGAATTTTCTTCTATGAAAATTGACACATTTTTTCAACTCCATAGCAAAACATAAAGTTATTGTACAATAGTTTAGTGATTGAGAGATTTAAGTAAGATACTAGAGAATACCTTCTGTTTGGGTTTGTAAGAAAATTATAAAAAGAATATTGAAAATAATTTTTCTAGATATTATGAACTAGAGGTGAAAAAGTATCTTAAGAATCTATGTAAACTTTTTCTACTAAATAAATGTGAAAAAGGGATAGAAAATTTTATAATTTTATAACATATTGATTTTTTATATTCTTTTTATTTTTAATCAAATTAAAAATAAAAAATTATTTTTATGATTTTTTATCTATTTTCAATGGATCCAAATAAATAGGTGAAAAAATAATTTTTCATATATTTTCTCTTTTCCACTTTTCCTTTTACTTATTTTTTTATGCTTTTCCTCACCGCACTTTGGATAATTAAAAAGAAATAAAAAAGCCTATAGTGGGATAAAACTCCTAATTTAAATATTTATATTCAATATATAAATTGGGATTGTAATTCCGATTATAATTTTGCTATCATTAATAAAATTGTAAATAAATATAAAAAAATATAATTGTTGTGGTACTAAATTATAGAAAATCACATGCAATGCAGTTGCGGTTACGGACCGTGATTTAAATAATAAATGCACACCAAAATCTTCGGTAATAAACTTTGTCTTGAAAGTCAAAGTTGTTGTTTTCACTAATTGGGTGGCTTGGAAGAAGCAAATGCCTATAAGTTGATATTTGATAAAGACACAATAATGATCCAACTACAAGAAACAAAACCGAAAAAAGATTAAACTTACCGCAATAACTCCTGTGATGTTTTCATCGGTGTAAAATTCTGGGTCTGTTTGTTGCAGCGACAACATCACATCTATTAGAGTCATCTTCCCTTCGTGATTTTTGTGGTGCTCGTCCAGAAGTTTTTGAAGAAAACAGTTCATCTCGTTCTTCAAATTCACCATCCTCTTTTCCACTCCATTGAAATCAACCAGTTGAAGAATGGGAAAAAAGTCATTCAAATTTGCCCCCATAATCTCAGCAACTTCCTTCACAAGGATCTGAAATTTTTTAGCTTCTTTTGCATCATCATTATCTCCATAATACTTTTTTCCGGATACCATCCTCAGAATTGTATTGAAAGCAACCTCGACTAGTTTGGGTCTTAAGCTCAAACCGTTTTTATCTTGAGATTCGAGGAAAATTTGCTTCGCCAGTTGTCGGATCTCATCCTCCCGAATTCCTGAGAATGTAGCGAGGCGGTTTGAGGACAATAATTCTAAGGTTGTGAGTCGCCGGAGGTGGCGCCAATGGTCGCCGTAGGAGGCGAAACCCATGCCGTTATAGTTGTAACCTAGATGTTTTCCGGCAATTATCCGAGGGCGGTTGGCGAAAACGATGTCATTCTTCGTGAAGCATTCTTCGATGGCTGATGCCGACGAGACTACAAGAACCTTTCGAGAGCCAAGCCGGAGATACATTATGGGACCATATTTTTTAGTGAGGTTATGAAGACATCTATGTAAGGGCTCTTTGAGAAGGTGAAGGTGGCCTATGATTGGTATGGCTGGTGGGCTTGGGGGAAGGTTCTTATATTTTGTGTTTCTTTTCAAAATGAAGTTGAAGAGAATGAAAAAGGATAGAAGAAAGATGGAAGTGGGAAGAAGCCAGTTTGCTTCTTTCATTTGAATTGCAGTATTACAAAGCTTTGCAACTTGCATTATTGTTAGCTAGCTTGCTTCGAATAACACTATCGCGGTGGATATATATAGGAGAAAAAATATTTTTTTTAAGCAACAAATAAATTATATGGGATAAGTGCCTATATACTCTGTCACTTATTTCATATGCACTTATTTACTCTCTCACTTTATTTCATGTGTATCAATTAAATCCTCTGGAGAGTTGCAATATGAATTTGTTCTCGTATTATACAATATACTTATATCAATTTATGCCATTTGAATTTTTAGTGCAATTGTTAATGTGATAATTATGTGTAGGATAAATTCTAAAATAACCCTAGAGGTTTGGTATCCGAAGTAGTGTGGTAAAATACATGTCACTATATTAGATTACTAAGTTATTATTAAGATTTTTGTAATCTTATCCAGTGATTTGTATTTTACCATATTACTTCAAGTATCAAATCCCTTAAAGGATATTTTAGCAAACACCTTATATATAGTAATAATACAGACTTTTTCAAAGGAATTGAAAGTTATAATATATTATTCTATTTAATGATCATTGGTATTCTTAAATTGATTAATTTCTTAAAGTAGCTGATAAAAAAAATTTAAAAATAAATTAATAATAATGGTTGACAACAATGAACCAGAGACTTATTATTTATTATTTTTTTTTGGGGGGGGGGGTCGTTGGCCGGTCATAAGCCTTGCCACAAATTTGTTCATACGTATTTGTCACTTGTGGCTCCAGCAACTCAATTTCCAGGTCCACAATTCCGCCAACAGTTGGTATGAAAGACTCGTATAACTAGCTTCATTGAATGCAATTAATGGAATAATTTCATATAGCCATGTGGTTCGCATAAAATAAAAAAAAGATATTTTAATTATTTTGTGCACAACAAGTTTCTAGTAAATTTAAATAAGTAAAGTCTGAAAGGTTAAAAAGACAAATTGAAATGTGATCTTTCTCATCTTTCATAATAGATTTCTGCCGGTTCTAATAATATGTAGGAAATTGGCTTAAATCTTAAAGGTTAATTTAAAATTTTAAATCCTATTTGTTATTCCAATTTCAATTAATCTCTATATCTGTTTTTTCCTTATAATTAGATCCTTAAATTTTGTTTATTTGAAAATAGCTTCTTATGAGTGGAAATAAATTAAGTTATTTATGAGTAATTTATAATTTAACTTGTTAAAAGTCCAACTTGATTTATTTATTTATTCAAACAAACTAGACCTAAATCAATATATTGACCTATTTATGAAACAGGCTTAGCCTATTTAATTTTAGGCTTGGCTTGTCAATAGCCTATTTAATTAATATATTATTTTAATCTATTCCACTTAAATTAATTAATTACATTATAATTATCAGTACTCTTTTATTAGTATATTTTCTTTTTCATTTTCAATTCAATCATCAATATTTTCAAGTTTTAAATGTTGTAAGTGATAAATTTATATTATTATATCATTTAATTTTTTTCATTTTAGATAAATATGATTTTTATTTGTTATGTTGAGTTATTAAGACTTTTATTAAAATGATAATAAAATTTTGTTCAATTCCTCATTTATTTAATAAACATTCATACTAAGTTATATATCTATTAATAATTTATTTAGATTTTAATAATTAAGCTTATATAATCTAATAAGTCAAGCCAAACTTCTTCAAATTTTATAAATAAATCAAACTAAGCAAAAATTTTAGCTTACAAATAGTTCATAAGCCAAATTTAAGCCAATAAATTAAGCCCTACATATTTATATTAAAACCTGGCTTAACTTAACTTATTTTTACCCCTATTACACATATTATAATTTGGTAAAGTCTACAATTACTCAACATGGCTAATATTTATTAATATATACTGTTGTAATAGATAATAAAATTATAATTGTTGATTTTTAATAACTTTTATTATTAGAGTTCTACTTTCCTCATTTCTATGTCATGATATACTTGTATAAATCGATATGTTGTCGTCATATTGAAAATTATAGACAAAATCTTTAAATTTATTACGATATAAAGTTAGTTATAAATGAAATAAAACTTCATAGATCCAATTACAAAGAAAATAACGTAAGGATCTAATTGTAAATTGAAATAACCTATAAGAATAAAAAGTTTGATTTATCCAATTTTTAAGCAATATGAAATATTCGGGGAATTAATTTCGTTAAATCATTTCCTAAAGTATTTTTTCCAAAAATAAAGTAGCTAAGCAAAATTCTAAACCCAAAATAAATTTATCAGAGAGCAAAGAATTTTAATGAGTCGAATATCATAAATATTTATATATTATAATCATAATACAATTTTTTCTTTTTACATTTAATAGAGAGAAGTTGATTGTAATTTTTAAGAAATTAAAAATAAAAAGATCCATTTTATAATATATGTAGGCTTCTTTATATTGATATATTAACGATGAATTTGATAATTAACTTTTTTTATATTATATAAAATTATGGATAAATATATAGACAGATCAAAATATATAGAAAAATAATTATAGATACCAAAAATGAGTATTTTTTAAATATTTATATTTATTGAATTTAATTTTATAAATTTTCTTTACTATTCTATATTTAATAATAACCATTAATTTTCATTTAAAATTTAATTTTAAATTTTATTTTTGATGCATATGCAATTACTCAAATATATAATTATTTACCTGTGTGTGTGTGGACACACGATGAATCTAGGGGCCCACCTTTGCGTTGCAATGAAAAACCTCGTGCATGTGAACTGAGGTCTGTATGAACGGGACCCGTCGCCATTGTCCACGCAAAGAAACGTAGATGTTAATTGGTTTTTCTATTATCGTTTGTGTCAAGACAACATGCTTGGGGTCAAAAGAGAAAAAGTCTTAAATGGATAGCCTTGGATTGTGGTTTCAAGGCAAATTACTTCCCCTCCCTTAAGTTTTAATTTAAATATTTTTTCTTTGCTTTGTTTTTCAAAATTGGTCCCCATCTCCTTAAATTATGCGTTTTGTTACTCTTCTTGCCCTTGCCATTTAGAGTCTGTTAATATCACTAGCACTTGACCAACTAAGGGGGTCAATATGGGGCCTCTTCTTTCAAAACTTGTTGATGATTTTATACTTCTAATTTCAGCCCCCCCCCCCCCCCCCCCCACCCTCTTCAAGCTAATAATACCGCATCAATGGCTGGTAAAAAAAAAAAAGGCAAGAATAAATAAGAGTTACCAAAACTTCTTTCTCACTTTCCTTTTTATTATTTCATCTCCACATTTTGCATCAATAGTTTCTTTTATTTCTTCTATCCTTATTTTTCACATATTATTTATTTATTCTATTTCTTTCTTTGCCCTTTTAATTTTGAATTTAAAATTTTGATTTATAATGTTTTATTTGTTTTCTAAGATTCCATATTTCACAAATAATTTTTTCTATAGCTTATAAATCAATATCAATATTAAAACAAATGATATTGTCATAAAAAGTATAATTATCTTATAACCTTCACTATAAAATAATGAGTTAAGTTGGAGTCATTCTTAATTATAACCTTTACAATATATGTTGGATTTTAATATAAACTATGTCAATTTTCAACTGATGTCTAAACGAATTACATTATATATTAGTTTTCACATTAGTTATATAATTAATATAAAAAATTACAATAACATTGATGCTTTTATCCGAAAAAAAAAAAGATGTTGTTTCTTTAGGAAAAATAAAACGTGTTAAGATTACTATCAAAAAGCCATTATACACAATATTAGACATTAGTTTTTTTTAAAAAAAAAAAACAAGTTGATGTTTAATATCTTATATACTATGTAACTTTTATTAAATAACCGATGTAATATGATTTGGATCCTTAAACGGCATCCCCCTCTGCATATACCCTTTTATTCCATATATGGTCTTGAAACACCCCAATTGAAATAGAAGTTAACATTTTTTATTATACTACACAATCTCAATTCTGACAATTACATGTAGAATATCCCGATAGAAATAAAAACTGACATTTCCAATGATACTATACAATCCTAATTTCAACAATTACATATAGAACATATTATTACAAAATTTCTAATTAACATCAGATGTTTATAGGATTAAGCATCAATTTTTGACTAATGCCCAATTAGGTATTGTTATATATCAATTTTAATGTCAATTATATAAGTTTCATGAACAATAATAAAAATATAGGTTATTACATTGAAAAAAAACTAATCTCATATTGTTTGAAGTATTTTAAGAAATAATATTATAAGTCAATTTTTTTTTATAAACAACTGATGGTTAATGTCAATAATATCGCATTAATTTCTATATATAATCAACATGGTATGCTATACTCCCTTCCTAACCTTAACCTTTTCCTCTATTCCTCCCTCTTAAATCCTTCCCATTCTATTTATATTTCTCCTTACATAATACCCTAATTGTAAATAGAAACTAATATCTCTTATAATATTACAAAATCCTAATATTAACAATTTTAAAAAATAAATTGAATAACAAATGTGTAAAAATGGTGAGAGGTTATATACAATAGCCTAATTAGAGATAGGTGTTGCATAAATCTATCTTAACTCCCATTGTTTAATATGAGAGATTCACACTCTTTAGAAAATACTCTTGAAATTTGAACCTTGCAAATATAATGAGTATTTATTAAAATTTGATGTATGATATTATACATTTTATATAAATAAATAGTAGATAATATTATCAAATATTAAAGAAGATGAATGAAAACAAATTTCTTACTTATACAAAGTAATAAAAGCTATATCAAAATGAAAAGCAATAAAATATGGTTAATTATGAAACTAAGAAAACTAAATTACAAGAACAAGAACAAAAACAAAACAAATCTTTACTTTTATATTTTGCACTTTTCAAGGGTGTATGCACAATCTTACATATTTAGTGACAGACTAACAAAGCTTGAGTCTTGCAAAGAAATTAGTATGCATAAATACAAAATTGAAAAGAATCATTTTAAGGTTGAAATGTGAACATATCTCATTAGTGAGAAAAACATTTCAGGGTTGGAAAGGCTATGAGATGAAATCTAAAAGTAGCACTAATGCTTTACTTATTTTATTTTTAACCTATGCCACGTTAAGATGATGTTATTTAAATTTAGACATTGATTATTAACAAGAAAATTAACATTTCAATAGCAATGATATCTTATACTAATAAACTTTGAAATGTTTATCATTTATTAGAAAACTAACATTTTATTATCAAACAACTAATGTCTTTTTACAACATATTTTTAAAAAAATAAGTCCCCATGAAAATAATTAATTGAAAATTGTAGAAACATATTATAATTGATAGCAATGGCAAAATCATATAACAATTCACAATAGTAGAAACAATTATTGGAGCTTTTATATTAAGTCTTTGAACTTTTACTTACACATTTAAATACAACAAGTTATATAAATTATTTACAATTAAAGCACTATTATCAAGTAATTTGTAACAAGTTAATTGCAAGCAATGCATATTTAAATACACTCAAAGCCATTAAAGTTAGTTCAACTCTGGTGCTAATAAAATACTCAGCCTAAAGCTATCTCCTTTCATCAAGCATGTGTATAGGTTAGGGTTGTCCTCAAAGTACTACAATTTGTACACAACTAACATGTTAACATTAAGACCAATTCAATTAATTAAACATGTGATGAGATGTAAATAAATAAATGATTACTTTCATTAAGCTTTTTTGATGACATATCATATATATCATGCATGTATCACATCACATAACAGCCGCACTCCACATTGCCATCCTTTCTAGGGTACAACAATAAAATAGGAGGTTGTTTTCATCCCTTAACATGGAAGTTTCCATTTGTAACATGTTACAATCTTATTGAGGAAACATATATACACTACTTCCTATTTTTATTTTTTACTACTTTTCCATCACATTACAAGCTCCTATTGTAGCATTTAAATAAATCTTCATCTAGGAACTTTCTCAATATGAATCTCATTTGTTTACCTAAGGTATCCAACTAAAAGGTGACTTTCCTTTTTAGGTACACCATAATAAGCATTCAATGGTGCTTATAATATAATGGCATAACAAAATGTCAAAATTTATTTATAAAAAATAGAAATCACAACCAATGCATAAATAAGACTTATCTTTTATGTTATAAAACAAAGTAGTAGGCTTTCTTAGAATGCTCAAGTAACGTAGCAACAACTACTGGAAATCGCGCATCATACATGCACAGCGGAATAAAAATTTTGCACGATTTCCACCAAGGATCCATGCGAATTTAGAATGCCATAGATTAAGGATTAGGGTTTATACCTTTCGGCCAAAAAATCTTCTATTCGCTACATAGCAAATCCGATCTGCTTTTGTCTGTCTTCCAATCCAATTTGCTCTCTAAATCACGAACCGGAATAGAAACTAAAAGATCAGATCACCAGTGCAACGTTTAATGTGGCTGCACCTCTATGGTATCCATACGAACCCGTGAATCACCGATGAATGTCCACTACACACACCAGTTGGAATTGATCTCCTTTCACCTCGTAGTGCTAGCTACGCCTCTTCAGGGGTTTTGGTCAAGGAGAGGTGCTAGGATTTTTCTATGCTTTTTTTGGGGTGTGTGAATAATGATAATAATCCTATTATTACCCAACAAGCCTATTTAAATAGGTGCATAGAAAAATCTAATCTATTTGGGCTTTATTCCATGTACAATTATAGGCTTACTATTGGGCCTTATAATTATGACATGAATTCCCAAATATTAAGCCCAAACAATTTGGTCCATTAATTCCAAATTCACTAGGCTCTAAGTGTGTGACCCTACAAGCTCTCATTACGTTGGCAATGACCATTGATCATATTAATGATCATAAACAATGATTGGTGTTTAGCAACACATCATTGTTACCCAAGTAATGAGAAAGTCGGTGATTTGACTAAACTTTTACACGTGATCATCACTTATGTCCTTTTGTCCTATATATCTAGATTGAGCACGAGACATGGACCGTGTCATTCCCGTATAGCCTAATCTTAAGGTTTCTTGATTCTTAAGTAAGTTAACTGAAACAAATGTAATCAACATCTCATGTCAATTCATCTGAGCATGGCCATGCATTTTCTCAGCTTTACTTAATCAAGGGGCTCATAGATGTTACTCTTGTTATATAGGAGGGACAAATCCCATCTTGATCACACAAACCCCTCCGCATGATATGTGACATATCCAATATCTACCATTGCATTCACTTAACCATTAATGACATAGAATAGTATCAAAATATGAAACTTACATGTAGGAAACCTTGGTGATCTCAGATTAAAGGACTATATCAATAATGATCACTAAGAACCACACATGACACTCATATAACGATCCATGTAGTGTTCTTAATATGGGTCGGTCCAGTATACAAGTTCTCTAACTTGTACTCATGTGTAAACTTAATATCCCATATAAGTCTTCACACATGCTAGTCTTAACATATCAAAGCAACCTAATCCACAATGATATATGACTAGAGACATTTAAGAATATAATTATTCTAAGGTTATTATTATAATTGAATATATTACGCAGATAATATATATAAATATAATAATTGAAATTACCATTAAAATAACATGATTCAAAATTACAATCACCAATATGATTGGTTTTAGGGCATATACACTAACAACAACATATTCGTCCCTCTTTTTGTTGTTCTATTAGGCCTAAGTATCAAGTTGATATGGATGCAAGAATCCATATTGAGCTTTTAGGGAAGGCCAATAATCATAATAGTACCCACTAAAGGATTCATATGAGCTAAACTCATATTCAAATAGTATTTGAATTAATTCATATTTGCTCAAAGAAGAAAACATGAACTTACCTAACCCAAAGTTAGATATAAGTGACATCAAGCTCCTTAAACCTTAAAAGTTGCTTGATGGCAACCTTTTTAATATACAATGGATTACCAATTCCTACCATATCAACCTCCATCATAAGCATGGCTTAGTTCCTTTGGGCTTAAGAGTTATTAAGCTTCTCCTACAGTGCCTTCCGATCATTATTGAGAGATCATTGAAACATAAATAACATTGGTTAGTAATATCAAACAGTAAGATTAAGTTTACTTCAATTGTATAAAAAAAGTTAGAAGTAGGGGATAAGATTCATGATGATACCTTCACTAGGAATTGAATGAAAGCTATCAACCTTGCAATGAAAGTCCTATAGGCTTTTTCCACTATTTAAACTTCAACATTTGGCACTGACCCTTAGTCATATAGTTTAAAGGTTTGTTGATCACAATCTCAATTTAACCATTTATCCATGGTTAATAGCAAGCTCACAGCTTAACAAAAATCCACCTACCTATGACCTTTTACAGAAGTGATCATGTCACTAACAAAAAGCATAAGGTTCCACCCTATGCAATGTGAACCATTACTATAGAAAACCCAATTTATTAATAAATATGTATGGAAAAATGTAAGCATTAAAAGTGATTTTTGCTTTAGGTATGGTCTTTAGAATGTTTGCTACCATGGCTGCCGATGCTATAAGTTCTAGCATATCTTCCATATAATTTACAAGAAGGGTTAGCAACCATTCTCGATTAAAAGTCTTAAAAGGAAATAAGGAAATAGTTGCAAAGGTTAGCTTATTCGAGAAAGTAGAGGTTATAGAAGCTAGCTAGATAAATACCATAAAACTCAATCATGTGATCTTCCAAAAGGCTATCTAGTCCACCAAAGTAAAAATCTGCTCTTGCTACTACATATGTTATTGGATCTTTACCATACAATCCATATTAAGTTTTTATTCCACATCATTGGTCATGCTTACTCTTAAATCTTCCAATTTGGAGTGCAAATATTCCTTTAGACCATGCCTTGATAGGTTAAAATAGTTGTTTAGGCTAGTACCACATTTAACACCCTAAATATGATCAAGATGCTCTTTAAATCCTAATGTTATGGTCAAGATATGTTTTTCCCTATTAGCTCAAACTTACCTTAGAAGGTCTATTGCATGAAAGTGTCCTATAGTTATAAATAACTAATTGATATTTAGATTCAGTTCACATGAAATGGAATCTTCAAAATCAAACAATACATTTTTATTTAATCTTAAATATTGACAATCCTTTTTGCAATGACTTAACTCTCTAAGATTATGTATTGCCTTTACATGTTAGCTTTGCCTTGCTTCCATAACTTTTCATGAGAAATGGATGATCCATCATTAGTGTCCTTTCCTTTGGCTTTTGTACACTTTTCTTCCACTAACTCTTACTTCAATTTTTAATAGTTTCCTTAAGAAAGCTTGTATGGATATTAACTTTTCTTCCATTTTTCCTAATTGGACCTACTCTAGTCCTATTGACCAAAGGATATTTTAGTTCACAAGTATAAATGATATACAAGCAAGACATTAAGAAGAATTGATCACTAGAATGCATAAATTTTACATGGAACTTATCATCATCCTTTTGTCCAAAGAACTCCTTCCATAATTGTTGGTTGATGAAGTTTCATTTTTAAAGTAAGTTTGTCTTTTTCCTAGTTTCAAAATTAAGATAGTCCCACTTTAAGTTTATCTTGAAGTCCTTTTGTCATACTGTTACATGTGATTGTGCTATACTATACATGTTTATGGTGCTAACAATATTGAAGGTACTTTACAAGAGAAAAAGAACAGAAAAAGTTTTATGTGATTATTATTCTACAAAGAGAGTTTTATATATCTATAATACCAAGCTATCTAAATCAAGTGTAAATGCGAAGGAGATGTTTGGGAGTTAGTTATTTACGTAGCTTTTGGCTAGTTTGACTAAAATTAGATAATTGACTTATAGAATTAACTGATTTTGGTATTTAGTAATTAATTAATTAGATTAGTTGATTGTCTTCTAAACCATCATTTTGAAAAGTTAGGAGAAGTAACATTTTGGAATCAACTGATATAAGAAAAGACTAAATTATCCTTAATTGATTTTTATATTTTCCATTTTATCCTTCCAAAAAAACTACTAATGTATAATATTTATTTTTACATGAAAATTAAATTTATATATATTCTATTTTATCCTTCTAAAAAAACTACTTATTAATCTTCTTATTTCTCCCACTATCAATTTATAAAAAAATTATAATATTTATTTTTATATGAAAAATAAATAATTATAAAAATTATATTAATTTAATTTTAATAAAATTAATATATAATAAATTGTAATGATATATTATTCGTAAAAATTAATTTACTAAATAATATACAAAAATTTAAAATATTTAAAGTTATTAAAATAAAAGAATACTCAAATAACTCATGAAATATATTCATATCCTTATATGTTATTTTATATATAAATAATTGATCACAAGTAGCTAATTTTATTAAGTATTTTTATTCAAATAACTAATACAATCAGTTGATTAAATTAACTAATAGGATCATATATTAGTTAATAACTAATTAAATTATCTAATTGCTAATGCAATCTATTAATTACTAAACAAGGCCTAAGACTTCCTTCTAAATGCTATCCTTAGGGCAGACTTTTTCAAAGAGTATAACTTATCGATATTTTAGACTATTCTACCAATTAAATGTAACTTTTATGTACTGCTTTATTTTCTTTATCCACCTACCTCTGAGCATTGAATTTAACATGTAACTTCTTATCCCTAACCTACATCACAATAATCAACCTCAATATAAAAAAAATACATACTAGTTTGAATATATTATTGCTATCCTAATTTACAACATTACTTGACTAGGGACATACAAGAATAATATTAACTATTCTATGGTGAATATATCTTATTCATTTATATTACACAAATATAAGAAAAAATACTAAATTGAATTAACTTTATAAAGAAAATAAAAAGTAATACAATGTATACTAAAGACTTTTAGAGCATATGCCACCACCAAGCTTATAGTTAGTTAGTACACAACAGTCTACAACTTATGTAGTGATTAATTGATGTTTTAATGTTGTTTTTCTTATTAAATTGATGCACACTGTGTTTTATTATATTCATAGAAATCCTATCATCAAAATGTTAGGGAGTTCCTTATGAGTTCTTTTAACAACCAATGGATATTGGTGTTAAGGTGTCCACTAACAATTAATGAAAATTAATGCTTGTTAGCTACTAGTGAACATTAGTACAATGATGCTTTTAGGTAACCAAAGAATATCAATGCCACAATGCTTTCAAGTAACTGATCAATATTGATTCTTGTTATACAATCGATGAATATCAATGCCACATTACTTTTGAGTGATAGATGAATATCGATACTCATTATGTGATTAACAAATATTAGTGCCAAAATACTTTTAATTGGTTAATGAATATTAGTTCTATACTATCTATTCGCGATCAATGAATATCAATGCCATGTTATTTATTAGCTTTTGATGAATATTGATGCCATGCTATTTGTTAGTTACCAACAAATATTAGTGCTATGCTTGATCAAATGAGTTATGATATAGATCAATCTTTATCAAGATAATTATGATCGATGAATATCAATTTTTCATGTCATAAGAATATAAGCTTTTGAAACATTCATCTTTATTCTTCCTTTAGTTGAGGTCAACTTATACATACAACATGAAAGTAAAAGAATTCATCCTATCAAAATTTATTCAATAAGAGTGATAAAGTATTCTTTCAATAAGATATAATCTAAGTCTTAGAAATTACTTTACATTCTAAGGCTTGCAACTTATTGGCATAATTTCCAAGGTTTTGAACTACCCAAAAAGGTCTTTCCTAGTTCATAGCTAACTTTCCCTTTCCTTGATCTTTCTTGGGATCATTGGCCTTTCTTAATACTAGAGTTCCCCTAAAAAAATCCTTATGGTCTTACTCTTTCATTAGGATACTATACAACTATTTGCTTAGTCATAAATGACCATGTGTAGGCCATTTCATGATCTTCACTTAATAAGTCCTACCTTTCTTTTATTAGCTTATCATTTTACCAAAAAAATTACTTAGTTTGTTTGCTTGGTTCTACTATCTCCATAGGAATTAAGGCGTCATGATCATAGATCAAGTGAAATGGTGTTTCATTCGTAGCCTTCTAAGCAGTCAGCCTATAAAACTAATGAACACTTAGTATTTCTACAAACCATTTATTTTTAAATCCTTCCAACCTTTTCTTTAACCCATTTAGGATAATATGTTAGCTAATTTAGCTTCGCCATTCAATTGAGGGCTCTCCATAAAATTGAATCTTTGAGTGATTTGTAGTTCCTAATAGAACTTTTTAAAGGATTCACTAGTGAATTATGCTCTATTATCACTAACAAGGATCTTTGGCCTATCAAATCTACAAATCATAATTTTTTAGATGAGTTATTATGTATATTTAGTGCGAATAATACCTAAAGGTTTTACTTCAATCCATTTAGTATAGTAATTTATTGCTATTATACAAATTTTAACTTATCTTGCAACCTTAAGAAATGGTCCTAATAATTAACACTCTATTAAGCAAAAGATCGAGTGAAACAATTATTTTTGGATTTGACACTAGTAGTTTAATAACATTCATTTACATTTTCTCACCTAATAAAGAACATTTTTTTTATTTTAGGCCAAAAATAACTTAATTTTATTGCTTTTTAAGCTTAAAAGATACCTTTGATATGATTATTGCAATTTTCTTCATGTAATTCTCTCAAGTCATAATTAGTTTCATCTACATAGAGGCACCTTAAAATTGACAAGGCGAATCCTTTCTTATATAATTGACATTTTTCAATAAAGAATGGAACATTGTTTTCTTTAATCATTTAACTTCAAAATGATCAGTTGATAGCTCTTTCTTTGCTATAAATTCTCTTATTAGACCATGTTAGCCTTACCTCCATTTTAATGTTAATTTTGATGATAATAACACATTTTAAAATGTTTAAATGTGATTTAAAATCACTTAGTAAATTAAGCCTCAAGCATTAAATTGAAGAACTTTAAAACCCTTAGTTAGGATTCTTTTCTTTTCTCTTAGGCTTAATTTTAAAAGAGGAAATTATGCTTAAGGGTTAAAATCATAAATTAGAGAAAATGGTTTTAAAATTGAACTATGTCAAAATTTGCTCTACTTGTTGTAATAAAAAAATTTGGGATAAAAACTCAGTTTTGATTTTTATCTTAAAATATTTTTTCATAAAGAATTTTTGTATAAAATTGTTAAAATTTTCAAGTTTTGATCAAAAGGGTTCAATATCATGCTTGAAAATAAGAGGTTTTGTACGAAAGATTTTTTTTTTTCGGAGAATAGCTTCATGAAGCACCTCCCCTTCTTGGAATGGCCTCGAAAAGTGCTTCATAAAGCACTTCCTAATGCCTTGTTTTCAAATTCAAGTTTTTCCCTAAGGAAGTACTTCACCTCTAACAATAAGTTTCTCATTGAAGAAATGTTTTGTAAAACACTTCTCTTTTATATCTTTTTCAAATTGCCAGAGCTCGAGATTTGCTATGCAAAGCAATTCCTTAGATGCTGACATGTATGTAACAGCTCTTTTAAGTGTGTAATAGACATTAAGGGTTTTTAACTTCTATTTAAATACTTGAACTTGATTTTAAACATATATTTTGAGCTTCCACTATTACATTGACATTTTTTTCTCTCATCTTCTTGCTTTCCAATGATTTAAATCCCTTAAACAAATAAGATTCAAATTTTCCTTTCTTTCTAACTTTTCATTGTATAATAAAATTGAGAGTTTATAAGCTTATTTGTTAGATTTTAAACAATTATTTATTGTATTTTAGGTTAAGATATCCCTAGGATATTTTAGAATGTGAAATATCTTAATAGAGTGTTCATTGAGAGAGAAATCTTAAAGGGATTGGCTTATAAATCAATGGACTTTAAGAGATTTCTTCAGTTGCCTATTTAAATTTGAAGAGATAGGATAGTTTTACAAATCCAAGTCATATAGGCTTCCTAATGGATGTATTCCTTGGAAAGTTAGATCTTTAAGGCTAAACTAGTATAAATCATTGTATTTGATCTTCTTTATCCCTAGCTCTTTATATTTATTTGCATTATACTCAATTTTGGCTACTAAAATTGCTATTACATTGTTCATAATTATTTTAAATTGATTGGATCTTTAGCTAATCATTTGCCTATTGTTTCTAAGTAAAAGTTAATAGCAAAAAATATTAGCAAGGTTGATTTTAATTTTAAAAAGTAGAAAATTTCTAAAACCCAATTTATCCTTTTTCGGGTGGAATTCTTGTTAACAAGCCTATCTAAGAAAAAGATCAATCAACACTTATTGCATTCACTTCATCTATAATTGGTCTTGCCACTATTTCTTTAAGTATTGTTTGATTATAGACTATAGCCTTTGCTCTATCTAGCTTAAATCAAGACAATTGTTTTCATCACTAGGAATGTGTTGGAACTTAAGTTCTTCAAATTTTGAGATTAAGACTCTTTATCAAGTTAAGTAGGGCATTGTCATCTCATGCATTCTATTAATCTAGCTAACCATCAATTGAGAATCCCTTCTTTTGCTTATTTCAATCATGCAATTAATCCTTCATATTCTACCTAATTATTGTTTGTTTTATGATCAAATTTTAAAGCATATTTAACAGTGATCTCGTCCAATCCTTTTATGATGAACCCTAATCCACTACTTTTCTTGCTGGAAGATCCATTTGTGTAAAGATTCCAAATGAATGATTGTTCTTTTTTCTTGTCTACAATTTCAAGTTTGGTCATTTCTGTTGTAATAATATAATTTAGTCTCAAAATAAATAAAAATTAAGTTCATTTATATATTTATATATATCAATATGCTCTTTCATATCATTTTATTTTCTCAGTTAGTTTAATAATTAATTTAAAGAAATACTTATAATATAATTAATTAACTTATAAATTATTAATTATTAATTAATTTATTAGTCACTTGTGGCATAAAAAATTACATAAGTAATTTTAAATTTTGGTATAATTATTTTATTCTCAAATCTGGGTTGCATAGCATTCCTATTTTGGGAGGGAGAGTCAACCTATGCATTCAAATATCATAAATGCACACATTAAATTGGTATTTGATTTAGAGCGTATATAACCAAGCCTTTTTTTAATGCCAATTTTGACCAAAAAGATTATAGACTTCGGGGAATTCAACTTTGTCGGCAAGATTTGGCAATATATGTAAGCAATCTTTCTTTAAAATAAGAGACATAAGATACAACAAAAAGTAACTCCCCTGTAATTAAATAACCTTCAATAACATCTCGTGTACTTCTTTTTTTGGGTAAAACAACATCTCATGTACTTTCAAAGCGTACGGAAGCTCCCTTAAAATATAAAACATAAAAACACTGCACTTTAGTTCAAACTTGACATTGTCTTTCAAACTATTTTATCAATCTGATTTTAATTGTAAGTTAATTTTTTTAAAAAAATTCAGAATATTTATTCTATATGATTATATATAATTTTTTTAGTAATTTTCTCTCACAATTTCTCCAATAAAAATTCTAATTTGAATTTAAATATAATATTTTTATTTTCTTAAATAATGGCTGAGTAATTTTATATTAAATAAAAAAAGTTCATATAATTTCACTTCTAATGCTAGGGTTGACAAATTTTTTAAATACAGGTAGATAAATACCTCAAATCAGAATATAAATTTTTGAAAGAATATCAAATGCCATTCTAAAGCAAAGAAATTAGCCAATCCTATGTTTTTTCTTTTATTGGGTAGGTACTCGAACATTTTTTGGTAGAAGCGGGTACTATGCTTTGAATGCAAGAAATGTTGATATCATGTGATTGATGCCATAATCACACGAGAAATAAACAAAGGAAAAAACCTTATAATAATAATAATAATAATAATAATAATAATAATAATAATGTTGATATCATTTATTTTATTTTATTTTTTTAGTGAATTGTTAAACTATTAGACGTACATACACAAAGATTAAAAATTGAACCCTGAATATAATGAAAAATGCAAACTCTTCGAGAGAAAATGGATGTCATTTGAGTTAAAAATTCTTAATATTTTTTTTTATTTTTTTATTTAAAACATGACCAACTAAATGTCATGACCCAATTTTAGGAGTCATGATCGGTGTAAAAACATTTAATTAGTATCTATCCAATCAGAAATCTTTATAAGCTTGTAGGAACTTATACCTAACTATTTGATTAAATAAGGAGAATATATGACAATATCAATTAAAATAAGTAAGTAAATTGCATTCAATGTGTAATGAAAAAGTTAATGCATGATATTAATACACAAGAGCATAACAAAATCATTTATTAATATACATAAACTCCAACTATATAAAAGACAACTCAAATACAATAATATTTTGTTACACTAAACCCCATGGAAGTCAGAAAGCTATATGCAGTATATCAGTCCTCCGCTGGAACTCCTTATTCTTTATCTGTAAAACAAAACAGCATTTAAGAGGAGTAAGTATATAAAATACTCATTGAGTAACTACTCAATCTTTATTTCCTATGGTCTTCCATTATCAATTCTCTCTAATATAAAATTTAGAAAGACTAAATAAATTTTCATATACTTACTTTTATTCACATTTAACAACTACTATCTATCTTATGTATTAGGTATTAGTATTACACAAATAGATATGACTAGTATGGTATACAGATTTTCTCCTTATTTCTTCGGGCCATCCTTGTCCCACTCGCCTCCAACCTTTTCCCTCCACTTCTAACCACCCCTCTCCTTCTATTAGAAGGATGCTACAAGCCATTTGGCCAAAGTCTTCCTCCCACATATCACATTCTCAATAACATATGAGTCATGGAAGACTTATGTGGAGAAATGATGCCATTTGTCTCATATCATGTAATCCATTTGGTAAGATTAATACCAACTAACCATAAGTGTTTTATCAAGTTTTGATCATCAATTTTCATCAAAGATATTCATTTATACATTTAATATGCCAATCATATATCGTTCCATACCTATTACAACAAATAAGAATTGAGTTCATAATGCATCATCTTCATCTATTTCATAAGATTGCCACATTTGATAGCATCATATAGCATCCAAATAAATTCTATAAACTCTCACATATTCTTAATATCATGTCACATTTAATATAAGATGTTATTAGGCAAGAAGCATCATCCATCCTTTTTGTAATAACCCTTTGGAATTACTGTTCACGTAGGAATTTCAGAACAGGGCAGACTAGGTGCGCTGAAATGTTCTGGCCTTTTTGGGCAATTAAATTACTTTCAAAAATTCTCAATAAAATATATATTACTCATAATATCCTAAATGACCAATATGATTTTAATTTTCCATGAAAACCCCACTTATTTTTCCTAGAAATTCGTGGAACTTGACCCTTCCAAATTGATTCCAGAATTGGTAACACTGGAGCTCTGAAATTGTAGGAATTTATTCACTAGGAAAATGAGCTCTAATTGTCACGAAAATTGACTATGTTTTAACCAACATATGGAAGGGTATCCAGAAATTTTTTGTAGAATTTTACTCATCACATACTGCCCCAATTAATTCAAGAACAGAAGTGAAATTATTCACATTCTGTTTCTGGGCAAGCTGCACCTTTGTGTAGAGATGTCCCCTGTTCAAGTTTCTAAAAATTTGTAAAAATTCCCAATAAATTATATATGTATACAAACATCATAAGAGACTATAAAAGGTTTAGTTTTGAATTTTTAAGCAACTCTATGAAGCCCAAAAAATTCGTGCACTCAAAGTCATTATTCTAAGTTTTTCCAGAAATTTCCAGCAAGCATTGTTCTTCATGATTTGAATTCAACACTCCTTTCAAACATCAAAATTAGTATTCTCATGCATTCCTCATGCTAATATCATGCTAATAACATTCCAAATATATGTTTAAAGATTCAGAACAGCACCATGCCTTTAATTCATGGCCACACATCAAACTAACAAACTAACCAATCTAGAGTTCAAAATCTTACAATTCTTGAATCAAAATTCAATAGGAATTCAAGTGAGTTGCTACTCACCTCTAATTTGTATATTTCAAGGCTTCAAGTTACCTTCTAAAGGAGAGGGTTTCTGATTTGAAGAGGAAGAAGATGATACCTCCAAGATTTAATAGTTTCTCTTTATGAATTCAAGCAAGCAAGTGGAGAAATTTGAAATCTTGTGGTTGATTTGTCTTGTTCTTGGTATTTGGTTATGTTAGTAGCTTCAAAAACCTCCTATGGCAGCTGGGAATTTCGTGCAAGGTGTGGAGAAAAAGGCTGAATAGAGTTTTCTGAAGGTTTCTAGGCTTTTCTATAAAATTCTAGCAATTGGGTCTTTTGTTTACAATTTAACCCAAAATGTCCATTAATTTTTTTTTAATATTTTGCAGCAGAAAATCCAGCATATTGTAGGCTATCCCCAGCCCAAATTTCGTCCAGACCAAATTAAAAAAAAAGGGCCAAACTCAAGTTTTAGAAAAAATTACAATTTGACCCCAAAACTTTTCAAAATTTTATTTTTACCCAAAATTCTTCAACCAATTTTCAATTCAATCCTTGGATTCAAATTGGGCTTGTTAGAAACACATTGGGCCTTAGTAAATAAGTTTTAGTTAACCTAAAAAGATTTTGAAGAATCAAACTAAATTATTATAATTTCAATCTATTTTACTAAATTTTGACTTATTCGACTCTCTAAATCAAACAAGCTCTATCAAAATTTTTTTAATTTTTTTGTATATTTTTAACAATATTTTCATTAAATTTTTATTTCTATTAGTGTTTCAAAGAATTGAAAATTTTTTGGGCCTATTGCAAGCAACCCAATTTACTCTTTTTTCGGCTTACTTGATAAATTTTTGTATAATAACTAGAGTTTTTGAGAAAAGTCTCGTAGAGATATTACACTAAATTACTAGACATACCAATAAAATCCAATCAAGATAGAGAAGAAGTTAAAGTTCTGATACAATATTATATATTATTTAAATTAAATATTCTTTGTATAAGAATTCAAAGGAATGCAAGAGAATTAATATTATGTGGTCGAGGCCATTACCACATGTGAAATAGACGAGTAACAAAATTTATAATAATTAGAAATGTTACATATATAAAAATAAAATTTAAAATTAAATTTTAAATATAAATTAAAAATTTATTAGTTATAAAGAATAATAAAATAAAATTTGAATTTCGATACAATAGAAAATAAATATAAGAGATTTAAAATCTACTGCCTATAACATTTTTGTACAATAATGATATCATGCTGTTGATTGCATATTCATGACATAATAAGAAATAAACAAACAGGAAGGCCTTCTCTTTGGAGGGGAGTTTGAAATTTTCAAACGATGACTTAAGATACATCAATTTTGATTAACTTTATTTTAATTTTCTCTATTTAAAGAATTGCTGGTTTGAATTACTCAGTTATATGTTAAATTGAATTTTTGTATATCTATATACAACACAAATTTTCAAAAGAAAAATATTTTATTAGTAAAAATTATCTCATGAAAATTCCACCTATATAAATCTAATAATTGAACTATTGAATTGAATATTGCATTAGTTTAGAATTTAAGTAAGAATATTTATGTTTTGTTGTAATGCTTCCCTTATCAAAACCTGCATGAAGATTATTGATTGTTTACTGGATATGATTAGGCATGATTATTGTAATAAGGAAAATATTATAAGTATAAAGAATTAAATTTATAATTAAGTTTTGAATTTTTTATATTTATTAAATTAAGCATTATAAAATTATTATATCATTTTATATTTAATAATAATTTTAAATTTTTATTCAAAACTTAATTTTCAATTTTATTTTTAATATATATAATATTGGTATCGCGTGATTTCTAATTTTTTTCCCATCCTAATAAGCGTGCCCTTCCATTAACGTGTCATCAGGATACTCTTCCGCAACGTGTCACTTTTAGATTTTTCCTTCAAATATTATATTTTTTCTCCTCTGGCTAAACTCAATTCCATTACTTTTGTTTTTTTATTAGTTTTTTGTCATCTAATTCATGGGGACTCCCGTTGACTCCTTTCATCTGCATCTATATTTTTTAAAAATTTTAAATTGCCCTATAATTTAGATATTTTATTAGTTATATAACAAATAAAATGAATATTATATAAAATTATATAAAATAAATATTAAATGTTATATTATAAACATAAATATAAATTTTATATATAATCATAAACATAATTATAGTAGTGTACATACACACTCACACCCCATTAAGACAAACTTTTATTTCTCCGATGCACAGGAACATATGTCAAGATTTACTTCTTTTGTTATTTCATTTTTGAGCTCAAACTAAAGTTTTTTTTTTTCATTTTATCAACTCCCAATCCTTATTTTTTACATAAATTCTCTTCTTTAGTTATTTTTATTTATTCTATTACTCTATTATATTTATATATATATACACACACACACACGCCTTATTGCATATTTTTTATGTTTATTTCTATTAATTACATTTAAACGCCAATATAACTTAATAATTTAGGTATAACATAATGTATTTTATTTTTATTATGAAAATATTCTAGATAAATAAAAATATATAATTTAATTTAATTTCTTTTTTATATTTTTATTTGTATTGCAATTGTTCTTTTTATTTATTTCATATCATGTTTTTCTTATATTATTTTTTGCATGTGAACTATTGTTATTTATAGCATAAACATTAATATCATTAAGAAGTATATATTATTTTTATTATAAAATTAATATAAATAAATTAAAATATTTAATTTATTTGAATTGCTATCATGACCCACTTGGTTATGACCATCATGAAACTTATTTCTTAATTACCACAAGTCTAAAATAGTAGCCATTATTGGTATCATAGCATAGCATTCTTAAAAAAAAATAATTTTTATAAATGCTTTCAAATTAATCACATTAGTTTTGTGTATTCTTAATAGAGGTATTCCAACTATTTACTTGAGCCAACAACTGTGTTTAATCCCATTCTATCATAACTATACCTACTTGAACACATTATCATAAAAATTCTACTTCTAAACATCTGATGGCAAATAGAAAGCTCTAACCAATGTATCAATAAAACATTTAAAACAAACATAACAAGACCTGCATTTTAGTAAGCAAATAATCTATTTAACCAAAATACACTAATCTCACATTCAATATCAAATATTATATACATTCCCTACGTAGCAACATCCTATCCTCATAGAATTTTACAGTAATTAATACAAATTAAAAGATAGTATACATTTATGCCACCTTGTGCCTCCTTTTATAGTAACAATCCCTCCTTATCCTTGTCTCTCAAGATTTATCAATCCTTCCAATTTATAATAATTCAAATAAATCAATAAACATAACATGTGTTTAATTCACTTTATGCCTTGTTTAACAATAACAATCTTTCCACAACCTTGTCCCTTTAGATTTAATAATCCCTCTAATATATAACTAATTTCCTTAGTTGTAATTATTCATAATTCCTTGTATCATCACATAATCTTATTTAGGGACATGCAATAGTGCAAACAAACATATTAATAATTTCATTTTTATCCTAGTCACATTTATAGTTAATACCCAATTTCCTATAGACACATAACCAAACAATAATTCATATACTCGCTATTAAATTCAAGAATTATAAGATTATCCTCACATGTAGTAGTATTCCATATCACTGTCATAACTCTTAATATAAAACAATACTACATAGTCAATTACACTCTCAATCATTAAACATTTAATTATAGTTATTTAGCAATCCATGAAATCACATATCTTCAATGGAGTTACATCACAATCTCAATCACATACATATACCTCCTATTTACAAACCATTGTATTCATTAAAAAACATCTTATAACTATATTAATGAATTGAACTTTTAATTATTCAATGTGTATGCCACACAACCTTACAATGCCATATAATTATACAATTCGTGCAAACCAGAAGAAATCTAGAACTATATTCAATTACCTAGTTCATAATTAGGAAGTTTCCATTACTATATTCAACTACCAAGCTTTTACAATTAAAATATTCCATTACCATATTCAAATACCTAGGTTCTAGATAACAAGTATTTGAGCACGATATTTAAGTACAAGGTTATAAAAGTATTTAAGTATGGTATTGAAATAGAAGGTGTGGTATTTGATTATAATACTCTATTACTCAAAGGTAAAAACAAATTAAAGCCTTGGTATTTGGGAATAGCATTTGAATACAACCATTTTAGAGTTAGTATTCAAGTACTATACTTGAATATTGGTATGAGAATTCTAGAAATTTGTATGTTATACAGATCCAACAACTAATTCTTTTCTCTTAACCAACTTGCAATGTTTTTAGCTCCACGAACACCATACAAACATTATTTAACCATATTTTTTTACTATAGGCTCTAAAATCTTACTCAAATTAACAAGGTTCTAGAATTTGAATCATCAAATATTACATTAATCTACTAACAACTAAATCATTAATTTAACTTGTATTTCTAAAGGTTAAGTAGATTATTAACTAACCAATTTAATGGAAAATATGAGAGAAGTTTGGTGGAAGGTTAGTTTCAATTGAAATCCCTAATCTTCTTTCACAACCAAATCTAAGAAAATTCTTCAATCAAAACTGTAAATGTGCTTAAAATCTCCTTAATTGAAAAGAAAGAAAAGACATTGGATTGAGATTTCTAGTTCAATCTTTATTGAAATAATGAAGAAAGAATTTTATTTTATTTTTTGAGATGGAGAGGACGAGGTGATGTTGGCTGAGGAAAAAAGAAACCAAATCGGGATTTGTTTGCAAAGGGAGATTGAAATATTAGGGAGTTGATATTTTGAAGGGCATTATTCATAATTTTATAGGCTCTTAAGGATAAAAATAGAAAGTTGATTCTTAAATCTCCTCTATACATCCTTATCCAAATCTAATTATATCCTAACATATCTTAAATTTTATTCTTCCCATTCGTATTATAAAAATCTTATTTTCCTTGAATTAATGCTTATCCTAAACTCACTTAAAAGATTTACTAACTATTACCTATATAAAGCATGGACTTAAACTTGATTCATTATTAATATAAATCAGTTTTATACTATTATTCACTCTTGTATTGTTATGCTATTTAAAAATTGTTAAAATTCTTTTATTATTAGTAAAAATCTTTAATTACTATTACAAAGTATTCTCATTTTTAGGGGGTAAAAATTACTTAACTACTCATTTTATTTTTAACTATTATTATATTATTTTATGAAAACTCATTAGTTCTTCCTTTTTTATTTGTTTTGTCTAATATTTTTTTATTTTTTATATTCACTATTATTATTTATAATTTAAACATCGTTGTCAAAAGTAATATATAAATATGTACACAAGACAATATATTTTTATTTTGTTATAAGTATGATTCACTATCCCTCATCCCTTTTCTTACTATTAAGAGGGATTTTTGCTACTCCAAGAAAGCGCAAAGGTGTCAGCTCTAGCATTTTCATTTCCTGCCCAAACCCTTTTTCTCATTTGTACGTATATATTTTTATATAATTTTTTTATTTGTTTCATTATCCCATTACTTTATTTATTTGATTATATATTTTTTATGTGAACTTTTATTATTTATAACTCTGATACCAATATTATTGTGAAATATAAATATAATATGATATATTTTTATTATAAAATTTTTTATATAAAATAAAATTTTAATTTAATTAAATTATTTAGCTGTATTTGTCTCTTATATTACTTTATAACTGACCTATTCTACTGTTCTATTTTTCTTATTTTTTTTCAATTTATTCGATTGTATGTTTTTCTTTTCTCTTCTTTTATTACATTTATTCATATTATTTCTAACCCAAATTTTAATATAATTAAGAAGTATATATTTTATTTTATAAAAATATTTTAAATTAATTAATTAAATTTTTAATTATATATTTTACTTTTAATACTTGTATTACTTTACGTCTCTTTACGTCTTACATGTTGTTTCTTTTATTTTTAATTGCTCCATTATATAATTTCCTTTTTACCATTGTTCATAAGGCAAATTACACTCAAATCCCCCAAAGGTTCAACTTACTTACATTCTATTTTCTGAAATATATACTATCCTCCTTTTTCACATACACTCGCCTCTATTTTGTTTTATTTTTAACACATACTTATGTATTGAAAAGTATAGATATAATACAATATATTTTTCATTATTATAAACATATTAAAAATAAGTTAAAAATTTAATATAAAATGTATTAATTGAAAAATTAATTACATCCTTTGTTACTTAACAAATATTTGAAAATTAGAACAAATCATATTTATTTAAAGTTTGTAATTTTTTTATATCAAAGTTTCAATACCATATTTTAAATTAAATATAAATCAATTGAGATTTTGTTAAAATTGTACAGTTTAAGTATTATTTCACCTCTTTTAATCTATTCCATAATATTTTTCTTTTTATATTGATTCCTATTACTTACTACTCAAATGTCAATATAAATATATATAACATAATATATTTTATTTTTTAATAAAAATATTTCATATAAGTTATAGATTTAATTTAATCGAATCATTTAAGTACATATTCTTTCTATTGTTTAATAAAATATTTGAAAATTAAAATTAAGCCGTTTATTTAAATTTTGTTAGTGGTTCTTGATTTCAACTTTTGAGTATAATATTTTAAATTAAATATACTTTAATTAAATTTTTAACACTTTATTCTTTTTTTTCCATTTTATTATATATTTTTTTATTTTTTTAAATATTTATTTATATTATTTATAGTTTAGACATAAATATCACTTAATAGTATGAATATAATATAATATATTTTATTTTTATTATTAAAATATTTAAAATAAATTAAAATTTTAATTTGATTAAATTTTTTCACTACATGTTTTATTTTAAACTCTTATATTACTTTACAATTCATCCATATACTATGTCTTTTTTCTTTTAATTTTCTTCATTGCATATTTTATTTTCCTACTTCATGATCATAATTATTACTCCCTCAATTCCTTTTATCTGTTATATTTTAAAGAGATTTTTTTATATTTTATCTATCACTTTAAAATTTCAAAAAGTATTAAATATTATTTTTTTAAATCTGTCATTCTTTTTCATTAATAAATACTTTATTATTCTATACTATTAATAAACTTATATTTATTCTTTTATATTTATCTCTCTATTTTCAACTATCTTGCATTTTGTGTATAAAGGTAATTTTGTAAAACTTACTAAAAATTAATAAATTAAATTACTTTCTTAATATATATAAAATCAGTTGATAGTGACAGATAAATATGAATAGATAGAGTATTTATAAGTTAGATACTAATATCACCATGTGTGCATGTCTATATATATGTACATATTACATGATATTATATTGAATTTTATTATTAAAAATATTTTCACAAAATTAAAATTTTAATTTAGAAAGCACTAATCAAAGTATGTAATTATATTTTTTTAATAAAAATACTTAAAATTTGAAGCCAAATTTATATAATCAAATTTTATCAGTAAACTCTTTATATCAATTTTCAAGTATCATATATCAATTAAGAATTTTTTTAACAGTTCATACACTATTTTTATTTCTTTTATCTATTTTTTCATAAATTTTCCTATTTGTTTCCGTTCACTCCATTTATTTATAATTTAAATATAAATACTAGAACATAATACAAAAGGTTTTATTATGAAAATATTTTTAATAAATTAAATATATAATTTAATTGAATTATATCATATTTATAACTCTTATATTATATTTTAAGAATAATTTTTTACTTTTAAATTTGAATATATATTTATGTATTAAGTATAATATATGAAATTTTAACGCTTTTATAATTTTTTATTATATAATTAATATTCTTATGTAAGAAAAAAAATTTAGACACCATGCGAAGCTACCGACCAAAAAGCCTGTAATTCGTAAATGAAAGCTACTGGTGTCTGTTATACATTTTTTTTATTTTTAACTATTATTGCTCTTTTTATTTGCTTTGGTTACGAATTGCATGTACTTTAAAAAATTATATAGATATATACTTTTGTAATTTTTGAAAGATTTAGTTTTCACAATATACATTATAAAATTTTTAATTTTATAAAAATAAAAATTTTGGTGAATAATCAAATTTTAATTATATAAAAAACTTAAAAATTTATAATATATTTTAAAATAAAATGTTAGTTTCAACTCTTAATTTTATAACTTAACCACAACTGCATGTGCAGCAAAATATTAGTAAACTTGGTTTCACTTGTATTAAATTATAGTTAGGCTTTAATTTATAAAAAAAATTACAGTTTAGGTTTGGTTAAATATTACTCCATTAATTCTGAAAACTTATAGTCTTAAAATTGTTTGAATTTTGCTCTATTAGGGCTCTGTTTCGTGCAACTAATTAATAAGTTAGTTGATAACTGATAAATTATTTAGTAGTTAATAAGTTAGTTGATAACTGATAATTTATAACTGATAGCTAATAGTTAATAAGCTAACTAAAGTGTTTCATAAAATTAACTGTTGAACTAGCTGAAATTACAAAATGATATAAAAGGATATATTAATAAAAATAGATATAATTAAAATAATTTATATTTATCTAAAAATTAAATTATATTAATGTAATTAAAAAGTTTAAAATAAAAATATAATTTCTAATATGTAATTAATTATATTTTATAAACTTATATATTTATTTACTTATATAATTTTTATTTTATTATTTATTATAAAATTATAATTACTTAAAATATAATTAAATATATTTTTTAAAAATTACTTAAATTTATATTACAAAAGATATGAGTTGTAGATTAAAAAAAAGAATAAGGATAGATTTGAAAAAAATTTAAAAAATTAGTAGTTTATAAGCTATAAATTACTTTAGGTAACTTATTAAATTAGAACTTATAAGTTACTTGGAATAACTTATAAGTTAGTACGAGAAACACCTCTAAAGGTTAGCTTATAACTTATTGACCAGGTTAATAAGTTATAAGCTAACTTATTTATTGCGCGAAACGGAATTTAAGTTTAAAAACCTAAAATTAAAGCTTTAAACTGTAAAAAATTTAGAATTAATATCTTTTACTTATTTAATTATTTTTTTAATTATTTACATATTTATAATAATCTTGTTAAATAAATATCAGATTATCATTGTACGGTGATTTGTGAGCTTTTTATATAAATTTTAATTTATATAATTAATAAAAATTAAATTAAGCATATAAAATCTTAATAAAATACATAAAAATAAGTTTGTTATTACGTTAAAAATGGTCATATTATTATAATTTAAATTTGAAAAGTTAGCATCAAACAATTATTTAAACATTGTGGATGATTGTGTTCATTCAAAGACTTTGTATAATTTAAAACTTCAATTTTAAATTTTGAAAGTTGATGGATACAATATCTAACTTCTTCAAGATTGAAGGACATTCTTTTATTTTGTCTCCTAAAAAATATACAAATCCTACAACTCTATCAACAAAGTTTAACTCACAATTTTTTAAAAAATATTTTAATTTATTGTAAAGTTAAATTTTGAACAAATAAAACATTTCCAAGAAATTAAAAAATATTTATATAATATTTTATGTACGTATGAATTATAATTAAAGTATACAGAAGAGAAATAATATCTAAAAGGAAAAAAAAGTATAACAAACCAATGTTTAATTTTCGTATAACTTTCTTAGAATCACGTAATATGGCAATTAGAAAAGACAGATGGCAACTCATAAACATTGGGCTGCAGCGCCAGGCAGCCAAATATTACTCTAAAATAAATTTATGCTTTCATATAAAAAATAAATTAATTATGTGAAAAAATAAATAATAAAAATTCAACTATAATTAGTAAAATTAAAATTTTTAATTTTTTGAAAATGATATCTATAATGGTTAAAATTTTCTATTAACATTTTTAATACTTAATTAATAATATTTTCATATTTTTATTTACTAGATACATATTTGCAAAAAACATAAATGCAGTGAATTATAATAATTTCACAAATAAAATTTTAGATATATATATATATATATAATGTTAAGACCATTCAATTTAATTTAATGTTCTTTTCTTCTATTTTCTATCTAAATAAGTAAAGAAAAATAATTTTCTTCTTCTTTTTTATCTTCTTGTTTTTTATATATCCAAAAAATAAAAAATTATTTTCTTATTATTTTCTTTCTTGTTATTTTCTTTTCCCTCTTTTTTTTCTTTGAATCTAAACAAAGGGTAAATGTAATAGAATTACTCCAAGTATAATTAATATTAAATAAATTATAAATACTTTAACTTAAAACTTTTAATTTAAGTAGCATTTAATATTTTTTAAGGTTTTAACTTTTATAGTATCTGGAATTTGATTCCAAATCTTTACATATGTATATCTAACAAATAAGCTATTCCTAAAAATAAAAAATAAAAAATGTTTTGACCGCCCGAATTTCATAATAATATGGAGATATTTTATCATCTAAGTCCACTTAGACCTCTATTAAATAAAAGAAATTCTACACTTAATTTTAAATTTTTTATCTAATTAATGGTAAGAAAATATCATGCGTTTTACAAATAAGAAATACATAGTATTCTAATTATTTTATGATAAAAAATAACTAATAAAAAAGATAAATTTGAATTCATGTTTGATAACATTTTATATTTCAGAGAACGTTTTGCAGAATTTGAAAATATGTGATAAGTTAGTTGAAGTCTAACTCCATGCCTGTGAAACTAAATTCTGTATAGATATAAAGAAAGATGGCTCCGTAACATTTGATTAAGCCTTGATTTGATTATGAAAAAAATATTTTTTTTGGAGCAATATATATTAAATTAATAAATAGTTGACAAAAATGCAAAGCATATTTGATCTTAATTTTTGCTGAAGATTCAACTTTGACTTTTAAGTTTTTTTTTTTTCGAAGAAACTCGAGTCTTTAACCTTTTAAAAATGTACAATTTAGATTCTGATTATGTTGCCCAAGATCATCTGTTATCAAAAAAATCTTTCGTTTGCTCTTGATACAGTTGCAAATATTCTAGACTACATGTTCAATTTTACATATATATGAGAAGCGAAAGGGAAAACAACATCCACTTTTTTACAGGAGATGATTGTTTTGCTCATTTCCTTAACATCATGTATTATTTTGTTACTTACAAAATATACATGGGCGGCATAGAAGTACTTTACATTCATATACGCAAATGAGATTTTTTTATAAAAGGAATGTCTCGAAGAACGGTGAAGTCTAATTGTTAGGAAATTTCGATGATGCGAGGAGCATAAAAATTATCAGACGCGAATATTTAGTATGATTCAAATTTTAATTTATATATGATCGCATACCTGCACGTGAGAAACAAAGTTTATTATAAAACTAAGTGAAAATATAAGTAATATGATAATACATTTTAAATACATTAAATATATATATATATATATATATATATATATATATATATATATATATATATATATATATATATATATATATATATATATATATATTTCACTCTCGACGCACAATCTCACAAAAATAACAAAAGTTAATTGTGAGATTTAAATTAACTCTCATAGGTTAGAAATACAAATTCTCTCCTGCTTTTATATCTTGGACTTGACAAGTTGTTGGACTAATTGACAAGTTTTTTATGTCCAAAAACTATGTTTTTATATACCTTAAAATTTAAAGACATGTTTGACAAGTAATTACAATTATTGTCTAACAAGAAACCAAACATGACTAAAAGGAATTTTAATAACAATAATAAAAAATTAATAACTATGAAAATTTAGGTCAAATTTCAAGCTCCATTTATTTTGACATAAGATATTTTTCATAAAATCTAGTTATAAGATGATAAGATGGGAAATATTTTATTTATTTAATATTAAATATAAAAATTTTGTGAAAAATAATATTTTTTATTTCAAAAAGAAATTTATTTTGCTCCACTACTAAATTTTTGGATATTATTTTTTAATTATTATTATGAGTGATATATTATTATTTTATTAATATATATAAATAATATTTTTAATGAAAAATACTTTTGGATTAAATAAATAAAAACTTGAAAAAGTTACAAAATATTGTATCATTACTATCTTCTTGAAAGTTTTATCAAACCAGATTTCGTTACATAAACACAAAAAGTCTATATGATTATTTATTTTCTTGACCAACAAGAATATAACAATATATAGCTCGACTTATAATATTAATTAACATTTATGATTAGCTTGTTTTAATCCCAAATCTAGATTTTTACAAGACGATGTTAAGCATACGACAAATAGTATAATTTTCTATGGCTAACTATACATCAACTTGTCGATGAATGTAAGATAATTGATATCATGTGAAATCACCAGAAAACCTGACAATAATTGATATATCACGTTATCAATTGCATAAGCATGACATAAGAAATAAACAAGCAAGATATCTCTAAAATCTTAATAATTTATAATTTTATCAGATACAGAAAATATTAAATTTAAATTTAAAAAATAATAAAAATTAAAAAAAAAAACATCAAACATATTTTTAAGATTATCAATATATTTTAATTTTTTTACTTTCATATAAAATTATAATATTCAACAAAATAATTATAAAAATATAAAATCGTTTTACAAAATTTATAAAAAAATACATATTTATAGAATATTTTTCTACTATGTATCAGAATATAACCTATCTAATTAATAATTGTCTTAGTAGTATTAAATTGAATTTTAATATAAATCAGAATTAGTAGGAGATTTCGAATATGATTTTTGATGGTGCCTTATGATAGAATGAATTCCTTATTCCTCATTTATTATTCTTGCGTGTAAATGGGTTAATGTCGCCCGTATGAACGCTGCGTTCAACTTGTCGAAACTGCATTGTCCCCTGCGATTAAGCATAGAAGAACAACTTTTCTTGACTTTTTGGACATTTTGATGTGACGTCGTGGAATGACTTTAATCAGTCATTGTGATTATAATTAAGACTTTAGCAGCACACGCTACAGATCTTTCTTTAGAAAAATTCTATTCTTTTATAAAAAAATTGTTATACTATATTTTAAACTATTCAATTAAAGTTATTAAACATTTTTAATAAAATTTTATAGCAAGAATATGATTAAAATCACACTTAAAAAGTTATGGAATTATGCTGACAAATAATCTAAAAATTAATAATTTTCAAGAAATAACTAATTTTCTTACAAGTGATTTTCACAAGTATAACATTTTGAAAATTTGTATAACTTACTTTGTGGCCAAATATGGTTGGTAAATGATATTCGAAATGTTTTAGACTTGGGTAGAAATTTTCCAGAATTTTTACAAAAAAATTGTATTAAAACTTGATTTTTCAAGGAAATATGAAAATTTTTTTTGTTACAGTTTGACATAGTTAAAGTACTATAACATGTTTTGAGCATGAAAAGAGTTTGAGAATGTAATTTGAATGTTTTTTTTTAATTCTTAAATTTTTTAGAAAATTTCACAACAAATTACATATAAAAAGGATTTTGAGAATTAAGAAAGTTCATTTTGAGGTGTTTTGATAGTTGGATGTGTAGGTAACTTGTTTTGAGCTTGGAAAATATTGAAATATGAGCCTTAAGACCTTTATTTTAATTGTATAAATTTTGGGAAAAATTCGCTATATTTTTCTATTTTAAATGAAATTTCAAATAGAAGAATGTTTGTTAAAACCTAATACGGTTTTGTGACTATATTCTTAGCTTTTGGATGATAATGGAAAGTGATATCATGCAATTTTAATACTAGAAGGCAGCATGTTTAGATGTTTGATTAAGTAAGGAAAATAACTTTTTTATTTATTAGAATGATACATAAACTAAAGGACTAAATCTACTTAGAAACAAAAGTTGTGGAACTTGGAAAATCCAAATTGAATATCTTCAATTTATTGCAAAAACTGTGAGTTAAATATTCACCCAAGATTAATATTTTGATTGATGAATCACAAACAATTCAAGAAATTACCAACTTAAAAGTATATTTAGTTAGTAATAAGAATTCTGTGAAAAGAAAAAAGATAGACATTGCTCTATTGGTTTCATAGTAAAATTATCATATTAGAATGAGAATGTTGATGTAAATTATTTTATGATTTATTTCTAAACTAATGTGTTTATATGTGAGAATATCTATGAATGAAGCTTTATGTTGATAAGCTCTTGAATGTGATATAGCAACACTGGAATGAAAAAACCAATAATGCTAGTGATTACTAAAAAAGTGATGAGGTAAATTTATGAATTTCTCTTATTAGATTATTTTCATATTTTAATTATAGTTATGGTTAGAATTTTAACCTTATTCTATTTATGTAAATTGCATTAGTGGGAGCCCTATATGAAATTGGCTTAAATGTTGTATTTGTAAAATATGTTTGAATGTTGTATTTGTTTACTAGCTTGAACATTGTTGCCTTAAATGATGTATGTGACATTGTGAAATGAATATATGATTATGACACCATATGTAGAGTTTTGGAAATTGGCTTGGTGCCTTATATTTTGAGTCACACGGAATGATGTGAGGTAAAGGATGAGACATAAGGCTAGGATATATATGGTTAAAGTTAGCATAAAGTAACAAGCAACAACCTTTTATGCCTATATGCCATTTGATAGTTATGCTAATGTTTATATTGTATTATGATTGAGTTATGATTGAATCATATGGTTAGATTATATTTTACTTAAGTGTTTACTAGTGCAATATGCAACATTGCCTAAAAAGGAATATTTTTTGGTAAGAAAGGATTTTTAATATATGCCTTGTATGTAAATGTTATCAAAATAGAAATTGATTAGAAAATTTGTATGATAGTCATTTCATTAAGTAATTTATTACTCACTTCACTTATAGATATGCTTTTTAGGTATTTTACCTCGGATGACATCCTTTAAAATTGTTGATATTTTGTGGCATAATTATGAAATTGTTTATAGGAGGTTCAAACTTGATTGTTACCTTTGCGTGAATATAGATGTATGTTAATCTAAAATTAACTATGCTACAAATTTTGCTTTAGTTGCTAAGGCATTAATAGGAGTACCTACACTAGCATTACCAAACTATCCAGCACATGAAGACTTTATTACCGTTGACTTTGAAATGGACTTTATTAACAATTAGTTGTTGATAACTATCATAGTTATCTATTTTTAAATTTATTTGACTCACTACATATTTATATAATTATTTTAAGATTCTAAAAATTGGGTCATTGCTTAACCCAAGTACTTTTGTATAATTGTAAATATATGATGTATATTATTGTATATATATACCTTTAATATTATTATGATTGTCTCATGCTTTTTATGAAAAAAATGATATGGTAAAGAAGTTAGTTCACATTAAATTTCAACAGGAAAGGAAAATTGATTTTTATTTGCATCAAAGGTAAATCTATATTTTTAAGCTTAAAAATCTTTATTAAAATAATAGATAGCTATGTATTTTGAAAAAGACTTGATTTGAATAAAGGCATTTCTAGCTCAATTTCTGAATTGATATTATTGCTAAAATATTTTAAAATAAAATAAAACTTTTGATTTTGTATGTTTATTCCCTATTGTAGAATGTTCTTTTCATGATTTGAACTTTTGTTTTTAGAAAGAAACTTAATTCTTTTTAAAGATTCAGAAAAGTTCTTCAAGGGTCATTTGGTTTTTTTTAAGAAAATGGTATTTTAAACAAAATTTTATAAATTTATTTATGGGTTTTTTAAATTTCTATATGACAAGTCATCCCTTTGAAAAAAAGTTCTTGGAAAACTATTTGTTGAGATATTGTTGCAAAACTAGAAGTTAATCTCCAATAAAAAGACATTTTTGAAAGAAGTTTCTATTACCTTAAGTTTTTATGTTTCAACTATTTCCAACACAAAAATATAAATTTTTTTGTTTTGGCTTGGATTTTGACTTTAAAAGAAGCTACTGTATTTTTGGTTTTAGAATTTCATTTAAAGAGAAAGAAAAAGAATTTTCCAACACTTTGAACATATAAGATGATATTATATTTGTTAGTTTTACTTACTATAAGATATTTAAAAGATTATACCTCATCAATTGCACAATATAGTTTTCTGACTTAATGAAAAAAACTTTTAATGAAAATTTCAATTTGGTGTTACTTATTATGCATTTTTTTTAAAACAATCAGATTTGTTAGGTCTAAAAAGACTTGTAAATATGTCTAGTTGATATTTTTACACTAGTTATAATAGTCTAAAATTAGGTCATGATAAATTTAGTATTAGAGCATGGTTTGGGTATACTATGAAAATGGTGAAACATTAGTTGGTGTAATTATGAAATTGGAAAGCATAGTTTGAGAAACTATAGGACTCTTGACCTTAAGCAGTCAAAATAATGCCAACCATCAACAATGATCCTAATGGTTCCATCAATAGTACAAAGTATTTTTTATTTCTATTTTCTAATATAATTTATTTTATAAGTTATGGTGAGAACTAGGGTAAATCCAAGGGAGTTGAAAATTGAAGAATCATCAAACCCTATAATAATGAAAGTAACCAAAAAGCCTCAATTTAGGCTATTATTTTGCAATAAACTTAGTATGCTATTTGCTCTTATTTTATGTCTCTTAGTATGTCACATATACTTAATTTCATGGAATTGACCTTGTTATATGATTTGATGTTGGTTTTCTAATGTTTTGAATTTATTCATTTAATGTTAGATTTTTATACTATTTTAAATTTTTAGCTATAGCTTGAGTTTTAAATACCTAATTTAAATGATCTTTATATTGTTGGAAAGCTTAAAATTTTACAATTTTCATGCTTTGGCTGAAGCTCAATTTGAATGTTTAGAGGGTCAAAAATAGTTATAAAGTTAATATTTTATTTTCATCCAAACTAAACTAGTCTTAGTTTTTTATCCATATTTAGGGGTCTAATCAAAGTGAAAATAGTGCCTAAAATTGTTTAAAACCTATCCTAACATCATTTATATTTGTGGTTTAGTGAAACCATCTAGTTTTTAGGGTCTTATAATGGCTACAAATTAGACCTATGAGATTGTATTGTAGTAAGTCTTATAGTATATTATTTTGTAAATTAGGTTCTAGGCTTTTAAAATTAGTAAGGCTATATTCTTTGTAACCCTAGAAGACATATTAACTTAGCCCATTAGGTTAGTAGGATAGGAAATTAGATATAGGATTTGTGTCTCCAAAGGTAAGAACATAATTCCACACAACTCTAAATAACTTTCTTTTCTTTTCTAAGTTTCTTCTTTTTCATCAATGCAAGGTTTATTTTTCATTGATTTAAGGAATTTAAGGCTTATACTTATTTAGATTATGAGATCCTAAGCTGCAATGTTAACTTTCGCTAATTGATTTTCCTCCTTTTCTAATACTTTTGTTTAATTTTTCTACAATTGCATGAATTAAATTCTTATTTAGTATGATCTATGTTTGCTTATATGATGTATGATATCTACTAGTTTTATGTTAAATGTTAGTCAGTTAATCACCATTCTTCTCATTAGAATAAAAAGTTGAATGATTAAACTAGATGTTTCTAGTTTAATCCTTTAATTTAGATGAATTATATTTTCAAATCAATTTAGATCTAGCTTTATGAATTATAGTAGATGCTTAATTCTGCTAATCTAATTTGCTCAAATTCTAGATGGTTATCTAACATAAAATTCATGAATCATTATAGAAGTTATGAATGATTCTAGACTAAAAAATTAATTGTAACTATTAATTATATTATGATATATGATTTGTCCACTAACGAGTTCCCAATTTCTTTAATCAATTGCATTTTTGTATTTTCTTTTATGCTACTTTTAGATTTAATTTTTAATAGTGCATTATGCTTAATTTTGAATCAAACCCTCTAAGTTAGTTCTATTTGCATTCCTAGATCTTATTAGCATACTGTTTGTTTAATTGGCTAATTCTATTTCCATTTGCTTGTTTTTATTTTTCTATTTTAATTTTGTAATCATAATTAGTAATTGAATATAAAAAGGTATTTTAAGGAGATCACTAGGGATTTGACATGGTTTGTTATCTAATACTGTAAAATTTTTATTAAATCAATAATTTCTAATTTTGATAATGTTCAATAGCTGTTAAAATTTTGGCATCATTGTCGAGAATCCATTATAATTCATTCCTTCTCATCTTTTACTAGCTTAATTTGCATAATTGTTCAAGCATTTTATTGAATTTTTGCATCTATTAGTGTTTCATTTTCATTTCATAGTATCTATCACCTTTTTACAATTTTTTACATTCTTTATCTATTGCATATTCCTTTACTTCAATTTATCTTTTTCCATCATATATCATTTGATTGTACACTTTACCAAAGGATCTTAGCTTATCTAAACATCTTGCATACGTAATACCTACCTTCTAAATTGGTATTTAAGTGACTATCTTTGATTGAGCTAGAATTTTTCATAATGAAAGAAATTTTTTTTGATCAATATGAGCCCCTTAGTTTTTAGCCAAAATCTATCATTTAAACCATTTTTTAAATTTTTTATTGAATTTTTAGGTTTTACATAGTTATTACTTTCCTTTTATGATAGTCTTACAATTTTAAAAAATGTCTAGATAGGTTAATTAGATGTGTTTTAAGTGATTTTTAATAATACATTAGTATTTTGGTGTTTTATGTTCCTATGATACTTTATAGTATAATGTAGTGTAGTGCAGTGCATAATTAGGTAATCTACTAGAGAGTTGTTAGATTTTGATCTTAAAATAGATAGAACATTTACATTTGCTTTGTAGGACTAAAAATACACATAGTTATGACACGCTTATCCTTTATTTTGATTTTCTTGATAATTTAGAAACATGGCTAATAGTAGGACACTAAAAGAATTATTTATCCTTAATATTACTTACTAACCTTTAGGCATTTAATATTCTAAACTTGATACTAATTTAAAGCTAAAATATGAACTAATTTATTTGCTTCCTAGATTTTATGATCCTATAAGTGAGGACCCTTATAAACATTTGAAGAAGTTCTATGTGGTTTGCTTAACTATGAAGCCTCATGGCATTTCAAAAGATCACATCAAATTGAGGGCATTTTCTTCCTCACTTGTTAATATAGCTAAGAATTGGGTATACTACCTTCAATTAGGTTCTATTACTTGCTATAAAGATATGAAAAGGCTATTTTTAGAGAAATTCTTTCCAACTTCAAGAGCTATTGCCATAAAAAAATATATATATGGCATAAAACAAATGGTTGGTGAAACATTACATAAGTATTAGGAGAGATTCAATAAGTTATACTCAAGTTATTCACACCACTAAATTAGTTAGCAACTTCTGATCTAGTATTTTTATAAAGGACTTCTACACATGGATAGAAGTATAATTGATGCTACTAGTAGTGGAGCATTAATTGATAAAACTCTTACTAAAAAGGTTAATTCATCTATTCTATGCTCTATTCTTTATTAATATGAATGAGAAAAGTTCATCTCATTCACACTTTTAGTGGCAATAATCATTCTAGTACCAAATTGTTGGAAGTTTGCTAAAGATTGTAAAAGTTAGAGTAAGGGTCATACTTAGGTAATACTCCAATCTAGCAACCAATTAGACTAGCACAATACTAACTAAGCATACCTTCACTCTAACAACCTCAACCTTCCAAGCCAATCAAGTAGTAAAAGTTTCAAAACTAGTAAGCAATTTCATCATCATCTTTTTAACTATCCTTTAAGGATTTAATCAAGCAAATGGCCACTAATAACTTATAGTTTCAACAAAGAACACTCATAACAATGAAAAATTTACAAACACAAATTAACCAGTTAGCTTATTCTTTGAATGAACTTAAATCAAAAGCTTATAATAGATTATCTTTTTAAACAAATCCAAATCTAAGAGGTAATTTTTGTATCATTATATTGAGAAGTGGTAAAAAATTTCAAGTGCTCACCAATCCTTAACCAACAAGTTAGCAATCTATGTAAAAATAATTAGTAGATTCTAAGAATTTTAAGAATTCTTTAGAAAATTCACACCAAATAAACTAGAAAATAAAGAAATTAGAATTAGTACAGAAACTAGTAGATTATACAAGACCATTTCTTTTCCTAAACAAAATTACATAATCTAGAAAAATTAAAAAACTTGTTAAAGATAGAGAGATTTTGGAGACTTTTAGAAGGTGGAAGTTAATATTCCATTATTGGATGTCATTAGCCAAATTCTCAAGTATGCTAAATTCCTTAAGGATCTATACACTCATAAGAGAAAACTATATGGCAATGAAAAAGTAAGCATGGGATAGAATATATCAACCATCCTTCAACTAAACTTAAAATAAAAGTACAAAGATCTAAGGATATTTGACATACCTTGCATTATAAGCAATAATAAATTTGACCATGCCTTGATTGACTTGGAAGCTTTTATTAATGGCATGCTAATGTCAATATTTTCTTCCCTATAACTTAGCCTTTTTAAAGTAAACAAGAGTTGTCATTTAATTAGCTAATAGAAGCACCACATATCCTACTAGTGTCATTAAAGATGTCTTAATTCAAGCTAAAGAATTGATATTCTTAGTAGTCTTCTATATTTTACCCATTGAGGATGAGTTTTCAAGCAACCATGCGCTTATGATTTTATGGAAACTATTCCTTAAGGCACAAAAGCAAAGATAAATATAAATATTGGTACTCTTTCCATGGAGGTTAGAGATGCAATTGTGAGCTTCAACATTTTTGAAGTTATGAAATACCCTATAGAAAAGCATTCTATCTTTTAGTTAGATTTGATTAATATACTTATTAAAGATGTTTTTGATGACATTCTTCTTGACTTTCTTGAGATTTCTAAGTTTATGGATTATGTTAATGGCCATACATGCCCTTATGGTGATAATGATACTAAGTGTCTCACATGTGCTAAGATTTTTGCATTTATAAGTAATGAGAATAGTAATATTCCAAAAAATGCAAAAATTAATGATTACATAAAAATTTAACTTGCAAAAATGGATTCTACCACTAAATTAGTACTTTCTATTATTTAGCCACCCATATTAGAACTTAAGCCTCTTCTAAAATATTTGAAGTATGTATTCTTAGAAGCAAATGAGCAACTATTAGTGATTATAATAAAGAATTTGTAACTTGAGTAGAAAAAAAAGTTATTGCAAATTTTAATATCTTATAAGAAAGCAATTAGGTGGACATTTATAGATACTCCAAGTATAAACCTTTTTATAATTATGCATCAAATTTTGTTAAGAGAAAAAGCTAAACTAATGAAACAACCTCAAAGATGACTTAACTTTTTTATTCTTGATATGGTGAAAAAGGAGATTACTAAGCTATTGGAGGCTAGTATCATATATACCATATTTGATAATAAGTGGATGAGTTTAGTGTAAGTTGTTCCCAAGAAAATTGAATTAACAATAGTAAGGAACTAGAATAATGAATTGATTCCCATTAAAGTTCAAAATAGCTAGAAAGTCTACATTGACTATAAGCTCAATCAAGCAACCAAAAAAAGATCATTTTCCACTCCCGTTCATTAACTAGATATTACAAAGATTGGTAGGAAAATCGCATTTTTACTTTCTTGATGGTTATTTTCATATTTATATTAATTTAGAAAACTAGGAAAAAACCACATTCATAAGCCCTTTTAGCATTTTTGCTTATAGAAGGATGTCATTTGGTCTATGCAATGCATCTGGCACATTTTAGAGATGTATGGTAAGATTTTTTACTAATTTTTTAGAGGATTGCATAGAAGTATTCATGGATAATTTCTTTGCTTAATCTTCCTTTTTTGATACATGCTTAGGTAATCTTACTAAGGTATTAGATAAATGCATTGAAATTAATCTTGTATTGAATTTTAAGAAATGTCATTTTCATGGTAGAGTATAAAATAGTTTTAAGACATATAATAAATAGTAAAAGCATTAAAGTAGATCCTACTAAGATTAATATGATTATTACTTTATCTGACCCTATTTATGTGTGTGAAGTGCATTCTTTTCTTAGACATGCAGGTTTTTATAGGCCCTTCATTAGAGATTTCAACAAGATTGCCTCTCCATTGTCTAAGTTACTCCAAAAAGAAGTAAAATTTAATTTGACCAATATTATAAGGAAACTTTTGATAAGTTGAAGTAGGCTTTTACCATTAATCTTATTATTTAGCTACTATCTTAGGATTTGCCATTTGAGTTGATGTGTGATACATCTAATTATGTAATTAGTGATGTTCTTGTATAAATAGTGGTAAAACAACCTCGTGTGATTTATTATACTTTAAGAACTTTAGATCCTACATAAGCTAACTACACTACTATCAAAAAAGAACTTTTAACTAATGGTTTTTCTTTAGATAAATTTAGATTATACATGCTTGGTTTTAAAATGGTTAATTTTTTATCTTGTAACTTTGAAGTTCCTTTTAAAGAAAAATGAGGCAAAACCTAATTTGATCAGATGGATGTTGCATTTGCAAGTTTGACATTAAGATTAGAGATCAGACTAGTGTTAAAAACCTAGTTACTGACTATTTAAGTAGGATCCAAGAGCTACAAACATTGACCTATTCATAACACCAGTCTAAATGAGTAACTTTTCTAGCTGTTATATAAGAATCCTTGGTTTGTTGAATTAGGGAATTATTTAGTTGCTAATAAATTACTTGCATATGCTAGAAGAGCTTAAATTAATAAGTTAAAAGTGAGGCCAAACATTATATATGAGATAACCCTTATTTATGGAGATTTTATATTGATTAAATAATTAGGAGATGTGTATATAATTCTGAGTTTTATTCCACACTTGTATTGTATCATACTCATGCTTGTAGAGGTTACTTTGGACTTAAGAAAATAGTAAGGGAAGTGCTTAATTTTAGTTTTTATTAGCCTATTTTGTTCCTTGGTACTTACATGTTTTGTAGAAATTATGAACAATGTCAAAGAACAAGAAATTAACTTGTAAACATGAGATGTCTTAAATTCTTATGCTCTTCTATGAGGTTTTCAATATGTGGACCATTAATTTTATAGGTTTTTTTCTTTATCTTTTGCCTTTGTTTACATTCTACTAACTATTGATTATGTTTCTAAGTGGGTGGAAGCCAAAGCTACTAAGATGATAATTCAAAAGTTATCGTAGATATTGTCTTCTAAAATTTTTAGCAAGTTAGCATTTCATGTGCTTTAATAAATGATCAAAAGGGTCATTTTTGCAATCAAGCACTTGAGGCTTTGTTGAAAAAACATAGGGTTTATCATAAAGTTTTCATACCTTACCATTCCTAAACAAAAGGCAAGTAAAATTTTTCAATACAAAAATCAAATTAATTTTGGAGAAAATTGTGAAACTTAATAGAAAAGATGGGAGCTTTAGATTGGATGATGTACTTTGAGCCTACAAAACAGCATATAAAACTTCTATTAAGGTATCCCCATATTGGATTATTTTTAAGAAATTATGTTATCTTTTAGTAAAGTTAAATTATATAGCATTTTAAGCTATTAAAAGGTGTAGGAAAGAAATTATGTTATCCCGTAAGGATGAAAAAACTAATTGATTAGCATTAATGTGAAAATACATACATATTGAAAGTACCTAGAGACAAACAATTAGGTGACAAGCATTTACCTATGGTAGAATAGTGAAAGGGATTGAGATTGGTAGGGTAGTAATTACCTTATTATAGGGTAGGGGTTTCTAGTCATACCTCATCATCCTTTTGTGGAGTGGTGGCTGATCTCCTACCTTTTTACTAGAGCATAGCCCTTATCTCCCTTAAAATTTCTTTTTCCACTTTCACTATTATCTCAATGGTGACTTGTGCCCTCAACTCTTCCATGTTTCTATCTAATAATTTTCAAATGTGATGAAAGTTTGAAGCTCCCTAAGGTAGGCCTTAAAGCCCATCAATCCTCTAATGCCCTTAATATATTTGGGATGCTTTTGAGTTCTTAAAGTAACAATTAATATGTCTATCCTTCTTTCCTCATGGCATAATATAGTCAAACATGAATAATCATGTGCTAATAATTGAACAACACTTTGTATTTGATAAATAAACTATTAACATTACTTACTATTTGTTCAATAACCCATCAACTATCCTTAATTATTGTTCTTATAGTTAACTTTGGTTTTGACCTATAACTCATGTTGTGTTATATTGGGGATAGAAGCAAATACTTTAGTAGGCTTAATAGCCTCAACAAATGCTTGAGTTATTTCCTTTGTTAGATTTACCTCAAGCTTTTTGTATCTATTTTGAGATAACATATAGTTGTAAGTGTTTTGGCATGGTTCACCTTATTCTTTGCATTTTGGGCCTATTACCAAAAAAAAAAAAAACAAGTGAAGAAAAGATAGACTCACTATCAAGATATGGAATAAAGTACTTGGTAAGATAACCACATTTACTAGAAATTCCTCCTCCTTGTGTATCCCTAATAAGTTTGTCTATATCTTGGGATTGATCCAATAATATTTATCAAAAGGATTTTCATTGCTTCAAGGTGATGTAGTCTTTGGTCAAATTATACTTAAGCCATGGTTCACCTTATTCTTTGCACTTTGGGTCTATTACTAAAAAAATAAAACAAGTGAAAAAAAGATAGACTCATTATCAAGATATGAAATAAAGTACTTGGTAAGATAACCACATTTGCTAGAAACTCCTCCTCCTTATGTATCTCTAATAAGTTTGTCTATATCTTGGGATTGATCTAATAATATTTGTCAAAAGGATTTTCATTGCTTCAAGGTGATGTAGTCTTTGGTCAAATTATACTTAAGGTCCCTTCACCTCCAACTTGCCACTTGTAGAATGTGTTCCCTCCACCCCTTCACAATATTGAATGTAGTCTATAAGGTAATGAACATATGAACGACATTTATGCATATGTAATCCAAAAATATTGTTATGTATGTGTAGAAAAATAAAATGGAGATGAGAATAATTATTTTATAAATATATCCCACCAAATGTTCTCTTTGGTATCATGTAGTACTTGGTGTCAATGCCTAATGATGATGGGCACCTCGATGCATGCAAACATATCAATATAGTTGCTAAATTTTGTTTCACTAAGCCCAATTGTTTGGCCCTTCTTATTGAAATTTACTATCAATCTCTCTTTTAATGCACTAAATGATTATGTCCTTAATAATGGTAAAGCTCCTAATGCCCTTCCCTTTGCTACCAACTTTAATGGAACTAGAATCCATTTTATTTCTATTAAAAAATTATAATAATAGAGCATAAATATTTAACTTAAGTTTCAAGTGACATTTAATAAGTTTTCAAGCACATACATGTCATAACTTAAATAAGAACCAATAATTGGAAATTATTTTACCAAAATTTAGTTTGATCTTAAAATAAAACTTCACTCATAACAAATTAAAATTGGTTTCTAACAAAACCACATCAATGCAGAGTATAACTCCAAAAATTTAATATTTAACAAAAAATGACATTTCCAAAAATAAGAGCATAAAACAAGACATGTATTAAGGAACACAACTCTCTATATTAAATAAGAAGCCTTAACCATATGTTCATAACCATTGAAGACTAATTTTGAACCACAAAATGAAAGCTTTAAATAATATACTAAAATGTTACTAACTTAACATCAAATCTAGTGCCCTAAACCTAAAATGTGATCATAGAAATTGAGAGAACTAAGGGAAATATCTCAGTTAAAGTGACGTAAATGCTTAAAGCCAGAACAATGTTGATGTTACAATCAACAAACAAATGGTGGATAAAAAAATCAACCATGAACACACACAAATGAATTGCAAACCATCATAAAAATGAAGTATTTTTGTAATTTTGAAAAATAGAGATAAGGATATACTAGTGCAATACTTTCCACATTGGTTATAACTAAAACCGATGTCTAATGCTTAGAAGCATAATTACAATAATGCCACTTGGGATAAACTTTCAATGTCAAATGTCTATATTATAGGAATCGATGTTTAATGTTCAACCTTATCTTCAAATCTAGCAATTAGCCTACCTTTTGACATCAAGTTTTTAATAACTGATGTAATAAGTCATTATTTCCTAACCATATTGATTTTTTTATTAAACAACCAATGTGGTTTATGATATTTTCTTTAAAAAATAAAATAATTTATGCTAACATTGTTACAATCAATAGACACCATTTTATACATTGAACAATAAATCATTATCGTTATATAGTTAAATTTTTGAAACATATTTTCAAATTTAAAATTAAAAGTGTACTAAAGATCAAATGAAAGTACTACACATCAAAATTGCATTAAATTATTATCATCTATCACAATAAAACATTATATTACAAGTTTGTAGTAATAAAATCATATGAATGTATAATATTACAATAAAACAATATATAGTCAAAGAAAATTACAAATCAAAATTTCTTTCTTGATGCTAAATCTTGAATGTTACTTGATATTCCTTAATCACTTACATTTGAATGGAAGAACTAAATAACATATGCATGGAAGAACATAAGTTTGTTTAATTCTTCCATACAAACCTCCTTCAATAAAGAAAGAGATAGTTTGATTTTCATATAATAAACACCAATTCCAATAAGAGAAATCATTAAAAACTTTAAGATTTCATAAAAAAAGGACATTCAGAGTACAAAATGCAAAATTTAAGGACCTTCTGTTATACAAACCATATTGGTTATTAATAGAAAAGTGATATGTTAAGATATATCCATTTCCAAGGATGGTAGGAGTCAACACTTTAGACATATAAAAAATCAATATGGCAATTTTATTCCTTATTTTTTGATCTAACTCTTCACCTCTCTTTAGACGTTAGTTCTCTAATAACTGACATAGAAATATATTATAGTTTTATAATATTAGTTTGTAATTAAAACTAACATGTTAAGTTACTTATATTTTCAAAAAAGGAAAAACTTAGGTAAAGTTCCTTAGATGGTTGTTATAAAGTTCTCCATTCAAAATACACTAAATGTATTCATTACTTTATTAATTATTAATAACTTTAATTTGATAACTAAAATAATTAGTAATGTTCCTTAGATGGTTGTTATAAAGTTCTCCATTCAAATTACAATAAATGTATTCATTGCTTTATTAATTATTAATAACTTTAATTTGATAACTAAAATAATTAGTAATGTTGTAATTATAATAAATCAATTAATACATATGTCATAATTTAAATGAAAAATTTTATAGTAAACATCTAAAGAACTTTATCTAAGTTTTGCCCTTTCAAAAATGTTAACATACCATTATGTACGTCTATTTTCACTTTAACTAACATTAAATACCCAAAACTACAAAAACTTATTTTTTCCCAATTCTTTTCTATCTCCTCAATCACTTGTAATTGTCACAAAAATTATCTCATTCTTTGCTCATATGATTACAAGTGGATCAGATAAAATGGTTTGAAAATAATTTAAGTTATAAGGTATGAATTTCATGTGATTTATATGTGTAGAATCACACATTCTATGATTCTTGTGATAATGCATATGAATCTAACATTTTACCTTTGATATCTCTCTTTATTTTTATTTTGGTGATATGTCTCTCTATCTTACTTAAAAAAATGTTATCTTCAATATGAAATGGTGGACGAGTCCAATTTGCAGTGGTATATAATACTAATGAAAGTGTTTTTACGAATAAGAATAAGAAAATTGATTCTAAATTAAAGTGATATTAATTTTCTATGGATAGTTTTTCTTTTATAATCAAGAAAACTAAATTTGATTATTACTTCAATAACTCATCCTATTATCCAATTCACGTCATGATAATTTAATAGCATGATTATAGGCATGTCCTAAGTATGACTACCATAAATTAATTTAGTCCTAATCTAATAATTTAATTTATTGTGATTGATTTGGATGAATACATCATTTTTTTATTAGAATTTAGATGCAAAAATTCAAATCCTTTTAATAATTAAATTCTTTTTCATTAGAAAGTTAGTTTTCAAAATGTTGAAGTACTTTAATCTTTAAATATAAACTATCATACAAAATTTATTTATTAATAAATATCATTCAATCTTTGCCTTAACCTTATAGGTTAGTTAAAAAAATTGCATAAAAAATGAAGATTATCATATACAAAATCATTCACATTTTATATCTTTGCCAAAGTCAATGCTTACCAATATTAATTAATAACTAAAGAATGGTGTCTTTTTTATTTTCTTAAACTCCATGGAATTGTAATTTCTAATGGATCCTAATTGTTTTTCTCTCAATGCTATAGCAATTTATCATTTAGAAAAATAACTATCTAGATTCCCCATTAGGTGTAAATCACAATAAATTACATGCATTTCTTTTTCAAATTTCCTTATCATATAACTAATGAAAATAATCAAAATAAAGGAACTCTACAATATTGGGTTGTGTTAGAGATCAACATCAGAAGTTACTAATTATGTAGTGGAGATTTAATAATTTTCTAATGATCAAGAAGTGATCCTAATATACCATATAAGAGTAGTAGTGCAATCAGACTTTAATTCCAACAAGACCAAATGTATACATATATGTTACCAAAATATAAATATATGCGTGACAAAAATATTAATCACTTGTCATTTCTTCCCATTTTTATACAAAACTATTAGAAAATTTTTCCCATTGATAGAAAAAATTATTGCAATCTACTATTTTTTTTCTTTGAATATTGTCTTACATCCATTAGATTTTTAGGTCTTTTCACTACTATAAAATTGCTAATAAATGTCAATTATCATTATTATTCATATGCATCTTGATGCAGTGATATTTTTGAAACTAATCTTATCAAAACTTAATAGATATTAATTATAACCGATGTCTATTTTGACATAGTAACATTTTTAAAATAGCAAATAGGGGTGTGTAATACTTTGATTCAGTTGAATTTGATTTAATTTTTCACTACCCATTTCTAATTGAATTGGAATTGAAGAGACCTACAACTGACTATTTTATATTATTAAACTATATTAAGTTAAATTGTTCCAGTTCATAATAGTTTATTTCGGTTGAGATATCATTTTTTTCAATTTCATTTATATACATATGTACACATAGTGCGCTTTGCATTTTTATTCATACTCAATTCAATGGCAATTATGGAATTATTATTACTATCATGCATTCAAGTCACATAATATTGGATATACTTATACAAATTCTAATTTTTTGAATGATTTATCATTTTGTATTAGGAATCATCATAACATTAACCATAAAATTATATGTGTGTGTGTGTGTGTGTGTGTGTGTGTGTGTGTTTGTATGTGTATGTATTCAAAAACTAAAGAATACATAACACTTAGTACAATGTGTCTATAATATATTTAAGTTAGTTTTAGTTCAATACAGGTTGTAAAGTGCAAAATTGTAATTGATCAACATTAATCGAAATCATAAAAAATTTTGTACCAATTTGTTTATATTTTTAAACTAATTTAAACCAAATAAAGTTAAAACAATTTGGTTAGTTTAAGTTAGTTGATGTAATTTTGTACTTCTTTAATAGTGGGACACTTACTACATTGGTCTTAAGCTTAACAAATGTCTAAAGTTAGGTATTTTCATGGTTTCAAGAAACTGCAAAAACTTAGGATATTGATTTTTTTGCACAAACATTATCCAAAAGACATTTGAAGCATTTCAAAAGGAAATGTAAAAAGTTTACATGTCAATTCTAAACTTAATCAACATCTAAAGGTATGACAACTACTTGCTTACTTTGAAAATAATGATATAAGGGACGTTGGTCTTATGTTAATAATAAAAGCCCATTATTTTTTATATTGCCTATACATTTTTTTCTCACTCTTTTTTTTATGTTTAGATGGAATTTGAATATAACTCATTCAGTTTTAGAAATGTTTTGAATCTTTTGGAAGCATCCCATTTGAAGCTTTAAAGTCCTTAATAAGATGCTTTCGTATGATTTGAAATTTTCTAAATTTAAAGTAAGGATAGGTGAATTATTTTTTTCATTCCACCTAATGCTTTAGATTAAAGAATGGATAACTAATGTTTGTAGAATCTCATAGACTATTTCAACATGATTGAGAGACTAATAAGTTCCAATTCATGGAAATAGAATCTTCTTCAATACATGAGAATTTACAACAAAAATAAGGATTTGATACTATTAAGGCATAAATTTAAATACATAGTGATTTTGTTGTAAATGTATATTGATGATCTTATGTAGTTTTTATGTAAGTTATTTTATGGAATACATGCATATATATGTGTGTGTATATATATGTAATGACTTGGAAAGAAATAAAATATTAGAACAAATTTGTAAAATTATTTATCTTTTTTATCTAATTATACTTTCATAATAAATTATTCAATAATAATTAAATTAACCATAAATTTGTTTACAAAGTGTACTAAATTAAAGATATTGAAAAATAGATAATGTTATATATAAGTTTGTAATTTAATTGTAAATAGCATAATTGATATTAAAAAGACTTCCAGATGATATAACATTAGTTTTTAATAAAATACATCTCTAGTAGGAGATGTTAAACATTAACATTTCATTTATGAATTAACCAATGTCTAACATCATGACATTTAAAAGATTATGCTGAAACCATAAAAATTAAAAATACTAATTATTTACATAACTATCATCCAAAAGGCATTTCAAGCTCTCCTTTAGGTAATATAAAATATTTGTATATCAGTTTTAGACATAACTAATGTTTAAAGGTATGGAAACCACCAATTCCTTTAGAAATAGAACATACCTAAGATGTTGATTTTTAGTCAATAACTGACATCTATACTTTTTAATAATTCCTATAAATTTTGCTCTTACTTTTTATTTCAAATGTATTAGTGATGCCTTAACTTTTATTTTTCAACTTCAACATTTAGGTTGAATATCAAAATTGCTTTCCTTCCACTTCATCTAACACCTTTACAGATGTTTGAGGATCTTGTGGAAGGACTTGCCTACACTAATTTATTTTATTTTCACATATTAGCAAGTCCATTAATAAGAATCCTTTTAAATATGAGACTTAACAATGTGAGGAAGCAAACAAATTAGAGTTAGCTCATTCCACAAGATACTTTATTATCTCTAGATGGGTGAGATGAATTAGTGGGAGATTTATCTAAATATTGCACCTAAACTCTAGCATTGATGGTGGAGATAAATGTATTAGTTGGATGAATAACACAATATTCAAGAAAAAATATTGGTACTAAGGATAAAAGGAAACAGTCTTCTTTCTTCTTTTATTTATGTAATATTATTGTATAGGTTGTTTTATTATAAATTACAATTTAGTTTTTTATTGCATTTATTGATGTAATGATGTATAAAAATAAATAAAATTGTAAAACATTTTTTCATAATTAAATGTCTTGTTTCTCATATTTTTTGTAAGTATATGTTTAATTTATTGATGTTTGTATCTAATTATGTAATAAAAGAAATATGCACAATAAAGTGATGTTGAGATTATTACAAATAACTATCATCATAATACAAATTACATAATACAAATAGCTTATTAATTAAAAAAATAGTATCAATGATCACCAAATTTAAATTGAATTTATAAAATTGTAACTTTAAAATGTATTTAAAAATATAATATATCCACTGAAAGACTTTTGTGTGTTTACTAAAAAATAATAGTCAATATAATTTTAAGTTACAATAAAATATTTTACTAAAAATATTCACTAAATAAATAAAGGATATTGGTTGTTTACTTATAACCAATGTATAAAATTTTATAATATTAGTCATTAATAAATAACTGATGTCGAATTTATTTAGCAAAATGACATCATGTTAATATAGATAACAAAATTAATAACAAAACTAACATTTAATAATCAAAGTGATTTACTTGATCTTATTTTACACATTAGTGTATTTTAGCAACTAACATGAAAAGCAAAATGATGTCACTCATTTACAAAAAAAACAAAATAGACCAGTTAGAAAATGAAATACAAGACTCAAATGTTGTAACATACAAAAGTAGGATTCCTCCAAAATAAAGTTCTATCTTATAATATATAAAATTGCAATAGAATCATAAAGTACAAGTTGCACTTCTACTTTTCTATGCAAATAATGTGTACTCACTAAATATATATCCTAATGTTTTCATTTTAGATGTGCTTTCATATTTTTGGTATAAATATGTGATTTTGTTTGTTTGGTCTATATTTTAATATCTTTTGCTTAGGTTAATTAAGGTTAAGATTAGGATGTATCATTAACATTTTTTATGCTTTGTTGGTTTTTTATATTCACCATAACTTTAAGTATGAAGTAGATTACACATAAAAGTTTGCATATAAATGTATGGATCTTTTTTCTTTTAGGTATGTCTTTGGAAAATGTTAAGCTCTTAATGTTTTAAGTTACATTTTAATACAAATAGAATGTATGAATATGTTTGGATTTTAGGTATGTAGCTAAGAAGGTGTGTTATTTTTTATGATATAAAGTTTGATTAATGTTGTTGTGTATATGATTTTTACTTTAGCTAATCATAGATTGAAGGTGGATGCCTACTGATTGACATAGTGCTAAATATGAGATTGAGGTTAACATATTCATTAAATTTTAGTTACTTAAGGGATAGAATTTAATGATGACCTTATAAGGTACCCCTATATTAACTTTTTACTTATTTTTATAGAAAATGGGATGAAAGAAAAGAAGTAGAAAATAATATTTTCCCTCATTTTTGTAGAGCAAAAAAAAAGGATGAAAGAGAAAAGGAGCAAAAAAAAAAAAAGTGAGGCCTACCAAGAAGTTCTCTTGGCACATATAGGCAAAAAATGATTGAAAAAATGGCTTATTAAACTTTTAACCTTAATTTTATTTAACTTGAACATTGATTTTTTTTAATTTGAAGAGTAAATTTGCAATTCAACTTAATTTAATTTTCTTTTCTCTTACCTTTTTTATCAAGATAAGTAAAGGAAAATAATTTTCTTTTTCTTTTTCTTTCATTGTATTTTCTCTACATCTAAGTAATAAAAAGGAAAACATTTTTCTTATTATTTTTTTCCTTTTATTTTCTTTACAACTAAGTAAAGGATAAGTTTTATTATATCAAAAGGGTAATAGTAAAAAATATAAGAGATTATATATTCATTCATGACATTAACACTAGATATACATGATGGATATAATGTAGTGAGAGTAACTTATGTAGCACATCTAATGATCATGAAGATGAGGGTTTTAATGCTCACTTTGAGAATATGGTGCATGATATTGTAAATAATTTTACTAAGCGTTTATAAGTCTTTGATAGCTTGTTAAGTGATGCATAGAATCTATTTTATTTGGTTTCAAATGTTTATTTATTGTCGTAAAATTATACAACTTGAAAGTGGGAAATAAGTGAAGTGATAAAAGTTTATGATATGAAGGAAATCACATGCTTGATAGGTATGGAGCATAAGAAAATTTATATTCATTGTAATGATTACATATTATATCAAAAGGAGTACAAAAGATTACTTAAGCATCCAAAACATGGGGTATCGCATTACATAGTGAAAAAGCATGATAACAACATTAACAAAAGGACTTCAGCTAAGATGTTATAGTATTTTTTCATAATATTAAGGTTTAAACATATGTTTAATAATGTAAGAAATGCCAAAATTCAGTATGGCATGTGGAGTGAATGATTTCTAAAGCAAGCTTTAACTCAATAGAAAATGATTGATTTATTTTTTCCCTAATTTTGATAGTAAATTAAGAAATCTGAAACTCATATTGTATATTGTTGAAATAAACCTTCATGATAACTTGTGAAGCAAACATAGAACATAGCTTATAAGTTAATAATTTAAATTTCTTTCATTCATTATGCATGAATTAAAAGTACATAATGTTAACATTATTGATTTTTTGGGCCTAAACAACCAAAAAATGGCATAGAAGTCTTCTTGACATACTCTACGAAAAACTTGAGATTTATATAGGATAAAGGTGTGTTAGTATCATCATATGCCATCAAAAGTCTTTTAGGTTTTATGCTATACTTTTTTACATAATTAATATTTTCCCATTTTACAGAAACTTATCAAGGGATGCTATTAAAGGATGTAAAGCATGTCTTTTAAATGAAAATGATACATGCTTTTATTAACTTAAACATGGAAAGAAAATAATTTATCTTAATCATTAGAGATTTCTGCCTCATTCCTATAACAATGCAGGTTAAGCTAAAGGAAACAATAGCTTTAAAGCTTCTAATTGGGGATGTTGTTTATGAAAGGGTGAAAAATATTAATGTCATTTTTGAAAAATTGAATGCACCTTCAAATAGCAACATTCTATAGTAGAAGAGGTTCATATTCTTAAATTTTTCATATTAGAAGGACTTATTTATCAGGCATAATATTAATTTCATGCATATGGAGAAAAACATATGATAATCAGGTTGGAACATTGTCGAACATGCTGAGTAAGATAAAAAATGGGCTTAAGGCCAAACTAAACTTGAAACAAATGGTTATATAGGAGGAATTAGCATGAGAATGAAAGAGTTAATATACATATTTTCCTCTGGGTTATCATGCCTTGTCAAAGAAGGAGAAATCATATTTTTACAAGTTTTTACCCACAATTAAAATGTGTCAGGGCTATTTTTTCAATATTAAAAGCCTTATTTCTATAGAAGTTTTGAAATTAGTTAGTTTAAAGTCTTATGATTATCATACTTTGATGTAATAACTTTTACTAGTTGTCATTCGAGGAATATTGCCTTAAAATATGAAAGATGCTATTATGTGACTATTTATTTTTCAATGTAATATGTACTCAGAGGATTTAGATGAGTTATAGAGGGATATTGTTATAATATTGTGTTAATTTGAGATATATTTTTTACTTTCATTCTTTAACATTATGGTTCATTTGGTAAGGGAGATAAAACTTTATGGACCAATTTACTTGAGTTAGATGTAACTATTTAAGCAACATATAAAGATCCTAAAAGGGCATATGTGCAACTGAAACAAGCCCAAAGGATGTATAATTAAGAGGTGAATTGTTGAAGAGGTTATAGAGTTTTTCACTAAATGTTTGTCAAAGCAGGCATTATTGGGCTTCCTAAGCCTTGCTATAAAGGAATAATACATTAGGAACCTAAATAAATAGCATAAATCATGAAATGAGAGCAAGGGCACACCTATACTTACTACAAAATAGTAAAAAGATTAAGCCTTATTTGGATAGAGATATTATTCTTATAAAAGAACACTATCATAGGAGGAATGAATAATATGTACAAAATGAACATAGTTACTCATTCATCACATGCTTTCATAATTAGTTAGGGAGCATATTAACATAAGCACTAGATGCTATTTCCAAGACTATAAGATGGTCATCTAATGAGCTTTATATAGAGGTTATATCTTATTAAAGATATGAAATCAATGAATATTCTTTAACTTAAAGTGACAATATGAGAAAAGAACAATGCAAAATAGTGGATTTACTTTACTGGCTTAGGCAATGCACATCTTTAGTGTTAAAGACAAAAACTCCATCTATATGATGATGTCATATTATGAGTTTATCGAAGATAATAAGAGCTTAACTACATCCAATTCAAAGAGTATATGTTTTGATGTAAACAGGTAAAGAATAACAATGGCTTATAAATGGACAAGTTAGGTTTCACCTTAGTAAATCTTAGTAAGAAAAGTCATAAAGGTGAGTTATTCATAATGGCATCTTAAGTAAAATAAATTTTTTACATGATAAAGATAATAAATGTTCTATAGTTTTTCAAGGAAAGAAACAAATTATTAGTAGTGAGAATGAAGAAAACATAGCCATTTATATTAAAGACAAATTGCCTTTCTCATCAAAATAGCTCTAATTAATTATGAAAACAATTTACAAGAGTTTGATATGTGAAAATGTCATAGTGAAGGGATATAGTTTGATGATCTTTCTAAATAAATTTCCTAGCACAATTTTAAGGTACTAATATCCTCATTTTTAAAGTTATGCTATATATATATAGTTGCTTGCTTATTAGTTTGCATTTCATTAATAAAAAAAATAAGATTAATGAAGGTCTCATATGAGAGATTTACATAATGAATGATTTAAATATCCTTAAATATAAAAATATCTATGATAAATTAGAAGGTAATTTTTCTTTTACCAATAAATTCTTTCTTTGTAATTGCTATTATTATAAAATTATTATGAGCATATTTTTCCTTGTAGTTTGAAATGGCATGATTGCAAGCGAATATATAACAATGTAAATCTTGAAGTATTATCTAATCTTATGCTTTAATTATACAGAATTAATGTAATAGGAAGTGTAGTTTCTATCTTAATTAAGATATTATGTATTGTATTTGCTAAATATGGGGTTATGTATTATAATATGAAATGTACATTAATTTTTATTTGATATAAGGTATGTATGTATTTTAAAATTAGAATATTGTGTTTTATTTAGGGACTCTTTGGTCATAAAGGTTGCTGGGGTCTAGGTTTATGGATGGATTTAGTCAGGAAAGTTCCTTAAACTCAATCAATATCAACAACATGTTATGATTGGTTAAGCTTGGTTAATTTTGTATATATTTCAGATAGGGAGTAGTCACTATTATAGAATTTCATATTAGCATTAGTGGATAAACCTTTAATTATTTACAAAATTGCTATAAATTTTTATCTCACTTTACAATATTCTAGCTATAAATTTAGAAACACTGATAACTATATGGAGTACTTCCATTCATTCTGGGCAAAAATTAGAGAATTGGAATTGCTAAGGCATGATCTATGACATTTCTAAATGTCCAGCAAGAATATATGCATAACAGAACTTTCTTCAACAAGGATAAAGATTTTAAACATTTCAATGACATCTTTTTAGTGATTCTCCACTTTCTACTTCACTATTTACATGGAAGAATTAAACTACCCTCAGCTTTCCATGTGTATTTTTGTGATTAAAATGGAGAAAATCAAGCAAAAAATAAGAATTTGTATTTAGGATGTTGATTTTGATGTATAGTTATTTTTTGAGTAATTTTTGTATAATAATGTAAATAAGTAGTTTGTTTGTATTGATGATTTAGTGTAGTTTTTATGTACTTTTTTTAATGTAATACTTATACATATGTAATGATTTGAAAAGAAACAAAATTGTAGTATAAATTTGTAGATTTATTTTTCTTTGCTTATCTATTTGTACTTTCATAGTAAATTGTTCAATGATAATGAACTTGTAATACCTAATAGGAGTCTTTTTAAAATATCCTAGGTAAATTAGAAATTTTAAATATGTATCGCATTAAAAAACTCTCAGATTAAAAAAACCTAGTAGAGAAATCAAATGAAATTCAAGAGAATTGTAAAAGTAATTTCAATGTGCACCCAACTAAAAATTTTTGTGGAAATTTTATTAAACATTAAAATAGATAAAAGTCTAATTAAAAATCCAATAATAGGTTTATAAAAAATTGCATAGGAATTTATTAGAATTTCAAAATATAGATAAATCAAAAACTAAAAAATTGAGCTAAAAACTTAATAGATTAATATAAAAACCCTTGGGCTAACCCAAATAAAATTTTTAGGCTTAAAATATATATATAGGAGTTTACAAATAAAGGCTGAAATAAGACCAAAAAATATCTAAAAGTTTAAGGGTAAAAATGTAAGAAAGTGGAAAAGTTAAGGCTAATTTATCATAAACACTTTTTGTCTTTTTAAATGGCTTTTAGGGTAATTATTTGCTAATGTTCTAGGCTACTTGGATGTCCTAACTTCTTATCCATTTGTCCTAAGATTTTTTTCTCAAAATTCATTAAATAATAATAAGAAATTTATAGATTTTTCATGGTAATTAGGGTTAGAATCATATATATATGTATATCGGTGGGCCATTTAGAAGAAAAAAAATTTTGCTTCTTTTGGCCAATGAAACTATGAAGAAAAAGAGAGGAAAATAGTGGAAATTAAGCTTTCAAATTATTAAGAGCTTCTTCAACCAGTACTACTAAATTTTGAAAGCCCCTTCTTTTTTATCTCAAAAAGTTGTTAAAAATATAAGGAGTGAAGAAATTGAGGTGAGTGACAACTCTTCTAATGTTTAGGATCATCTAAAGGATCATGTGATGATGTTGTTGATCCATGTTTCCTTATATATTGCTTGTAACATGTTAGTTTATGATTCTATTTTTGAAGTCTTCTAATTAATATTGTGATGACATGTTGTTGGTATATTAATGTTGAGAATGATGAAAAAAGTGATTCGTAAAGTTTGTTAGGAAAAATAGAAATAGAAACTAGTTGTAATAAAATCAGCTCTTTCTAAGAAGTGCTAAATGAAGTCTTTAACCACCCTATGCAATTGAGGGTTAGAAAATTTTAAAATTTCAATTCTTAACATTTTAAGATCTTGTTTATTTCTAGGATGATTATAAATGAAGTTAGAAATTTTTATATTTTTTTAGGTGTATGGAAAAGCAAGTTAAAGATGAAACACTTAATTCTATCCATTTCAAAACCTTGTACTAATTGGTCTTGGGTTTCAAATTTTTTGAGACATAAAATGATTGAAAAAATTATGAAACTCTCAAGATATAATATCCAGGATGTTAACAAGCTTGTATCAAAATTTGGTGGCAATCAAAGTTAATTTAGTTGTCCAAATGGTAGCTTTATTTTAATAATTATGATACCATCTGAAATTGATTAGTCTAAGTTTATGCCTTCAATGCACTAGCCAAGCCACTAAATTAATTGTACAATACTCAAGTTACACTTCTTTTAACATATTGGGAATGTTATGGGAAAATTTGGAAACAATTGACTTCTATTTGATTGATGAAAAGGAGCTTTAATTGTAAATGTCCCTATATTGTCTTGTTTTTAAATTCCTCTTTTAGGTTCTATGTGAACAGTATCCATGGAGATAATTTATACAATTTAATTATTGTATCTTATGTAATAATATGTTAGAAAGGTTAGAATAAATTATGGTAAAATTTTGGATTGTTTTGAGAGCATTAAAAGGATCTAAATTATAACATACTTATAAGTTTCATTAAGATTATTTGAGAAATGTTGAATAAAGGAATTTAAATGTATACAATACATTAATGAATTATATAAAATACTTATAACATGGTTGGTATTTGGCTATACCTATTAAAATAGATTAAATGGTTAATATTTTGACATCTTATTATTGTTTAATGTGATTTAAGAGGGGGAGATGTAACATTTTTCATAGAGAAAGAAAGGAGTGGTTAGTAATGTAGGGAAAATGTTAGTAATCTTAAGCCTAGGGTGGAAGAGGATGAGGTTAGACTAAAGATATAAGGTAAAACTTATATATCTATCATTATCATTTTCTTTAGTAACATATACTGATGATACCAATATAAAAATATCCTATATGACACTAATTAGTGTTTCAACTTAAATAAAAGGTTAGTATTTCATGGTGAAAAATCCTTTAAATAAAGTAATGAGTAGCCATTCACTAAATATATTATACACTTACTCTTTTGTTATGTTAATACAATTATAGGTGCAAACCATGGAGTCGGGTCAATAGATTGATATTTACATAGGAACCTTCTAATCCTATTATAATATATCCTTTCTATCGGGTTCCTCACCAAAAAGTTTAGTTAGTAATGATGCTCATTCTTCCTTTGTAGAATTAGATCCAAAGGAATGTAACCCCAATAGATATAATTAGAAGTTATAGCATTTGATATGTATTATGTAAATTATATAACTTCATATTTTATATTGTATATAATTTTGTTTTCTAAGTGTAAATATATGCTTCTTCTGATTATACCAATTTAGTAAGAATATTAGAATAAAATACGGACTTATAAATATATCTATTTAGAATGCTATCACTAATTAGGTATCTTTATAACAGTTATGATAATCATAAAGTGGGTTGTGACATAACTTTTTGCTAAATTTATATAATCAACATGTGAATTACAAAGTTTACTAAATGGAAGACATCGAAACATTAATACCTTTTTATATAAAATACTTTAACAAAACCATATCATTAAATTCATAACTTTGATGTTAATAATATAAGGAGAAATTAATTCAATAAAACTTTCCAACAATAAAACATTTGTAAATTCAATTAACCAATGTTTAAAAAACTTATAACATTAATTTTTTAAAGAGCAAACATCTAAAGATATTTCAAATGTCTTTGATGAAGAAATGATAAACTTTAACATGTCTATTCTATAATTAATTAACATCTAAATGGAAGGTATTTATGAGATTATAGAGAAATTATGAAAACTTAGGACAACAATTTTAGGCTTAACTAATGTCTGAAATAATGAAATTTATATTTTAAATATCTAAATATATTCCAAACATCTTTGTTGAAGAAATGATAACTTAAAACATGTTGATTTTGGGTTAAACCAATGTTTAAAATGGTAGCATTTATAAACTAATAAAGAAAGTACAAAAACCTAAAGATGTTACAATGAATGGCATTTATAAGATTATTGGGCAACCATGAAAACTTAAGTTATCTGTTTATGAATAATGGATAAGGCCATTTCAGTCATTGTGATAGTTCATATTAAAAGTTTACATGTTAGTTAAGCACTTCATTGCCATATTAAAGTATGACAACCATCACTTTTTTGAGGTATTATTAAACCTAAGATGTCAATTTCTATTAATAATCAACATTATGGTTTTGCATCTCTTTTATAAATTTTGCTTTCCTTGCCAATTTATATAATTCTAGAGGCTAGTTTGAATATGAAGATAACTTACCTTTGAGATTTTCATAGGTATGTTTAGTGATTCTAGGATTTTTGTTGAAGGACTTTCCTCCTCTAATATCTTAGTTTTCAAATATTGCATGTATTATTGTACCAAAAATGCTTTATAGAATGCTTATGTTCATGGCGAAAGTATAGGTATAAGTCCCTAGAAGGAGAAATAACAAACCATCTTTATATTTTCACATGAACTTTTAATGGATTTTAGAACCTTATCAATAGCTTGGATTCCAAAACCTTCTTAATAGCCTAATAACATTGAATATGATGATCTATACCCTCTAACTCAAAGCCATGAAATAATTTAAAAGAAAAAAGAAAAACAAGTAGAGGATAATTCCAAATATAACACTACTATAAAAAAAGCTTATTGACATAGGGTTTTTAGAGAATTTCATGCTAGAATATGATTATTATTTTATCAAGCATTTTGGTGAATATTTTATGACTTCAATTACAAAATCATTATGAAAAAGGAAAATAATGTTAGTTCCCATAAAAAAAAAGTTACTTCTTGTAGGATAAACTACTTAACAATGGGTGCAAAGTCCAAGATGTTGATTTCTAATAAATAATTGACATGAAATGCTCACCTAGTAATTTTTTTAAAATTGGTTTTTAACTTTCCTGCCGGAATATTTATAGTGAAAATTCAATAAACATAACATCCTATACAAAAATATGTATTTTAAGTTAAAAACTTTAGAAGGTAATAACTTCTTACTCAATTGTCCATTTGAAAAAAAAATTCATATCAATATATTAGGTTTTAACAAACATTCTTATAACAATATCCATCATTTAACAATATCCAAAAATCAAGAAAACAATTATGAACTCAAATTAGGTTTTAACAAACATTCCTATATTTAGAAATTTCATTTAAAATAGCAAACTTTAATAAATTTTTCCTAAAATTTATAGAATTAACATAAAGATTTTAAACCTCATATTTCAACTTCCTTTTAAGCTTGAAACATGCTATATTACTTATTATTTTAAGCAATTATCTAAATTACTAAAAATTGGCACCTTTACTTTGAAACTCCTTTAAAAATATCAAACTTTGATAAAATTTTATAAAAATTTCCATAAGTGATAATTAAACATAAAATAACATTTTTCAATCATTTTTAGTCGTAAAAAATTTACAAAGATCATCCAAAATAATTACCATTCAAAGAACTTTACTAGTTTAAAACATAGTCTTAGAAATAATTTTTCTGCACTATTTCATAAGCTTTTAAACATGTTTCTAAGCATATTTTTGTTGCAAAATTTTAGCATAAATACTCAATAATATTAATTAAATAGTTTAAAATATAGTTTAATAAAATTTTCTTACAAAAATAAAATTTTTCTAAAGGAAACAACAACAAACTTGTGGACTGCATATGCTTGTCTTAAAGTTCTTTTTTGTCTTTGAAAATTTGATTTTTCATGTATTCTATCATCTCAAACCATGGTGTAACATTAAATAAAATTTTATATCTTTCAAAACAGGAAACCATAAGCCTTATAATGCTTTTTCCTTAAAATTTTATTTCATTTTCATATGAAAGTCATGTTATCGAACATAACAATTTCAAAGAATTACTTTGAAAACATCATTTCCAAGACCAATTTCTTCAAAAACTTTTCTTGAATTTCAAGAAGACATGTTAACAAATAACCTACCATGAGTTTCATGGCTTTAACATAACAACAAAAACAAATGCAATCACATATGCATCTTACATAGAAATATTATTAAGAAAGAAAACTAAGAAGAAATGGAGTGGATCTCTACTCACTTAAGCATGCTTGATTCGTTTGCCTAAAATCCAAAGCATAGCATCCAAAACAACATAGCATTAGTGAAGAAGATAAAGAAAAACATATGAAAAGAAGAAGATGAATCCATGGAAGTTTTGATCTTATACCTCCACTAGATGATTAAAAAAATGCTTTTAACTTTAACCAAACTCTAAAAACTACTTAAAAGGCTAATGAAAACTCACTATAAACTTGCAAGAACTCTCAAGAAGCCACTGTTTCCTTTTTTTCTCTCTCCATAACCATGCCCTTCTTCTTTATGAGAAGAAATGAGCTAAAACTCTCTTATTTATAATATGAAGATGAGTGCCCACTAACTTAAGATGACATCATCCTTAAGTAATTAAATTGCATCACCTAATTTCCTCCTAATGATGAGATACATGATTTAGTTCTCTAAGAAGGGGTCCAGTTACATTTTAACTTTCTTAGTTACTTCCAAACTTATCTCTAAATGGAATAATGCAGAGAATATTCATTCCAAGCTTATCATATGAGCACACACCATAGAATATTCTTATTTCAAATTCCTTAGTATATTATTGTTCTTGATGATCAAGTTTCCTAATATAATGTTATATTTTTCACCTCATTTTTCCTTAAAATCACTAATTAATGAATTCACTTGGTAATTACATAAAAGTCCTTAAACTAAACTAATTTTGCCCGTCCTCCCTAGTGGATGTCCATACTACTAAATGTAGGTCCAAAACTTCATTTATGCCAACCTAGGATAATCTTAGGATGCTCTAGAGTAAAAACATTTATTCCTAGACCTTATCAACCTTGGATCTTGAATACTCCTAATTTACTAAATTTTTTCTAAATAACTTTTAGTAGAATTTCATCCACTAAGACTAATAAATAATATTAATAATAAATATTTCTATTTTTTATCTATTAACAAACACTATCTAACTTAATTTGATTATTTTTATCTACTAGGTTATTTTATCAAGTATTACATTTTTACAAACAAAAGACATTGGTACTTTTAATTAAGAGATATTAAAATATTATGACATCAATTATTATTTAATAATAAGCATTAAATATTATTTAATATAATGATGTCATCTTATTATAGATAATGGTCTTCTTTGACTTAATCAATATCAAATACTTAACATAGTCTACCTGAGCTACTTTTACATGTTAGTTTTTTAGCAATTGACGTAAAAACTTCTACTCACTACTATGACTTGAAAATAAAAAAGAGTGAAGCTGGTGTAAGTTAAATAAAAAGAGTAAAACTCTAATGCCATTTACAAATTTTATTCCAAAATTCTTCTAACCCTATAATGTTTCTCTATGTTACCAGGTATATTCATCTTCCAACGTTAAGATGATTATTTATAGTTTTTGTTTGTGCTCACTAATTATCTTACAAAATTGAAGCTTTGTTAGTCTATTACTAAATATATGAGGTTTATCATTTCCTAGAAAAATTCTAAATATAAATGTAAGAATTTGTTAATTAGTTTTTTTATTTATTCTTGTAATTTGATTTTTAGCTTGATAATGTATATTTTTTATTACTTATCATTTTGATATAAATTTTACAAGTTTATAAAGTTAAGAAATTTTATTTCATTCATTTTTTTTAGTATTCAGTAGTATTATGTACAATTTTTATATTAAATGAGTAATATCATACATTAAAATTTAATGAATACTTATTGCATTTGAAGATATTGAATTTAAGAGTGTTCTTCTAGGAAGTACAAATGTCACATTTTGAGCAATGGGTAATAAGATACATTTAGCGAAGCACCATGTCTCTAATTAAGGTATTAAATATAACCTTTTACCATTTTCAAAGTCTTGTTATTCAATTTATTTTTTAAAATTGTTGAGATTGGGATTTTATAATGTCATAGGAGAGATTAGTTTCTATTTTTGTAAGGAGGAATACAAAGGGAATATGGAGGGCAAAAAGGGGAGGAAAAGAGAAAGGTGGTCAATGTTAGGGGTGACAAAACATATTATGTTGATTTTTAATTAAACATCATTTATTTAAAAAAAATCAACATATAATGTTATTTTTCACAACACTTAAAAAAATGATGTCAATTGTTTTTGAGTTAATAACTGATGTTATTATTATTGTTTATGACGGTTATAAAACCAATTGTCAAAACTAATTTATAACAAAACTAAATTAGATGTTAGTATGAAATCGATGTATAAGCCTCTAAAAACTTGACGTATATTTGCAATTTTATAGTAGTAAGTATAATAAGAAACGTTTTAAGAAGTTATTCATGATAAGGAGAGTGTACAAAGGGGAAGAGAGTGGGTGCAAAAAGGAACTTTTTTTTTTGGGTGGGGGGGGGAGATCATACAAAGGCAATTGTATAATGGAACTAACATGGTATATAAGATATTTCATGTCAAGTTTTTAAATACACCAATGTTGATATTGATTTTCAACAACAATAACAAGGTAACAATCATCGTTTTTAACTTAATAATCAACATCTTATCTCACCGAGTTGTATGTCCCACAAAGAAACAATAATAGTTCAATTGATAGAAAAACCAATATTTTAGATCTTCACTTAGATTATATAACTAATGTCATAATATATATAATAATATATAATAATAGTTGATTAGACATAGGGCAATAATCGAAGCGTAATTTACTTAACACTTGAAGTATATCAACAATTTTGTAGTAGTGTTTCTTTTTCTCATTAGATTAGTAAATAAAGTCACTTAATAAACACTTAAAATTTTCTTTTAAAAATGGAAAAATAGGCTTAAATACATTTTATCCTCCGAAAATACAAATCAATTGTATTTGATCCTTTTTAATCTTTGTTATTCAATTTTGATCTTCTTAGTATACAAAATATATATCAATTTGGGTTGATGAAGATTTCCAGTGGGGCACACTAAGGGGCAATGTGATATGCCAGGCTAAATTCAGACTGCCACTCATTTTTTTAGATCCAGATGCAAGTGATTGCTCTATCTCTCAGGACCCTTCTGGCAAACAAATCAATTTGCATGTGAAAATCTTGCAACCAATGATTTTAAAGGGATCAAAATCCTCGGCTTCGTTGACAGGGTCATAATTTTCCATGGAAGTTACGGCATAGATCAAGTGAGAAGGTGAAGAATGTGGAATAAAGAAGCATTTGTACAGCAAACATAGTGAGAAAAAAATGGAAACATGACAGGCGTTTAAGGAAAGACATAGTTCAACCAGATTGAAAATTTTTTTAATACCACAGTGAACCTTTCTTTTCAAGGTTTTAAAGATTTCCCCTTTTATCTATCTCTGCTTTATATTGGAATTTTGGAAATTTCAGGTCACAAATCTGTTTGGTTTCAATGAACTTTTCAAAGAATGGATAGCTTTATCACACACAGAACGTTTCGTGATGTTTCGTAGGAGTGCGCAAAAGGAAAATCAGCCATAGTCTCAAAATCAAACTCCAATTCAAACACATATTTAGGCTTAAACAGTAAAGCCTAACTCGAAATCGCCAACCAAAGCTACGAGGGGCGGATCTATTCACACCCTTGCGGTTGCAGTTTCTTCCGCAGAGAAAATGAATTCTACCTATGTATACATTAATTTTATATATTGCTTCACAATTTTTATAAAATTGCCTCCACTTTTTCCATTTTCAATTGGAAGAAAAGCATTTTACATTAATGATTAAACACGGATCAAAATATTAAATTTTTTTCTTATTAAACACACTAATAAGCACATAAAGAAAGAGATAAATAAAAAAAATTATTTCTATTAAATATTTAAGATTTTTCAATAAACTAAATTTTATTTTTTTTAGTATATATTGCCTCCCCAAGACAAAATTCCTGGATTCGCCGATGTAAACTATGACGGAGGATTCAACATCACTAATTCAGAACACTTGCGTCTCTTCGAAGGAAACAATATTTTGAATTTGAAGATTTTCTATTAGGTTTACTTGACATAAAAAATATCTGAAATTGATTAATTTCATTTTTATTCCAATAAAAATCACTTTAATTTATTTATAAATAAAATTTATCATTCATAAATTATATAAAAAATAAATACTTCAATTCATTTGTAAATAATTATTTTGAATAATATTTAAAAATGTATAGAATTCAATAAAAATAAAATTTGATATTATAATAGTAAATATAATACTAAGAGGAGGAGAATTCTTTTACATAATATATATTTGAGAACAAATATAATAGATTTTACAGAACTGTCTTTATTAAAATTGATATATTTTATAATGATATAAATATAATTTAAATAAAAATTATAAATGAAATAAAATAAAATATTTTTAAATTAAAATTAAATATTAAAATTTCATTTTCAACTATAACAAATATAGGATTTTATTTTTTGAAAAAGAATTAGGACAACTTGGCGTCAGAAGATTTCTTTTTTTTATTGGGAGGTTCCGCTGTCACCTGTTATCACGTGGATAAGTGGACCTCAAAGAAATTTTTTAATTAATTAGTGGATACATATTTTATGCATCTGTTATTAATGAAAATTAAAATAAATACTAAAAAAATTAATTGAATTTTCAATTATCTATCTTAAAATTTATTTTTAATTTTATTAATAATAAGCATACAAATTACCTGAAGAATATCTGGTTAAGAATATCCAGTGGGTTTTACCCCTTTTTTTTTTCTGCCTAGCATGCTACATTTTCTTTCAGCGTGTCATGGCGGCAAATTCCATTTGAAGTGATGACGTGTTGTTCATGATAATGAGATGAGATGTGGGTCCCTTTTGACGTGATGATGTGTTATTAGGTTAGGTGGTTACTTTATCGTAAGGTCAAGTGGCCACACAGATGAAGACAGATAACTGCACGATTAATAGTTGGGTTTGCGTTCATATGGCCGTGAAGGCGTGAACCGAGTGACGTCTGTACAATAGTATTCAAATTATAGTTGAAATGCGTGAAACTTCACATCTATTAAATTTATAATTTAAATACGGTATGTAAAATATTAAATGTAATTATTTAAATAATTTGAATTAATTTTCTAAACTAATGGATTTGACATAATAGTTGTTTTGTGATGGGCGGAGCTGGGAGCAAGACAAGATAAATGTCCTAATTAGAATGTGAAAGATTATTGGAATTAATGACCGACGGTGTCGCTTCCTTACACGACTTCATAAGGACGAGATAGCAACGGTCAAGCTGCGATGACGACCAAGAAGAGAATGAGATGGCAGCATCGTTGACCTGTTCCAAAGGAAGCCTGTCTAAACCCTAGGACAAATGATGACTCATTCACATTGATAAATTACCTGATACAAAGATTGGGTGGCAGCTAAGATTTAGAAAACATTGCGCAACCGCAACTACTGCAATTTGCAGTGGCGAATCACACTGCATTTACGATATTTCATAATTTATGCCGTAATAATTGTATTTTTTTAGATTTGTCTACATCACAACGAAATTACAATTGTAATTTAAATCCCAGCAATCTGCCATTTTCTAAATTTCTATGAACTCTTGGTCTGTCAATTAGTTATCTGAGGAAATCAGGACAGATTGGAACTGAAAACATATGTTAAATTATTTTTTTTATAATTTATTATTCATTTGAATTTATAATTTTATTCTTAATTAAAATATTTTGTGTTGTAATTAGGTTTATATTTTCTTATTATAAGTGTGATAATTTATTTAATATGTATATATATAAAATATTGAATTCAAAACTTAAATATGACTAATTTTTTAATAATAAAAGTAACAAATCATTTAATATATTTATAACGTGTTGAGTTTGAAATTTGAACATTAGGAAAGAAAAAATGCTAAAGGTGACATTGATTGACATTGCACAATTAAAAATACCCACAAATTTATTTTTATTAATAATTGACTTCCTACCATGAATTGAAAAGTCTCATTTGCAATTTTTTAACAATATAAACATTTTATATAAAAATATAAGAATATGATTAATGTATGTAGAGTGCTCAGTTTAATATCACGTAAGTATCTTTGGCAAAAAAAAATTGCATGTTTTTGCACAATAATATTGCACATTTTTCAAAGATTAAGAGGTCAATTTATCTCAAATAAAATTTAAGAAATAAATTTAAAATTTTAATAAAAATTAAGATAGAAAATACATTAAATAAATTTGTACCCAAATAAATTTCTTGATGTTAACTATTTTTTATAAAAATAAAAGAGAATACATTCAATAATTGTTAAAATTGAAAATCAAGTAGGATGAGAATATCAATACAAGAAATAATTACAGAAAAGCAGTGTGATTACTCTAAAAAGCAAATGAATCAATGAAATTTCTCCAAAGGAAAATGTGAAAGTATCAATATAGGAAATTTGTGAGATTCTTCCAAAAGGAAATAAAATCAGGAAAATTTTTTTGAAAGAAAAATGCAAAAATATCAACAAATGAAATTAGTATAATTCCTTCAGAATGAAAATGAAATTAATGAAAACACAAATGCAGTAAGGAGACTGGTGTGAAGTGGTATGCAACTCTCAAGGAGGGAAAGCTTTAATTTATATATTAACAAGTGATATATATTCTAATATGGGAAAAAAATATATCAATATCAAGTCTGATACAATACTACACCCAATATATTGTAAAGTATATATATATATATATATATTTCTCTTAAAATTAAAAAGTGAAACCCTTTTCTTCTCTAGGACGCAAGTCTTGATGCATGAGGTGGGTTGATTGCTAAAATGATAGTACTTGTAAGCCGGGAAAAAAATTCAGCCCTGTTGTAATACAGAGATTTTCAATATTACTTTTTATTATATTTTAAAAAAATCAATAATAATGTGATTCTTAAAATTAAAAGGATATATTTTTTATTTATTAAAAAATGATAAAAAGTATTATTCAAACTCTCAAATACATAATAAGAAAAAGAAAAAATTTTCCATCGTCCGGTAATGGTAATCAATGTTGCGTTGACAGAAATAATTATTTTTTAATTTTTGTCAAAAATCACATAATTAATCTTTCTTCTCTTATTCATGCCTCAAATGATACACAATCATGATACCATAAAAATTATTTTAATATGATTGTTCCCTGAGTAAATATATTAAATTTGAAATGACGGTAAAATTATAATACAATTATTAAATAAAGTAATTGAAGAATTATTGAGAAAATATAAAATTAATAATTTCGCTATAGCATTCATCATAATAGTCAAAAGTCCTATAATACGATGGGATAAATCATTAAATGTTGGTTACGACGATTGTATATTATTAAAGCAAATATAATATCTTCTTTTTTATATTTAGATTCTGAATATCTTTATAAATTTTTTAAACTACGTGTAAAAGTAATTTTTGTTCAGTAATAAATAATAAATCCTATCTAATAAATCTGTATTCATTGATGAAGTCAAATTCCTTGAAACTTTTGTTGAAAAGTATTTTTTGTAAAACAATTATTTATTTATATATTAATTAAAGACTACATATTATTTATACTTGTGTTTAAAAAATAATACTTAAAGTTACAATAAAAGAAGAAAATAATTTTTTAAAAAATTATTTTTCTTAAAATTTTTTATATTTAATATTTAATAAAAAATTTATTTTAATATTTATAATATATTTTATAAAATTTTTTTGATAAAATAAATATAGTCGAAATACCTTTAATTTTAAAATTAACTTATTTTTCAGTGGTCCCATTGATTGTTGGTATACAAACGTATTATCTTTCTTACATTACAACGTTTACTAGATGACCGAGAAACGTAGGCCCGTGTCCAAATGCCCTTTGACTTGGGACATGTGGAGTCGTATAATTAACCGCGTAACTTAACACCAAGATCATATATAGTGACTGTCATTTGTCAGTGCTAGGAATTAACCCTCACAGACTTTCAAAGGAGACGTGTTTTAAGTTTTGATAATCCATCAATCACCATCTTTTGTGATTTTGAGAAGGCAATCGGATGCTACCAAGAAATGGCCTAAACAACATCCACACACTGCGCCCCTAATTTTGGGACAAGTACCGAATCCGTCAACTGTTCACTTCAGGTGGTTAATGCGGATTTTAACGGTTCAAATTTTTGAAAATCCTGTTCTATGTCTCATATTCTAAGAGTCAGACTAAAGAGAGAGCGATAAAGTCATGACTCGATTTTCATTCAACTGATTAAATTAATAATTGAATTGAATAATATCATAAATAAATTTTATATAAATGTACAAAAATAAATAATAAATTAAAAATAATCTGCAATCCATAAGGAATTGATTGGATTGATTGTTTTTTAAAAAATATACGACTTTTCAGTTTTTATTGGTTCAAATCAATTTCAACCAAAACACAATGGTAGACCGTACGGTTGGATCCAATTTTAAAAATATTGGTTTAGATCTAATAGAATAATTGGTAGTTAGGAAGTAATTTGTGCTCATTGGGAAATAATATTATATGTATTTGGGACAGTGAACTTTTGCTTTTAATTAAATGAAATCACTTTCCTAAACTATTTTTGTATCTGTTTATCCCAACAGAAAAACTTTATAAAATTAAAATACTCTCTTGAGAAAATGCATTTCAAGAAAATTAATTTACTTTTTATTGTTTAATCAACACAAGACAAAATACTTTCTCTTTTTGGATATACAAAGTATAAAAGTAAACTATTTTCTTATATTGAAAAATATCATTTTATATACAAATTTCATTTTTAATGTTAGGTCATATAATAATCATTATTATTAATAATAGTGAATAAATCTTTAAAATTAAATTTTAAAATTAAATGTATTTATATTTAAAAATTCAAAGAAGAAATTTTAAAAAAATTTCTTTTATCTTCATTTCTTCATAAATTAATTCATAATCTTCTAATTTTGCTAAAATTGATAGCTCAAATTCTTAATTTTTTCAAATATATTCTCCAGATAATTTTTAATATATTTTTAGAAATGGAAGGTGAGAGATAACAGAGAATGAAGGAGTGGAGAAGAAAGAGATGGATTTAGAGTTAGCAAATTAAGAGTTAGAGAACATGGAGAGAAGAAAAGATGGAGAAGGAAAAGATGGGGGAAAAAGAAAAGTGAAAGAAAATAACGGCCATAGAGAAAAAAAGATAAGAAAAAAAATAATAAAAAAAAGAGAAGAATGGGATTTTGTAATATAAGATAATATACAAAAGTGATTTTCTTTCTGAACAGAATTTGGCTGCAACCCTTAAATCATTTTTTATTTTTAAATTGCCGGGTGGCTGCTTCAAACATTTTTCTTCCTTACCTTAAATCATTTCTTATTTTTAATTTTTTTAATTATTTTTCTGTTTTTACAACTCTCTTTACAATCCAATTCAAATTTTAAATACAACAATTTTTATTTTTTTAATTCTAATTACATTTGATGAACTAACTTCCTCATCTATTTATATCTATCTATTTATCTAACTCTATATCGTGTATGTAAAGTAAAATATGAATACATATCTATAAAGTAAAATATAAATATTATTTATTTCTTCATACTTGTACCAAACGAATGTGAAATATTAAGTTTTACGTACATCAACATAAAAATTTAAATTTTTACAAACTATATAAAACATCAAACTTACAATTTATTTTTTAATTGATTAAATATATATTTATTTAGTTACACAAATTTTAATGATTTTTTAAATAATTAGTATCACATTATCATTTGAATGTTAATTTGTCACTTTATAAAAATTATAAATAAAATAAAATAACAAACTAACATTTAATGATATTGTAATATCTAAAAAAAATTCATAAAAATTTATGTAATTGCATTTATATATTGCATAATAATTATTCATTTTGAAGTTTTATATAATTTGTGAAAGATAAAATACCAATTTCCTCTTTGAAATTATAAAGTGTTAGTAAAATAATCTTTAAATTATATAAAGTTATAATTTTATTCCTAAATAATAATTTATAAAAATAACTTTATTCTTCTGCATAGATAATTTTATTCTTGGATTATTATATGAAAGGCCAAGAACAAAATTGCATATATGAATTATTATTTAGAAATAAAATTATAATTTTATATAATTTAAGGTTAATATTACCACCATTTTATAATTCCTAGGACAAATTGTTAATTTTATCTTGGTGAATTGTAAATTTTTTTAAAGTTGATGCACATAAAACTCAACCACATTAGTTTAGTACAAGAATTAATGGGTAATTAATATTTATATTTTACTTTATGTATATAAAGTGCAATACAAAGTATTCCATTATATATGCTTGTAATAAACGAATTAAGTGCATCAATATAAAAATTTAAAATTTCACAAACTATATAAAACATAAAACTTAAAATTTATTTTGCATTTAATTAAATATATAATTAATTATGAATTTTTTTATTTTTTAAATAATTAATATCATTATGGTTGAATTTAATTTGTCACTTTATAAAAATTATAAATAAAATAAAGTGACAAATTAAAATTTAATGATATCGTGATACTTATTTAAAAAATTCATAAGAGTTTGTGTAATTATATATATTTATTATATTGCACAATAAATATTATTTTTGATGTTTTATATAATTTGTGAAATTTCAAATTTTTAAAATTTGATGCATATAAAACTGAATATATCACATTTATTTAGTACAAGTATTACGGAATAATTAATATTGATATTTTACTTTATATATATATATATTTATAAACAATGAAGAAGTTAGTTCATCAAATGTAATTGGAATTAAAAAATGAAAAATTATCGTATTTAAATTTATGTAATATGAAGGATCGGATTGTAAAAAGAGAAAAAGAATTAAAAAAAAATAATAAAAATGGAAAGAAGATTCCAGATGAGGAAATGTGTAAATCAAATTGCGCGGACACGCGGCAGCTTAAAAAGATGGACTGTAGCTCGTGGCTGCTGCTAAAGGTCGCAGCCAAATTATGTCCTTTCTTTGATTAAGAAGAAAAATAATTTCCCCACATACAATATTATTTCCTGCTGATCGAAGTTTACTTCTCTTCTACTAACTTTTTTATTACCTCCAATGCAAAAAATTTAGGAAAATAGTTTTAAGAAATCTTCCCTCAAGCAACGACACCCGGTCACTTTCTAGGGCAAAATAGGTGGAGGGGCGCAACCAAAAATAAAAAAAAATAAAAATACGTGGAGGTATTGCTTCTTTGGACTAAAGTTGGCGATTCATGAAAGGTCAGAAGTTGCGCCACGCAATTTACCCGTACTACCATCTTTGTTCTCAGGTCTTTGCAAGTTATTTGTTGAGTCAATCAAATTAGTGGGTCCTTCCCTGTAATGTGAGACTGGAGATATAAAGTGAAGTCAAGCAGGTACAAATGCCATGCAAGTATTGGAAAGACCAAAAAACTCATTCTTTCCATTTCATATAGTCAATTCTGAAATTTAAAAATCTACGAGTTGCACCTGTAAACTTTAACTAGGTTATAAATAACTTTCTTGAAATTTGAAGAAAATAATATACCCATAAATTTAAGGGTTACCCTTCCATGTCCAGATGCTTTTTCAGGGCATATATGCTTACAGGTGATAAATTGACATCGTGATTTGTGCCAAATTAAAAGTAATGATAATTGTTATGATAAAAAGTAGATTAATAAATTAATATAAAGTTGTTAGGCAATAAATGCTTACAGGTGATAAATTGACATCGTGATTTGTGCCAAATTAAAAGTAATGATAATTGTTATGATAAAAAGTAGATTAATAAATTAATATAAAGTTGTTAGGCAATAAATGCCTGTTATTTATCTTATAAATATGATGATTATAATGTGTTCAACAAAATCTAAGAAAGTTATAAGGGAGACATAAGTCCGCCAAAATTTTAAAATTATATATTAATAATATGTAATTTTATAAAAAAAATTAAAAATTACACAAGCCATTTCTCCTAAAAAAATTTTCTTGCTCTTTCATTCTTCAAAATTTTGTGTCAACATTCGTAGTGGCATCCCAAATTGTCTAACGCAGAAAACACAAACGCAGCTGCTACTGTACGTATATAATAAAATAAAACATATGCATTGCCCTAAAATTTAAGGCTAAATTAATGAATGACTTTCTCACCAATCCCAAATGGAAAATCTTGACAGTTTTGATGACTTGGAATCTTTATGGAAACAATTTTTGGTGATCTAATCTATTGGAAATTGCATGAAATCTGTGGAATTTGAAACATGAAGATCTAATTGAAGATTGCCGATGATCCCATTTATCTAAAAAATATGTTCTTTTGCTTTCTTGGGTTAATCAAACGTTTTAGAACTGGATTAGTCTAGCGACCAATTAAAAATTTAATGATTTGACGAGAGTAAGTACAGATGGGGGTTGAACTGAAATTTGATATATGTTAGAAATATATATATATAACAATTAAAATAAGAATTGAAATTAGACGTTCTATCAATATAAAATATTTTATATTATTAATAAACATAAAAAATTGCCTAGTCAAGAGTATCAGTTAAAATTCCGGATATCACAATTAGATGAATGACTACTTTTATTATTTACATAATCTTTTAAATAGTAACAAAAATTAAAGACTTTTCACTATCATTAAGAGAATCATAAGAATTTTTAATGACATGAGAATATATGTGTAGGTAATATTGTAAAATTAATCTATACTAATAGTGAATTTTAAATCCTTGAAATAATTAATTTATCACATAAAATTAAATTATGCATATAAGTATAAAAATAATTCAAATCATTCTATATCTTCATAAGTTTATAATTAAAATTATAACAAAAAATATGATATATGTTAGAAATATGATATATATATATATATATATATATATATATATATATATATATATATATATATATATACACACACACACACTTATTAAAATAAAAATTGAAATTGAATGTACTATCAATATAAAATATTCTACGTCATTAATAAACATGAAAATGTCACATTATTAGAAAGTGATAGAAATTAAAGTTTTGTACTCTCATTAAGAAAGTTACAACTATTTTTTAATGACACAACAATATAGGTGATAGTATAAAATTAATTTATACTAATAGTGAACTTTAAATCTTTGAAATAATTAATTTATCACATAAAATTAAATTTATGCATATAAGTATAAAAATAATTCAAGTCATAACAAACCATTCCATATCTTCACAAGTTTATAATTAAAATTATCACAAAAACTTAATTTAAGGGTGTAAATTAATTTTTTGAAGAACACTTTGGGTAAATAAACTATTCAAAAATGTTGTGTTCTCTGACATTAGTTTCAAATTAATTGATTGAGAGATAATTAGTTATTTAAATCAACTATTCACCACACAAATAAATAATTCTTTGACCATCAATCAATTAATTAAAATAAGTCAAATAAACTAAAAATTATCAACAAAGTTATTTTCCAGACTTTTATTCGAGTATTCAATTAACCAAAAAATTTAAAAAATGCTTTCGGTATGAAACGCATAAACATATAACTCAATAAAATCCGCATAAGTAAGACAATATCACGAGTTGGGGACCATGCAATTTGTGGATGTAATTTAAATATTTTCTTTGCTCTATTTTTTTCTTTTTATAACAGTGGAAGTGAAGTGAAATAATCTATAGAAATGCACTTAATTCGAATTCAAGACATAACAGGAAATAAACTCTTTAAAATAATATTAGTTATCACTGTATTACTTCGGATATTAGCTATTTTTCTTTTCACTTTGTAGCATCCAATGGGTTTCTTTGGTGAATTGTGATCGTCCTACAACCCTACATCTCTAATTCTCCCTAGCATTATCTTGATTAAAATAGGAAGTTAATTATAAATAAAAATAAAATTTAAAATTTTATTAAAAATAGCATAATAAGGTTGAAATTACAAATTAAAATGAATTATAACGATGAAAAACTTAATTTAATCTATATTTTTTGTCCAAGTTTGTATTAATCACCTGAATGACTAATTGGAATTGCATTCTACCATACAATTCAGCGGACCATGCAGTTTGCCAATGTGAATTAAGTCTTTTCTTCTTTTAGGGTTTTGATAAGTTTTCTTTGAAACACGTCAATGTGAATTAAGTAATTTCTTCTTTTTGTGTCATTGACCATATGTTGGCGTGCTTGACGGGCTAGAAAAGAAACTTAAACACTAAAAGAAGAAATGACTAAATTCACATTGATAAGCTGCATGGTCCCCTAAATTGAGTGGCAGCACGCCATTCCTGCAAGTTTAGTTCCACAATTAACCATTCATCTGATTAATACGTCATCCTTGCGAGTTAAAAACATGTCATTTTTTATTGATTGGAAAATTTTACAAATAAAAATTTAATTTTTAACTTGAAGAGATAATTTTTGCAATAAACGATGAAGTAAAGTGTAATTGATCAAACAGAAGATATTCACTTTCCATCAAATTTTTAAATTTGTTTATTATTTTTCAATTCAGTGCTAATAACAAATATTTATTCTCTTTTGTTTATATATATATATATACTATCTCATATTGGATCCAAAATATAATGGAAAGGTAAAAATTTTTGAAAAGATATAAGATGCCATTTGTAATAAATATTTACTTTCTTTCACACTTCTGGATGGATTTCACTATAAATCTCATTGTACCAGTGAGAAACAAAAAAGTAAGGAGAGAGGAATGAGGAAGCTTTGCTAGGACGTTCTTGCTTTCAAACTTTTTCCTTATGTTCATAGCTTTCCTTGCTATTAAACACTGCACAAAGAGAACCACCACAATTACAAATCCAATGTTTGTTACATCTTAATCTTACAGGAGTGGCTATGGCTTCTTTCAGACTCCTCTCTATATTTTGTTCATTTCTCATTTTCATATCTCAAACCAGCGCCCTAACACCAAACTACCTCGGACATTATTGTAGGAATGACAGTGCTAATTACACAGCAAATAGCATCTACGAAACCAACCTCATGAGCCTCTTACAAATTGTCTCTACAGACACAGAAGTCGACTATGGCTTCTTCAACCTCTCTTACGGCCAAAACCCTGACAAAGTCAATGCAATTGGGTTGTGCAGACTGGATCTTAATACAGATGATTGCCTTGGCTGTCTCAATATATCCAGAATTGTTGTCACACAAAAATGCCTAAATCAGAAGGAAGCAATTATTTATTATGACATTTGCACGTTACGCTATTCAGACCGCTCTATATTTGGCATCAGGGAAGATTCCCCAACTTTTTCTCTTTCAAATCCAAATAATGTAACAGAAGGAGAGGTAGATCAGTTCAATCAGGTTCTCGGCAACTTGATGCATAATCTGACACAGATAGCGTCATCTGGCGACTCTCAGCGCAAGATTGCTGGAAGAAAAGTATCAGTAGGCTCTCGAACTTTATATGGTCTAGTGCAGTGTACGCCTGACTTGTCTCAGGCAGATTGTGAAAACTGCTCGCTTGGGGCCATCTCTGTCATATCATCTTGTTGTAAAAACAAGATAGGTGGTAGAATTCACAGGCCAAGCTGCAACATAAGATTTGAGATCTATCCTTTCTTTGATGTTGATGCCATCACTGCTGTATCTCCACTCTCGCCGCTGGCACCGTCTAATAACACAGACTCAGAAGGTAACCAAACTCAACCCTTTTGTCCGCGTAACAAATATGAATGATTGAACTTTATTTTTTTATTGAATGGAGGGAAAGAATATTATGTTATGCAAGAGAATAATTATAAAATATTAAAATAATAAAAAAATTATTTATTCGATGTTAAATATGAAAAATAAGAAAAAACTATATCCTCTATTTCAAAAATAAAATTATTTTCTTTCACTACTATAATATTTGATATTTGAAAAATTCTTGTATTCATCAATTATAATATCTGTTTTTAGTCATACTTAATAGATATAAAACAATTGTCAATTTTGTTGTCAACTTATTAGTTTTGAGAGGTTTCTGAGCACTAAAAATCTTATTTTTCAATTTTTAAGATATTAAAAATCATAAAAATTAATAACTATCCTTCAGTTATTGAGTTATACTTTGAAAATATAAATATTTTTTCATTATTTTTTAATCAAAGTGTAAAGGTGATATATTACCCTTTACGCATTTATGGACAAGCAAATGACATGTCTTACAAAACAAAGGGATCTCTAACAAAATTTTTTGCCCAAGGATTCATAGAGTTACGAAGTTCTCAGTTTGTTCTTGTTATTGTCGGCCTTTTCTCCGCTGCTAATTTTTATTGATAGCCTGTCATTCCAAATCTGTTTATTCAAACCACTGAATTCTGGATTTTGCAGGGAATAACAACACATCACGAATTGTTATTGCCACAGTTGTGCCAATTGTCGCTATAAGTTTATTGCTTGTCTTCATTCTCATCTACTCAAGAGCCAGAAAGTCAAAGAAAAATTATGAAGGTAAGTCTCAGTGTCGGCCTACATTGTTCAATGAACAATTAAAAGGAAAACAAACTACTTAAGGAGACGTACTGAATATGAAATCATAATTTAAACATGAAAGAATGGGTAAATAGCAGTAGAAAGAATTAATAAGAGACAAGAGTTACGTTGGGAAATGACCTTTCCGTGTGTCTTCTTTCTAGCTCGCTAAGTTGCTGCAATCTCACTGTTAGAGCCGTCATTCTTTTACAGCTGAAGATGAAATTATAAATACTGAGTCGTTGCAATTCCATTTTGACACTATAAGAGCTGCTACAAATAACTTCTCTGTTGCTAATAAGCTTGGACAAGGCGGATTTGGGGCTGTTTATAAGGTAAGATAGATGCTTTTGGTTAAGGTTAATACATCCGGTCAAATCATCACAAACGAGAACAGCTAACAATTTTTCCTAGAATAAAAATTGATGAATTTTGATATCTTTTCAGGGTAAACTAACCGATGGGCAAGAAGTTGCTGTCAAAAGGTTGTCAATGAATTCTGGCCAAGGTGATACAGAATTTAAAAATGAAGTGGTGCTAGTGGCCAAGCTTCAGCATAGAAACTTGGTAAGGTTGCTTGGTTTCTGCTTGGAAGGACGTGAAAGACTACTAATCTATGAGTTTGTACAAAATAAAAGCCTTGACTACTACATATTTGGTAGGTTTTAACATCTACTTAATTGGAATGTAATTCTAATCAGTCTTTAATGATGAAAAAATATTCCAAACACAATTCAAAAGACTATAATTTGGTACAGGTGTCCATGAAGATCCAAGTAAGCATTTACAATTGAAGTGGGAAACACGATGTAAGATTATAGGAGGCATTGCTCGAGGCCTTCTTTATCTTCATGAGGATTCTCGATTAAGAATTATTCATCGTGATCTAAAAGCAAGCAACGTTCTCTTAGATGAAGAAATGAATGCAAAGATATCAGATTTTGGTATGGCAAGATTGGTTGTAATGGATCAAACTCAAGTCAATACAAGTAAAATTGTCGGCACCTAGTAAGTACTTTACTATTCAAGAGCTTATTAATATAAGTCATGGCCACCATTTGTCCTCTAATCAAATGCATGAAGCACCATGTCAATTAGATTTAAAACTTAATTATAATAAAGTAATGCTATTTTCACTCCTCTAAAACTAATGCTTACTCCTCCCTCACATGTCTGTGGTGCTTAGAATTTGGGGGCCCCCATAAACATTTGAAGGGGGATCAAGTTTAAAGTAGTAATTATATGTTTATTTATTATGATGTATAGGCATAAAGTTTGACTACTTAGATAATTGCAATTTATCTTTTTAAGGCACTTAGTTCAAGTATAACTTGTATTTCATTAGTCAAAGTTGGAGTGCGACAATTGTGTTAGAGCACTTACCAACAATATACTTTAGGATAATTTTTTAACTTTTTGCAATGATAATTAGTAGATATATGGCACTTGAGTAGCAATGCATATGATATTTCTACTTCTTAAGTTTTGCAATGACATACAATGGATATATAACACTTGAGACAACAATGCATCTAATATAATTAATTTTTAACTTTTTGCAATGACATGTAGTGGATATATGGCACCGGAATGTGCATTGCTTGGGCAATTCTCAGCAAAGTCTGATGTATTTAGTTTTGGTGTATTGGTTTTAGAGATCGTAAGTGGCCACAGAAATAGTGGCATTTGTCATGGGGAATACAAAGAGCATCTAGCAAGTTTTGTAAGTATGCCATTCTAATTTCCCATTTACCTTTTCATGGGTATGAAAAATATCTATATAACTAGTTCAAATAATATTGTAGCTATTAAAACTTATAACTATAAACTAACATTTTCTTTGGTTGAACAAATATATTTTTTGCAGATTTGGAAACACTGGAAAGAGGGGACAATTGAAAATATCATAGATCTGACATTAAATGATGGTCCAAGAAATGAAATGTTGAGATGCATTCATATTGGGTTGCTTTGTGTTCAAGAAAATATAGTTGATAGACCAACCATGGCTTCCGTTGTACTCATGCTAAATAGCCCTACTTTCACTCTTCCAGTACCTTCAACACCTGCATTTCTTGTTGATAGCAAAAATTTATCAAACATGGCATTATGGGAGTTTAATTCAGTGGCAACCAGAGCAAGTGAATCGACGAGTAAATCTGTGCAACAATCAGTAAATGATATCTCAATTATGGAGCTATATCCTCGATAGAATTCAAAGACTGAAGTGATATCGAGAAGAGTGATAATATTAATATTGAAGCAAAACCCATTATCATGAACTCATGTAATTTAGTGTTTGCTTTATAGATTATTACTTTTTATGAGAAATTTTATTTGCTTGTATATATATAATTTCATCTCATCTATATAATTTTAATTAGAAAATTAATATATAATGTTATAATAGTAGCAGAAAATAACTTTTTATATTTGTTTTGATGTGTGGAAAACATCTTTCATTTCTTTTATTCATAATTATAAAATATTACCTTTGTTAACAATTATAAAATATTTAAATTATAGAAAATATTTATTTATTGATTTAATTTTGTCACTTGTAGACTTGATTTACTAAGCTTAAATGCCTTTAATTTGTTTTACAATATGAAATATGATCTTTAAAGATAGATTCAATTAGACAGAAGAGAAAGAATTGTGATTTTTTTTTTGGTAAATGAAAAGTGGTAAAAGCCATTAGATGCAATGGAAGCTATAAAATATTTAAAAGATATCAAGTGCCGCTTAAGTCAAGGCTTTTAGCAAAAGGAATTACCAATTATTAGCTAAAAATTAAACACCACAACTAAAAGGCTTTTTATATTTATGAATCACTCAAAGATTTTTTTCCATTTTTTTCCTTTTCATCAAATGACACTTTGACATGGGAAATGTTTATACTTTCATAATACTGCTCTTGATACTATTTTATTTTACATTTTAACAAAGAAAATGTTTTGACATTCTAGTATATATCTTATGATTATAGATGGCGATGGGAGACTAAGAAATGTAATATTGGTGTACACATTAATACTAATAGTCAATATTGAAAATAAATAAAAAATTAAAAAAAATAAAAGGGTAACCATTAATGGAAAATTTGAGATCTCCTATAGTGTTTCCAATGGCTTTAACATTATAGGAGGCATCGTGCATAAGAAATAACAAATGAACTTCTTAAAAAAAAATCATGCTTTTGCAACATATCCCATGACTTCAACACCATAGGAAAATTTGGAAGACACCATGTGTAAGAAATAATGACTAAATTTCTTAAAATATCTTGTTTTCCCATGGCAAAACATCATGTACAATTCAAAATTTCTCCTTACCAATCGGCTTGCCATCATGGGAAAAGAAAATTTATTGTGTTTCTATGGAAGAGTTGAAACACACCATTTCATTTTTTGTTCTCATGGCTATTGTTAAGGGAAATGCTACGAGAAACATTTATATTAGCAGTGCAATGCTAGAACCCTAGTTTCTTTTCTCTTTCTTTGGCATCATTTAAAGCACTTCATAAGAATTTTCTTACTTTTTTCCTTTCTATTAAAGCACTTTTCAACGTTCCTATATCATTTCCTTACTCATCCTTTGTTATCTACAAAATATTTTGTAAATTATTCTCTCTTATATTCTGGTTTTTAAGGTGTTATATGTGCTTAATTTAATAAATTTGGCTTATTTTGTAATTGAGTCATAATTTTAGAATGTAATTATATTATTTGATTATTACTAGAATTTGATACTATTTTAGCTTTTTTGCGATAATTTAAGTTTCAAAAGTCCAATTTAGGATGGTTCTTATATTTTTAGAAAGTTGAGAATAAACTTAAAAACTTTACATTAAAAGTAAAATACAATTCAATAATTTAGAGGCTTAAATTATGTTGTGAAGACAAAGTAGATATGCAAAATATTGATTATATCATTTTCTCCAATTTTATACCTCTTAATATATTTCATATACTTAACTTTATAGAATTAACCTTATTATGTGATTAGGTATTGATTTTCCAATGTTTTGAAATTATTTAGTTAATATTGAATTTTTATACTATTTCAAATTTTTTCATTATAACTTAAGTTTTAGATATTGAATTTAGATAATTTTTATACTATTAGAAATCTTAGAGGAAGCTTTACAACTTTCATATTTTGACTAAAGTCAAATTCAAACCACTACAACAAATTAACACTTATGCTACAGTTAAAATTGTGGCACATGATTAAAATTTCTGTGGCTATACTATTTAGCCATAAAAATATTGGTTAAATGGTCCCGTAGCACAAGCGTAGCAAGAAAATTGTCATAGAAAAAAAGGTCTTGTGGCATAAATGATTTTTTTTGCCACAGGTTCACTTGTGACTAATAGATTCTTCTAGTCACGAGTATAAATATGGCAAAAAAGGCACATTCGTGACTAGTAATTCATATTGTCACGAATAAAATTGTGACAAAATTTGTGAGAAAAAATAAAATAAAATAATTATAAAACTAATATATTTAACTAAAATAATTTATATATATATAAATTAAATCGATTATCTAACCAATTCAATTAGGTGTTATTTTATTATTTTATTTATATATCTATTAATACTTTTGACTCATATCTAATTAAGATAAATCATTGAAATTTTATTTGTCTAAAAATTATAATTATATTTACCGGGAATCGAACCTGAATCTCCAAGTTGAGGAATGTCATGCTGTACTGTTGCGCTAGTTTACTTCTTTAATATTATATTATAATATATTTTATATAAAGTTTTAATTGACCGATTGATTTCAAAAATAAAACTATACTTATATGATACTAATTATATAATAATAAAATATTTCATAAATATATATAATAAAAATGTACTAATAATAAAATATTTTATGATTTTATTTTAAAATTAATTTTTTAAAAAACTAAATTCTCATTTATTTTGTTAATAATTTTGCTTGTATCAAATTTATTCTTTACAAATATCTTATATCAAATTTATCTCTCATAAATAATTAATTATTTAATTTTATCCTTTTATTAATATTTTTTATTAATTATTATTAATTAAGTTATTACAAAATATAAGTAAATTTTTTATATCTTTCAAGTAATTTATTTTAATTTTCTAAAATTCCTTCAATAAGGATTGAATTATATAAAATAAATATCCATACAAATTATAATTTTGAACTATTATGTATATTTAAATTTTAATTATAAATTAAAATTTAAATTTATATAAATTATTTACTTTTAATTTTCATTAATAATACATATTTTGTCATTCACAAATATAAATTAAATCATTCAAACTTTCAATAATTTTTTATATTAATTTCTTCACTCATAAGTTATTTATATTTAATTTTTATTCTTCCATTTATCAAGTTAGTAACCTATCAATAAAATTATAAATGAATAGACTAAATTAATTAAATTATTATTTAGAAGGAAGCAAATTATTATAAAATATATGTAAGAAATGAAATTAATACAATTGGAATTAATAAAGGATGAATATGAAAATTTATACTATTTTATATGTATATCACTCCCTTTAATATAATTTTTTAAAAATATTTTAATATAATAATTTTATTATTATTAAATTATACATAATTTTACATAACTATTATTTTCAATTTTTTAATGAAATTTTTGTTGATATTAAAGTGATTAACGTAAAATTTATTATTATATATTTCTACAATAAAACTTGTTATAACTTAACTCATAAATTATACTATTTATATATAATATAATGATTTTAGTATTTTCATAATATATATCTTCTTTGTTATCACATTTTTTTAGAATAATGTGATGAGATAAAAATAATAATTTTTTATAATATTTTATACTTTTAACGATTTTTTAATTGATATTTTAAAAATTGGATTGAATAATAAATTGAAAAAATTGTTATATATAAATGTATTATATATATGTATATGTAAATCTTATTAATTTTTAATTTTAGTATATATAGAATTTAAATTCATTGAATAATTATATAATACAAACTTTAATATATTATAATATTTATTTTCTTGATATATATTAATTTTATTATATAAATTTAATTAATGTAAAGTTAAATAATTATTTATTATTTAAAAAAATAGTTACATTCTAATAAATTAAATTTGGTACATATGTATATAAAAATACTTAAGAGCTTAACAATTGAATTCTTTCTTACATATTTTAAAGTTTAGGGTTCAACTCCTATTTAAATTATTTTAAGAAAAATAATAAAAGTATATATTATACAATTTACGGGTAGTTTTTATCTTTTTACATATATTTTATGAATTAACTATTTGAAAATGTTAAATTCTATAGTTTTTTTTTGTTTTGATTTATGGGACCAATTAGTTGATCAAATGATGAATTAGTTATTTGTTAAACATTTATAATATATAAATATTTATATTTTTTATTGCTTATCATATTATAGCATATTGCACTTATTATAAATAATATTTTTTATATGTATAGTTACAAAAAATGATACATTTGACTATGATTTTATTCATAGAAGTAATTCATGGCATAAGTAATACTTTGTTATAGATAAATTTTTTTAACTTATATGATAGAATAAGTGATACTTTATCACATAAAATACGTATTTGTAATTTAATTTGTGGCATAAATGATACTTTGTCATAAGGAATGTATTCTCATAATTTAATTTGTGGTACAAGTGATATTTTACCACAAGTAAAGATTTTTTCATAGCACAAATAATACTTTGCCATGGAAATTGTGTTCCCGTAACTTAATCTTGTGGCACAAGTAATATTTTGTTAGGGATAAATTTTTTTTATAGCACAAGTAATACTTTGCCACAAAAGTTATGTTCCCGTAGCTTTATTCATGGCACAAGTGATATTTTACCATAGGTAAAATTTTCTTATGACATAAATTTTTTAATTTTTTGGACATTTGTTTAAATTTTTTTGTTCCCATGGAAAATGGTAAAATTACCATGTTTTTTCTATTTTTGTAGCATAATTTGTGGCACAAGTATTAAATTGTTATCATGAACATCTAGAAAGTAAAAAATAGTCGTGAATTTGATGCTCTATTTTTACCTAAGTTGAACCAATCTTTATTTTTGCGTCATATGTAAAGTTTTAAAGGTCTAATCAAGGTAAAAATAGTGATCAAAGTTGGCTAAGACCTAGCTTAACAATTTTCATGTTGATAGTTTAGTGGAATTATATAGTTTTAGAGGTCTTACAATAGCTATAATCAAACCTATAAGTTTTTACTATAGTAACTCTTGTAGTGCTTTGTTTTGTAAATTAGATTATAGCCTTCTAAAATTAGTAAGACCCTATTATTTATAACCCTAAAAAGTATATTAACTTGACCTATTGGGTTTAGTGGCATAGGAAATTAGATTATAAAGTGTACTTGTAAAGACAAGAACACAATTCTACATAATTCTCAACTATTTTATTCTTTTCTTTAAGTTCCTTCTTTCTTATCAATGGAAGGCTAATTTTTTTTATTGATTTAAGGAATTTGAAGCTCATCCTTGTTTAGATTCTAAGATCCTAAGCTGTAGTGTTGACTTTTGCTAATTAATTTTCCTCTTTCTCAAATTCTTTTATTTAATTTTCTAGAATTGCATGAATTGGATTTTAATTTGGTATAATCTATGCTCATTTTTGTGATTTATGATATCTATCTAATTTTACATCAAATGTTAGTTAGTTAATCATCATTCTTCTTGTAAGAATAAAGGATTTAATAATTAAATTAGAAGTTTCTAGTTTAACCCTTTAATTCAATTGAATTTTATATCCAAATTAAATTAGATATGGCTTTATAGATTATAATTGTTGCTTAATTTTACTAATCTAATTTAATCAAATCATAAATGGTTATTTAACATAGAATTCATAAATCATTGAAGGGATTTTGAATGATTCTAGGCTACAAAATCAATTAGAATTATCAAATACATTGTGATCTATAATTAATCCACTAAAGAGTATTTAATTCCTTGGATCAATTACATTTCTATATTGATCTTTTATGTTACTTTTGCATTTTGTTTCTAATAATGCATTCTATTTAATTTCAAATCAAAACCCTCAAGTTTAATTTTGTTTATATTCTTGCATCTTGATTGCATATTGTTTGTTTAATTATTTAATTCTATTTTCATTTACTTGTTCTATATTGTTTATTTAATTATGTTATTATAGTTCATAATTGAATGTAAAATGATATTGTAAGTGGATTGCTAGGGGTTTGACCTAGTTTATCACCTTATATTACAAATTTTAATTAAACTAGTGATTTCTAATTTTAATTGGGTTTGATAGCCGTCAAGGCTCAAATTAGGCCATGAAGACAATGTAGTGTTGTCATCTAACCTAAATTAATTATAGTTTTTAGGCCATATTTAGAGTTCTAGAAATTAAATAATATCAAACTAAAGTCTAAAGTCAACTTAGGTCAAGTATAACAACTTTTATGTTTTAGAATTAGTGAAACTACATTGTTTTAATAATCAAATTATACCTAATAGTTGATCTTTGGGTTTTCATGTCATTCTAACCATAAGAGTCAAGCCAACTTAGCTCAATAGTGTTTTCTAAAGGAAAGATGAATTCAAATAGGATTTGGTGCCTTTAGTGGTAGCAATCAAACATTACACAACATTCTTTCTTCTCTAAGTTTTCTTTTGTAAACCATCATGAATGGCTAACTTTCTACAATAAGTTCTAGGGAATTTTAACCTTAATTTGGTTTGATTTCAAGACTTTATCCAATTGATTTACTTTTAATCAGATTATCTTTTATTTCTCAACTCTATCAAGTTTATGATTAGTTTAGATGATTGCTAATTTGGATCCATTAGTTAGTTATTTTATATAATCTATTATTAGACAATTAATTATAATGTTGGATTATAATTAATTGATAAATGTGTAGCAATTTAGCTTTAGTGATTTAACACTCAAATAAATTATTAGTTGCCTAAAAGAATTAGGATCTAAGTTGATGAATCAATGATAAGTTGAATTGTTAATTCTATCATGGCTATTCTTTAATGCTTATAATACTATAGTTTAGGTGTTGAACTTGAATAATCAAGGGTTAATCTAGGTATTAGGCTTAGGTTAATTAATATTAGAGGACATAATGTTTGCTACTAGATGTAACACTTAAAGTATTATTTAATTCTTTTTCCTTAAAATTCTTTATATTTGGGTTTCGAAATATTTATTTAAAATAACTATTTAAATCAAATGTCCCCTCAAACAAATTTTGAACAAATAAATTAATCGTTTGAATATTTTACTATTTAAATATTTTCTATTTCACCTTATGATAAAATTTTGAAAATTTAGAATTTTACTTGGTAATATTAAAATTTTATTTACTTGGTTAAAGTTTTATTTCAAGACTAATTTAAATGAGTTCTAAGGAAAAGTTTCTCATAAAAACAAAGAATATTGGATAATTATGACCTTATGGATTTATGAAGATATTTGTGTATAATTTACTGAATGATTTCCACAAAACTTTTAAAAATTTAAGATATTTATTTTGAATTCCTAAGTTTATTAATCTATTATGGGAGACTAAGATTGGATTTTATAGATAAATATTATATCCTTATGGCATCATTTCATTTTCACTCACCTTCCTTTCTATTTTATTTAAAATTGATGGCTAGGATTTGATCTTGAATGGTGTTGAGGTTGTAACTATTTTACACCAACTTATTACTTAACTATTTGAAATATGAGGCAAAACTCATTTATTCATTTTATTCTCTTTCTCCTTCATCTGACCCTCTCACTCATTTTGTCATCCTTCTTTCTATCACCATATGTCCTTACCTTTTTTTTCCTCCATTATCCATTGCCTCAGGCCTTTGAGACAATTGAACTGCTACTTCTAACCTTCTTCTAGCCACCAATAAACACAAGTAGCATGAGGAGTTATAGAGCTATGATTATGTGTAGTGAAACAAGGAGCTCGCGTCTTTCTTATTCTTTGGTGAACTTGCTATTCTCCATTCCTAGTGAGCTATTGATGAACTCTAGGATGGGAGATGACCTCATAAGATACTTAAATCCTAGTATTTTTGTGTAATTGAGCTTAAATTAAGAAAATCCTTGTTGATAGTTACATGACATTTTCTCTAGAAATATAGCTGGAAATATAAGAAATTGATGCTTAGGATTATTTGATTAGCTTAATTAAAATCTAAATTAGCAATTTTTAAAGGAAAATAATCTTTGGGGTCCAATAAAATATGGTTCATTTTTATAGATTGGTGAGTTATTGAAAGGGAAAGATGAGCAAAGGCAATTGAAACTATTGAAGAAGATTTACACTTAAGGTGAATGTATATCTAACCAGAAAGACTATTTAGCTTAATTTTTAAATTTTCTACTTATTTTATACATGAATCATATGATTGTATTTCTATAGATTTTAATGAATGTAACTAGACATTTTAACATGCTTGAACATAAGAATCCATGATTATGATTATTTGTTATTTTTTAAGTAATTAATGGTGTTTATTGCATATCGAAGGTTTTACTTGTGTAATATTGTTAATTGCCTTTTTAGAACTATACAAAGAAGAATATAGGGTTTATTATTGTTAGTTATAACATTTTATAGCTATATTTAAGTAAATTAGTTGATAATTGTTGAATGGTTTGTTTATAGTCATGCATAAAAGGCATATACTTGTTGTATAACATTAATATTATAATTTTGTTGAACATGTGTTAGTGGATTATATTGTGAAATTATGGTACAATATGATTGATGCCTTTAAACATATATGATGTAAGATTGGGGGGAGATAATACAATGAAAATATAAAATACTAATGAATCAAAGAAAATGTTTGAAAAGGGATAAGATTAAACTAGGAAGCACAAGGCTTAATTGTATTTTTATTCATCCATGCTTGATATTTTATATTACATTGTTACCCTTATTGTAAATGTGAAGTAATTATGAAATTATCATGATAGTGGTTTCTAGATAGTATACTAATTATATGGAAATAACAGACCATCTTTCTTTGGAACTTAGCAATATATGTGTGAATAGAAGTACATAATAGTTACTAATCACCTGTATATTGTAAGGGTTAGGCATGATATTTGATCATTTATCTATTTATGGCTTCCATATGTCTTATGTTCAAATTTTTTTCAAAATATCTATTATCATATACCTTTGATGGATATACTCTCACTAGGTTTCATAACTCACTCCTAATTTATCGTTTTTACTTATTTTTAGGTTGTGTTATTCTTGTGAAATTTCAAGATGCGAATTTTTTGGAAGGATTTAATGGTTGGGATTTCAATGGATGTAATTATGCATATATAGTTGTGCAATGCCAAGCTCTATTTGGTTCTATGAATGTTATTTTAAGTATTTGACAATTTAGGTCACATGTTTGCAACTCCAGGTAAATATCTCACCAAGTGTCCATGAACAAAGAAAACTTTATTAGTTTTTCCTTACAATTGTGTTGCATTATAGTTTTTATGGGAATATGGGTATTTCATGTTAAGTCAAAGTTTGCAATTAATTAGTGAGGCTAATGGAGCTAGGCAATGGGTTCCTTGTTGGTACAATCAAGATAAGTCGTGACACTAGGGCAATCCTTGGCTAAATGGCCAAATTAGAGTAATTATATTAATTTTTGAGATAAATCAATGAGTTAAGGGTTGGAATGTCTCTTCAACTAAAGCTTTTATATTTGTAAATTTTCTTTTAAATATTTCATACTATTATTTAATTTAATAGTTTAGAACAAATCCTCTTTTTCTATTTATATTTTGCAATATTAAATTGATCATTAATCCCTTGGGTTTGACTTTATGAATAGTTATATTAATTTTTAGAGTGAATGACATGCATTAAAATTTTGATACTATTATTGGTCGATTAGCCAATTTTTAGTTATTTTTATTTGTTTTTCCAACCTTTTTTTGCACAATTTTAACATTTCCTAGGCTTTTCGATGGTGTCGAGTGGTAAAAGTTTTGGTAAAATTTAGGAACAAAACTCAAGTCCAAGATTTTTCAACATTTGAAGCATAATCATGAGCATTATTACCCTTGACCCCAATGTTTTTCAACCAAAAAACATTATTTGGTACTATTTTTAATTTCTTTTATTTTTTTGAATTTTTTAGTTTTTTTTTAATTTTCATTCAATTCTTTTTCTTTTTGGTATATGGATTATTCCTACCATGAATTTTGATGTTAAAAGTGCAAGTAACTTCTATAAATTAAGTGACTAGAATTAGGGATATAAGTTTTGATGGTGGTTTTAATAAGGTACCTACATTTAAAATTAAATGACAACTTTATGGGCGAATATTTCTTGTTTGCAATTAGTTATAATGCAATTGTAAGAAACTCAAATTTGTGTAGGAAGATCTTTATGTTAGGTTTCACATGTATCATATAACATAGTGGAAAATAGATTTTTAAAATTGTATGTTATATGAAACCTTCCTAGAATCAGTGCACAGGGACATAAATCAAGAATTAAAGGTTATCTCTTGAAGTACAGATCTAAATCACAAGCATAATCAAGTAATGACGCCTTTATGATGTTCACGTGGAGTGAATGGTAATGTCTCAACTTCCATAAAATTGCTAGGAATTATCTCTCTCACAAAGGATTAAGGTTTAGTATGATTTCTGGTTGCAAATTTTATTCATGCAGTAAAGTGATACCTTCATTCCTTTTTTATAGAACTATAGGACACCACTTTCCTAGTTCAATTAGAAAACTGCCTTTCTTTTCTAAGTTAACTTTAAAAGTAACACCTTATCCTTATTATGGTGAGAGTGAAGAGAGAGATAAGGCTTATCTGTTAGTTATTTAATATTACCTTAATATTAATAATTAAATATTATTATTAGATAATAATATTATCTCATAATATAATTATCTAATATTATCCCATAATAATTATTTAATATCAAATAATATTACATAATATAATATATATTATATGAATATATACTATTACTTTAATATATATATATATATATGCACAAAATAATAAGCTCAATTAATACAATTTTAGTCTAATTTAAATTTAATTAATTATTATCTCATTCTTACTCCTTTTGTGTAACCCTGTAGGTTCTTACTATGTTAGTTATAACACATCAATAAACCATAGACAATAAGTAGTATCTAATAATACATCACTGCCACCTAAGTAGTAAGAATGTATGTGATTCAACATCTACCTAATGTGTAAGCAACACTTTGCAACATAATTCCTTTTGTAATGATATCTAAATTGAACTAGAGGTATAAAGTGTATCATCCTCATTAATGTTCAATCTATATTTCTTGAAATTGAGTAGACTAATTTAAACAAATGACTAATATCACATATTGATCTATTTCAGGATGACCATGCATTTCTTAGTCTCACTCAATTAAGGAGCCCAAGAATGTCACTCCTTTTGTATAGGAAGAATAAAATCTCATCTACATTACTTTACATGATTCATGACTCACCCAATTAACGCCTTACATGTTATCTTGGTTAAAGGCGACATAAGATGGTATCAAAGTGTGTAACTCATTATATAGGGAACCGTAGTAACTTTAGGTTAAAAGATTACTTGCATTATGGTCACATAAGAATAGCTAATGATACTTGTTAATGCATGTAGTATTCTCATAGTGGGCCAGTCCAGTATATCTGTTCACTAATAATATACCCATGTATTAACTTGATATTACATATTCATGATTCATAATAATCAGTCACTATACATACTAATCTTGATTACTATTGCTATCTTTTTCGCAATAATACTCGGACAGGGACATTTTAGGAATAGTAAAACTATTCCAAGGATAATTATTATATTAAATTGTAAATTGTATAAAGATGAAATAAAATATAATAATTACATTGCTTAAAATAAAATATAATACATTATGCATTATTACAATCATCTTATAATTAGCTCTTAGGACACACACACACACACACACTAACACTTCAAGGCTACCCTAACACTACCATGCTTTGTATTCCAATTTCTACATCCCAAGTTGGTAAGATCATTCAATTTTGAACTATGACAATTAAGTGGGTCATAACCAATATCAAGCTAAAAAATATCCACCAGTGTATTAATATTAAACATTAAAGATGGAACTCGAGGAAATTGTTAAGAATTTGAATACAAATACAATGCAAATCTAGTAAGAGATAAGGTAATTCTAATAAGGCATGCATCAAAATTTAGAAATTTAAGTGAGCTAACTTATCACATTTGTTAGCAAGTTAGAAAGCTAATATGCAGGTTACTTGGTTTCTACCTTCCATTTAACAAGTTGAAAACTAAAAGAAAAAATGAATAAGGATTTTGGTATTAAGGTACAATCCACATCTAAGGCCATCCATTTTACCAATTATTCTATTCTTCTTCATTTTCCTAATAACCTTGAAAATGTTGCTGAAGAAGAAGAGATATGGAAACTTTTATCAAGGTGGGAGTCAAAATGCCTTAAAATAAAATTGATATGAAGAAAAATAAGAAGAAGAAGAAATTGATGTGCATGATGAAGCAACAGAGAAATTTAGTGTTTCTAAGATTATTAAAGATCCTTTTAAAGTTCATTTTATTTTTTTATTAACCCAATTGATTTCATATTGCATGATGATTTTAAATTTCAAAGAAAGAATGATTTAAGTTTGGCATCTAGTAAAGCATTAATGCATGAACCAATTTTGGAAATGGAGCTACCATATAATCATTTCAAGTAATAAGTTATGAACTAAAGTCAAATTGAAGTAGTTACAATGTCTAACTAAAGACATTAAAGAAAGATGCCTCTTAGGAAGTGACTTAAGTGTGGCTAGTTAACCATCTTATATTTATCTCTTTCCTTTCTTTTTTATTTTACTTGTACATGACTTTTCTTCATATGCATTTTATAGAGCATTTATACTATTCTTTTTCCTTCTTGTGTAATTTTCTTCCATGGATATGTTTCTCTAAAACTTGTTTTGATTCTTTTTTAAAATATATTTTCACATATATGCTAAAAAATATAAAGGCATTTTTATTTGAGCCAATACCAAATAGTTAACCTTCGAATTTTATCTTTGATGAGCCTCCTTGATTTTAATTACACTTTCTTTGTTTTTTAGCATATTAACTAACTTTTCAATGAAAATCAACTTTCTTTACCTAACTTTATGGATTAGTAGAGTATTTAAAATTATTATGATATAGGTTTTTAAATAAGTGTTGGGAGGAGAGAGAGAGAGTATCTGTGTGCGTGCGTGCATATACATGTATGTTATGTGTAAGAAATATGTGGAAAATCATTAACAACCATCAACTTCAATTTCAAGATTTAGTTAAAAAATAATAAAAATATAAATTAGTCAAAAAATTAAAAGGAAAAAGTGAAATTTAGGATGTTGTGCTAAATTGTGATTGTTTATAATTTTCCCATGTTTACATTTCAAATACTTTATTAATTTCTTTAGTTTTACACCTTCATATCTTTAATTTTCCTTCATTTTCTCCCTAGCCTTTTTTTTCAATTTTTGTATACATATGGTTTAAGTAAGGGAAATTAAATGATAAGTAAGTATATAGCAAGGAATTTTTATGGAATGAGTTGGAGTGAAACACTTCCTTTAAACATTTGAAAGTTAGAGAATAAATGTTGTGAGAATCTACCAATTTAAATTCATTTTGAATGAACTTGTTATGTTGATTAATTTTTAATCTTGTCAATATTGTTGTTCATGATATGTTATGATTCTTAAAGAATTTGATTGTTTTCTTGCTTATGAATTTTGTGATCTTGAAATCATTAGAAAGTAGGTCTTTGGCTTTTAGTTTTGAATAAAATTGCTTTTGTCCTAAGATGTGCAAAGGTTATGTGTGGAGGAATTTAATGTGAAAAATATCTTAAATATTATTCTCAACAATATTTTTTTAAAGTGTTACATTGTTTAATTTAATGAATTTCACCTTATTTTGTGATTAGGTCATATTTTGGAATGTAATTGAAATTTTCAATTAATGCTAAATTTCAAGACTATTTTAGATTATTAGTCATAACTTGAGTTTCAAAGGACCAATTAGGTTAAACCTTATATGTTTGAAAAGTTGAGAAGAAGCTCTATAAACTTCTTATTGAAAACTAAACCTAGTTTGGTCATTTAGAGATTCAAATTTGGTTTAAAACAAAGCAATGCTATTGTCCAACTAACTAGTCATGGTCTTCAAGCCATATTTAAATTTAAAATCATGTTAAATTAATGTCAAAAGTCAACTTAGGTTAATCCCAACAAGTTTTATGTTTTGGGATTAGTAAAATTACACCATTTTAATAGTTAAACAATGTTTAAGAGTTAACTTACAAGATTTTTCTGCAATAAACTATAAGAGTGTTTTGGTTTGTAAATTAGGTTTTAGGCTTCCAAATTGAATAAGGTCTATATCATTAAAACCTATAGAGTTAGAGTAACTTAGCCCAATAATATTTTCTCAAGGAAAGATTAGATTCAATAGGATTTTGTACCTTTAAAAGCATCTTTTCTCTATTTTTATCCACTATGGGTGGACAATTTTCTATAATCAATTCAAGGGAATTCCATCATTAATTTGGTCTAATTATAAGACTTTATCTTATTGAATTAACTTTCATCCTTAATTCAGTTTGATTATAAGACTTTATCTTATTGAATTAATTTTCATTTGATTATCCTTTATTTCTTTACTTTTTGAAGTTTATGATTGTTTTAGATAATTACAAATTTGAGTCCATCAATTAGTTATCATTTGTGATCTATTGTTAAGCTATTAATTATGATGCTAGGTTGTAATTAATTGATAAATGAGTAGCAATTAAGATTTTTTGATTTGAAGCTAAGGTGAATCATTAGTTATATAAAAAAAATAAAGATCGAAATTGATGATTCAATGCCGAGTTGAATTGTTCATTCTATCTTAGCTATTTTTTAAAGTTTAATACTATTGTTTGAGTGCTAGATTTAAACAATGAAGGATTAATCTAGGTGTTAGGCTTAGGTTAATTAATATTAGAAGACATAATTAAAGGTTGTTACTAAGGTAATCCTTGGCTAAGTGGTTAAATTAGAAAAGTTCTACCAATGCTTATGATAAATTGATGAATTAAAGGTTGGAACATCTCTTAAATTGAAGTTTTTATCTTCATAACTTTTTATTTATACAATTTCTTTTATTGTCGTTTAGTTTAATTATTTTGTACAAACCCCCATTTTTGGTTTATATTAACCCTAAACTAATTACTAATTCTTTAGATTTGACCTATTCTCATCAGCATTAAAAGTTCCTTTGGATATAGTTGTATTAATTTTAATATGATTAACAAATATCACACTTAATGGAAGTCAATTTTTTATTATTTTCTTTAGTTTTTGCTTAAAACTTGAAATATTAGGTAGCATTATCCATGAGTAATGAGATAAAAATGTTGAAATTTTTGTATGCATATTTAATATTTGATGATATTGACTTTGAATTTGTTCTTCAATATGAAGAGTTTATTGTATTCTAGGTTTAATTTATCTACATTTTAGATTTTTTTTAAAATCTACTATTTTGTAGATTGTGATAATGCCTATATTTTTGTTCAATATGATAAAGTTATTGCATTTTAGGTTAAATGCGCATGTATTCTAGAAATTCTATTTTGTTGTTGTAATATTTGGTGGTAGTTCTATATTAATTATTGAAATGTTGAATTTATTATTGTTAGGGTTCAGTGTGTGTGTATTGTTGCATTGTTAAAAACAAAACTACAAAACTTCCAATAAGCATTGTTGTAACTATTTTATGATGTTGATTATATACACTAACATAAAAAACTAAAATAATTCATTCAAAATATTTTATTCTTTTTTTACATTTCACATCAATTATTCTAAAATATTTTTCAATAACAATTTTTGGCTTACATGCCAAAATATTTATAACAAAAATTGAATAAATTCAATTTGCACTCAATAATCCATAGGGATAAATTTTATATTGATTTCATCTAATTTTTTTGGATTTATCAATTTATAAAATGCTAAAAAAATTTTAACCCCATAAAATTGTGAAAAATGGTTGTTTTCTTGAATTTTTTTCCTACTTTTTTCTCCATCTTTAATCATTATTCTGTGGACTTCGATCTCTATTGCAACATTTTATTAAACACATAATAAGCATCTTAAATTGAGATACAAGATCAAAAGTTATACAAAGAAAATACAAATAAACATCTTTTGAAGAAACTTGTGCAAAAAATTAAAAAAAAGGAAAAGGCAAAGATATAAAAAATAGAAATAACAAAAACACCTGTTATATTTTAAACTATTGACTTGGAGCAGGTAATTTGCTTTGAAGTTAATATTAATCGAAGAAGTATTAATAACTCACTTATGTGTAATGGAAGACATAGTAAGATTTATGGTTCTGCAAAAAGAACTAGATGAATTAAGAAATTAAGCTTGGAAGCATATAAGAGGAAGAATAAGAGTGATAATAAGGAAAAGTATAAAGATATGCCTTTTTTTATAATGCAGCAATGCCACCATTCCCATAATTTCAAATATCTATTATTTTAGGATCTAATATTTTATGTATCATCCTTTTTGAAATAAGCTAGAGGTTTCCATATCATTAGATATTGGTCACATTTAAAATTAACATGTAAACATTTTATAGATAAAATAGATATTTATAGAAAATAAAATTAACTATACATGCAATTGAAATTTCAAAATATAAATTACATATATGAAAAAGATTTATACAAGTGCACCAATTTTTTACAAACTAAAAATACTAAAGTTTACATACAAGTGCTACAAGTAGAGAAATTCTTAACTTGATCCATCTTGTTATCATTCTAGGTCTTCCTTAGAATCAAATTTAATTGATGAAGAAGATGGAAGATTTCACATATTAATAGAGCTAAAAATAATAAATATATGCTCATGAAAATGGTTAGGTAAAATAGGATTAATAGCAAAAGGATTTGACTAAGAATTTAATTTTCTAAGTCCTATTGAATAATCAATGCAAGGCCTCAATATTATCATTTGGAATTTATACTAGAGTATGACTAGGAAAATTCCTCAAGGTGATAATAAAATGGTTCCTGTATATATATTAGTTATTCCTTGGTGATCTATATTCAAAATCTATAAATAAAACATCAACAACAAAGAGTGTGAGTATTAAAATACTCAATGATTGGCTACATTCTCCTTTTCTAGGGAGTTTCACCATAATAAATAAAAAATAAAAAATATATGTATATAGCAATATAAAAAAAGAAATAATTTAATTTAATTTTATTATAACATTTATGAAAATTACTCTAAAGAATAATAATAGTTGGTATATAAGTTTCTCCTTATATCTTCGGTTTAGTCTTATCTCCTATCACCCTAGGTACTAAGCCACCAACCTTATCCTTTTAACTTTTACCACTCCTCTCCTTCTCTGCAAAGGATGAATAACTCCCCCTCCCCCACATCAATTACTCATTTCAAATTCATAAGGTATGATCAAATTACCAACTATATAATAATCTTTAACAAAATTACCAATTCTCATACATTTAATTTCCTTGATCATATAATATTATATTCAAGGTTGACATATGCAATCTTTCTATCCATAATAATAAAAATGCAACACTTGTATGAATAGTTATCAATATGATTCTAATATTATCAACTATTTTATGCATTCAATTTTCTTTTAAGATTTCTGAAAAAGGTTTCAAATAATCACATTGCCAATTACCTTGTATGTGTCACGGTTTAGTGCCCATTTATGGCTTCTAAAATTAATTCAAAATTTTACCAAAATTTATTTTAATATTTCTAACATAATATTACACATCAAACATTAATTAATTTGCATTTTTTATTCCTATGGGTAGTATTCACATTGGACCTAAATGGGAAATTCAAAACAAGACATCATAAAAGAAATTGAAATAAAAATCCTTCTTTAACATTCAAACCAATTCCAATCATTACTAAATTTTTATATAATAACCCTCACATGTTAAATAATGGAAAATCTTAATTATGTCATGAAAATTTTGTGGTCATGTTGTTCATACAGAAACAAAAACATAGAATACTAAAATTGGATAGATTTGAAGCTATTATGATAAATGACCTTTTGTGGCATCCAAATCAACTTCAATTATCACAAAATTTTTATACAAGCTTACGAACATGCTAATAACTAAAGAATAATAATTACCTTAAATTTTCTCAATCAATTGGTGCATAATATTACCAAACAACACAAAAAAAATTCAAAATTTTGCTTAAAAATCATGTAATCAAGGTCCCTAAAAATCCACTTTTCATATCTCTAAAATTTTTCAAAAATTATAAAATTTTTGGACACTTATTATAACACTATTTATGAACTTAAGACACCAAAATTTTAAATTTAAACAATTTGTAAATGTGATTCCAAAGGGTAAATAGAAACATATGATTAAACCTTCCTAACAAATCTTATGTCTACAATTTCTTTATGGTAATTTTTTAAGGAAAAACTTAATAATTCATCTTCCACTCATCTTAATACTATAATACCAATATAATATCCTCATATTAACATTCATACAATATCAAAATCAAACCCTTCAACTTCACAAATCAACTTACATTCCAATGACAACTTTTGTCAAATTTTCTTCATATTTCATGGAAAACTCAATAGAATATGGAGTAATTGCCACTCATCTCAAATCCTTGATTTTTTAACCTTTTTATTACCTTTTACAATAGAAAAAGAGCAGCTCTGCTAAAATAAATCAAATTTTAGGAATTTTTGAAAGGAGACAATCACGAAAACTTAAAAAAAATGAAGGAAAACCCTAATTATCTTGTAAGAATTTGATGAAATTAGTTGGAGAACCCTTTAGAATTTATTGAAAAGTTGAAAACCATAATTGAGAAGACTAGAGAACTTATGATTTTAAGGTTGGGAAGAGCAAAATTTAATACTAATTGTATTTTATTTAATTCTTAAAACTTCTTTTGTAAGTATTTCCTTTTTATTTAAATTTTTCTAATGAAAGTTGATAGTCAATGACACATGGAGGCATAGTTTTCAAGTTGGAAAATCAAAATATTTTTCTCTTGAAACCATTAAAATTTAGTCAAAGAAGATACCTAAAATTATCATTAACAAATTGCCCATTAGTTTTCAAATTTTTTTTACTAAAATGCCATAAGCCTCCTTTATAAGATTGGGTTTTGATTTGGGCATGGATTTTTTTTTGTTCTAATGATCATATTTGGACCAAAAAAATGTTAGCTAAGTTAATCATAACGAACCAAAATGATTTGTTTTAATTTCAGGCCCAATCTCTAGATTTTTGGGTTACCCAAACAGATTTTAAGCTATCCCAACTCCTAATTCTTTTATTGGATCTTTATATAATTTTTCCAAGCTTAGCATCAAGCTTTTGATGATATTTTGATCCATATTAATGCTTAATATAATTTCTACAAATAAATTCTAGATAGATATGCTTTCATATTATCTTTATAATTTACCCGAATTTTACTCAATTATATTACCAAGTTTCTATTAAAGTTATTTTTATTCTAATTTCCTTCTTTTTTTTTTTACTCTATTAGGGTATTACACCTAGACCTTTTAAATGTCATAACTTTTGATGTTAGTTAAGTTAAAAACTAACATGTTAAAGGTTGATATTTTCTCACCATGCTTTTGTAATTTCTCTATGATGTTGGTTATATCAAAATTGAGTTATAAATTTCATCATTTTACCAATAATCTTTAAATGCATACATTTTCACATAGGTTCAATAAAAAAACTAATGTCTTAATTTTTTAAATAATTTCAAAAATGAAAGCATGGCTAAATAGACATCAATTATATTAATAACTTATTGTCTAAAGTTTCCTAATAATTTCAAAATGTGATCAAGTCTAAAAAGATGTCAATTATATTGATGATCCTTCATCTTATGTTTTTTGATATAATTTCAAAAAATATCATTATTTTAAATAATTATTAGTTGTATTTACTAATCATTATCTTACTAATCCCAATAATTTCAAAAATGTCATCATATCAATATAGATGTTGCTTTTGCCTTTTTCTAATGTTTATCAACCAACATAGAATTGTAATTTTGTAATAATGGAATAATTTTGTTTGAGCTATTGAAATGGATGCTAAATTTACTTTTAAGATAGAAAAATAGGAATTAGATTTAGTCCTAGTTAGTTTTAGTAAGGAAAAATTTAGCCTTAGTTTAGGTAAGAATAGAAGTTGAAAATAATGTTTAATTGATTAGATTAAGGTCAAAACAATTTAAGTAGTTAAATCGGATAATTAACTGGTTGAAATATTTTTGTATTTATAAATATATGAGATAAAAAGCTTAACATATCATGTTTTATATAAATTGTTATAAGCCATTAATAGGGAATTAATAATGTGAAATTCATGTAGTTTGCTAGAAGTCTTAAATTTATTTGTTCAAATCTTCATGTCACAATTATAAAAAAAAATAAATATATTTCACTATTGTTAATTATAATAACACATATATAATTTAAACAAAATTAAGGGAATTTATTAAATAGGAATGATTTAATATATAAAATATCAACATCTAGTACAAATTATTTTTTTTAAAAAAATTAAATGCCAATATGCATTTACAAAATATAAAAGAAACTAAGTTAGTTAGGAGAATAGCAATTATATTTAATGAATAAAAAATATAAAATGAAAAACAATCTTGCACTAGTGGACAAGGTCACTTAGCTTCTCTTGGGTATCCTATGTTCGAATTCTGCATGCTACATTTTTACATTTTATTACACATTCATGAAGTAATAGAACATTTAACCTACTTAAACTAGCACTGATTCACCAAGTTTAATGGGTTTGGAACAATTTTAGATAAGGCAAACTAGTTCTACCACCTTTGTAAGTTTAAGATATCATTAAGATAGGATTAGAAGCCAACTCTTGATTGAATCAGTTGAATTACCTAGTCCAATTCACATTTGAAAATAATGGTTGAAAATACTTTAGGTTATGTAGAAAGTAGTACATTGTTATCGCAAAATCCTTAGATAAGGTTGTCATTATTCAAGTAAATTAGATGGCAAATAAGTTTATGATAATCATGTCCCAAGCAACATACCTTTATACCCCCACACCATATTGAATGAGTGTAACCTTCATGCAAAAACCTAGCATATACTTTCACTAGTTGCTTTACCCTTTCTCCACCATGGCCTTTACCTTCACTGCACTTGAACAATCCTTTACCACCCTTTAACACTAGTAATCTTCTCCTTCCCATACCCAAGAGACATACGCACTTGGATTACATTAGAAAGTAAAACATAAAGTTTTTTAAAATTGTCCTTATTTTATTTAATTTTTATTAAATAAATTAAAATATTAATTATTAATTCCAACTTCTTTTTTTGTCATCATTAGATTGATAGATCTCATCCTTATTGTTAAGGCCATCCAAAGCACCATAGAGAATAAGTTTGAGAATGCATGGACTTATTGGAAGGACATGAACCAATAGACAAAGGACTTGTAGCGAGACATGTTCACAATAACATAGTTAACTCTACTTATGATAGGACTTATTGATTAAGAGAGGAGTGAATTAGCTATAACAAAAAATTGACAATTAAAATTGAATTAAAAGTTTATAAGAAATCATGAAGAATAATTGAAAAATTCTTGAAAATTTGATGAATATATTATTTCAAAATTACAAAATAATTTTTAAAAGATTGTAAAATTTTGAAAGTATTTCAAAAATAACTTTTTCAGAAACTTAGTGTGAAAAATGTGTAAATGTTTTTTTCTTGAAAGAATGAATAAATTTTTTTAAAAAAAATTATAAAAAAGTAAAGAAGAAAATGATACTAAGAATTTTTTTTAAAAAATTCAATAGTATAAAAAGAAATACTTTTTAGGTCTACTCCTCTTTTCTCAAGCTGGCGAGTTTCACTTAAGGTAACTATTATTTTTAATAAAAAATTACAACATCTAGATTTATGAGATTCATGCAATCTCTGTTAGGATTTTCTATCACTTTCTAATTTTACAAGATTTTCCTAATCCATATTAGAATTTCAATCTCTATCTAGCTTTGCACGTTCTTCCCAAGATCCATTAGGATTCCAAATCCACCTAACTTTACAAAATTGACTAATATACACCAAGATATTAAAGCTACCTAACTTTATAATATCCATAAATCTACCTTTGGATTCCTATTAAGGTCATAAGAAATTTTGGATCATGTTGCGCACATGGGAAATATTTACATTTGAATTTCCCTCTTACACTTCATATTTTGAAGTTCCCTCTTAAAATTTAATCCAACGGTTAAAATTGAATTTACACTTGGTATAAGCTATTGAACTTTAAATTTAAAATAATAGCCAATAGGATTATTTTTTGATGACCAAGTTTTTTTCCATTTTAAAAATAAAATTAATAATAAAATAATTTTGGCTATTTTAAATAAGTAAGCTGCTTTCATAAATAGTAAATGAAGAGTGGTGGCCTAAGGACTTTCATAAGTATAATAATGAGCTTTGTAAGATTAAACCTATGATAATTAAACCTAAATAAATATAATTAACTAGTCTTTAATCAAACATTTGGCATAAAATCATTTTCTATATTTTGTTCTTCATTCTTTTCCTTTTTGATAATGACAAAACCTTTTTTGTTGCAAAGAGTTTTAAATTTAAAACCAAAGTGAGGAAAAAAAATATTTAGAGTTTTCTTTTCAATTCAATTAGGCTCCCTTTTAAAATATGCATAAAATTTTTGCAAGTTCCTATTATTTCTCCTTTTTTTTGCATTAACAAAATCAAATGATCACATAAACTAGCATTGTAACTATTGCATATACAACTAAAGCAAATAGTAGCCAACATATGCAATCAAAAAATAAGGTAGTAACAAAATTGGTGATTATATTGTTGGTAATTCGGATTATCATATGCAGCGGAATTTTAATATTTTGATCCAAATTCTACCTAGGATCCATGCAAAAAACATAAATCAATGATTAGGGTTTTACCTATTGGGCACTCGTGTTTCTACTGATCAAAACTTGAGAGTGGATGAATCAAACGCCGGCCGGAAGGTACAGTGTCTCTTCGGTATGCACACAGAATGAACAACAATCTCTCGCCCTCCACGAATCTACTAGGATGCATTTCTCTCTATAAGAACTAGGATTTTGATATTTTCTGAGTGATTTAGGGTTTTAGGAAGTCTATGAGCGTATCTCTAATGTGCTGCCCTCAATATCCTTTTTATAAAACTTAGGCAGGTCACAATCCTAGTCCTATTAGGATAATACTTCTAAAATCCTAATCACACTTAACAACTTATTTTATTCTTATCCTAGAGATAATAAGGAGAGATATGACTTATCTATTAATTATCTAACATTAGATAATATTATCTCATAATATAAATATCTTAATATTAAATAATAGCATATAGTTATCAAATATTAAAATAATATTATCTCATAATATATTTATCTAATATCTGATAACGTAATTATTTGATATTATTTTAATGTCAAATAATATCACATAATATATATATACACATATATTACGTGAATTTATTATTCATAATAATATATATATGCACGAAAATAAGTTCAATTAATTGGATATTAATATAATTAAAGTTCAATTAATTATTGTCTTATTCCTACTCCTTTTGTGTGACCCTGTAGGTTCTTACTACATTGACAATGACTCATTATTGAGCCATAGACAGTAAGCGGTATCTAGCAATACATCACTGTCACTCAAGTAATAAGAATATCTGTGATTCGACATCCACCTAATACATGATCAACGTTTTGCATCATAACCCTTTTGTAATAATATCCAAATTCAACTGGAGGCATGGAATGTGTCATCCTCGTCAATGTTCAATTTATATTTCTTGACACTAAGTAGACTTAAAATAAATGATTAATATCACATATTAATTCAATTGAGCATGGCCATGTATTTCTAAGTCTCACTCAATCAAGGGGCCTAGGGATATTTCTCTTTTATACAAGAGTAATAAAATCCCATCTACATCACTCACTTCCCTCTATACGATTTATGACACACCCAATCAATGCCCTACTTGTCATCCTGATTAAAGGTGATATAGGACAATATTAAAGTGAGTAATTCCTCATGTAGGGAACCGTAGTGACTTTAGGTCAATAGTTTATGTGTATTTGTGATCATATGAGAATAACTTATGACACGTCTATCCATGCAATATTCTCATAGTGGGTCATTCCAGTACATTATTCACTAGTAATGTACTCATGTATTGACTTGATATCACATATTTATGATTCGTAATCATCAGTCACTATACATGCTAGTCTCGATGTATTATTACTATCCTTTTCGTAATAATACTTGACTAGGGGCATTTTAGAAATAGTAAAACTATTCCAAGGATAATTATTATATTAAGTTATAAATTACGCATAATAATAATAAAATTATAAAAATATAATATAATAATTAAATTACCTAAAATAAAATATAATATATTGTGTATAACTTCAATCATCTATATGATTGGTTCTAGGATACATACTAACATATATAGCACAAGAAGCATCATACCATGTATTAGAGGATATGAGGTAGCATCAAAACATATATGAAACTAGTTAAATGAAAAATTATGAAACCAAAGAGACTAAACAAAGATAGAATTTAGATAGGCCAGATAGAAACTAGACATGTATTTGAGATTAACAAAGAGGAAAAAATAATAGAATAAATAAGGAAAATTTATAATGCAAGAAAAACTCAAGTTTGTATAAGTTATAGGAAAAATAGGTATAATGGAAAACATGATGTAGACAGTCAAATAAACCATTAAATCAAAAGATAAATATAATTATAAATTTAAACAAATTTATGAATTAGTAATGAAAAAGCAACATACATGTAAAGAAATTAAGCAAATGAAGTATTAAGAGATTAAACAAAAATTTGCTAGAGAAAACAATTAATGATTAAGTTAAACACATATTAGAATAAGGGATAACATAGAAAGCATGGATTTGAAATCTTATCCTTACAATAAAGCAATCATTCAATTAATAATTAAATAAGCATAAAACAAAGTTATACGCTTCTAAATGAAATTAATACAAGCATGTATATAGAGATTAAGACTTTGAAATTTAGGAAACATGTAGGATATTATAGATTAATTAAAGATATTTATCATCAGTAATAGAGGGGATCAAAAGCAAGAGTCTAATAGATTAATGGTTAATATTGTAGTACTTGCTCAAAGTTAAGACAAAAGAACTAAAACTATAGGCAAAAGGTAGCTAAACAATATTAGTTGCATATACATAAAATGAAATAAATGTTAATGCATATGCTTGAGTCCTATTATAAAATAGTTTAGCTAGACTACTTCAGGACTTAGAGGAAGACTTATTAACAAATATCCATGGGATAGTCTAAAATTGGGCTTAAAGAATATCTACTTTTTGAGTGAGCCTTATAACTTTAGTTTTGTGAGAGAGTATATTTTGTTATCCTAGTTAAAGCATTTAAGGATGATGAAGTTTTATGGATGATTGGTATAGAAATAGGTATAAGCTAGTTTAGTTAGATGGTAGTTTTGTGAAGTATAGGGTTAAAGAAAAATATGGATCAATAAAAGTTAATGTAAGTGGAGTGAGGTGGTAATGGTGGAATGTTAGGTCAAGGTTTAATATGTATAGTGATAGGAGGAGATAATACTAGTGAACTGGCATAGATTGGTTCTGTTTAAAATAGAGAAGATGTTTAGGGTTATATGATCCATGTTAAATGAAGGATGGGTTAGTTTGGGTTAGTTAAGACTTGTTGGACCCAAATGAAACAATCTTTTTGTTCTTCATCTTTTAAAATGAAAAATTAAGTTATGGTAGGATAGTTGGAACATTGAATGGGTAATGAAGGTTTTCTTATTTCCTTAGAATAATTTCCTGGCAAAGTTGATGATAGAGTAGGTCATTCTTCATGGTGTTAGGTTTGCAACACTAATAATTATAGCAAAGTTTATTAAGAAACAAATCTAGAGTTAATTTTAAAGAACTAATGTTATTTGTAGATTCTTGTTGCTATGAGTTTGTAACAAATGGTTCATATCACTTTCTAACCATAATCCCAATAGTTTGCTCAGAAGGATCTTCCTCACTTTCTAGTTCATGGATATTCTCTGTAAAATCCTCACTATCTTTAAACATAGGATTATTGTAGTAATTTCTAGAATATTTTCAATTGCTTGATCTTCCTTCCTTTTTTTCTCTCTGTCTTCCTCTTTTTCAATTTACCTTTTTTTTCTTTCTTCCTCTTTGCTTCTTATAATTTATCCTCAACCACTTTTCTTTACTTCTATCCTAACTTTCTCATCATTTGGCTTTTCCATCTTTATTTCCTTATTGACAATAATGTTACTATCACTAAAGTGAAGTTCAATGGTTTCCATTTCTTTTATTTTCTTCTTAGTTTCACAATAATTTAGGGTGAATCTTACTTCCAATATCTGATTTGATCTTTTTTTTATTTTATAAGTGCTTTTTATGCCAATTTCTTTCTTTTTGCTCCATTATTCCCATGTCCCTTGTTCATTTTTTTAAGTACTTCAATAACTTCTTTTATTTTTCTTGCCTTTTTCTCTCTTGTTTTTTCTTTCCATTTCCCTTTACCTTTTTAATTTGTAATTCATTATTGCTTATTCTAATTTCAAACATTTCACCCTTTTATTATTGAAATCCCACCAATTAATACGACCAAAGCAAGCATCCCAATCTCATTTTCTTTATTATCATTTAGGTTATATTCACTATCTAATTTAGATTCTTTATAAATGCTTTCATTTTCTTACTCTTCCCTACTTCATGAATCTTGTGACTACAGTTTTTCATATTAACAATTCTTCCATACTTTCTTGCTAGATTTTCTTTTAGATTGGTATAAGAACAAGACTTCAACCAATTAACATTCATGATGTTGCCCTTATTAACACTTATTCTATTTTCTTTAGAGACATCATCATTAGAATATTTTAGGATCTTAGTAACTATCATCCTATAACTTAACTATGCATTAACCCTAAATTTCATTAACATAAAGTGTTTAATCATTAAGTATCCTAGATTAATCTTATGCTTGGTTTTTATAGCCTAAAGTAAGAATGCTTTAAATATGCTAAAGTTGCTTATACTATCTCCTTTAAGGAAAAAACTTTACAAATATAACAATGAAGTATTTTCTTATTTAGAGATAATTAGTTTGCTAAAGGAATTTTAAAGAGTTTCTATCACATATTATCTTGAACCACTTCTTAGCAATATAACCCTTAACATTGATTGTGGCATTACTTAGATGTAGGCAGTCTCCTTCATTTGGCACTTTAAGAAGTTGATTCATTAATATGGTGTCAATTTATTGTTCTTCTCTATTCATATAATTTAGTAGAGCATCATCTTTTGAGGAAGATATTGTAATAGCATAAAGTAACTTGGTGTGTTTTAAAAACTCTTACATTCAAGTTTAAAAAATTATCCCAACCTATTCATTTAATCCAATGAAAAATATGTCACCCTTTCATTTTCCAAGTTTAGTATATCAACCTTCCTTGGCTTCATGAAATTAAAGTTTAAAGGCTCCTTTTCAAACCTAATTTTCACAACAATGTCTTAGAAAACTTCTTAATTAAAAATGGAAGAAGAAATTTTTTAGATTAAAAGACAACATAGAAGGCTAGTTAGGTTTTTTTTATTAAGGGTGTGAGAATAGGGCTTAGAACAAATAGTTTTGAGATATAGAAGTGAGATAAAAGGAAAAAGAGAAGTTAGTTTTTGAGGAATGAATTCTATAATAATGTTTTAAAGAAGTAAAAGGTGATGATTTTTGGAGTGAAATGATAGAGCATAAGGATTAAGGAAGAATAGTATGAAGGATAGTGAAATAGTGAGATAGTAGAAAAGATTTTTGAAAAAGAACACTTAAGTAAAATGGTAATTTAATAGAAGAAAATTAATTAAGTTAAAAAAGGTCGAATATTCCTTAGCAATCTACCAAAATGATGTTGATTTTTCAAGTTTTGACATCAAGTCATAATTTGCAAGAAAGCAAAATATTTTGAAAACTTGACTTTTTGATAAAAGTACATTTAAGGTACAAGTTATATGTAAATCAAAGTCAAATCATGGTACTTAATAAATTTTGAATAGTAAATTGAGTTAAAGATGATGGATGGAACAACTAAGAGTTTGTTTAGTTTATGTTTTTATAAATAGTTTTTAGTTTTTAAAAATAAAAGAATAAAAGAATATTTTTTAAGTGTTTTTTCTCTTTAGTTTTAAAAACTATTTTAAAAATATGTGTTTTAAAAACAAGAAAATAAAAACAACTTTAAGTTATTTTTATTTTCAAAACACACTTCATTAATGACATTTTTATAATTCAAGATTGTTTTAAAGATAACTTTCTAAACACTTTCTTATTTTGATTATTTTTAAGAATTATTTTTTAAACCTATTTTATAAAACCTTTTTCAAGAATAAAAAATAAAAAATACAAACAAACACACTCTAACTTTTTCTCCAATTTTTTAGAAGTGCCATGAATCTCCCTTTAATACCATGAGATAGCCACTAGCTTGCTATTTTCTAGCTAAAACATATTCTTAAAAAAATCCTAATTTAATATTTATAAGATAATATATCCACATAAGCACATAAAGGCACGTATAGTCATTATAAATGTATGATATTTAATCAAAATCAACCATTCCTAATTCTTTTCTAATAAACCATGTAAGGGCATTGTGAAAAATATTAACTAATTATTTTTTTAGTGTTTATGAATTTTCGCAATATATCACCTTTGTGCAGTTAGTCTTTTTTGAAATGATGCATTATTTCAATGTTTTTAGTTCTTAAGTGCTACATATGATTTTTTTTGTTAAATTAATAGCACTTATATTATTATAGAAAATAGAGATAGGATTGAGTGTCTAACCATAATCTTCAAGTCACTTTTTCATCCATAATTTTTGAATGCAATAGCTTCTAACTACCATATATTTTGCTTTCACTATTGAAAGTGCAATTGAAACTTGCTTTTTACTATGTTAGGATATAATTTTTTGTCCTAAAAGTTGACATACTCCACTAGTGATTTTTTTTGTTTAACTTGCAATCTATTAAGTTAGCATCTAAATATCAATCTAAAAGAACTATCTTTAAGGTACCAAAGACTATAGTTCTTTATTCCAAGTAGATATCTAAATATTATTTTAATAGCACATAAATAAGATTCTTAGTTTTGATTGATATCTAACATATATACAAATATTGAACATAACATCTTGTGTACTTGAGATTAAATATAGAAGCGAGCCAATCATACCTCTAAATTTTTTTTCATTAACCAACTTATAATTTTCATCTTTATTTAGTTCTGTGGATGGATTCATAAGAGAGCCAATGGCTTTTTCATTAAATTTCTTTAGAAGCTCATTTGTGTATTTTACTTAACTTAAGAATATTACTACTTTTATTTGTTTGACTTGAAGTACAAGAAAGAAAGTGAGTCTCTCATCATGCATATTTCAAATTCATCTTTAATTAGATTTGAAAATTTCTTGTATCAAAGGTCATTAGTGGATCTAATGATAATATCATTTACATAGATTTGAACAATTAGAATATCATGCTCAATAGTTTTGATAAAAAGTGTTATGTTAACTTTCCCTCTTGGAAAATTACTTTTAGCAAGAAACTTACTTAGTTTTTCATACCAAGCTTTTGGAACTTGTTTTAATCCACACCAAGTTTTTTTAAGTTTAAAAGCATGAATTAATATATTTTTATTTTCAAAACTAGGAGGTTGTTTAACATATACTTCCCCATTTAGAAAATCATTTGATAGAGTTTGAAATTTTTAAAACATGCAAATGAAAGTAATATTCTTATAGATTCAAGTCTCGCTACAAGGACATAAATTCCATCATAGTCAATACTTTCTTGTTGATTATACCCTTGTGCACTAACCTTACTTTATTTCTTACCATTTTATTGGGTTCATCCAATTTATTTTTAATTACCTATTTTGTTCTAATGATAGGATGATTTAAAAGTTGTGGTACAAGCTTCTAAACTCCATTTTTTATTAAATTAAGGTAATCCTTCTTTCATTACTTTAACCTAACTTTCATCATTGAGAGCATCTTGAACATTCTTTGATTTTATATGAGAAAACAAAGCCATGTTAGTTTTATTTTTATAAGAAGATCTAATTCTTATACCTTGAGATAGGTCATTAATAATAAATTCATTTAGGTAGGTTGCGTGATTTGTCCATTCTCTTAGTGGGCTTCCTTTATCTTTTTAATGTATGTTATATGGCATTCCTTTTGATTTTTTACACTTTTAATTATACTATTCCAAATAGCACTTAACTTGCTCATTTTTTAGATATTATTCAAAATAGCAAGTAATATTATTCAAAATAGCAATTTACTTGCTATTTTGAAGATTAAGTCTCAGATGAAACTTCTTTGTTTTTTTTATTTATTCTTGTGAGACTTGCTCTTTTAAAGTTATCTGAGCTTCATCAACTACTTGCTTTCTTAAAAAAGATGTATTTGATTCATCAAATACAATATACATTGATTATTCTATAGTGAAAGTTCTTTTGTTGTACACCTTATGAGCTTTACTTATATTAGAGTATCCAATAAAAATTTCTTTATCACTTCTTAAATCAAATTTTGCAAGATTTTCCTTTCTATTATTTAAAATAAAACATTTGCATCCAAAAGTAGGAAAATAACTAGTGTTACATTTTCTACCTATCCATAACTCATATGGAACTTTCTTTAAGATGGGTGCTATGAAACATCTGCTTGAAATATAACATGATGTATTTATAGTTTTTGCCTAAAAATATTTTAGCAAATTATTTTCATAAAACATGGTTGTATTTATAAATTGTAACTTCTTATTATTTCTTTCCATAACATCATTTTTTTATTAGAATTTTGGAACATGAGAAGTTATGACTAATACCATTATCATCATAAAAATTTTCAAATTTATGATTTTCAAATATCCACTATGGTCATTTCTGATATTAGGTATGCAATTTTCTTTTTTATTTTGAAATTTCTTGCAAAATTTCTCAAAGATTTCAAAGATAACATCTTTATGTGTAAGAAAATAAACACATGTATATCTAGAGAAATTATAAACAATTACTAAATCATATCTTTTATCTCCAAAGCTCAATGTTTTGGTCAGACCAAATAAATCCATATGTAAAAGTTCCAAAGGTCTTGATGTTGTGACTATATTTATAGGTTGAAAAGATGATTTCACTCGTTTGCCTTGTTAACATGCATCACATATATGCACTCTTTCAAAATTTATTTTTTAAAAGACTTATAACAAGATTTTCATTTGAAAAGTTAAAAATTAGAAGCATATTAACATGACCACATCCTTTATGCTATAAACAACTTTCATTATTAGTTGATGCAAGACTTTAAAAGATTTTTAAAGATATATTTTGAATATTTGAAACATAAATGTCATCAACTCTTTTTCTTACAAAACAAATTTTATTTTTTCTTTTTAATCTTTAATAAATTAATGGGAAGATTCAAAAATTACTTCATAACCTTTGTTACAAGATTAGCTTATGCTTAGAAGATTATGTTTGAAACCACTAACTAAGCTAATGTTATCTAAAGAAGAACTCCCATACCTATTTTATCTACACTGATGATCTTACATTTAGTGTTATTTCAAGGTTAACATAGCTATTGTTGATAGGCTTAAGAGAAGTGAATTTACTTTGATATCCCATTAAGTGTCTTTAACATCCACTATCTAAAAATCAATCATCTTTCTTGACTATCTTGATTATGAACTTAAGATACACTTATAATAAATGATTGAATCTTCTTAGGTACCCAAGGTTTTATGGATCCATCGGGGTTAGTTAATGCCTTTTTATTATCTTATTCTTTTGGCATCTAATTTTTTATTTTTCTTTGCAATCATTCTTTTTCTTAAATAACATGAAAAGGCAATATGTACTTTATCTCCACAATAATTACAAGTAATATAAGGACTTGATGGATGAAAAGGTTTTATAAAGAAATTTTTGTAATATATATCATAGTGTGAATGAGATATCCCAATCATTCTTTTTCTAAAGAATATTTTTGAATTAATAAGAGAGTATCCAAATTATATTTTCCATCAATAAACTTATTGAGATCCTTTATTACAATATTTGTAATGACCCTGCCATTAATAAGTAATATAGAATCATTATAACATAATAATACGGCTAGATAATTTTGATATGAACTTGGGATTACCTTAAATGGCCTTAAACTATTTCTTTTTTAACTTGTTGAAGGATTTAATTTAATTTATACTCTTATTTAGTTTAATTTCATGAACAAAGCTGAGTCTGTTAAAATTCTGAAAAATTTTTTAAGTCTGAGTGCCTTCCTTAGAGGGCTATATGAAATATGTATTATTTGGACATAAAAAATCCCGGTAATTGTTCCTCTTGTATTTTTGCATCAAAGAGTGATTTTTAATGAATTTTTGGAGACCTTAAAGGACCATTTTGAGAAGACGTTATTTTTAAAATTTTCTAAAATTCGACATTTTGAACTAAAACCTAAAATCTAGATCTTTATTCTTTAGACTTTTGATTTTTTTTTAATTTTCTTTTGAATCCAAATGGGGGATATTTCCTTATTTACATTTATGTCTTAAGTAAATAGAGAGTAAAATGTTAAAGGGGAAATAAGGAAATGTAAATAAGGAATGCTGAACTGCCGAACCCGTGAGCCCAGACAAACCCGATTTAAAACCTAACCTGAAACTAAGCAGAACAGAATCACGAACAGCAGCAAAACAAAGAACACGAAACCCAGCACCTTTATTTTTCCTTCTCTTCCACTTTTAATCACGCAAAACAACTCCTTCTCATCACATTTCAATGTGTCTTCTTCCATTCTTTTCCTGTTTTCCCCTATTTTTGTTGCAGTTTTAGGTTTGTTCGGAATTTGGGAGTTTTGGACAAAAGTTCTGAAATTTCTTTTCTTTTGCTTAATAAAGTAATTCCCAAGCTTCATTCTCTTAATTAGGAGTTAGAATAGCTTAAATTAGTTAGTAGATAGTAATTATTAGATTGTTTTAAGGTTATGCATATAGTGTGGAATTTGGGAATTTTTTGAAATAGGAAGCTTGATAATGAATTTGAGTGTTGATTTGTGTTTGATTGCTTGCTCAAGGTCAAGGAACACTTCCTAGTGGAATTGATGATTCAAGAAGTGGGAAGAAATTAACTTGAGCATTTTGACCACTTTGTGAGTAGATAATGTGTATTTTCATATTTTTATATATTTTCCAAATTTCTTTATACGTTGAAATATTAATTTGAATTAATTTATTAATTATTATTACTTTTTATGCATTTTAATTCCATATATGTTTAGAGCTCTAGGTACTCTTGGGACAAGTACCTTAAAATTTTCTTGAATTATAGTAAATAAGAATGATGCTAAAATGGCTTTATGATGAGGAAATAGATTTATGTAGCTTATTTTGAAATGGTATACTATTGGAATCTTATTGTATAATGTTCTTTGAAAGATTATTGTGGATAAAGTGATAATGTGTTGAAGTTTCATATATGCTTGTAAAAATTAATTTTTGATGAGTTTGAAATGATATGATGTTGGAGATGTTGAATACCATGATTGAAAGCCTTGGTGAACTACACATAGTTGAAAGGAGTATGGTTTGAGATTGTTTTAAACTATTGATGTATGAAACTATTTATTTCCAATAATTTCTCATATAACTGTTATATATATATGCTTGGTGTTTTGCTGTTTTATAAATTTATTTTGGGAGAAAACTAGTTAGAAACTGTAGCTAATGGTAGTGATGACGTTAGTCTTAGTGCATTTTGGTTCAAATCCTAGTTAGCAGGGGAGTTGCTAACCCTATGTGTCGGCCAACACATATGGATTAGTTTATGGTAGCCTGATAGGTTGCCTTAGAGCTGAGAGCTCTTTGAAATTATTAAGTCATGAGTGGAATGCTTATGTTATTCATAATTGAAAATCTCCCATCTCAAAATGTAATTTTGATGGTTTATGTATTTTGAAACTTATTAACTTTGATTGTGTTTATTTATTCATCATGATTATATTATACTAAAATTTTTACCATGTAATGTTTATGATAATTTCTTTTGATTAAAGAACTTACTACCTATTTCTTGACTTGAAACTTATGTTTTCATATTCTACTTTTAATGAACATTTCAGGTATTGTTTTAACATATATGATTGCATAACTTTTGTTATATCTCTCAGTATTGAAAGGTTGTCTAACTATTTCTAGAAAAAAACTTATGCCATGGCTTGTCTCATTTCCATTGAAAATTTTCATTATCTATTCACTAAGTCAACGACTCACTCTTTTTGTTGTAATATTTTTCAGATAGAGATTTGGCTCTAGGTCCGTCATCTGTTGCTCCTTAAAGAGAGAGGAGCATTCACTTGTGGTGAGCCACACTTTGTTCGTGTGAGCTTGATGTAGAACTTTTATGTATTTTTTTTAAGTTGTAAATTTGAATACTCTTAGATATGCTCCATTAAACCCACATGCAGGGCATGCTTTTGTAGACTTATATGTATGTATTTGTTATATTTGCAAGAATTATTTATTTACTAAACGATATGTATTTTATGTTAATATATATATGATTTATTAGGTGGATGTTGAAAAATGAGAAAGTATGTATGGGACTATATATATGTGAAAAGTTGTTGTTTGTGTGTTGGGCATGTACCCACTTGAGTTTGAAACAGGTTACAGGTTATTTTATAATATGTTAGGCTAGCATGGCCATAAGGTCATATTTTGCCTTAAGGTCATGCATCGGTCACGACCCCAAGTTTTCGGTCGTGATAAAGTTGGTATTAGAGCTTTAGGTTTCCCTGTGGTTAATGGAGTAAGTGATCTTTAATGGGTTCATGATTGTGGAAATGTTACCGACCATTCTTATAATCGTAACACTAATAAAGGCATGATAGGTTGTCAGTCATTCTCTCATTCTTGAAGTTTGTCTAAGTAAGTTACTTGTGTGTTATAACTTCTTATTGTGTTTTGATAAAGTTGTTACTTGTTACGTGTAAAATGGTTTATTAATTAGCACAAGTGCACACTATCGTAAACAAGTAATAAAGTGATAAGTAAGTATCGTTCCCTCGAGGATTGTTTCACTAAGTACTAAAATTCATAATCCTAACACTATTTGGCAAACCGATTAGTTGGAAATGAAGTGAGTAAATAAAGATTGATGCAAAAAATACTTAAAATAAATATGATTGCAATTGGAGTAAAGATAAAGATGAATAAAAGACCTAGGGATCAGACTTCACTTAACAATTTCGGATTGAATCATCTATCTACATTAATCCAATTTTAACTCCCTTAATTGATAGTCGAGTTTCCCTAAATTAATTATTAGCCTCTTCCAAGGTCAAGTAATTCTATAATTAATTGCTGATTCACTATATTCCTATGTGAATTAAAACAACTAATCATGCATTAGGATTTATGGAACTCATTAAGACTACATAAACCATATGAATATATTCCTATTTCATATGCAATTTATGGTTTTAATTATAGGTTCCATACACATGTATCTCCTTCCGGTCTCAACATGCATATTGAGTTCATTCAAAAGGTGGCCAATTAATCGAAAGCATTAAGAGCAATAATTAAAACTCAATCTAGGAAAGAAAATCGAAATTAGTTTCAATATATTAGAATCCAATCCGTTATTATCAAGTTACGTCATTACCCTAGGAAGATGAAAAATTAGAACATAATGAAATTAAAAACAAACTCAAAATAAAATAGAAACATCATCACATTCATGATACAAACATAAGATTATAATTACAAATGCATGAAAATAGAAATACTATCCATCCATGTAGGAGGTAAAACCTTTCATGTAGGAGGAGAACCTAGCCTTCCATGTAGGAGGCATACAAGAACTAAGAATGCATGAACTAAACTACTATCTAAGATGCATAAATTAATGAATGCTGCAAATGCTCTCTACTTTTACCTATTTATAGGTGAATGAATCAGCTGCAAGTCATAAATCTTGACCATTAGCTACCAATCACATTCTTTAGCTACCACTCATGGTCTTTAACTACCCTTCTTGATTTTCGCAGCAACAATTCTTTTGACTTGTTGGTAATTTTTCACCATGAGAATGGCAGATTTACATCTTCTTGTCAACATAGGAGTTGTATAGCCGGATCATAACTTTCAAATTCCGCAAAGAACTCCTAATTTTGACATTTCTATCTCAAGTTATGATCAGATTAGTAACTAAAGGTCAGATTCCATCAGAACCACTGTTTCATCTTCCAAGCAGAATTTGACATCCTTAGATTCCGAATTGGGCTTTTCTTTAAACATGAAAGTTGTAGGGATTTTTCTTAGATTTGTAACCATATAAAGAAAAACCAAATCCAACATCTAGAACTCCAGATATAGCCTAAAACCTGAAACAGGGTCAAAATACAGCATTATCTAAAAGATTTGATTTCATTTCAAATTCAAGACCCATTCACAAAATGCAACTAAATTTATTAAATTAAACAAGATTACATCCAAAAATGCATCATACAAGGGAAAATAAATATGTAAATATTTTACGTATCAAATTCCCCCACACGTAGCTTTTGGACGTCCTCAGACAAACACAAAACAGAAGAAAACTAATACTAATACTAATATTAATACTAATCTACCCATGAGATAAAAAGTAAAAAAAAAAACATAAGAAAGATAATTAAAGTACAAATATATCATAGCATTCATGAATCAACAAATCTTGACATATAAAATCAAAAAGGGATTGCAACTTCATTTGAGAAGGATTAAACCAGAATGATATAATCACTGCAACTCTTCCTCTCTCAAGTGTTTATGGGCAAGTGTTTCACTCAAATTCATCCTATCAAAGATTGCACTACCATAGGCTTGCATAAATTCTCAATCTCCACTACCTGATTTACATGCACACTTCAAATTAAAAGGTCTTATTAAGGGTTGTAATGAGGTCAAGGTAAAGGAAAGATAAAACAGGGATATGAAAGGCTGAAGTAAGGAGAGAAATTAATAGAGCAATTAAAACATAGGTAATCTCTAAATAATTTTATCTCAACATAGCAGCCCACGATTCAAATTCATCAATTTCTCTCTTCTTCTTTTTCTCTCTTTTTTTTTTTTACTTTTTTTTTAACTATATTTTTTTTCTTTTTTTTTCTTTTTTTTTCTTTTTTTTTTGAAAGAAAACCCTTGCAACTTTGAAGTTAATACATATTCCCCCACACTTTGTTAAAAACTCATTGTTCAAAGATTCAAATGCTCTACTAATCCCTAGGGTTAAGTAAAGATAATTGATATTTCATTAAATGACATATTAATGGGTTAAAGCAAAGAAACGATTAATTAGGCTCAAAGGGGTTTATCAATGGTAAAACTGCAGGGTTGGCTATTTAGTTCTAACTGAGGAAAAAAATGCCTTTATCATATCTGAGTATGTATGTAAATTGTAATGTCAACCAGATTTTATGCAAGTTCTAGAGTGACAACTTAATAGGTGAATATCACACACAAGAAATATAATACTGATTCAATAAGTAAGCTCAAAATATCACGGTTAAAGGTTTCCAACTCAAAATCCATTGCCAAACCCATCAATTCTAAGAAGTAAGAAAGTTGTTCAATCATGCTATGAAATCTTTTAAAATTATTGAAAAGAACCTAAAAAGCAGGAAATTATTTTTTTTTATTTTTTAATTTTTATATTTTTTTTAGGATGCATATCAAGAGCAGAAAATAACTCTTTACTCAGCCATCACTTTTTTTATAAATAATAAATCTCATGGTTTAACTACCAAAATATCCTAAAAAGTAAAATTTTTTTTTTTTAATTTCCCCCCCACATTTAATGTAGACATTGTCCCCAATGTCTTTAGCAGATTAGCAAAAAGGGTTTATTAAAAGAAAATGCATAAGCAACACACACATAAAAGAAATTTTGGGAGTAAACCCATAAGAGTAAAAAAAGTTACAACTGGAGAGTGGTGTTTGGCTCATGCTTCTGACTGCTGGTTAGAGATTGCCAATCTATCTTTTTCACTGATGGATCTGGTTTAGGTGTATAGTTTTGTAGGTGGTCAATCAGCTGATCAGCAGATGAGGCAGACATTATGGCACGATGAGTTGCTTGAGGTATGAATCCCTGTTCCACAGCTTGATCTAAAAAAGACAGCAAACTATCATAAAAACTATTAACATTTAATAAACCTACTGGCTTCTGATGAAAGTTCAAGTTAATTCAATATGCAATGCTAGAAATTCCATCTAATGCTTCTAAACCACCAGGTAAAGCAATAAAGGCTTCAACACTGTAAAGCATATATCCAATACGTTCAAGCAAGTTTGAAACCTTTAATGTTTTACCGATGGCGTATTTCTTATCATCTAAACCATTCACAAGGATACTCAGTATTTTGCTTCCTCTGATGTAGGTAGAAAATGCTGCACTTCCTTTTAAGCTATGAAGCCCTCCTCCATACACACAGGCAATCTTTCTAGCAGCTAATGCATGACTAAGTTCAGTTGTTGCTATCAGAAATTCTACATTCTTTTCAGCATAAGAATCACCAAAAACACAAATAGATTTAAATCTGCATTTTGATGGTTTCTCAACCTCCTCCTCTTCTTTACTCTCACATTCAGACATTTTGCAAAGTGTGGTTGTTGAAATGCATCCTTATAATACAAAAGCAGAAACAAAGAAATCACGCAAATCAGATAATATTAGAAAAAGATAAAAAAAAATGTTGTGCAAAACTGACAAGTGTAATAATGGCGTGAACAAAGTAGAATACGGAATGTAAAGAAAGTCAAAAAGTTGCTGAAAAGGTAAACTTAAAAAGAAGAGAAATGTACAGAAAGTTAAAAAGCAGTTGTAAAGATAAAAAGATAAAGGAAAAGTAAAGCAGACAAACATTAATATGTACAGTAGTTGTGATTGTGGCTCACATCTTCCTCTGATTTTTCGTTTAGTAATGGCTTCTATGAGCCGAGGATTTGCTTCCCATCCAATTTTCTTATAAACTGGCAAACAGGGTCTTTTACAATCAAATCCCCAAGACTATAGCGTTCCTTTTCTGTATTGAATAAGTTCATTAAATCAAGAAGAACAGCATGAACATCTCCACTAGGATGCGTCTCAAAAGTCTGAATGATATCATCCAATGACTCTTTACTCAGTCCATCCTTTATGAATTGAATTTTGTCCTCTCGATTTACTGAAATCATTCCTTTATTCCTACAGAACTTATTACAATTCCACCTTGCACACTTATGACAGACTCTCATTCTTTTAACTCTTCTCTTTTTAGAGTAAGAACTTCTTCCCATACCTGGCATACGTCTAACAAATGATTCATTAAACTCACCTGCTAAATGTACCTTAGTTTCAATAATCCAACGTATATCCTCGGGAAGACCCAAACGCTTAAATGCCTTCATTTTTTCAAATTGGCAGTTGTAGATTTTCCTGAGCACATCTTTGGGAAGAGTAGGGAATTTGCTTTTAAGCTTTACAAGGGATTCCTCCATGATGAGAATGATGAAAACTAAAATTGTAAGTGAAAAATGCTATGCGATGTGTGCTTAAATAAGTCAAAAGAAAAGAAATGAGAAGAGAAAGAAGTCTTGGGTTGCCTCCCAAGTAGCCGCCCTTCTTTAACGTCTTTAACTAGACAAAGTCCTCTCTTTTTTTTTCTTTTTTCTCTTTTTTTTTCTTTTTAATACTTACCAGCTGGCTCCTCGAGCGTGATGACAGTCTTGATGGTGTTGAATGCACTGTCATTGTATTCTTTCAATCTTTGCCTGTTCACTTTGAATTTCCTGTCACCATATTGAATCTCCACAGTTCCATACGGCTAAACTTGAACCACAGTAAAAGGCCCTGACCACCTTGATCTTAATTTTCCTGGAAAGAGTTTTAACCTTGAGTTGTAGAGAAGTACTTTCTGCCCCGGTGTGTGACCTTACAATTCCGCAAGTGCACGGGTTAAGTCGAGTTATAGTATAAAAGATTATCGTTCTCCACAGGGATTGTAGGTTGAGTACTAACTAAATCTCAAGTAAAATTATCTAGGCGGATCAATTGATTTTGAGAATCAAGAGTGAAATGTAAAACAGAGCTTAGCTATCAAAAATAAAGTTTGATTCAATGTAATAAAAGCGTACTCAGCTTAAGGATCCCTTGTACATTTCATTATGGAATGAATATAATTCTCTAACTTGGTTTACTATTAATTAAGATTGCTGGATTACCAAAATTAAGCTATACCTCATTACAAGGCTACTAGCTACTAACCAAGAGATTAAGTACCCAGAATTACTCTAGTAATCACTCATCTAGGTTGCATTAACTTTGCTTAGAATCCATTCTTGGACATTTCATCATGTGCAAAAGAATCCAATTAGCTTAATTCCTAAGTCTAATTGATATTCCCAATGATCATGCAAGATCCGATTAATCAATTGGTCATTTCAACTTAGAATCAATTAATCCATAACACAAATCCAACATTCCGGATATATTGGCTTATTCCAGTCAAAATAGCATAATCAAATCATAAATCAACAGTAAATCAAGCTAGATTATATAAAATTCAATTCCATAACTCCATGAACAAGTTCACCCAAGCTGAGCACAAGGGTTTAGTGTGAAAACATTACAAAATCAGAAGAAAACCAGAAAACAGAGAAGGAAGTCAAACAATTCATGAAGATCTACAAAAGAATCCAATTAGCTTAATTCCTAAGTCTAATTGATATTCCCAATGATCATGCAAGATCCGATTAATCAATTGGTCATTTCAACCTAGAATTAATTAATCCATAACACAAATTCAACATTCCGGATATATTGGCTTGTTCCAGTCAAAATAGCATAATCAAATCATAAATCAACAGTAAATCAAGCCAGATTATATAAAATTTAATTCCATAACTCCATGAACAAGTTCACCCAAGCTGAGCACAAGGGTTTAGTGTGAAAACATTACAAAATCAGAAGAAAACCAGAAAACAGAGAAGGAAGTCAAACAATTCATGAAGATCTACAAATTTCTTGCTTGATTCTTCAATTCCTTGCTTGAATCCACGTTAGAAGGTGCCCTTGGTGAGTTTGGGTCTCTCCTAGGGCTTCTCCCAGCAGCTCTCCTTGTTAATTCTCAATTTTTCCTCCTCCTCTTTCAAAATTTTGCGCAAAACTTATATTGGTGATGTACACGGGGGTCAACACGGCCCGTGTTTTACCCCGTGTTTCTCAGCGAAAGTTGAGCAGCACGAAACACGTTGTGCAACACGCCCCGTGTTCTTCTCCGAAGTGTCAAGCAGTAAGGTACACGGGGTAGAACACGTCCCATGTTATACCCCGTGTTCTTTAACGAAGACTGATCAGCATGTTACACGGGATGTGACACTCCCCGTGTTTACCTCAGAAGTGAATGGCAGTAAGATACACAGGGTATGACACTGCCCGTGTTTAACCCCATATTCTTCTCTGAGCAGCCCAGTGAAGCCTCGAAGCAATCCAGAAGGAAACACGGCCCTAAACACGGGGTTCCCACACCCCGTGTTCTTTGTCAAGTGAACAAATTTGCTTCAATTCTTCACAATTTGAATGGTTTTGCTTCCGGATCCTTTTCTAGTGCTTATATATGTCATTTCAAGACCTGAAAACAAAATATAGAGCATCTAAGTATCCTTTTCAATCAATTTGCACAAAATACTAAGTAAATGAGTGATGAAACACATAGAATTTAGGTGCATTTGTGCATTTATCAATTCCCCCACACTTGAATCTTGCTCGTCCTCAAGCAAGGAAGTAAGAGAACAAGAAAATCTACTCCAATTTTTATTCTCTTCTTTTTCTTCTCTCTATTTATATATATATATATATATAATCAGGCAATCATTCAACAAATCAAAGATTAGGATCAAGTCATGCCAAGCAACTAAATGAAAATAAAGCAACTAAACAAGTCAATCCTCAGCATAGAAGCAAAAAAGAATAGCCTCACAGGTAAAGTGTTTACTCTCACTCTCAAAACAAGGCTTGTGTTTACTCTCAAGTCAATCAACTCATGACTTAATGCTACCATATGCTTGTACAAACTCTAATCTCCACTACTATAATGTAAAATGCATGCAAATCAGAGGACTTTATTAGGGAAAAAGGTGAGGATAAGGGAGAGGAACATCAAGGGGTGAAAAGTGATTGAGCCATGTGTTTGAAGGAAAAAGACACATTGGTCATGAGTTTGACCATTGTCGAGTTCCAATACTCAGCTTAACATATTACCTTGCTTCTATCCTTGCTTCAACCTCCATTCTTCACCTTTTGATTTTCATCATTTTTCTTTTTATACAAATTAATCAGCAAACACAACACATTTTTTTTTATTTATTCCCAACAAGTTTTTCTTCCTTTTCTTCTTCCCCAAATTATTTATTTGACACCATTTATTTTATGGTGTTTTGTTGCTTTTTTTATTATTATTATTTGTTTGATTATTTTTGTTTTTTTTTTTTAACAACCAAAGCTATAAATCAACTTATCTAACTAGCAGCACTAAGTAAGGACCTCTAAGATAGCCAAACTCATATAATGTGTCTAAGTTCCCTTAAACTCTAAGGTTCAAGTTCACTTGGGCAGTGGCTTTAGATGTACATGGTATGGCTAGGCTAGAAATGGGGGTCCAAGGCTCAAGGTGGCTAACTAGGGAAAAAGCTGAAAAGTTTAGGGAAAATTAAAGAAAAGGATTCAAATAAGCCAAGCAAATAAAAAGGGTAAAGAAACATGGCCTCATCATTTTTGACATGCAAAATACATAAAATGTAGCCTCAAAAAGAGTAGATGCAAGTTCTAGAGTAAAAAGTCAAGAGTGATGACATAATCCCTCAAGAAGAAAAATGAGCTTTGATTTCTAATGTGAAAATTGCTCAAAAGGCTTAAATCTCACAAGGGTCAATTATGCTCATTACTCTTAGCTTCAAGCTTTAGATTTTCCTTACTAGGTTGCCAAATATTCATTAAAGAAACAAGGCATGAATCAATCACTTTATTCAATAGATTGCCTTAAAAAAATTTTATTTTATTTTATTTTATTTTATTTTACACATTTTTTTTCATTTTTTTATCATTGAAATTGGAGTAAATTTCAGTACTCTAAATTAATCAAGCAAGTTCAAGTGCAAAACATTGCAAAACACTGCTTCCCCACACTTAAAATTGGACATTGTCCTCAATGTACAAAATAGTAAATGGAAAAAGAGACAGAGAATAGTTGGGGGACTAAAACTTCCCTGACATGTGGAGTATGGTGGCCCAGTATATCGCAGGGAGATCCAGAAGCAGAGACAAATTAGGAGAGAGAGAGAGGAGACTGGTAATCTAAAAGAAAGAAAATGCAATACTAGAAAAAATTGTTGTTAGTTATTACAGATATTAATATCAAAAGTGCAAGAAAATAAAAGAGAAATAGGTAATATAATAAAGGATAAATGAAAGTGCATAGTCAATATATGTACAGACCAATAGAAATAGAAATAGAAAGTATATCAAAGTAAAAAGAAAACAGAATAACTAAGTAAACAGTAAATAATCTAAGCTACTGAGTAGGGGGATCCTGGTCAGCTGGAGAGGAAGGATGGAAAAGGTGGAACAGGGGCTCGACCATGCTCTCGATGTGTCTGGAGCGCCTGTCCAAATCATCATAAAGTCCCTCGATCCTCGTCTGACGCTCGGATATCAGCCAGAGCTCTGCCAGAATCTGCTGCTGGCTAGATAGGATATCTCTGAAATATGCCTCTGATGGAACTCGGCTCCCCGCAGAAGATGAAGGACCCACATCAAGAGTTGGATCATCTCCTGGAATATGCTGCTGCTCCTTCTCATGGGGCTGCTGCTGCTCCTGCTGCTGCACAGGCTGGATCCCCATAGCTATAAGAATGCCCCTTCGAAAGGGTGCTATGTGTGATACTATGGTCAGGGAACCATACGGCCGGTCAAAGACTCCTAACCGCCTGGCTAGTCGAGTGATATACGGACCAGCAGCTATACTCGCAACTCTCCTATTTGAGGTCTGGGCCGAGAAGAAATGGGCAAATGCTCCTCCGATATGAATAGGCAGTCTCTCAATCATGCTGTATAGGAAGAGTATATCAGAGGTGCTCACAACTCCGTGACTGTGCCCCCGTCCACTCAAAGTGTGGCTGAAGATAGAGTGGAGCACACGCCAGGCAACCCTCCTAAGGCTAGACGCCTTACTCTTGGTGGGATCATAGGTGTTCCCAATGGCTATATCAGTCCATACCTGCCACTCCTGGGTCCCATGGGGCAATCCTACCAGCATGTCCTGATACTCTGGAGTAGTTACAAACTCCATAGAATAAAGTCCTAGGCGGACAGACAGCTGGGTCACACTCATCGAATAAGCAACTCCTCCTAACCTGAACTGAATAGTATCAGCTGAATCAACCGACCCGAAATACCTCTCCAAATAAAAGGTGCTAAGGAACTCCAAAGTGAGCTCCCTGTAGGTAGGCTCTCTAATATCAAAGAAAGTCTCCCAAGCTTCAACACTGATAAGCTCATGAATCTCATCCTCTAGTCCAAACTCTCTCAGCACTACCCAGTCTAAATATCTCCCCTCCACAAACAACCTATCCTTGTGTCTATCATAGGCTTGAATGTGAGCCTCTTCAGTAAACTCCAAGAATGAGTGTGTAGGTCCTCTAGAAGAGGTCCCTCTAGATGTACTACCCTTGGTAGTCTTCCTAGCAGTGGTCTTTTGCCTTTTAGACATGATCTGCAAAAGGGATTGACAAAGTGAGAGAGAGTATTGAGAGATTGACAGCCAGCAGATTCAAAGGCAAGAGTCCAGCAATATCCAATATTCAATCATTCAACATAAAGAACAATTCAAAATCAATGCCATCAATGCAATTAAGTGGCCATATCAATGAGGTAAAGCAGGCAATCAGTCAACGATTCAATAAACATAAGCAATTCCATTGAAGTTCAATGAACATCAAAGTTAATTAATCAGACTCAATCCATCAATCAACAGCTCAAGTCCTATTACTCAGAGATTCTAATTCAATTCATCAATCAAAGATTCTAGTTCAGTCAATTAATCATCAAAGATGCAAATTCAATTAATCAAACTTATGAATTCCCATGAAAATGACTATGTAAATTCATTCAATCAACCAATCAAACATCAATCATCAAAGGATTTCAACATTCCTATGAATTCTAACATGCATTGGAAGTTAATAATCATAAGTAATTGCAATAAACTCCAAAGAATTCAAAGAAAATGCACTTACCTCGTGAAATGAAGAAGAAAATCCTAAGTTCGTGTTGAAATGACAAGAAGAATCCAAATCTTAACTTTCAACCGATTAAATGGCAAATCAAGTAGCAAAATAACTTCAAATGGCCAAATCAAATACTTTAATCGGTGGATTTCAGCAATATGGTGGTCGAAAATGCAGGGAGAGAGGTTAGGGCAACAAGGAAGAAGAAGAAAATGGGGGAAAATCTGGGTTTTTGACGATTAAAAGCTCGCCCACACAGGAACACGGTGTTCAACACGATCCGTGTAGTACCCCGTGTTTCTATGCGGATGAGTGCTCTAGGTTTCGCAAACTTACACGGGGTCTAACATACCCCGTGTTCTTCCCTGTGTTTCTCTCTGAAACAAGTTAACAACATTCGCAATTGTACACGGCATTAAACACGACCCGTGTTTTTCACCGTGTTTCTCTTTGAATGACACTAACAAAATGCACAATAGTACACGGGGTTTAACATGATCCGTATTGTACCCCGTGTTTCTCTCTGGAAGGCTCATGTTCAAAAGTCCTCATCATTGGTTCAACCAGTGAGGTACACGGGTAAGGACACGGTCTGTGTTCTTCACCGTGTATCTCTCTAGACTTTCATGAAAATCATAAAGTTTTTACGTGAATCGGACAGTGAGGAACACGGGGTAGTACACGGTACGTGTTAAACACTGTGTTTCTCATTGGATTGCGATGAAAATCACAAGTCTCTTTAAACTGGCCAGACAGTGAGGAACACGGGTTAGTACACGGCCCGTGTTTAAAACTGTGTTTCTCACTGGACTTTGTTTTGAGCCCTCTGTGCAAGAAATCAATCAATAAACATACATTCATGCCTAATCTACCTCAAAGACAGAGTCCACATGCAAAAATGAACATCCTATATCAACACTTAATGACTTAAATGCCTCAATTACTCAAAAACTCAAATTGAAAAGTAGAAAACTAAGATTTAAAAGTAAGAAAATAGAGAAATAAGCTTGGGTTGCCTCCCAAGAAGCGCTTGTTTAAGGTCATAAGCTCGACCCCTGTTTCTTTATCAATCCGGAGCTTCCATTAGTGGTGGCCCGGCAACATAATGCTTCAATCTTTGGCCATTGACTTTGAAATTGCCGGTGCCTTCACTCCAAATGTCCACAGCTCCGAATGGATACACCTTCTTCACAAGATAAGGTCTAGTCCACCTTATCTTCAGCTTTCCGGGAAATAGCTTGAATCTTGAACTGAATAACAGCACCAAATCTCCTTCTTGAAATTCCCTTCGAAGGATACGCTTGTCATGCCAAGCCTTTGTTCTTTCTTTATAAATCTTAGCATTATCGTAGGCTTCATTCCTCAATTCTTCAAGCTCAAGAAGTTGGAGCTTCTTTTTGTCCCCAGCAGATTGTAAATCAAAGTTAAGCAACTTGATTGCCCAATACACTTTGTGTTCTATCTCTACTGGTAGGTGACAGTGCTTCCCATAGATGAGCCGAAATGGTGTCATTCCAATTAGAGTTTTAAAAGCAGTTCTATAAGCCCATAAAGCATCATCTAACTTGAGTGCCCAATTCTTCCTTAATCTAGATACAGTCTTCTCCAATATGGACTTGATTTCTCTATTGGAAAGCTCAACTTGCCCACTAGTTTGAGGGTGATATGGAGTAGAGATCTTATGGGTTACTCCATACCCTCTCAAGAGCGATTGAAATTGATGGGCAATGAAATGAGAGCCTCCATCATTAATGACAGCTCTAGGGATTCCAAACCCAGGAAATAACACCTTCTTAAAAAATTGAACCACAACCTTGGCATCACAAGTCCGAGTGGCAATTGCTTCAACCCATTTGGAAACATAGTCAACCGCCACAAGAATATATCTATTGCTGCAAGAAGGTGGGAATGGTCCCATAAAGTCAATTCCCCAGACATCAAAGATTTCAACCTCTAGAATGTTGTTCAAGGGCATCTCATGTCTCTTTGATATGTTACCAACCCTTTGGCACTGGTCACAAGAAGTGACATAATGGTGAACATCCTTAAAAAGAGTAGGCCAATAAAAACCTGCTTGGGCAATTTTTGCAGCTGTTCTTGAAGCACCAAAGTGTCCTCCATATGGAGAGGAGTGACAGTGGAACAAGATGCTTGCAATTTCTTCCTCAGGCACGTATCTCCTAAACAGGCCATCGGCACATCTCCTAAAGAGAAGAGGCTCATCCCAAAAGTAGTGCTTCACCTCTGCTAGAAACTTCTTCTTCTTTTGATATCCCACATCCGGAGGTAAAACTCCACTCACAATGTAATTCACATAATCCGCAAACCATGGGATGGCTGAAGAAGAGACAGCCAATAAATAATCATCAGGAAGGGAATCATTGATTGGCATGTCCTTATCTTCCTCATCTCCTAACTCTTGCTTCAACCTTGAGAGATGATCAGCTACAACATTCTCAGTACCTTTCTTATCTCGAATTTCCAGATCGAATTCTTGTAACAAAAGAATCCATCTGATTAGGCGAGGCTTGGCTTCCTTCTTGCTTAAAAGGTACCGGATGGCTGCATGATCTATGAAGACTATCACTTTTGAATCCACCAAATAAGATCGGAACTTGTCAACTGCATATACCATTGCAAGAAGTTCCTTTTCGGTTGTGGCATAGTTCAATTGAGCTTCATCTAGAGTCTTGCTAGCATAGTAGATTGCATGAACCTTCCTATCCTTCCTTTGGCCAAGCACCGCTCCTATTGCATAGTCACTAGCATCGCACATCACCTCAAATGGTAGATTCCAATCCGGTGCTTGCATAATTAGGGTGGAAATCAATGCTTTCTTCAACTTGTAAAATGCATCCAAACAATCTTGATTAAAATCAAAAGGAACATCTTTAGCAAGCAAGTTAGTTAAAGGTTTAGCAATTTTAGAGATCTCTTTGATAAAACGTTGGTAGAAACAGGCGTGTCCTAGAAAACTCCTCACTCCCTTTACAGAAGTTGGGGGAGGCAATTTCTCTATGATGTCCACCTTGGCCTTGTCTACCTCAATCCCATGCTCAGATACTTGATGGCCAAGGACAATCCCTTCTCTTACCATAAAATGGCATTTCTCCCAGTTAAGAACCAAATTTACTTCCTCACATCTCTGCAACACTTGAGATAAATTGGTCAAATAGTTATCAAAGGAAGTGCCATATACAAAAAAATCATCTATAAAAACTTCCATGATATTTTCAATATAATCAGAGAAGATGGCCATCATACAACGCTGAAAAGTAGCAGGAGCATTACACAGATCAAAAGGCATTCTTCTATATGCAAAAGTGCCATAAGGACACGTAAATGTGGTCTTTTCCTGATCATTTGGATGTATAGGAATTTGGAAGAAACCAGAATAGGCATCCAAATAACAAAAATGTGAATGCGTAGCTAACCTTTCCAAAGTTTGATCAATGAAGGGAAGAGGGAAATGATCTTTCCGGGTTGCCTTGTTCAATTTCCTATAATTAATGCACATTCTCCAACCCGTGACAATCCTAGTGGGAATTAATTCATTATTTTCATTTTTTACCACAGTTAACCCCTTTTCTTAGGTACAACATGAACCGGGCTAACCCACTAACTATCCGAAATTGGGTAAATTACCCCAGTATCTAACAACTTCATTATTTCCTTCTTCACAACTTCTTTCATATTGGGGTTCAACCTTCTTTGATGTTCAATGGAGGGCTTATTATTTTCCTCCATCAATATCCTATGCATGCATATAGAAGGACTAATCCCTTTCAAATTAAAAATTGTATACCCTAAAGCTTTTCTATGAGATCTAAGCTGCCTAAGTAATTTTTCAATTTCTGTAGCAGTTAGATTTGCATTAACTATCACAGGATAAGTGGAATGGGGTCCTAAAAATTCATACCTGAGGGAAGATGGGAGAGGTTTCAATTCTACCTTTGGTGTTGTGTCTTCCTCAGTGGTGGTTTTGTTGGACTCCACTTCCAATGATTCAATAGCTACTTCAGGGAGGGGAAGTGGTGGGCTTACTTCCAAAAACTGTGCATATGCAGCAGTTTCTTCATCTTCAATCACTCCTTTTGTGACTAGACATTCTTCAAGAGGATCTTGGAGGCTCCCCTTTAGAAGGTTTTCTTTCACAGCTTTGTCTAGCACATCTACCTTGCAAATTGAATCTTCACAAACAGGTAATTTAATTGATTCATTCAAATTAAATTCAACCTTTTCATCCCTAACGGATAATGAAAGTCTACCATTTTTAACATCAATTAAAGCACCAGTAGTAACTAAAAATGGTCTACCCAAAATGATAGGGATTTGTGAATCCTCTTCCATTTCAAGCATAACAAAATCAACAGGTATGAAAAACTTACCAACTTTGATAGGTATATCCTCAAGAATACCTACTGGATATTTTACTGAACGGTCGGCTAGTTGGAGAGAAATTGTGGTGGGCTTCATCTCCAATATGTTCAATCTCCTTGCAACCGTCAGTGGCATAAGGCTTACACTCGCTCCTAAGTCACACAATGCCCGATCAATAGGAACATGTCCTATCACACAAGGAATGGAGAAGCCGCCTGGGTCCTTTAGCTTAGGAGGTAGCTTATTTTGGATAATGGCACTACACTCCTTAGTTAAAGCTACAGTTTCATGCTCCTCAAGCTTCCTCTTATTGGAGAGAATGTCCTTCAAAAATTTTGCATATGATGGCATTTGTGAGAGTGCATCAGTGAAGGGGATATTGATGTACAACTTCTTCAAAACTTCCAAGAACTTTCCAAACTGCTTATCAAGTTTAGCCTTGGCTAATCTTTGAGGATAAGGGATAGGCGGTTTGTATGGTTCCGGAGGGATATATTTGAATTTTTCTGGTAGTTCCCCTTCTTTCTCTTCAGCATTAATGGGAATTGAGGCCTTTTTGCTCTTCCCCCACACTTATTTCTTTTTCACCTTCTTGAGTGACAATTGGATCATTCAATAACCTTCCACTCCTAAGAGTTATTGCCTTACAATGCTCCCTTGGATTTGATTCAGGTTGAGCAGGGAGTTGGCCATAAGCTCTAGAAGAAGATGCAGAAGCTTGTTGAGCAATTTGAGTTTCCAACATCTTTCCATGAGTGGCCAATGAATCTACTTTGGAGGATAATTGCCTAATTGAATCTTCCATGACTCTACCATGCTGTCTAAACTCCTCATTAGTCTTCTCTTGGGAAATGAGAAATTTCTCCAAGAGACCTTCTAATTTGGTAGTAGAAGAGGTTTGGGCTAGTGGGTTATATGGTCTTTAGTTTTGGAAACCGGGTGGTGGTGGTCTATTGGGAGTATTTTGTGTGTTGTATGGCTGGGTGGGTTTGTAAGAGAAATTTGGGTGGTTCCTCCATGATGGATTGTAGGTGTTTCCAAATGGTTCAGTTTGATTTTTCTGTCCAAACCCACTGTTATTCACATAATTCATTTGCTCAGTAAAATCTTGTCCCAATGTACACTCAGCTGCCATATGCCCTGTAATACCACAAATCTCACAAGGAATGTCAGTAGCACCTGTTATATTTACACTGTTAAAATGAAATTTATCAAACTTAGCCATAAGTGCATCTACCTTGCTACCTAGGCTTCCTAGAGCATCTACTTTAGCAGACAAATGGTTAAAAGCATCTAATTCATACTTACCTGCTGCTTTCCTTGAAGGTCCCCTCTCATTTGACCATTGGTAATGATTCAAAGCCATATCTTCAATCAAATCATAAGCTTCATCCAACCTTTTATTCATCAAAGCACCTCCAGCAGCAGCATCCACAATAAGTCTAGTATTGTAATTCAAACCATTGTAAAAGGTATGGAGAACTAGCCACTTCTCTAATCCATGATGTGGACACAGCCTCAACAGTTCCTTGTATCTATCCTAAGCATCAAACAGAGATTCTCCTTCTCTTTGAGAAAATGTAGTGATTTCATTCCTCAATTGGGCAGTCTTGCTTGGAGGAAAGTATCTTGATAGGAAAGCCTTCAGTAGCTCTTCCCAAGTTGTGATTGATCCAGCTGGTAATGAATGTAACCAAGATCTTGTTCTATCCCTCAAGGAAAATGGGAAGAGCCTAAGCTTGATGGCATCCGCTGCTACGCCATAGATTTTGATTGTATCACAGTATTTCAAGAAAATCTGGATATGGAGGTTGGGATCCTCCATTGGCAATCCACCAAACTGATTTTGCTGCACCATAGACAATAAAGTTGGCTTCAATTCAAAGTTATTAGCCTCAATAGCAGGCCTCCTTATACTGGATTGAAGACCAGTGGCATCGGGTGCTGTAAATTCTCTAAGTGATCTGTTATCCATGTCTTGAATCTCTGGTTCAGTGTTAATTGCTTCTTGAATATGAACTGATTTTTGCTCTCTTCTTCTCCTAAGCAAAGTTCTTTCAATTTCTGGGTCGAAATCAAGAATTTCTTTAAGATTTTTCCTGTGCATATACAAAGATTTTCTGCAAAAAGAATAAGTAACACTCAAACAGAACAAGGTAAGAAAGAAATACTGTATAGAAATAAGAAAACTAGAACAAGATGAATTAAAAAATAAAGGAAAATGAATTACCTAGTCTAATTCACTCAAAACTTGCTGTTAATATCAACTGGATACAATTCCTGGCAACGGTGCCAAAAACTTGACCTTACAATTCTACAAGTGCACGGGTTAAGTCGAGTTATAGTATAAAAGATTATTGTTCTCCATAGGGATTGTAGGTTGAGTACTAACTAAATCTCAAGTAAAATTATCTAGGCGGATCAATTAATTTTGAGAATCAAGAGTGAAATATAAAACAGAGCTTAGCTATAAAAAATAAGGTTTGATTCAATGTAATAAAAGCGTACTCAGCTTAAGGATCCCTTGTACATTTCATTATGGAATGAATATAATTCTCTAACTTGGTTTACTGTTAATTAAGATTGTTGGATTACCAAAATTAAGCTATACCTCATTGCAAGGCTATTAGCTACTAACCAAGAGATTAAGTGCCCAGAATTACTCTAGTAATCACTCATCTAGGTTGTATTAACTTTGCTTAGAATCCATTTTTGGACATTTCATCCTGTGCAAAAGAATCCAATTAGCTTAATTCCTAAGTCTAATTGATATTCCCAATGATCATGCAAGATCCGATTAATCAATTGGTCATTTCAACCTAGAATCAATTAATCCATAACACAAATCCAACATTCTGGATATATTGGCTTGTTCCAGTCAAAACAGCATAATCAAATCATAAATCAACAGTAAATCAAGCCAGATTATATAAAATTCAATTCCATAACTCCATGAACAAGTTCACCCAAGCTGAGAACAAGGGTTTAGTGTGAAAACATTACAAAATCAGAAGAAAACCAGAAAATAGAGAAGGAAGTCAAACAATTCATGAAGATCTACAAATTTCTTACTTGATTCTTCAATTCCTTGCTTGAATGCACGTTAGAAGGTGCCCTTGGTGAGTTTGGGTCTCTCCTAGGGCTTCTCCCAGCAGCTCTCCTTGTTAATTCTCAGTTTTTCCTTCTCCTCTTTCAAAATTTTGCACAAAACTTATATTGGTGATGTACACAGAGGTCAACACGGCCCGTGTTTTACCTCGTGTTTCTCAGCGAAAGTTGAGCAGCACGAAACACGTTGTGCGACACGCCCCGTGTTCTTCTACGAAGTGTCAAGCAGTAATATACACGGGGTAGAACACGTCCCATGTTGTACCCCGTGTTCTTCAACGAAAACTGATCAACATGTTACACGGGGTGTGACACTCCCCTTGTTTACCTCAGAAGCGAATGGCAGTAAGATACACAGGGTATGACACTGCTCGTGTTTAACCCCGTGTTCTTCTCTGAGCAGCCCAGTGAAGCCTCGAAGCAATCCAGAAGGAAACACGGCCCTAAACACGGGGTTCCCATACCCGGTGTTCTTTGTTAAGTGAACAAATTTGCTTCAATTCTTCACAATTTGAATGGTTTTGCTTCCAGATCCTTTTCTAATGCTTATATGTGTCATTTCAAGACCTGAAAATAAAATATAGAGCATCTAAGTATCCTTTTCAATTAATTTGCATAAAATACTAAGTAAATGAGTGATGAAACACATAGAATTTAGGTGCATTTGTGCATTTATCAGTGTGAACTCCTTCCTTATAATTCTCCTATCATGCCACAATTTTGTCTTCTCCTTATAGAGCTTTTCATAAGCCTTTGGTACCAATTCTGGTGATTTTTCTATTGATGGAATAGGTTTACTTGACCTCTCTCCTAAACCTTTGAATGGTTTCTTGTTTAAAACTGGAAAATTTATCTCAAAGCAATTAATCTGCTTCAGGATTTTATGATTAGTAAACTTTGATGCATTAACCATTCCTACTACTAATGGCTCTTTTGTGCAGGTTTCATGCATTACATCTTTCATGCAATTGGTCAGTGTGTCTACTCTATAACAGATATTATCTTCATATGGAAAAGCTTTAAAAATATTGAAAGATACTTGATCATCTTGAACTTGTAAAGTTAGCTTTCCCTTCTGCACATCAATTAGAGCTCGTCCAGTTGCTGGAAATGGTCTACCAAGAATAATAGGAATTTCTTAGTCTTCCTCCATGTCAAGCACTATGAAATCTGCTGGAAAGATGAATTTGTCAACTTTTACTAGCACATCTTCAAGGATTCCACGTGGATGCTTTATTGAACGATCTGCTAGCTGCAGTGACACGGTAGTTGGTTTCATTTCTCCCAATCCCAGCTTTTTGTAGACGGATAATGGCATCAAATTCACACTTGCACCAAGGTTACATAAAGCTTTTTCAAATTCACACTCTCCAATGGTATAGGGTATGCAGAAACTCCCAGGATCTTTAAGTTTTGGCAACAACTTCTTTTGGAGAATTGCACTGCACACTTCAATTAAGGCTACTGTTTCGAAATCCTCCAGTTTGTGTTTCTTTGATAAAATCTCCTTCATAAATTTTGCATAATTGGGCATTTGGGCTAAAGTTTCAGCAAATGGGATGTTGATATGCAACTTTTTAAACACCTCTAGAAACTTGCTAAACTGCTTGTCTAGCTTAGCTTTCACCAATCTTTGAGGAAATGGAACTGGTGGAACATATGGTGGAGGATTATCTGGAAAAGTCATTCTTCTTGGAATCACCTCATCTTCTTTCTGAGCTTCTTCATTTTTCTTCCTTGATTCTGGCTCATTTAACTGCTTCCTACTTCTTAATGAGACAACCTTTACGTGCTCTCTAGGATTTCTTTCAGTGTCACTGGGTAAAGTACCTGGTTGTCTGGAATTCAACATACTTGCAATTTGGCCCATTTACACCTCCAGATTTTTGATTGAAGTTGTTTGACTTTGCATGATTGCTTCATGATTCTTGAGTGTAGCTTCTGTTCTGACCATGAATTGGGAAGTATTCATGGTTAATTGAGCCAATGCTTCTTCTAAATTTGCCTTTGGTTGTGGTGGTGATTGCTGAATTTGTTGTTGATAATTCCCTTAAGGTTTGAACATATTCTAATTATTCCTCCACCCTAAATTAGGGTGGTTTCTCCATCCTGGATTGTATGTGTTTGAGAAAGGATCATTTTGACGATTTTGATTACCCATATAGTTGGCTTGTTCAGGTTGAGAAGGAATGAATGGATTTCCTTCTTGACATTGTGTGCTTATGTGAGGACCTTCACATAAATTACAAGCATTTGCAGGAGTTTTGATTGCATTTGCTTGAGCTGTTAATGAGCTCACTTGCTTGGATAAAGAGGTAACTTGAGAAGATAAAGTGGTTAGAATGTCTAGCTCATGGACTCCAAGTGCTTTCTTTGAAGTGTTGCGTTCAGAAGGCCATTAGTAAGCATTTGCTGCCATCTCTTCCAGCAGCTCCATAGCAGCTTCTATGCTTTTTCCCATTAATAATCCACCAGCTGCAGCATCTACAAGTGTTCTGGTAGCATTAGACAATCCATTGTAGAAAGTTTGTAATTGCAGCCAATCTGATAGCCCATGATGAGGACATCTTATTAGCAGCTCCTTGTATCTTTCCCATGCTTCATAAAGGCTTTCCATGTCATGCTGGGTGAATGAAGCAATCTCATTTCTCATCTTTGCAGTTTTGCTGGAGGAAAGAATTTTGCTAGGAATTTTTGAGCCAATATGTTCCATGTAGTGATGCTCCCTACTGGTAAAGAGTGTAACCAGCTTTTAGCCTTATCCCTAAGTGAGAAAGGGAAAAGTCGCAACCTTATGGCATCATCAGAAACGCCATCATGCTTGAATGTATCACAAATTTCCAGAAAGCTAGCTATATGTGCATTCGGATCTTCTGTTGCAGAAGCTCCAAATTGATTTGCTTGCATCATTTGAATTATGGCTGACTTGATCTCAAAGTTGTTGGCTGGTATAGGTAGTTTCTTGATCCCAGAAATGGTATCCATGACTGTTGGTGTGGCATAGTCACGGAGTGCTTTGGTGTCTAGTTCTTCTCTCAGATCTGCCATTGCTTCACCTTGATCTACAGTTGACTGCTTCTGTATCTTTCGATTCCTTCGACAAGTTTTCTCGATCTCAAAATCAAATAGCAACGGCTCAGCAACTCTTGATCTGGTCATACACTAGGACAAACCTGAAAAAAGAAAAGAAACACCGAAGAAAAGAAATGTAAAATAAAAACCAAATTAGGATTAAGATTACTTGGTATTGATATTAATGACAACAATCCCCGGCAACGGCGCCAAAAACTTGTTACGTGTAAAATGGTTTATTAATTAGCGCAAGTGCACACTATCGTAAACAAGTAATAAAGTGATAAGTAAGTATCGTTCCCTCGAGGATTGTTTCACTAAGTACCAAAATTCATAATCCTAACACTATTTGGCAAACCAATTAGTTGGAAATGAAGTGAGTAAATAAAGATTGATGCAAAAAATACTTAAAATAAATATGATTGCAAGTGGAGTAAAGATAAAGATGAATAAAAGACCTAGGGATCAGACTTCACTTAATAATTTCGGATTGAATCATCTATCTACACTAATCCAATTTTAACTCCCTTAATTGATAGTCGAGTTTCCCTAAATTAATTACTAGCTTCTTCCAAGGTCAAGTAATTCTATAATTAATTGCTGATTCACTATATTCCTATGTGAATTAAAATAACTAATCATGCATTAGGATTTATGGAACTCATTAAGACTACATAAACCATATGAATATATTCCTATTTCATATGCAATTTATGGTTTTAATTATAGGTTCCATACACGTGTATCTCCTTTTGGTCTCAACATGCATATTGAGTTCATTCAAAAGGTGGTCAATCAATCGAAAGCATTAAGAGTAATAATTAAAACTCAATCTAGGAAAGAAAATCGAAATTAGTTTCAATATATTAGAATCCAATCCGTTATTATCAAGTTACGTAATCACCCTAGGAAGATGAAAAATTAGAACATAATGAAATTAAAAACAAACTCAAAATAAAATAGAAACATCATCACATTCATGATACAAATATAAGATTATAATTACAAATGCATGAAAATAGAAATACTATCCATCCATGTAGGAGATAAAACCTTCCATGTAGGAGGAGAACCTAGCCTTTCATGTAGGAGGCATACAAGAACTAAGAATGCATGAACTAAACTACTATCTAAGATGCATGAATCAATGAATGCTGCAAATGCTCTCTACTTCTACCTATTTATAGGTGAATGAATCAGCTGCAAGTCCTAAATCTTGACCATTAGCTACCAATCACATTCTTTAGCTACCACTCATGGTCTTTAACTACCCTTCATGATTTTCGCAACAACAATTCTTCTGATTTATTGATAATTTTTCACCATGAGAATGGCAGATTTACATCTTCCTGTAAAATAGGAGTTGTAGAGCCGGATCTTAACTTTCAAATTCCGCAAAGAACTCCTAATTTTGACATTTATATCTCAATTTATGATCAGATTAGTAACCAAAGGTCAGATTCCATCAGAACCACTATTTCATCTTCCAAGAAGAATTTGACATCCTTAGATCCCGAACTGGGCTTTTCTTTAAACATGAAAGTTGTGGGGATTTTTCTTAGCTTTGTAACCATATAAAGAACAACCAAATCCAACATCTAGAACTCCATATATAGCCTAAAATCTGAAATAGGGTCAAAATATAGCATTATCTAAAAGATTTGATTTGATTTCAAATTCAAGACCCATTCACAAAATGCAACTAAATTTATTAAATTAAACAAGATTACATCCAAAAATGCATCATACAAGGGAAAATAAATATGTAAATATTTTATGTATCATTACTCATATAGGTGGAGATGTCACCTAAGACTCGTGCTCGAGGTAGATAAACTGATGCAAGTCATGCATCTGATGAGGCATCTACTAGGCCTCGCTCTCTAGTTCGTAGAGTTAGCGATCGTGGCAGCCGAGGTAGACCTCCTTTACGTATGAGACATGCCAGAATCGATAGAAATGAAGGCCTTGAAGATAATGCAACTCCACCACCTAACATGGATGAGTTGATGGCTGGTATACAAGGGCTTCAAAGGACAGTTGAGAATTTAGTGGAATCCATAGCTGGCCAAGGTAGATAAGAGGGTGAAATCCATGTAGAAAGAGGCCCTCAAGGTAATGAGGCACAAATTGAGCAGCAGCCACCACCTGATGGCCAAGAGATTCATATATCATATTCTGAGTTTATCAAGTTACAGCCTCCCATATTTACAGGATCTGATATTTCTAAGGATCCACAGTGATTCCTAGATGATGTTAGTAGGATTTTTCAGGCACTTGGTTGTTCTTCAAAAAGATCAATCTAGTCAGCAGAGTTTAGACTGCGGGATGTGGCCTAGACATGGTTTAATGGTTGGTTGAGAAGAAGACCTCAAGGATTGCCTGCCCCAACTTGGGAGGATTTCACTAGCTTTTTTATGGAAAGATTTCTTCCAGAGAGTGTGAGAAGAGCAAAGGCTAAGGAGTTTGAGATGTTGAAGCAAACTCCTAATATGACAGTGACAAAGTATGATATTCGATTCACACAGCTCTCCCGTTATGCTCCATACTTGATTCCTATGGAGAGAATGAGGATAAAGAGGTTTATTGATGGGTTGGTGAGGCCATTGTATCGGGTGATGGTGCCCCAAATAAAGACTTTTCCTTCTTATGTAGCTGTAGTAGATTGTATAAGAATGTTAGAAATGAAAGAATTGAAGGGACGTGTAACTCAAAAGAAGCCAAAGAGGGCAAGAACCGAAGGTAATTTTAGTGGGCAAGGAAATACAAGTAAAGGTCACAATCTCAAATGCAGCAAAATATGTTACAGTTAAGCTTAAAATCCATTAGGCAATCCTTAGTGAGTACACAAGGGCCAAGGCATGATATGAGAAGGCAAAGGTAAATAAGTTCATAGCATATGAGACAATCCCAAGGAACAAGAGCTCCATGTCAAACTTGTGGAAAATTTCATTTGGGACAATGTTGCCGAGAGACAGGTGCTTGCTTCCAATGTGGCCAAGTTGGACATTTGAGGAGGGATTGTCCTCAATTGCATAGAAGCTCTAACCAAGGGTTGACATACTGCTCTACCGTCCACATCCATCGTGGCTTAACCTGTGAGACAAATTCTAACTCAAACAAATAGAAGTAGTGGAGGTAAAGGATCAGGGGATAGAACCTAAGGCCAACCAGTTAGAGGCCAAGCACGTATTTTTGCTTTGACACCTTAGGATGCCCAAGCATCTAATGCTGTTGTGACAGGTATTCTTTTAGTTTGCTCTCATGATGCATGTTTGTTGTTTGATCCTAGATCTACACATTCATATGTATCTCCTTTCTTTGCCTCTTGGTTTGATAGAGATTTGATGTTGTTGGATCAATCTTTCTCCGTTGCTACACCTATCGGAGAGTCTATATTTGTTGATCATGTGTATAGGTCTTGTGAAGTAGTTGTGGCTACTAAGCAAACATTAGTTAATTTGATTGTGCTTGATATGATCTTAGGCATGGATTGGTTAGCTACCTATCATGCCACTCTTGATTGTCACTTGAAAGTTGTCAAGTTTGATCTTCCAGGAGAGTTATCCTTCCTAATCCAAGGTAATCGGAGTTTAGCACCTTATAATCTCATTTCTGCATTAGGTGCAAGGAGATTGTTGACAAAAGGTTGTGAAGGTTTCTTGGCAATGGTAAAAGACATTGAACCACAAGGAGGAAAACTTAAAGAAGTTCCTATAGTGAAGGAGTTTGATAACGCTTTTTTTAATGAGTTACCTAGTTTACCTCCAGAAAGAGAAATTGAATTTTGCATTGATTTGATTCTAAGCACACAGCCTATCTCTATACCTCCATATCGTATGGCTCCTGCAGAGTTAAGGGAATTAAAGGATGAAATCAAGGATTTGCTAGACAAGGGTTTCATTCGTCCAAGTACATCTCTATGGGGCGCTCCTGTACTTTTTGTTAAGAAGAAAGATGGTTCATTGCGGTTAAGTATTAATTATCGATAATTAAACAAGGTGACTGTACGCAATGAATACCCTTTACCCTACATAGATGATTTGTTTAATCAACTTTAAGGTGCTCAGTATTTTTCAAAGATAGATCTTCGTTCGGGGTACCATCAATTGAAGATTAGAAAGAAGGATGTTCCTAAGATAGCATTTAGAACTCGTTATGGGCATTATGAGTTTTTAGTGATGTCTTTTAGTTTAACAAATGCTCCAGCTGCATTCATGGATTCGATGAATAGGGTGTTCAAGTCTTTTCTTGATCAGTTTGTTATTGTGTTCATAGATGATATCTTGGTGTATTCCAAGAGTAAGGAGGAGCATGAGCAACACTTGATAATTGTTTTGCAAACCTTGAAAGATCAATAATTGTATGCCAAGTTCTTAAAATGTGAGTTTTGGTTGAATAGTGTAGCCTTCCTAGGACATGTTGTTTCAAAGGATGGCATTCAAGTAGACCCAAAGAAAGTTGAGGCAATGCAACATTGGCCAAGGCCAACTTCAGTGACAGAGATTCATAGCTTCTTGGATTTAGCAGGTTACTATCGCCATTTTGTCAAGGATTTTTCTAAGATAGCAACCCTGCTAACCAAGTTGACACAGAAGAATGTGAAGTTCTTATGGTCAGATGCTTGTGAAGAAAGCTTTCAAAAGCTCAAATCTTGTCTAATTACAGCTCAAGTGTTAGCTCTACCATCAGGATCGGGTGGTTACACTGTGTATTGTGATGCTTCAAGGATTGGACTTGGTTGTGCTTTAATGCAACATGGATAAGTTATTGCTTATGCCTCTAAGCAACTCAAGAAACATAAACAAAACTACCCCACCCATGATTTGAAAATGGTAGCAGTGGTGTTTGCACTTAAGATTTGGAGGCATTATCTTTATGGTGACACTTGTGAGATTTATACCGAACACAAAAATCTCAAATACATATTTGAGCAAAGAGATCTTAATCTCAGGCAAATGAGGTGGATGGAGTTACTCAAAGATTATGATTGCATAATCTTATATCATCCAAGAAAGGCTAATGTGGTTGCAGATGCTTTGAGTAGGAAGTCCATGGGCAGTTTAGCTCACATAGCTAAAATGAGAAGTTCGTTGATTAATGAAATCCATGAGCTAGAGAGAAACTAAGTGCAAATGGAAGTTAAAGGCCCAAGAGTGTTGTTGGCACATGTACAAGTTCGTTCTTCATTAATAGAACGAATTAAAGCAGCTTAAGGTGATGATCCACAGTTATGTAAGATAAAAGAAGAGGTTGTAAATGAAAAGGCTACTGAGTTTGTAGTTAAATATAATGGAGTCCTTTGGTATGGAAACCAATTATGTGTACCCAGGGTGGAGGAATTAAAGAGACTTGTGCTAGAATAAGCTCATCATTCTACATATGCCATTCATCTTGGATCAACCAAGATGTACCAAGACTTGAAACAATTATATTGGTGGGATGGAATGAAAAGAGACATAGTAAATTTTGTATCCCGATGCTTAGTTTGCTAACAAGTGAAAGCTGAGCACCAACGGCCTGCAAGTTTGCACCAAAACATTGAAATTCCTGAATGGAAGTAGGAAAGGATTACAATGAATTTTATGATAGGGTTCCCTTATACCACTAAGGGATTTGACTCCATTTGGGTGATTGTGGATAGGTTGACTAAATCAGCACACTTTATTCCTGTGAAAACCACTTATGACTTTGCTCAGTATGCTCAAATTTATATTGATGAGATTGTTAGACTTCATGGAGTTCCAGTATCCATCATATCTGATCGTGGACCACAATTCACAGCTCATTTTTGAAGAGCTTTTCAAGAAGTCTTGGGAATTAGAGTGGACCTTAGCACCGCATTTCATCCTCAAATAGATGGACAATCAGAAAAAGCCATTCAAACATCGGAGGATATGCTAAGAGCGTGTATTCTAGACTTTGGAGGGAATTGGGATCGCCACTTACCTTTAATTGAGTTTGCCTACAATAATAGCTACCAAGCTAGCATTCAGATGGCTCCTTTTGAGGCCTTGTATGGAAGGTGTTGTAGGTCACCAATCGAATGATTTGAGGTTGGTGAGGCTAAACTCCTAAGACCAGATTTGGTGCAAGACTCTATACAAAAGACTTGTCTAATAAGAGAAAGATTGTTAGCAGTTCAAAGTAGGCAAAAAGCTAATGTTGATCATTGGAGAAAGGACCTAGAGTTTACTATTGGTGATCATGTGTTCCTTCGAGTCTCTCCTATGAAAGGTGTGATGTGCAATTGCATATCGATTAGCACTTCCACCAGAGCTTGCTAGTGTGCATCTAGTATTCCATGTTTCAATGCTTTGGAAATACTTGCCTAATCCTTCACGTGTTGTAACCTCAATCAGTTCAAATAGATAAAAATTTGTCTTATGAAGAGAAACCAGTGGCCATTGTGGATAGACAAGTCAAGAAACTTTGTTCAAAGGAGATGGCATCGATAAAGGTGATTTGGCAAAATCACTCAAGGGAGGAAGTAACATGGGAATCTGAAGATGTCATGTGTGTTAGATACCCACATCTTTTCAACGTTTAAGGTTAGTAGTTGTCTTAAGAAAATCGAGGGCAAATTTCTTTAAAGGGGGAAGAATGTAATGACCCTACTGTTAATAAGTAATATAGAATCGTTATAGCGTAATAATACGGCTAGATAGTTTTGATATGAACTTGAGATTACCTTAAATGGCCTTAAACTATTTTTTTTCAACTTGTTGAAGGATTTAATTTAATTTATAGTCTTGTTTAGTTTAATTTCATGAACAAAGTTGAGTCTGTTAGAATTTTAAAAATTTTTCTAAGTTTGAATGCCTTCCTTGGAGGGCTATATGAAATATGTATTATTTGGACATAAAAAATCCTGGTAATTGTTCCTCTTGTATTTTTGTATCAAAGAGTAATTTTTAATAAATTTTTGGAGATCTAAAAGGACCATTTTAAGAAGACGCTATTTTTAAAATTTTTGAAAATTTGACATTTTGAACTAAAACTCAGAATCTAGATTTTTATTCTTTGGAGTTTTAATTTTTTTGAATTTTTTTTAATCCAAATAGGGGGTATTTCCTTATTTACATTTATGTCTTAAGTAAATGGAGAGTAAAATGTTAAAGGGGAAATGAGGAAATTTACATTTATGTCTTAAGTAAATGAAAAGTAAAATGTTAAAGGAGAAATGAGGAAATGTAAAGAAGGAATGTTGAACTGCTGAACCCGTGAGCCCAGACAGACCCGATTTAAACCTTAACCCAAAACTAAGTAGAACAGAATCACGAATAGCAGCAAAACAGAGAACATGAAACCCAGCAGCAGCTCTCTCTTCAGCTCCTTTCTTCTTCCTTCTCTTCCACTTTTAATCACGCAAAACAACTCCTTCTCATCACATTTCAACGTGTCTTCTTCCATTCTTTTCCTGTTTTCCCCTATTTTTGCTGTAGTTTTAGGTTTGTTCGGAATTTAGGGGTTTTGGACAGAAGTTTCGAAATTTCTTCTCTTTTGCATAATAAGGTAATTCCCAAGCTTCATTCTCTTAATTAGGAGTTAGAATAGCTTAAATTAGTTAGTAGATAGTAATTATTAGATTGTTTTAGGGTTATCCATATAGTGTGGAATTTGGGGATTTTTTGAAATAGGAAGCTTGATAATGAATTTGAGTGTTGATTTATGTTTGATTGCTTGCTCAAGGTCAAGGAACACTTCCTAGTAGAATTAATGATTCAAGAAGTGGGAAGAAATTAACTTGACCATTTTGGCCATTTTGTGAGTAGATAATGTGTATTTCCACATTTTTATATATTTTCCAAATTTCTTTATACATTGAAATATTAATTTGAATTAATTTATTAATTGTCATTACTTTTTATGCATTTTAATTCCATATATGTTTAGAGCTCTAGGTACTCTTGGGACAAGTACCTTAAAATTTTCTTGAGTTATAGTAAATAAGAATGATGCTAAAATGGCTTTATGATGAGGAAATAAATTTATGTAGCTTATTTTGAAATGGTATACTATTGGAATCTTATTGTATAATGTTCTTTGAAAGATTATTGTGGATAAAGTGATAATGTGTTGAAGTTTCACATATGCTTGTAAAAATTAATTTTTGATGAGGTTGAAATGATATGATGTTGGAGATGTTGAATACCATGATTGAAAGCCTTGGTGAACTACACATAGTTGAAAGGAGTATGGCTTGAGATTGTTTTAAACTATTGATGTATGAAACTATTTATTTCCAATAATTTCTCATATAACTGTTATATATATATGCTTGGTGTTTTGCTGTTTTATAAATTTATTTTGGGAGAAGACTAGTTAGAAATTGTAGCTAATGCCAGTGATGACGTTAGCCTTAGTGCACCTTGGTTCGAACCCTAGTTAGCAGGGGAGTTGCTAACCCCGTGTGTCGGACAATACATATGGATTAGTTTATGGTAGCCTGATAGGTTGCCTTAAAGCTGAGAGCTCTTTAAAATTGTTAATTCATGAGTGGAATGCTTATGTTAATCATAACTGAAAATCTCCCATCTCAAAATGTAATTTTGATGATTTATGCATTTTGAAACTTATTAACTTTGATTGTGTTTATTAATTCATCGAGATTATATTATACTGAAATTTTTACCATGTAATGTTTATGATAATTTCTTTTGATTAAAGAACTTACTACCTATTTCTTGACTTAAAACTTATGTTTTCATATTCTACCTTTAATGAACATTTCAGGTATTGTTTTAACATATATGATTGCATAACTTTTGTTATATCTCTTAGTATTGAAAGGTTGTCTAACTATTTCTAGGGAAAAACTTGTGCCATGGCTTGTCTCATTTCCATTGGAAATTTATATTATCTATTCATTGAGTTAACGACTCATTCTTTTTGTTGTAATGTTTTTCAGATAGAGATTTAGCTCTAAGTTCATCATCTGTTGCTCCTTAAAGAGAGAGGAGCATTCTCTTATAGTGAGCCACACTTTGTTTGTGTGAGCTTGATGTAGAACTCTTATGTGTTTTTTTTAAGTTGTAAATTTGAATATTCTTAAATGTGCTCCATTAAACCCACAAGCAGGGCATGCTTCTGTAAACTTATATGTATGCATTTGCTATATTTGCAAGGATTGTTTATTTACTAAACGATATGGATTTTATGTTAATATATATATGATTTATCAGGTGGATGTTGAAAAATGAGAAAGTCCGTGCGGGACTATATGTATGTAAAAGTTGTTATTTTTGTGTTGGGCATGTACCTACTTGAGTTTGAAACAGGTTATAGGTTATTTTATAATGTGTTAGGCCAGCATGGCCATAAGGTCATATTTTGCCCTAAGGTCATGCGCCGGTCACGACCCCTAATTTTCGATCATGATAGTATTTATCTTCCTTTTCAAAGAAAGATTTTCCTTTTTGGGATTGAAAGATTAATACTTTAATTTAGATCTTATTTTATGATTTTTATTTTTAAACTTTTAATATTATCAACTAAAACATTTTTTTCCTTTTTGAAAAGTCTTTTTCTTTTACCAAAGTTTGTTTTTCTTTTTCTATAATTCCAACTAATTTTATCATGAAATTAAAGTTACTTTCTAAAATATGATTTTCTTATTTCAATAATTTGAAAACTTCATTTTCATTTTTCAAATTTTCCAAATATTTTATTAAAAAATTGATTTTCATTTTTCAAATTTTCCAAATCTTTAAAAAAAATTTATTCTCATTTTCAAGAGAGTTTGAAACTAGTTTTTCCTTTTTAAGAAAATCTAATTCTTTTATTAAATTTTTATTTTTTTCTAAAGAAAAATAATTTGTCAAAACTTTGTTGAGATCTTTCATCAATTTATTATAAGATAAAAGAGGTTTAAGTTCATTATCAGTTACCTCATTTTTATCTTGACTTTTGGCCATAAAGCAAAAATTGGTGATGTCATCTACTTTTTTTTCCTCTTCTTTAGGTTCTTCTTTAGATAATACTTCTTCATCATCCTATGTTACTACTATAACATTTTTCTTAGTTAATGTTTTCTAGAAGTTTTTCTTTAATTGAGGATAGTCACTATTCTTATGTTTTGATCTTTTGCACTCAAAGCACACTAAAGGTTGATTACTAGATTCACCTTTATTTTGTTTTTTCCTTTGAAGTGTTCAACTTTTGAATCCAACATTTTTGTTATACATTCTAGAAAATCATTTGGCTAACATAGTTAATTTTTTATCGTGATTTGTTTCTTAATCAAGATCATTCTCTTCTTCACTGTCTTTCTTTGAGGATATTTTGAAAGCTACAGGCTTTTCTTTTCTTGATAATCTCTCATATATATTTTTTCATATGTTAAGATTTTTCCTCCTAACTCATTATAAGTTAAAATAAAGAGATTATTTCCTTATTGTATGACATTTACTTTTAATTACCACATTTTTGGAAAAGTTTTTAATATTTTTATCATTAGTTCTCCATTATTAATGAATCTTCCCAAAATATGAAGATCATTAGTGATGACTAAGAGCCTTTTAAGCATTGGCTTTATTTTTTTATTTTTTCCCATTTTAAACATATTTATCTTGGTTTCTTTCATTTAATTATTGCTTTCATAGGTCATTTCAAGTTTATTCCACTTAATTTTAGTAGAAGTACATTTAGAAATATTTTTAAATTCACTAAAAGTTACAACACACATAAAAGCATTCATGGCTTTAGCATAAGATGCTTCTTTTTTGAAATCAATATTTGTCCATTTATTTTTTAGTTTAAGTACTTTTATTTCTCTTTTAACTTTTATAGGTGGTTTATAGCCTTTTTGGATAAATTTTCATACTTCAATGTTAGCGGATTTAATATAGATCACCATTCTAAACTTTTAATAATCAGAGTTTACTTTATTAAAGAGTAATGGTTAAGTTATGGAATATTGCTTTAACTAATGAATTTGCTCAAAAAGCTTCATTACCTATAAGATCTTTCACTCACACCAAGTTTGGATATCAATTGATAGAACTTATAGACAAAAAAAGGAATGAATTGGCTTTAACAAAAAATTAATAATTAAAATTAAATTAAAAGTTTATTAAAATCATAAAGAACAATTGAAAAGTTCTTGAAATTTTAATGAGTATATTGTTTCAAAAATATAAAATAATTTTTAAAAGATTGTAAATATCTTAAAAGCATTTCAAAAATGATTTCTTCAAAAAACTTAATGTGAAAAATATGTAAATGTTTTTATTGAAAAACTAAATAAAAATCTTTTAAAAAATTATGAAAAGTAAAAAAGAAAAATGACACCTAAATTTTTTTGTAAAGGTTCAATGATCTAAAGAGATATGCCTTTTGGATCTTTATTGCTCTTTTTGAACTACTAAGTTTCGCTTAAGATATCCATTATTTTTGATAAAAAATTACAACAGCTAGATTTATTTAATTCACCTAATCTCTACCAGGATTTTCAATCATTGCCTTATTTTATAAGATTTTTCTAATTTATACTAGGATTTCAATCGCTACCTAACTTCACAAGATTTTGCTAATCTCTATTTAGATTTCAAATCCACCTAACTTTACTATATTCATAAATCTACAATAGGATTTCCAATAAGTTCACAACAAAATTCCCTGATAATCTTATTAGGAAATTTTACAAGTCTTCTTTCTTAAACACTCTTGGAGTGGATAAACAAGTTTTTGACTAAGAGAAATAATGCAAGAATTTGGCTAGAAAAAGAAGAGTAAGAATATGATTTTTAAGTTTTAAATTAATAGCTTAGTGTGTCTTTTTCTCTTGAAATGAAGCCTATTTATAGGAAAAACTTGAAGAAGGAAACATTTTTTTTCCAAGATAACTTATTCCACAAGCTTCCTTGACTTGTTCTTAGGCTAAATATTCAAATTTCAATGAGATTACACATGTAGAAAATATTTAAATTTGAATTTCCTTCTTACACTTTTGAAATTCCCATTTCATACTTTGAAATTCCCTTTTAAAGTTGGATCTAGTGGTTGAAATTCAATTTACACTTGTTATTAGCCATTGGATTTTAAATTTAAAATCAGGCAATAACGTCATTAGATTTAATGTAAATTAAATAATAAACAAGAAAGAAGACAATCAATTATGAAAATATATTATATAATTTTATGTGTTTCCATATCAATACATTAACATATACATTGAATACAATATCTTTTACAATAAACAACTAATACTAAATCTAGAGTGCTATCTATAATAAACAACCTACACTAAGTTTGTGATAAGTAGATAAGAAAGAAAGCATGGAAATACCACCAATTCTTAATCAATCCATGTAGATTTAACCCATCCTTACTACTAATTCCCTTATGTCTGCATAATGCTTTTATTTTAGGGATGTTTTGTGAGTTCTTTAATTAAGAAATGTAAGTATGATAATGGAGTACGAGAAAGTGGCTATAAAAAGAGACAAAGAATAAGTACTTTGTAATTAAACTTTTGAAATAAGCAAAAGAATCCATTTTTATATACTTAATAAACCTTTTATGCCTCTTTTGGGATTGTAGAAAGGTAGAAACTAGTGAATCTAGAGGTTTTAGGAGTCTCTTTTGAGAATTTCTCTTCTTAGTGACTCATTCTATATTTTAATAATATTTCCCTTATGGTATTCTATCTATTAGTATGTTTTTTAGGATCTATGAAGGGTTATTATAGGATGATAAATGGTTAATATGGATACAAGTTGTAAAAATAAAAATTTTGTACAAAGAATCTAACTTGCAGGGAATCTAAGGGATGGCAAGTACAAGAGCTACAAGGTAAAGGGCATTTTTGTGATGATTATGATGGCAATAGTGATGGTAGTGATAATAATAGTAGTAGTAGTCTTTCTATAAGACTACTAAAGGTATTTTATTAGGGTTAGGTTTTGCTAACCCATTAACTACAAAAGGCTTTTACATCCATTGCCAACTAGAAGGCACATGATTGAAGAGGGTCAGGCATGAGATGCTCACCTCTCTTATAAGTTAAGATAAGGCCCTTTTTTTAATCTTTCCAAGCTACATAACCTAAATATTCCCTAAGGATGGGAAGGTTTACTTTCTTCTCATGGCCAAAGTAATCCTTGCCTTTAGATCAAATAACCACTAACTAGCTATTAATCTTTGTGAGACCTTCATCATTTAGGCTTTCATAGTAAAAGTGGTGTCAAGGGCAAAGTAAACAACCTTTTTTTACTAAGCTAATGACAAACAAACAACCCTTTTTCAAGCTTTAAGGGTGGATGAGAAAGGAAGCAATTATTGTAGATTCCTTTGTGGATTTGATAATACAAGGCAAGTTTCTTAACCTTATTGAGCCCCATTCAAGATTAAGGTCTTTTGACTTGATTTAAACCTCTTTTGTAGTGAAGGTCCTTTAACCTAATTTAAATCTCTTTTTAGGTGAAGATTTTTTTACTTCATTTGGACCTCTTTTAAGGTATTTTTGTAGAGATTTGAGCCTTTTTTAGCAACCTAATTTACCTCTTTGAAAGTGTATGTGTTTTAAAATCCTCTTTTAATGCGGGTTCCATAAAGACTTAGGCTCTTTTAGGTGACTTAATTAGCATATTGGAATTTCATAATGCTAAGTAATTTTCTAGATATTAGGCTTTACAACCTTAAGTATCAATATTAACCCCTTTACAGGTTAAATAATGTGATAAAAAAAAGTATTATGAGACATGGATATCTACAATGAGGCCCTAAGCATTTCCATAAAGGGTATAATGGTCTTTGCAAATAATTATGCCTTTCTAAAAAAGTTTCTTTGAGGATATATCCTATGAAGTGACTTATTATCTTGTTTGGAATTTTTTCAAAGCCATCATAACTTTTTAGACACTTGATTAAGTTGATTTAAGATATCATAAATTGGAACACTTGAAATTACTTTGTGATAGACTGTTATGATCCCTTGATTATCGTATTAATTAGGCATTTATAAAATTGAAAAATTTTCTTGCTTTATTTCACTTTAAATTTTCCAATATATAAATGTTCTTTCCAAAATATTAGTCTTCTTCACTCTTAAGTTTTAGGCCATGGATTTTTTTTTAAATAGTACCCAAAAGATCTAAAGGAAATTAAGATTTTGCTGCAACCATAAAGGCCTTAATGCTTGTTTTCATTTTGAATGAGTCAATCCCTTTCTTTTCTCTTTCTAGTGAAAGGAGACAAGTAATAAAAGACTATGATCACAGTGATTCCTTTGATATTATTCCCCAAAAATTCGAGGATAGGGATCAATTGAATGAATAAATTATCAGTTGTGATAATATAAGATATAGTTATCCAAAAGCTTACTAATATAAGACAGAATTATCAAGAAGTTAACACATCTAATAGGGTAGATTAGGCTAGCCATATGCTACTCCTTAAGCTAGCTAGTCATAAGGTGTCTTAGTATAGTAAGATTTCTTTCTAAGTCTTCCCTAATTGAGTAGGATAAAAAGCATAAGAAACTTTTGAAAAAGGAAGGTATTTTGGAAATAGTCAAAGTTTCTACTAGCCTTCAAGTGCAAAGGAGCACAAATAATTTATGCTACATCATCAAGAGATAAGTGAATCGGATCCATATCTTCATAACTAAGTTAAGAGAGTTCACTCCTACTTTGAAGGATGTCATCATTTTGTATCAACTACCTATTTTTAAAGATGTTGATATCACATGGCTCTCCCAAGAGGGTGATGAATATAACATTATCCCCTAATTAACGAGTTATCTTAAGCCTTGCGGAAAGAGTAAGAGACTTCAAAGGTCAAAGCTATTTTTGTAAAGTGCTTGAAATATTTCTTTAAGAAACCTGATAAGAAGATTGGCAAGGATAGGAATGAATTTTCTACAAGTGATAATGATACTTGTACCAACAAAGAGGCAGACTTATTTCTTCAAATTTTCGTGGCCCATTGGCTTGGCCACTTCATTTTTCTAGGTTTCCTAATTAAGCCATTAAACTCTAACATTTTCCTTATCTTGGTTTATGTTGTATCAGGAAAGCGGTTAGCTCTAGCCCCGGCTTTCTTTGCAAGCTTTTATCTCTATCTCAATCAGTTCTATGGGTAGATTCAATGCTTTAATGGCCGGTATTTCGTGAACAGCTTTGTGTATGCTTGATTCCTTTAATTATTTTTATATGAATGCTTTCATGATTATATAGCAAGGGAGAAGATCATTATTATTTCCTAGATTTACTCACGTGTTATTTAATGGGGTAAATCTGATAGAAAAACATTGCTTTGGACATTATTGATGTCGTGTCAGTTTCAATTTAGGCCCTAAGAGTGAGACTTTATATGAATAAGACTCGAGACCATGTTTAGCATTATTCAGATGATGGGTTGTAGATAGAATAAAACATTAATCGTTAGCTTGTGATATTTACTTTGGCTATGCTTGTAGGATTTATTTTTATGTACTTATTTTCTAAAGCTCATGGCATGTTGTTTAGCTGCGATTACAGCCCATATAAGGTAGCGCAGTAGTTCAGGATTTATCAGACTTTCTATGATGCATTTGTACTTTTTAACCTAAAAGCCATAAGAAGATAGACTACATTTGAAGGGTTCTAATCTCTTCATGTCATAATAGCCTATTTAATCGACCTCTTTCCTTATGCCACCTTAGAAACAAGTTGTTCACGATGATGGTTGAGGAAGTTAGAAGAATTGAAGTGGGAGGTTATTCTTAGAGCCACTTTGGTAAGCATTTACGTGGACCACTTGGAACCAATTTTGAGGATGGATCCTTTATAGAGCCAAGCCCCTCAATCAAAGGCTAAGAAAGAAAAGAAAAAAAGGGGCTACTCTGTCAATTAAAGTAAAGAAAGGTAAAAAAAAAAAAGGAAAGAAGTTATTACCTTTCAATCGAATGCCAAAAAGAAGAAAAAGGGGAAAACAGGTGCTACTTCTAGACATAGGCCTAAAAATTAAAAGAATCCATGTCCAAGCATTACAAAAATCATCATGAAAGAAGAAGACCGAGAAAGGGGTTCCTAAATCTCAGAGCAAGACTTAAAAGAGGCAGTTTAGTTTTAGCAAAAGAACAATGAATTCTAGTAGGGGCGAAGAGCATCGCCTTAGAAAGAAATTAAGGATAACTGATGTTGACCTTTACTTGATAAAGTCTAACTTGGAAGTATGAGCACTATTTCTTTATTATTACCTTTTGTATTTGAAATTAGCCATTGTAGATATCTTTTGTCTGACTGTTTGATTTTTTTTTCCTATTTTAGAATGATGTCTTAGGAGGATCCTTAGAAGTAAACATAACATAGAGTCATGTCATGAATGGAAAAGTGTCAGACTCTATGGATCAACTTTTGGATTGCCTAAGTCATTCCTCTTATACCCTGTTTGCTTATGCAAACCAGGGTGCATCTCCTCCAAGTGATTACCTTTACATTACAGCTTTTAGCTTGGATGCTTCATTTTATTTTTTATGTTATCTTATAATGCTAAAACTTTTTCTCTTTTTAGGTCATTCCAACACATCACCATCTTCAATAATGATCAACTTGCACTTTCTAGAGATGGGTCTCATGCTTTTAGAAAGAAGAAAATGCCTGAAGGCTGCATCAATGAGAAAGAGGGATAACACGACTGACCTGCGGCCTAAAGAGGTGTAAGCCAGTGAATCCTTATTACGGGTTTCTAACTCAGTTCAGGTGGGATATATTGATACAAATACTTCATCCAAAGGATTGCAACAAGAAAATGTGGTACAAACTAATAAGCCTAATATAGGAGTAGATCCATATGGGAGTGAGGGATGAAATAAATGCTTGGCTAGGATAGAGTCTTCCCCTACTATCTAAGTTGATAAGAAAAGTGCTGGGGCTAATTTATCACTATCTTTAAAGTCATAAAATCTAATGATTGATTCTAGAATCCAATCTTTTCTTATTGTGTTTCTATCTACTGAGTTGGAATAAACTGAGGGCTCTAATAGAGATATATGAGACCCAGGAAATTAGGAAGACTCTAAAGAATTGAATGAAATTCAAGAAAGAGCCAACCGCAGTAGTAAAGACAGAATGTCAGATGGCACAATTGTGCCTCCTGCTTTGATTTCTCCTATCCCAGAGGAACCTCGATAGGAAGAGATTGAAAAGAAGCCTTGGGAAGAACATAATCATTCTAAATATGAATGTCAATTCATCTATTTCTTGCAATTGCTTTTTTACTTTAACTGATTCTTTCACTTTCCTATATGTAGAAGGAATGGAAGGTTACCATGAACCTTTAAGTTCTAACGCTATATTACAGGAGAAAAGTCCTCTTCCAACGAATAAACTTTTTATGCATCTTTTTTCTTCTTTTTGTGTTCCTTTTGTTCTTCTTCTCTAAAATTCTTTGTTCTTTTTTAGTAGGTGAGGGAACTTTGGCTTCTATTGTGAGGGATTCTTCGACTCATCCCCAGATTGTAGAAAGTAGCTTTAAGCCAGCTTCTTGTAGTGCCGCTTTCTTTTGGTTCGCTTGATTCCGACACGGGTCCTGTGGTTCCCACCAGTCCTGCTTTTTACATCCCTATGAAGGATGAGGAGATTACCGATGCACATTTGGATATGCTAAAGTGGTCATTCATTCCTTGGCTCTAATTGTAGTTTTTAATGCTTCGTTGGAGATATTAAAGCAAGTCTTGTGCCAACATCCTCATTTAATTATTCCAAACTCAAGCAGTGATAATTGGGAAGGGGTTACTGCTTATGCCCGATTACCTTCAATTCTTGAGAGATGGAAGCAAGGAATCCTAATGAGCTATCTCAAAAGGAAGAATGAAAATTCTGCTAAAAAATTGAAGGGCCTGTTTGGTTCTTCTCCAACCCATTCCTTCAACCATTGCAGATTAGGTGCATGTTCACGTAAAAAATTTAGAATTTAGGAAGATATTTTGGACTTTAAAATAACTTGATTTGCACAGTGAAGAGGCTAACCTAAACATGCTAAGTGTACTATTGAAAATGCCAAGCATGTTATTGAAGAGACTGAGTAAGTTATAGTTGAGACACTGGCTAAAAAGGTTGAGCATTGGTTGCAGCTAGAGCAATATGGCAAAATGATGCTAGAATTCTTTTGACGTATCAATTTTAAAATCCTTAAAGTTTCAACGAAATAACCATATTTTGCATTACCACAAGTGTTCTCTTTTTTCCTTCTTTTGTATTCAACAAGAAGGGTTCCAACAGCCTTTTCCTCACCCTTTTTTTTTTTCACTGTGTCACTGTGCCATTTTTTTTGTCTTTTTTGTATCTTTAAAGCCTTTTAGTACTAAACTTGCTAGTTTTGTACATAGCTATCATGCTCATTTGAAAAAGCTGTATGTCTTTTCTTGTTACATTAATAGTTGTATGTGTGGTGTATTATCGTACTGCTCTTCTACTTTATCCATTCTGGCTTATAAATTCCTCTTCTTTTCACACATTCTTTGCATCTGCTTCATCAGGCTAGTCTTTCTTCTTCATAGTTACTTTTTCATAGTTATGAACCGTACTGCTAAGCTACTTTATATAGGTTTGTTAGAAAAATTAGTTATCTGGAGGCAAAAATAGTTTGGGGCTTCTATAGAGGGGGCTATTTTGTTGAGTTAACTAATGATCTTCTAGATCGGATTGTAGCAAACCCGTGGATGACGTGGGTGGACACATACTAAGACTTAACATTTCATGTCAAGATGTTCATACTTTCTATCGCTATCGCCATAGTGGAGCTATCATACTTTTGTCTGGTTTAAAGTAGGTTTGGATGATTCCTCCCACTAATTGTCATGTATGGGATTATATAGCATGGGAACAATTGGTGACTTCTTTAATCTTCCCAGATAAGGGTCAAGAACAATAGTTTTAATTTTTATACCCTCAAAATGCAAGTCAAGTGGCTGCTCGTCAAGATTGGTGGTTTTCCGGGCAAGTCCATATGCATTCTTTAGACACCAAGTCATCAACAATAACATGCAGAGCGGATGAGCCCAGTTTCCATAGTGCAAGACTTGAAAACACTCATATGGATCTGAAAATTGATACTATTTTTCACAGAGCATTTAAAAAAGAGTTTGTAGGCCAGATGGTATAAAATGTGGATCTACTCCGATTCTTCCTTCATTTCATCTTAGGGACTATGGTATGCTGAACAAAGAGGTTGGGATTTGGAATGCACATGAAGTTTGGCATCTTGACTTCATCAGCCTTGCCATTGATTTCTTGTGGAAGCGGGATTTAAAAATATTAATCGTATTGGAAACACGAATGTCGGGTAACAAAGTTCACGAAATCGTGGGTGCGTTTCCCCTATCTGAGGTGAAGATTATTGATGTGTTGGACTTCGTTAGGGGAATCTGGATGTTGTGGGATCCGGAGAAAGTTTAGATGCATGTATACTACAATCCATATGTTTGCGCGTCACTTTGAAGTCAAGTATCAGTTGTGGAAAATGTAGAAAGTTGAGCTTGTGATGCTATTTTTGCCTTTTTTTTCTTTCTTATTTTCTCTTTTTTTAGTATCAGTGCTTTGTCGCTTATTGTTTGTGGTTATAATAAAATCCTCTTTGTAAACTTAGGTTTTTTTCATAGCTTGCATTCCATATTTTTAGCAAATGGTTACAATGCTTTGAATGATCCCAACCGTTTTGAGTTGATATGACGGTTGGGAAAGGGTCACTTGGCAGCTTATAAATATGTTCGTTTTATTCATAGATGATTAATCAATTTCTCAAGCATATATCTTTGTAAGCGATGAACTTCTTATCTTGCTAGCTTTGACTCTGATTTTGATTCCAGCACTTTTGGTGATTCTAGTTTTGATGCCTTCTTTGACCATACATTCTTCTGGGGTTTTAATATCAACCATCATTTTGTGAAGGGACTCAAGGGTATCCTTAGTATAATTGCCGCCGACCTTAGAAGGATTATGCACCTGCTAGATGTTTATGCATAAAAGTCGTGGAACAATCTTCATCCATGCTGGTATGTTGATGGGAGTGATAGGATTGAACTCTTAGGTAAAAGGTCACATCGTGTTTGCTTCCTTGACTCATCTGCTGTGTTCATAACTTTCCAAATTTGACCGCTTCTGTCCGTTCTCTACATCTTATTAAGGGCGATTAAAGAGATATTTCTTCAAACCAGGATCAACACAGGATCACAACTCACAAAGCATGGCAAATGAATATACAAATCGTCAGATTAAGATTGGATATAGGTAGACAGATGGCACAATAGGACAAGGGAAAACCTACTCTTTATGACTTTCAGTATCCAACCAACCTCCTTATGTGCATGCAATTTTTTGATGTTATTTGATTTGTCTTAATAGTATGAGAAGTTCTATTTTTTAAAAAATAAAAAATCAGTGAGATATTTGATTGATTATTATCTCACAAATTATAAGAAATAAAATTTTTTATGAAATTACTTATTACCTTTCTCTAGGTAAGTTCTATTTCTCATATTATTTATAAATATAATGATAAAATTATTCCTATTGAATTTAATTAATAATAATTAAATTTTATTATTTTATACTATAATAATATTCAAGATATAGTAGTCATTTTATTAATATTTTTTATGATATTTAAAATTAAATCAAACAAGGCATAAAAAATTATTTTTTAAGAAGTGTTACTTCCTATATATCAATCAAATAATTTTAAATACTTTTAAAAAATTCATATAAGAAGTTATTTCTTAAAATGTTTAATTTCTTACAGGAAGTTATTACTTCCGGTGTCAATCAAATAACTCTTTTGTAAATTTGGATTGGGAAAATGGGAGAAACTAGGTAAGTATAAATCTCTTCCTTGGGGATTACCATCATAACCCTCAACAACTCGCTTAAATGGGAATCTAGAACCTTATTTAAAATGGGATTTGGAATGCCCGTACTGTATTGCATCCAAACTTTCTTAAACTTTCTGACTATATCATGATGCGACGGATTCATTATCACCGAGACCCACTTAGACAGTCCAAAGGCATGAGCCATTGTTGAGGAGCTTCCTTTCACAAACCTAGACATGGTAAAGAATATAAGTTTCTTTAATAGCAGCTATGTGCTTTAGGATAGGAGTATTATCCGCTTGGCAAGGATAGACTAGGGACCAGGTCCTTTATGGTGTCTCTTCAATTTCCTTGGGAATTTTAAGGATATTTTGTTTTATTATAATTCACGTCATAATAAATCACATTTTCATCTCTTTATATCCTTATTTTATCATTCTCATAGTTATGACTCCTTTTTACTTTCCAATTATGCAAGATGCTTCTTAATAAGAGAAGACAATTAATATTACTAAGTTTCCATACATCGAGATGATTAACTGGAATATCTTCAAAGCACAATAAAACCCAATGCATAATCTTAGTCTCTTCACTGTTGTTCCAAGCAAATTACTTTCTCTTAATCAAGAATTTCACGAAAATGATTTTGCTCACTCTTCCTCTTTTACTTATCAACATGAGTTAAAATGAGAGTGAAACGGTATGAGGATTCATATTGATTTAGATTTATTGCCTTTTTACTATAATTCCTTTCATGGCATCTTTGAAGATCCCTATAAATGCCAAGACTTATTAGAACACCTCCCTGAAGAAGCATTGTGGAACGTTTGTCTTTATTCCTACCTTGTTAACGGTGGTGATATTATTCTTTACAATATATACCATAAGGCGCAGCAAGTTCCTCCATTTACTTGTTAACGTAGTGATAATCCTAATTAGAATATGCCTGGAGCACTTTTACTACTACTAGCGGAAGGTAAGGGACTTCCTACTAACCTTGAACTGGACATCCAACATTTCCTAGCTTTCAATCATTGGTGGGAGCAAATGCAGCCTTTACATTTATGCGCTCATAACCCAACTCATGACTCAGATCTTCATAGTGAGCATCTTTATCTATTTCTTTATACCTTACCCGGATGCTTTCTCCATTTGAACTTTATTATCAAAGTGGAGAGGTACCAATGTGAAATTGATAGCAGGATGAATAGTTGGAGGTTTCATCTTCACCAGTGAGCAACTTTTCCTACTCCAATTGGGTATCGTTCAAAACTACTTAACATTACTATATAGAATGCCAGGGGAGGAGCTCACCCCAACTTCTCTAGTGGGGGAAATAGTGATGCGGTACGGGGAACAAGTGTTAATTATCTCTGAGAGGCAACTAGGAGGAGTCCATTCTGTAACTAGTATAAATAGCCTTCCTCTTATCAATTCACAGAGGATAAGGCCTATGGGATACGCAGGAGGTGCTTGGGTCTTCTGGAACCAAAAAGAAGTCTCATTTCATAGTATCAGGAGGAAACACTATTCTCTAATAGGGATGATCATGCTGCATTGGACTTAATCTTCATTTCCCCTGTTTTTTTTTTATAAATTATAAATTGAACCTCCAATGAATAACATTTGCGTTCATTAGTTCTTGGTCTCTTCATTGACATTTGTTATCCGTTGTTTCATAAAAATGAGTGACGCTTTAGTAACCCCTTTTTATGGTTTTATAAAAGATGTAACACTTTAATGATAGAACTAATTCCCAACTTCAAATGCATCATGACACTTAGGGAATAGTTACCAATTCTGTTATAAAATGCTAAGCTTTCCTCTTTAATTGCTGACTTCAAAACTTTAGTATATTTACTCTCTTGCTAGGCAAAGCATTTTCAAATAGGTCTCTATTCTACCTTCTTCCATCTTATTATATAGAAGATATCTAGCAAAGGCTCAAACTCTTTCAATGGGGTAGTTGTTATCCGTGCAGCGAATGTTGAAGAAAAGGTATTGGTTGAGGGCTTCTTTATTAGCTAAGAGTTCATATCCCTTATTAGTGAACATTTTGCCAACATTAGATGGGACCCAGGATAAACTCTTAGGCTAGTGGACCATTATGGTGAGAAGTTAATATAGAGTATTCACCCTTACTACCACTATGTTTTGATCAGAGTAGTTATTCCATTGATTCATGCTCATAAGGTTGAGCTCTTACCTTACTCCCTAGACCATTTTTAGGGATTTGTCATACTAGAATCAATGAAGTACATATATGCCCCTGCTTATAGAGGGCCGGATAGCCTCAATTGATTATACCCTGAACAGATTTTTGCTATGTTGCCTTCCAATATTGGTGAGATATTATGCAGGTGGTAGACTTCATTTTAGAGATCATATATTGGAGATCTAGGAAGGAACTTTTCTTTATATAAGACTTCTTCCAATAGTAGTCTTTATTTAAAGTTCTCTATGGTAGTTGGAAGATATAAATTGGGCCAATATGGGTGCCAGAACCAAATAATAATCCATCTTTAGTAATGGCAGGTTAATGTTAAGCATCGTGGACTAACATTAGTATTTGGAATGCCAGAGGTGTTATGCATCCCAACTATTATCATTACCAGCTATTAATGTTCACAATGATTGAATCATTACCAGCTATTAGTGTTCATAATGATTGAAACCTTAAGTAAGTTGTACTATCCATACAAATATATTAAAAATTATATTATACTATAAACATTAATTCATATTATTTAATATTAATTCTTTTCATTCAAGTAATATGATGCAATATAATATAAAAAAAATCTATATACAAGTATCAAAGTTTTTAATGTCCATTTTATCAAAAATATTTTTATGAGTGATTGTACTTATTGTGACGTCAATAGTATGTAATATTACAGTGTTATGGTTACAATTCACCACTAAATATGTGATTTGTAAAGAAAAAACTACAATTATGATGTGATATGGTTGCAATATCATTCATCACATCTATAATTACGGGTAGATAGAAGTACTTAAAGATTTATAAAAAAAATATTTTTATACAACAAAAACCACCACAAATCACTTTGCAAGAGTTAAAACCATCACAAAATATAGTTTAAAATCATTACAAATATAACTAATTTTTTTAATGAATTAAGCTAAGTCAAGTTATGAACTAACTCCAGTTCAATTCAATTTAAATGAATTTAGTATATCTAGAAACTCAATTCATAGTCAAATGAATCAAAGATTTTGATTTTAATTCAAGTTAAATTAAACTCATGAAATTTTAAACTCAACTACTCATTTGATCTAATCAAAATTAACGACGTCAACTTATATTATTAGTTTATTAACTTGATTCATTTGATTTATTTGGTTTAAAATAATATAAGGGTGTATATCAAATTCATTTAATCTTATTATACAATATATAATATTAGATTGAATATAATAAGTCATTTTGTAAATATTATTAAATTATATTTATAAATATAAAAGTAAAATTACTTTTACCACTCCTAAAATTTGGACTATGAGTTCTCTCCGTTACCCAAAAAAAATCATCAAATTGAAAAGGTATTAAATACACAAATCAATCTTCAAATCGCAACAAACCCAAATCAAATATCGGAAAAGTCCTCTTTTTAGAATTTTCAAATTCACCAATATAACCAAATTTATAAAAAGCCAGCGAAATCCAAATTCCAAAGCCAATATAAATTGGAAACCCGAAAACAATTGTAACTCAAAATCTCGCATTTTGACTAAATAATCCCTGTGTCAACGATCGTTTCAAAGGAGAAGACTGGGATCTAAGCTACTTGAAAAGAGAAGGAAAGCAAAAGGCTGAAGAATGTTGTTTGCTTTTCCGATGGTCGGTGTGATCGTCATTTCTTCTATTGTTGATTGCTGTTGTCAAATAGACGAAGAAAAGGTCGAAGATAAATCTGGAGAGGGCTTTTACAGTGAAAAATGAGAGTGAGGATTGCTGCAGAAAGTGCACTTTTTCTTCTTATTTTAACTGTTTTAACTCATATTAGTGATGTAGGTTATCTTACTATTTGATGATAGTTATTAAGAGAGAGGAGAGAGATTAATATAAAGCCGAAATTTGTTGATTTCCTTTGCAAACTAATGATATTCATAGAATTTAGTTGATAATTACCCTTTTAACTAAATTGTTGATCACTGATTCTTATAACATAATAAAAAAAAAAATTTGTCCTAAGCTTTCATTTTGATTTGTGAGTATATAATAATAATTAAAGTAATAATCAAATTTCAACAATTAATAATTATTAACTATTATTAATTATTAATTATAAATAAATTGATATGACAATTGAAAAGAAATTTTTATGTTGTTTAAATGCTTGATTGATATTTATAAAGAATTTATTTTCCTCTTTTATGCCACTTAAATGCTTATAATTCAAATAAATTAGGATAGTCTAACTAATTTTAGGGAAAAGGGTGTATTTATATTTTATTTATTTAATTTTTAATGAGCTTCTTAAATGTATTTCATTAATGAGTTTCTCATCTTGTCTAATTTTTTATGCTTTTTTTTCATGCTTACTTATTATGAAAATAAATCTATAAAATAACAAAAATAATTTTTGTCTTATGCTTCTAATTTAATTTTTTAACAAGAAAATTACAATGGATTAACACATATATAATCATTATTTTAATAAATTGATGCATACTAACTAGTATAAAATAATGGAAAAATTATGGTTATAAAAAATAAGATTTGAACTTGAATTCTGAATTTTTTATATCCATTAGATTTAATTTTATAAATTTACCTAACTATTTTATATTTAATGAAAACTTTTAAATTTTATTTAAAATCTAATTTCAAATCTCATTTTCAATGTATATAGTATTACTGTAAAATAATTATATTTATTCTTTATGAAAATATTATATATGATTTTCTTACAAATATATAAAATAAATTATAAATTAATCATATTTATTCTTTACGTGAATGTTATATATTTGTGAAATAAATTATTTTTTAATTAAAATTATGATTGATAATTAAATCATCATTTCTAAAATTATATAAGGAAATAAAAAGCGTTTATTGCTTTTTGTTTGGGGGGTAGCATAGGTACTGTAAGTTTAAAAATAATGATGACGTCACTGTTTGATAGGAAAAATCAATGAATATTAACAGAAGGGTAAACTGTGAGGTAAAAAATTAATTCAAGGAAAAAGTGCGTAGGATTTTAAAAATTGAAGGAATGGGAGTGTAATTGAATTAAAATTTGAAAAAAGTTAATATAATTTATCATAAATATAATTAACTTATCAAATTAACTTTTATAATTCAAGTTTGCTTCATTTTGTGAAAAGGCAAAATTTTCAGATTCTTATTTAGTTCATAAATCTAATTCATCCATTACTCGATTAATTTCCAGCTCTATCTACAATTTTACAGCTCGCAATTGGAATACGAATACAGGTATAAAGTTTAGAATTCATCACTTAATGTGCAAGGTGGACAGGAGTTACTCTGTGGTCCCTTAAATACATTTTTGAGTGTTTCTGGGAGTAATCAATCTCAATAAATTTCTTTGACAATTAGAAAATCGTTGTCGGGGCTTTCGCAGATCACAGCTGTCCTCAACCACCTTGGTACCAATCAAACAGCTTTCATTATGATTGGAAAATAGAATATATATTCGCATTCAAAAGCAGTCTAGCTCGAGAAATTCGTCGGTCAACCGGGAAGTTACAATTACAGAGAGCAAGAGATAAAAGTAGAGTACAGACTGTCGATTAAGTTCATTTCTCTAATTAAAGATCTGAAAAATAAAAAGTCTTTTTAGAAAAATATTAAATCACTTAACATACACTTAGTATTCTATGTTTGAATCAATAAGGAAAAATTCCAAAATCGGGGCCTAGTGTCACTGTATCACCAAGTATAAAACTATATTTTGTAATTTCTTTTTAGTAACAATGTACTGTTGTACCGTTCACCAGCCTATCTGCTTGATTGACCTCATATCTAGTGAAGAAAGTTTTAAATTGTGATGCACAATCAATTGCAACCGTAATTTTCAATAATTTTGCACTATAATTATATTTCTTTCATATTTACTCACAAATTTTTTTAATCATAGTATAATCACAATTAGAAATGCAACCATAATTTTAAATCATATTAATAAATAAAGGTATGTCATTTTTGCCCTATTTAAAGAATTTACAAATAAAATCAATACTTTAATAATGTAGTAACATTTGAGGTTAGTTATGAAACTTTTTATTTCTTCAAGTTTAAGAATACATGTGAATTAAAGTGTAATTTGTGCCTAATACTCCAAATCCATCAATAAAAAAATTGTTTTATTTTTTAATTCAATAGTAATAGTTATCTATTTGATAGAACTTATAAGTTAAGAGAGAATGAATTGACTTTAACAAAAATTAACAAATTAAAGTTTGTGACAAAATTTTTTGTATAAAACCTTGAAGAGTAATGAGAAAATTCCTGAAATTTTGATAAATATGTTGTTTCAAAAATGTAAAATATTTCAAAAAGATTTTTAAACAAATTTAGATGTATTTCTTTTTAAATCAAAAATGATTTCTTCAAGAAAAATAGAAAAAAAATTGTGTAATTATTTTTCTTGAAAATTTGAATAAGTGAGGTTTGTGAAACAAAAAATATATAAATAAATAAGTAAAAAGAAATAATGAACACAAAAAATTTTGATAGAGGTTCAATGGTTCAAAAAAGGAATGCCTTTTTAGTCTACTCATCTCTTCTCAAGCTACCAAGTATTACATGAGGTATTTATTAACTTTTCTTTAAATTACAACACCTAACTTTATAAATTTATCCCAATCTCCATTAGAATTTCTACCACCACCTAACTTTACAAGATTTTTCTAATCTTCATTAAAATTTCAAACATCAACTAACTTTACAAGATGATTCCAATCTATACTAAGATTTCAATTACCATCTAGCTTTACAAGATCTTACTAATCTTCATTAAGATTTCCAACAAGATTTAAAAAAGGATTTTTCTTATAATCTCTTTAAGAGATTCTACAATATCTCACTCAATAACACTCAAAGAGTGGATATATAAGTTTTAGTTCTAGAGTGAGAAAGGGAAAAAGCTTCAGTTTTTTGGAAGATAAGAGGAAGAAATAATTTGATAAAGACTAGCATCCTATTTATAGAGAAAATTTAATGAAGACAACTTTAGCTTTAAGTAACCTTTTCTTTGGTTCCAAGCAATCCTTGCCTTGGCTCCAAGTCATATTTAGGCTCCAAGTGAGAAATTTGAAAATTTGGCTCCAAGACACTTTTGGCTTTAACCTTGAATTTGTAATTTTGGCTTTGTATAAATTTTGGCTTACTTAAAAAGCTTCCTTAATGTCTCATGTACTAAATATACCTTGTATATATAGGAGACAAGAGCCAATCACATTTTCACTTAATTTTGAATTTCATCTGAGATAGGAAGGTGGTTGTTATTTTGCTAAATGTGAAATTTCTTCTAGAAACTCAGTTCAATTGTCTTGTATTATGTGCATAATATTTGGAACTATTTTTCCAACTATAAAAAGAGTATCTCAATTTCATATATAATTTTTATTAATTTTTGCACATGTTAGACAATTTTGAACTTGAAATTCCTTTTCATTGTGAATTTCACTCTCTTTAATAATCAAAGTTCCATAATAACTACTAAATATTGACTATTAGATTTAGTAATCTTTCCTTTGAAAAATAAATAATAAATTGTAGCCAATAAGATGTTTTCTTAGAAAGGAAGTTTGGCATTTTCAAAATAAAAACAAATTAAAAATTTTCTAAGTTAATTGTTACATGAGAAAATACACTTTTATAAGGCAACTTAGGTTTTGTAATTTAGAAGTGTGATGGCCTAAAATCCATTAAAATATCTGATCAGTTTGAAACTTATGGTCTAATGATTTTGTACCTAAATAAGTTGAATATATGATAAAAATAATAGGTCCAAATTTTAACTTATACTTTGTAATTACAACACTTTATAATTTAATAAACCAATTTATCTCCCATTGATTCCTCATTTTTCCCTTTTTTGATAATAACAAATCTTGCAAAGTTTTGTCACATAATAAAGCTCAAGGAGGTACTAGAGCACACAACCATAAAGTATAACACAACTAGGAATTAGAGTATATCATTAATTTATTAATATATTAGAGCATGTGAGCATAAGATGAATCATGCATGAAAGCATGAAAGCAACTATTAAAAATTGAATTTGCTTCCCTTAAAACCATGATTTTCATTTCTTCAATTGGATTTAAAAATAAATTGCTCCCTAAAAACATGAAAACATTAAAATAATAATAAAAAAATTACAACCTTTTCTCTTATCTCCCTTTTGGCATTAGCAAAAAATAGGATAGATCGTGTAAAAAATCAAAGCAAATGGAAACATGATAAAAAAAGAAGGAATTAATATTAAAGGAAAAGAATTAGGAAAGAACATAGTATCAAAGCTAATAAAGATGGTATTAGAGCAAAAGAGTGAGGAAGCATAAGCAAAGAAGAAGAAAAAAGAAAAAATCGAATAAGTCATAAAAATTAAGGGAGTAACCAATAATGATGAAAATCAGACTATAAGAAGAAAAAATAACATTAAAACATATGAATGCATTAAGTCACAAAAAAAAAGGAAAATAAATAAGAGAGAACAACCAATAAGGATGAAAATAAAAAATTAAAAAAAAGACTTGTGAAATTTTACGATGAAATCAAGTTAGTTCTAAAATGAAAAGTGAGTATAGCATGTAAACTTCAAATCAAGAAATGTCATGTAAAATAGACATAAATTAATAGAAACAAAAAATGCAAAAAATAATAATAGAAAATAGAAATATGAGACGTAAAATAGCTATGATAACAGTGATAAGTAATGGACATTTAACATAAATATTAACTATATTAGAGAAAATGATTTGATAAGTAATAGTCATAATAGATAAGCATGATAAAACATTAAATATCCTAACTAAAACTACCATCAAAAGCAAATTGACTTAGTTGTTTTATATGCATATGCAAAGATAAAAATCCTATACTACTACAATGCATATGCAAAGATACAATAACTACTACTACAATAGTAGACTAAACTATCTAAGGCTTCTGTGAAGGCTTAGTCTAAGAGAGCAACAAGTTTAATGTAGTGTCCATTTGACCTTTGAGATCTTGGAGCTTTGCATTAACCTTATCAAATAATTTAACAATATCTACTTTAAGTCTATCAATTTTAGCCTTATCTAGCTCCTTAGAATTGGATGGACCTACTTCAATAATAGCATATGGCAAGGTAAGATTAGTAAAGGAAGCTAATAATGCTTCATACATTATGGGGTTAGCAAAGTAGATTGATGGATCAAAGGTAGGTTGATTAAAGGACACAGATGGACATAAATAAGTTAACTAATATTTTATTGACCTAATTAATAAATTATAAGTTAGATTCTAGAAATGTTTTAAAGACTAAATTATAAAAAATAAATAAATTCTAGTTTAATAAACTACTTTGAGTAATTTATAACTTATAAGTAAGTAATTCTTCAAAAAAAAATTCAAATTTATATCTTTTCATTTTATTAGTTTACAACCTATACTTTTAATAAATAATTATATTCTTATTTTAAATTATAAATAAATAAAAATTAATTAAATAAGTAAATAATATATAATATTAAATTTTATGTATAAATAATTAAATAAAAATAAACATATAATATCATGAAATATAATTAGTTATATTTTAAGTAATTATATTTTTATTATAAATAATAATTAAATAAAAATTATGTATGGTCATCAAGTATAATTAATTAAAATATTTTGTTAAACACCTTAATTGTATTAATATAATTTAATATTTAAATAAATATGAATTATTTTAATTTATATATCTATTTATATTAATATATTTTTATGTTATTTTATATATTTAATTAATTTAATAGCTAATTTTATGATACACTTTTTATACAATTAGCTAATTTATTAACTATCAGCTAAGTTATTGATTACTAGTTAACTTTTTAGCTATCAATGCACAAAATTAAACCTAAATCAAAGCTTATTTATTTATTTATTTATTTGATAAGTTAGTGTATAAAACACTTTTAAAGGTTAATTTATAATTTAATGATCAAGTTAATAAGTTATAAAGTAACTTATTTACTATACGAAATAAAGCCTAAAACTACAATTATTAAAAAAAATAATTTAGAATGCAATATATATATATATATATATATATATATATATATATATATATATATATATTTTAAATGGTTAAATTTGACTTATTATTAATGTAAGTAAATGACATTACTATAGATTTGCCTTTTAATATTGCCACATTTATATTCATTAAATAGAAAACTGACGTATATAATGATGCATAACCATTCTAGTAAATAATTAAAACTTACCACATCGATTATATTAATGTATTAACATTACAAAGCTTATTTTTTAATGAACGATGAGAAGTCTAATGTAGGTAAAATTAAAATGATAATTTTATATTAAACCAATGTTAAATGTGAATTACCATATTGATTCTTAATTAACCATTGTTTAAATAAATACAATTAGAAATATTAGACATTGGTCATTCATTTAAAAAAATGTCAACAATTAATTAATATTTCTATTTAGCTTGCATTGGAAACAATTAAGTTTTAAGCATTGGTTTTACTTGGTAATTGACATCTTACTACTATAGAATTGCAATTATATACCTATTATTTAAGGATTAGACATCAATTTTGAATTGTCATTTTATTGAGCAATGTAATAAATATTTTAAAATGTCAGTTAAAAAATGGTTATAGAAAAGAAATAATACTTTGATTTCTTAACAAATAAACAATAATCATTTCTCTTAGGTCACACCACTCAATAACCAATCACATTTAATGATATCCATTTTATTTCTATAATTATCATTGAAGATTGTAATAAAACGTTAGATTATTTTATTAACTAAAATGGAATGTTTGATTTACTATTTCAATGATTCATATAACTAATGTTATATTACAATCCTTATGCCAAATAAAAAGGGTTTCTTACACTCTCTTCATTTCGTATCATAACATTTTTTATTGCACTATTTCAAACCTAAAATACATTCAGAACCTTTAAAATAACAATACTACAACTTTATAATAAATAAAAATGCCATATTAAATAGAAAGCAATGTATAATTCATCTTAATTACAATACACAATCCTAAATTCAACATATGCAGTTTACAACAAACAAAATAACCCTATTTTTTGTACATTAATTCTATACAATTTAGATATTAGATTAACGAAAACCTAATGATTTACACTACTAAATATCATATGTTTAAAATATTTTCAAATGACAAAGAAACAAAGTAAGCAAATGAAAATATGAGCATTACAACAACTATAAAGAAAAGATTTATCATAGTGAAAAAAAATTACCTTCTAATTTGTCATTGGTATCATTCTATTTGAGTATGTTTAATTCATTATCTATGTGTATCTCTCAAATAGGACCTATATTATTCAAATATTTATAAAATAAGAATCAATCAATTGTGTATATAAGCATAATTTAAAAAAAAGATTAAGTTGCAAGAAAAAAATGAAAGCTAAAAAGTTTTTATGTTTATATTTTACTCTTTTCCAATGAATACATAGCATAACAAATTTATAGATAAACTAATAAATCTTTAATACTATAAAACAATTGATGTGCACTAAAAAATTAAAGAGAATCATCTTAAGGTTAGAATGTGAGAAAACCTTAGTAGAGAGATAATCATTTTAAGATTAGAAGAGCTTTACAATGAAATTTACAAAAAGTACTATAGATTCACCCCTTTTATTTTCTTCTAATGCCTTATGGTTTGAATTGTTTTAATATTAAAAGTTAGTTCTAAATAAAAAACCAATGTATGTAGTAAAATGACTTCATTTAGCTAGAGTTAAAACATAAATTTTTAATCACAATTAATATCGTAAACCAAACTATTTTATTTCAAAATATATTTCAAGTAAAAATTTTATTTTAAAAGTCAGTAACATTAAAATTATTTTTTTACATTGAATAATCATGCTTTTTTTATACAACTATATAGATATAAATAATAACGGATACAAAAATATTTTAAATAAATAATCTAACAGATAATAATAGATATAATAGCAATAGATGTAGAAACTTTATAAACAAAAACATTTTTCTTATGCAATTATATAGATAAAATTGCAATAAATTTAAAAATCCAACAAATTATAAGAAAATATAATTTATAATGAATAGAACATTTTCAATAAAAAGAAATATATGGATACAAATAACAAACTATATGAAAAAACTTTAAATGAATAATTTAATAAATAATAACAAATACAACAACAACAGGTGTAAAAATTTTATAGACCAAAATATTTTTCTTATACAATTATACAAATATAAATTGCAACATATTGAACAATCTAACAAAACAAAAGAAACTATAATTTATAATAAATAATAGACTTTAAATAAAAAGAAAAAGTAAGATACCTTTCTTGTCATTCCTTTATATTACTTTAAGCTAGCTTTTGAGTTATGTTTTAGGTAGCAAATCAAAATTTCTCATCAATTTTATTATCTTTGTATTTTCTCATAATGAGATATTATTTGAAGGTTTCTAAGTTAGATAATGTAGATAACTATAAATTAATGATAAAATATAGTAAAAAATAGCAATTTATCATCACATTGCAAAGCCATCAAAGTTTGTCCTACAATTTTGTATTTATTAACCTTAAAGTGCTTGATTGATAATTTATTTTAAGTGTCTAAGTGTTCTTATTTCTTAGTTTAAGAATGATGATGCTTGCTCTATATGTAACATGGTTTGATACACCATATAAAGTAAATTTTCACATTAAAACATAAGAATAGTCAGATGCTTATAACAAATGAAGCAGTCAAGTGCCACAAAGAGAGTTATTTTAATAATTATTTTAAATAGGCAAAGAGCAAATTAGTGATGAACCATTACGAAGTGCAAATTGTTGATGAATTGTCATGATGATTGAAATGGATTATCAAATTTTAAACATTTATTTTTAATAAAAAAATTAGACATTGTAAGATGACAACTTGGTAAATACTTACTGTCACCATTTATAAACTTACTAAATGATTACTATTGCCATTTATTAGAGTTAGGCGATGTGTTATAACTTTATACGCCAATTGGGCCAAATAAATAACATGTTATCATCCAATTATAACCATGCCAATTTTATATTAAATAACTAACATGGTTTGTATTTTTTTAAAAACTTTTACATCCTTACATTTGTATAAAAATAGGAACAATAACAAATTATTATTCTAACAATATTATCAATATTAATTAATAAACATTGTACAATAATATTACAATTCATCATTTGATCTCACGATTTAAAAGAAAAATGGTAGTGAATGTTTATATGGTATCCATGAAACAATCCCTTCCCTTGGTGTTCATGTCCATGAGGACTTTTAACAAACTATGCCTCATATGAATGATACAAGACTTGTAAATAAATTTCCCTATTGATAAATACTTGTATGCATGCTTTTTCTTAATATCAATGCCTTTATATAAATGATGTAAGACTTGCAAATAATTGCATCTAAGAGCTATGACCTACAATATCAATTTTTTATTGTGCTCTTAAGCCACGTAAATCAATGGAATAAAAGAGAAATTATGGAGTAAAACCCAAAATAAAAAAAGAAGTGGAAAAGAAAATAATATTTGAACACAATTTATAGATAGTGCAAGATATTCTACATCAATTGCTAATTAAAAAATTGACATTTTAAATGTTATTTATTATATTAGTAGATATTTATTACAAATTTATTACATGTTAAATGTTGATTATGATAGAAAAAAAATCACCATTATATAGGAATAAAATTTCAATAAACATCATTGGTTATATTAAATAACTAACATCCTTTCCCTTGTATATTTTTTATAAACTTATGTGTTATATTGAGTTTTAAAAAATTACTTTAACTATTAAAAAATATAGTGAACATTCTACAAACTTTAAAAAGATGGATCAATGTGAGAAAAACCTAAAAGTTACATAAATAAGATGAGAGAAATACTTTGTTTTAAAATATATTAATTTTTTAAAGTTTAAAGAAAAAAAAAGGTCAATTTCAAAATTAATGAAGAATATTTAATTAATTTTATTAATTATCATAAATTTAGGATATGTTATATGTTCTTTTTGCATATTTTTCTTACAATGATACAAATATTAACATATTGAATGTGAGCATATAAAAATATAAGAAAAATACATCAACATAAGAAAATTTATTTTACAATTTTATTCATTTTATATATTATTATATCAATAAATATAAATTTATAGTAATATTATGAAAAAAGGACTTTATTTTTCTATTATCATTGCTAAGCTTGGTGCTTATTCTCATAACCATATATCAAAGTTTGATATTAGTAACTCACGCATCTAAATAATAAAAGAAAATTTATTTTGCAATTTTATTCATTTTATATATTATTATATCAATAAATATAAATTTATAGTAATATTATGGAAAAAAAGAGGACTTTATTTTTCCATTATCATTGCTAAACTTGGTGTTTGTTCTCGTAACCACATATCAAAATTTGATATTAGTAACTCATGCATCTAGGTAATATATTTGCCTCCATTACCATTACTAGCTTATGTTTGAGGAGAAGGAATATAGCTTTTACTACATATCATCTGACATATTTAAAGATAATAATGGATAAAGTAGTAATAATTAGATTTTATAATATCTTCAAAGGTGTTAGATAAGATGGAGGGGTAGTTATGTTCCTCCTCCATAACATGAGTTGGAGTTAGATAATGAAGGCTAAAGCACCAATAAGGTGTTTTCAAACATAGAGTGAATATGAAATATATAATCAATTCAATTAAATCAAAATTGATGTCTTAGGCTTACTCCATTATAATTAAGTGTCGACTCATTACTTAATGAAACTTTTAAAATGCATTTACTCATTGGTTTATAACAAAATTAATTTGTAATATTATCTTCCTCCCATGTAATTTGTTATGTGCTTTTTAGACAATAATTTCCTAAATCGACTCTTTTCTTAAGTTTCTATTTAAATTTTAAAAATATCATTGATTAACCATAGACATTAATTTATTTTAAACTATCATTTTATTTGTCTTGATAATTTCAAAAATACCATCATATTTATATAGACATCATTGTATCTTATGATCAATATCTATCAACTAATGTAAAATCACAATTCTGTTATAATGTCTAAAGGTTATCCAAAAGCTAATTAATGTTCATATTTTATGGTGTTATTAGAAATAGTAAAGCTTACTTGTATTTCAATAATTAGCTTATTTAAAATGCATTGTGATATTTATAAGGTGAACACTTACAATGTCAATTGTTAAAATAATTGATGTTTAAAAGGTATACTAACAGAAAGAATATGAAATTTTCAATTTTAAGATGCTAGTCATAGATTAATAATTGATGTATAATATATCATGTTACCTATGAATTGTGTTCTAGTCTCCTTTTGAAATATCTTTGTAATGCCTTAGTCTTCACTATCCAATTTTATTGTTTGTTTCTAATTCAAATATAGTTATCCTTTCCATCTCAAGAAGTCCAATTAGAGGAGGCTGCAAATCATTTTGAAGGACTTGCCTCTCATTTGATATTTCAAGTATTATAATGTGTATCCTTTGATAAGATTTGTAATTTTCTCTAGAAAAGCTTCTTAAGATGGAAAAAAAGGTTATCATTGAATTTCTTCCAAACTTTAGCATTAATGATGGAAGCAAATATATTACTATTATGTTGAACATTTGCATTTGTTATTATTGAGATAAAAGCCTTTTTCTACTATAGTCTCTCCATAAAGGTGATGAAAGGCTCCCTTTTTAGGATTATCAAGTTGTATAATAAATTGGCTCTTAAACTTAAGCATAAACAATATTTAGCAAAAGAGACTTAGCAATACGGAACCAAGTTGGAGATAATTAACCTTTAAATGAAGTTGTATATTGTATTAGTTAGTAAATTTGCTTACCAAGTTGTATAATAAATTGAGATGATTAGATATATGTATATAAGTTAATGGCTATTTATTGTATTTTGTCAATAAAATGGTGTAAAAAAGTTCATAGAAATGAATGAATTTCAAAATTGATATATATTTCTCTTTTCTATATTTCTTATTTTATGTAAATAATAAATCTACGTTTGGATGACCTTTTGTATTTGAATGCATAATGGGTTAAACATGTTATTCTTTCTCTTTCAACATTTTAAAATAAATATTTGATACAAGTTTCACATCATTTTGATATATTAATTTATTTTGCATATTAGTATGCGATGAACAAAATATTTTGCTAAGAATAGAATATTTTATTATGATGTGAAAAAATAAATAAACCATTATGGTTTCTTTCAAAGAACCAATGTGTTAAACTATATTTCTTGATTCAAGAAATTATTTTAAAAGGGTTTTTAAAAGGAACTAATGTGAAAAGAATTATATAATTATTTATTAATTGTATTATAAGCACTATTAAAATTTTTATAACAAACATCAAATATTAAACATTGACTTAAGTATACAACTAATATGTGATATCTAATAACATCATTTTACTTTTCAAATAATTCATTGGAACTAGGGTGGGAATTGAAATAGATGGTAATTTTTGACTCGACATGAAAGAATAGAGTGTAGGATTTTTTAATCTTCTTCTTAGAAGTCATTTTACCTTAAAGATATACTCCTACCAAAATGCAAAAAAAGTCACGTTAAACTTATTGTTCTTCCATACCTTGCTACAATCTTCTTCATCATTTTAAGATATGTTTGTGATGCTCATTATTCTTCTAGTCATAAGGAAGAATAGTATAATGTTATGATTGTGCAACTCTATTTTTGTTTAGATTTTATGTTTCTTATCTATTTTTTTATATTTTTGGGTAGACTAGATGTTGATCTCTATTTAATAGCTTTATTAAAATTCTCATTTTACTCACATATTTATACATGTTTTTTTTTTCATTTGTACATGGATTTATTTTATATTTATAGCATTTTTACTTTTGATTGGATAGTCATGGACCATGGATAGATGTTTACTAATCATTTGACCTTTGAATATGCCACAGGTATTAATGAATTTATTAGAATTGCTAAAGGTGAAGATAAATAGAAGGAAATTAATAATGAGCTTATGTTGTGTCCATGTGAGGAATAGTCTATTCTAGGATGCTTAATCTAGTAAGGATAAGAATTCATCTATTTTTCAATGGCATTAATTGATGGTATAAGTGATGAATATGACACAGGAAAGGTAAGTTATCTATTTTATCTTGTACTTATAAAGGAAAAAGTGCCCATGATAATGATAACATAAACATAAGAATGAATGATTTATTAGAAGACATGATTTATGATGTTGAAGATAACTTCACTAAGTGGCCATATATCCTTCATAAGTTATTAAATGAAAAGGAGAATACTTTGTATTTAAGTTACACTAAATTTACACAGTCATTTATTAGGATTGTTTAACTTGAAGGCAGGAAAATGTTAAAGTGAAAAAAGTTTCATGATATTGCTATAACTATTGAAAGAAATACTTCCCAAAGGTAATGAGCTTCCAAATCATAGTTATGAGGCCAATAAAGTCATGTGCTTAATAGGTATGAAATATAATAAGATATATGCTTGCTTTAATGATTTCATATTATATTGAAAAGAGAACAAAGATTTAAAAGAGTGTTTAAAATGTGGGAACTAAGATTAAGGAAGAATGATAAAATAAATAGTAAAAAGGGTCTAGCTAAGGTGTTATGGTATTTTCTAATAATACCAAGGTTTAAACAAATATTTATAATGTTAAGAACATTAAGAACTTAATATAGCATGCAAATTAGATACAATTCGATGGTAAGCTCTAGCATTTGGTTGATTATTCTCAATGGTGAATAATTGATATATTATTTCCTACATTTAGTAGTAAGTCAAGAAACCTTCCACTTGCAATTTTCACAATGGAATGAATCCTCATGACAACGTAAGAAGCAAACACAACATATAGCATATTATATTAATAATCTATAATATACTTCTTTAGTTGTGCATCAAGTGCAAGTATACCATATTTTCCTTGTTAATTTTAGGTCCAAAATAATTGAGAAATGGCATAGATATCTTTTCAACACCCTTTATTGAAGACTTGAAGATGATGTGGGAAAAATGTCTTGATTTTTTATGCATATCATAAAAAATCATTTATTATACTATTTTGCACAACCAATACATATGACAAATTATTTGGTTACAACATCAAAAGGCATAGAGCATGTCTTATTTATGAAAATGGTAATTGTTCATCTCAACTAAAGCATGGTATGAAGACAGTGTAACTTTATCACTAGAGGTTTTTACACCATGGTCTTAATATCGCAAGCTAAAAAAGGTTTTCAATGGATTACTAGAAGAAACAATGGTTTTAACTCCTTTAATTGGAAATCAAGTATGGATGAACAAGGATAATTGAAATTTCAAAAGTAACACTTATTTTATTACTAACAATTAAATAATGTCTTTGATTTATTAATTATGTGTGATTATATTTTTTCAGGTTTATGAATAGGTTAAAAATATTAATATCATTCTTGATAATCTTTATAAGCTTGTAGGTAAAGATACTTCATGGAAAAATATGTCCATATTTTCCAATTTTTCATATTGGAAAAAGCTATTTATGAGACATATTATTGATATTTTGCATGTGGAGAAATATATTCATAATAGTCTTATTAGAACAACATTAAACATATTAGGAAAGACTAAAGATGGAGGCAAAACTATGTTAGATTTGGTTGAAATCTCTATTTGGAGAGAACTAGCACTAGAAAGGAATGGTCAATGTACATATATTTTACTAGTTTGTCATACTCTATCTAGAAAGGAGAAAATAAGTTTCTACGTGTGTTTACTTAGTGTTAAAATGTTATAGGAATATTCTTCAAACATCGAGAGTTTGGTCTTAATAAAAGACTTAAAGTTAGTCAGTTTGAAGTCTCATGATTGTTATGCTTTGATGCAATAACTGTTATTGATAGCTACTCGATCAATCTTGTCTAAATATGTCAAACACGTACACTAAACTTTTTTTTTAGCGTAATCTATAGGAAGGTATTGACCTTGAGAAATTGGATAACTTTTAAAGACAAGTTATAATTGTGCTATATTAGTTGGAGATGTGTTTTCCACATTCATTCTTTGTACCATGGTGCATCTAGTCATTTATTTGATGAGAGAGATAAAATTGTACGAGCTAGTTCATTTAAGATGGATGCTCTTTTTAAGCGATATATGAAAATCCTAAAAGAGTATATGACATATAGACATCAATTGAAAGATGCATTGTCAAAAACTATATTATTAAGGAAATAGTCAAGTTTTGTAGTGATTACTTATCAAATGCAAATACTATCAAATTTCCAAAGTCTCATCAAGATAGAATTGTAGGTGAAGGCATATTAGATACTTAAGTGGTAAGCATAAATTCTAAAATATGTATGTAGGCCTATCTTTACATCCTGCATAATATTGATGAAGTTTAGGCCTTCTTAGATAGGTATATAACCATGATCATTGGATCCAAGTTGAACATAATCGATCATTCTTTAGTTAGTTTAAGGGCCATGTTTCTCATCAAATGGTGCAAGGATTATTAAATACTATTTTTGAAACCATTAGATAGTTATTGTAAGGGCTATACATTAAGGTAATCTCTTATCCTGGGTATGATATCAATGGATATTCTTTTTGTACAAAAGGCTAGGATAATAAGAGCATTATGTAGCATAGTGAGGTTACTTTAAAGGCTCAATCTATGCATATGAGTATGTAACGGCCCTGCCGTTAAAAAGTAATGTAGAATCGTTATAGCGTAATAATACATTTAGATTGTTTTGATATGAACTTGGGATTACCTTAAATGGCCTTAAACTATTTCTTTTTCAACTTGTTGAAAGGATTTAATTTGATTTATACTCTTGTTTAGTTTAATTTCATGAACAAAGCTAAGTCTGTTAGAATTTTGAAAATTTTTCTAAGTTTGAGTGCCTTCCTTAGAGGGCTATATGAAATATGTATTATTTGGACATAAAAAATCCTAATAATTATTCCTCTTGTATTTTTGCATTAAAGAGTGATTTTTAATGAATTTTTTGAGACCTAAAAGGACCATTTTGAAAAGAAATTATTTTTAAAATTTTCTAAAATTTGACATTTTGAACTAAAACCTAAAATTTAGATTTTTATTCTTTGGAGTTTTAATTTTTTTGATTTAAATAGGGGGTATTTCCTTATTTACATTTATATTTCTCTTTTAACATTTTACTCTCCATTTACTTAAATAGCAGAAATGTGAATAAGGAATGTTGAACCCGTGAGCCCAGACAGACCCGATTTAAACCCTAACCCGAAACTAAGCAGAACAGAATCATGAACAACAGCAAAACAGAGAACACGAAACCTAGCAGCAGCTCTCTCTTCAACTCCTTTCTTCTTTCTTCTCTTCCACTTTTAATCATGCAAAATAACTCCTTCTCATCACATTTCAACGTGTCTTCTTCCATTCTTTTCCTGTTTTCCCCTATTTTTGCTATAATTTTGGGTTTGTTCGGAATTTGGGGGTTTTGGACAAAAGCTCCGAAATTTCTTCTCTTTTGCTTAATAAGGTAATTCCTAGGCTTCATTCTCTTAATTAGGAGTTAGAATAGCTTAAATTAGTTAGTAGATAGTAACTATTAGATTGTTTTAGGGTTATGCATATAGTGTGGAATTTGAGAGTTTTTGAAATAGGAAGCTTGATAATGAAATTGAGTATTGATTTGTGTTTGATTGGTTGTCTGATTGCTTGATAAAGGTCAAGGAAAACTTCCTAGTGGAATTGGTGATTCAAGAAGTGGGAAGAAATAAACTTGAGCATTTTGGCCATTTTGTGAGTAGATAATGTGTATTTTCATATTTTTATATAATTGCTAACTTCTCTATACTTTGAATATTAATTTTAATTAAATTATTAATTGCCATTACTTTCTATGCATTTTAATTCCATATATGTGTAGAGCTCTAGGCACTCTTGGGATAAGCACCTTAAAATTTTCTTGAGTTATAGTAAATAAGAATGATGCTAAAATAACTTTATGATGAGGAAATAGATTTATGTAGCTTATTTTGAAATGGTATACTATTGGAATCTTATTGTATAATATTTTTTGAAAGATTATTGTGGATAAAGTGATAATGTGTTGAAATTTTACATATGCTTGTAAAAATTGATTTTTGATGAGTTTAAAATGATATGATGTTGAAGATATTGAATACATGATTGAAAGCCTTGGTGAACTACACATAATTGAAAGGAGTATGGTTTGAGATTATTTTAAACTATTTATTTCCAATAATTTCTCATATAACTATTGTATAAATATGCTTGGCATTTTGCTGTTTTATAAATTTGTTTTGGGAAAAGACTAGTTACAAACTGTAGCTAACGACAGTATTGATGTTAGCCTTGGTGCACCTTGGTTCGAACCCCAGTTAGCAGGAGAGTTGCTAACCCTGTGTATCGGCTAACACATGTGGATTGGTTTAAGGTAGCCTGATAGGTTGCCTTAAAGCTGAGAGCTCTTACAAAAGTATTAATTCATGAGTGAAATGCTCATATTTGTTAATCATAATTGGAAATCTCCCACCCTAAACTTTGATCTTGATGGTTTATATATATATATATATATATATATATATATATATATATATATATATATATATATATATTTAACTCATTAACTTTAATTATGATCACCTATTTATCATGAATGGATTTTACTAAAATTTTGCCATGATTCTGTATCTATGATGATTTCTTATGATTCTAGAATCTATTATCTACTTCTTAACTTGAAACTTATGTTTTAGTGTTTTACTTCCAAAGGATATTTCAGTTGTTATTTTGTCAAATATGATTGCATAACTCTTATAATATCTTTTTTATATTGAAAAGTTATTTAACTATTTTTAAGGAAAAGCTTGTGCCATGGCTTGTCCCATTTCCATTGGAAATTCATATTATCTATTCATTAAGTCCACGACTCATCCTTTTTTTTGTTGTAATATTTTTCAGATAGAGACTTGGCTCCAGATCCATCATTTAGAGCTCCTTAGAGAAAGAGGAGAATTCTTTTGGTGGTGAGCCATACTTTGTTCATATAGGCTTGATGTAGAACTTTTATGTATTTTTTTTAAAGTTGTAAATTTGAATACTCTTAGATGAGCTCCATTAAACCCACAAACAGGGCATGCTTCTATAGACTTATATGTATGCATTTTGTTATTATTGAGGAAAGGATTGTCTGGTTACTAAATGACATCAATTATATGTTAATATATGTGATTTAACAGGTGGATATTGAAAAAAAAATGGAAAGTTCGTGTGGGACTATGTGTATGTAAAAAGTTATTGTTTGTGTGTTAGGCATGTACCCACTTGAGTTTGAAACAGGTTATAGGTTATTTTCTTTATGTTTTAGGCTAGCATGGCCATAAGGTTATATTTTGCCCTAAGGTTATGCACCGGTCACGACCCCTAGTTTCAGTCATGATAAAGTTGGTATCAGGGCTTTAGGTTTTGCTATGGTTAATGAGCAAGTGATCTTTAGTAGGGTCACGATTGTGAAAATGTTGCTGGCCATTCTCATAATCGTAACACTACTAAAGGCATGATAGGTTGTCAATCATTCTCTCATTCTTGAAGTTTGTTTAACTGAGTTACTGTGTGTTATAACTTCTTGTTGTGTTTTAATAAAGTTGTTACTCACATAGATGGAGATGCCACCTAAGACTCATGCTCGAGGTAGATAAACTGATGCAAGTCATGCATCTGATAAGGCATCCGCTAGGCCTTGCTCTCTAGTTCATAGAGGTGGCAGTCATAGTAGCCGAGGTGGACCTCCTCTATGTAGGAGACATGCCAGAATTGATAGAAATGAAGGCCTTGAAGATAATGCAGCTCCACCACCCAACATGGTTGAGTTGATGGCTGGTATATAAAGGCTTCAAAGGATAGTTGAGACTTTGGTGGGATCTATAGCTGGCGAAGGTAGACAAAAGAGTGAAATCCATGTAGAAAGAGGCCCTCAAGGTAATGAGGCACAAATTGAGCAGCAGCCACCACCTGATGGTCAAGAGATTCATGTATCCTATTCTGAGTTTATCAAGTTGCAACCTCTCATATTATAAGATCTAATATTTTTTAGGATCTACAATGATTCCTAGATGATGTTGGTAAGATTTACTAGGCACTTAGTTATTTTTCAAAAAGATCAGTCCAGTTAACAGAGTTTAGACTGCGGGATGTGGCACAGACATGGTTTGATGGTTAGTTGAAAGGAAGACCTCAGGGATTGCCTGCCCTAACTTAGGAGGAATTCACTAGCTCCTTTATAGAAAGATTTCTTCCAAAGAGTGTGAGAAGAGCAAAGGCTAAGGAATTTGAGATGTTAAAGCAAACTCCTAATATGACAGTGACAAAATATGATATTTGTTTCATACAGCTCTCCCGTTATGCTCCATACTTGATTCCTATGGAGAGAATGAGGATAGAGAGGTTTATTAGTAGGTTAGTGAGGCCATTGTATCGAGTGATGGTGCTCCAAATGAAGACTTTTTCTTCTTATGCAGCTACAGTGGATCATGCAAGAATGTTGAAAATGAAAGAATTAGAAGGACATGCAACTCAAGAGAAGCCAAAGAGGCCAAGGACCGAAGGTAATTTTAGGGGGCAAGGCAATACAAGTAAAGGGCCGCAATCTCAAATGTGGCAAAATGTGTTACAATTGGGCTTAAAATCTATCGGGCAATCCCTGGTAAGTACATAAGGGCCAAGGCATGATACGAGAAGATAAAGACAAATAAGTTCACAGCATACAAGACAATCCCAAGGAACAAAAGCTCCATGTCAAACTTGTGGAAAGTTTTATTTGGGATAATGTCGCCGAGAGACAGGTGCTTGCTTCCAATGTGGCCAAGTTGGACATTTGAGGAGGGATTATCCTCAATTGTATAGAAGCTCTAGACAAGGGTCAGCATATACTGCTTTACCATCCACACCTATCGTGGCTTAACCTGTGAGACAAATTCCAACTTAAAGAAATAGCAATGGTGGAGGCAGAGGATCAGGGGATAATACCCAAGGCCAACTAGGTAGAGGCCAAACACGTGTTTTTACTTTGACACCTCAGGATGCCCAGGCATCTAATGCTGTTGTGATAGGTATTCTTTCAGTTTGCTCTCATGATGCACATGTGTTATTTGATCTTAGATCTACACATTCATATGTATCTCCTTTCTTTACCTCTCGGTTTGATAGAGATTTGATGTTGTTGGATCGATCTTTCTCTGTTGCTACACCTATTGGAGAGTCTATATTTGTTGATCATGTGTATAGGTCTAGTGAAGTAGTTATGGCTACTAAGCAAACATTAGTTAATTTGATTGTGCTTGATATAATTAACTTTGATGTGATCTTAGGCATGGATTGGTTAGCTACCTATCATGCCACTCTTGATTGTCACTTGAAAGTTGTCAAGTTTGATCCTTCAGGAGAGTCATCCTTCCTAATCCAAGGTGATCGGAGCTTAGCACTTTATAATCTCATTTTTGCATTAGGTGCAAGAAGATTGTTGAGAAAAGGTTGTGAAGGTTTCTTACTAATGGTAAGAGACATTGAACCGCAAGGAGGAAAACTTGAAGAAATTCCTATAGTGAAAGAGTTTGATGATGTTTTCCTTGATGAGTTACTTGGTTTACCTTCAAAAAGAAAAATTAAATTTTGCATTGATTTAGTTCCAGGCACACAGCTTATCTTTATACCTCCATACCGTATGGCTCTTGCAGAATTAAAGGATTAACTCAAGGATTTGCTAGACAAGGGTTTTATTCATCCAAGTACATCTCTATGGGGTGCTCCTATACTTTTTGTTAAGAAGAAAGATGGTTCATTGCGGTTATGTATTAATTATTGACAATTGAACAAGGTGACTGTACATAATAAATACCTTTTACCCTGTATAGATGATTTATTTGATCAACTCTAAGGTGCTTAGTATTTTTCAAAGATAGATCTTCATTCGGGATACCATCAGTTGAAGATTAGAAAGGAGGATGTTCTTAAGACAGCATTTAGAACTCGTTATGGGCATTATGAGTTCTTAGTGAAATCTTTTGGTTTAACAAATGCTCTAGCTGCATTCATGGATTTGATGAATAGGGTGTTCAAGCCTTTTTTTGATCAGTTTGTTATTGTGTTCATAGATGATATCTTGGTGTATTCCAAAAGTAAGGAGGAGCATGAGCAACACTTAAGAATTATTTTGCAAACCTTGAAAGATCAACAATTGTGTGCCAAGTTTTGAAAATGTGAGTTTTGGTTGAATAGTGTGGCTTTCATAGGACATGTTGTTTCAAAAGGTGGCATTCAAGTAAACCCAAAGAAAGTTGAGGCAGTGCAGCATTGGCCAAGGCTAACTTCAGTGACAAAGATTCATAGCTTCTTGGATTTAGCAGGTTACTATCGTCGTTTTGTCAAGGATTTTTCTAAGATAGCAGCCTCGCTAACCAAGTTGACATAAAAGAATGTGAAGTTCTTATGGTCAGATGCTTGTGAAGAAAGCTTTTAAAAGCTCAAATCTTGTCTGATTATAGCTCTAGTGTTAGCTCTACCAGTAGGGTCGGGTGGTTACACTGTATATTATAATGCTTCAAGGGTTAGGCTTGGTTGTGTTTTAATGCAATATGGATGACTTATTACTTATGCCTCTAGGCAACTCAAGAAACATGAACAAAACTACCTCACCCATGATTTGGAGATGGTAGAAGTGGTGTTTGCACTTAAGATTTAGAGGCATTATCTTTATGGTGAAACTTATGAGATTTACACCAACCATAAAAGTCTCAAATACATATTTAAGCAAAGAGATCTTAACCTCAGGCAAATGAGGTGGATGGAGTTACTCAAGGATTATGATTGCATAATCTTACATCATCCAGGAAAGGCCAATGTGGTTACAGATGCTTTAAGTAGGAAGTCCATGGGCAATTTAGCTCACATAGCTAAAGTGAGAAGGTCGTTGATTAATGAAATCCATGAGCTAGAGAGAAACTAAGTGCAAATGGAAGTTAAAGGCCTAGGAATGTTGTTGGCACATGTACAAGTTCGTTCTTCATTAATAGAATGAATTAAAGCAACTCAAGGCGATGATCTGTAGTTATGCAAGATAAAGGAAGAGGTTGTAAATGGAAAGACTAGTGAGTTTGTAGTTAAAGATAATGGAGTTCTTTAGTATGGAAATCGATTGTGTGTACCTAGGAAGGAGGAATTAAAGAGACTTGTGCTAGAGGAAGCTCATCATTCTACATATACCATTCATCCTGGATCAACCAAGATGTACCAAGACTTGAAACAATTGTATTGGTGGGATGGAATGAAAAGAGACATAGCAGATTTTGTATCCCGATGCTTAGTTTGCCAACAAGTAAAAGCAGAACACCAACGACCTGTAAGTTTGTACCAAAATATTGAAATTCCTGAATAGAAGTGGGAAAGGATTACAATAGATTTTGTGACAGGGTTCCCTCATACCACTAAGGGATTTGACTCTGTTTGGGTGATTATGGATAGGTTAATTAAATCGGCACACTTTATTCCTGTGAAGACCACTTATGGCTTTGCTCAGTATGCTTAGATTTATATTAATGAGATTGTTAGACTTCATGGAGTTCCAGTATCCATCGTATTTGATCGTGGACCACAATTCACAGCTTATTTTTAGAGAACTTTTCAAGAAGCCTTGGGAACTAGAGTGGACCTTAGCACTGCATTTCATCCTCAAATAGATGGACAATCAGAAAGAACCATTAAAACATTGGTGGATATGCTGAGAGCTTGTGTTCTAGACTTTGGAGGGAATTAGGATCACTACTTACCTTTAATTGAGTTTGCCTACAATAATAGTTATCAAGCTAGCATTCAAATGGCTCCTTTTAAGGCTTTGTATGGAAGGCGTTGTAGGTCACTAATTGGATGATTTGAGGTTGGTGAAGCTAAACTCCTAGGACTAGATTTGGTACAAGACTCTATACAAAAGACTCATATGATAAGAGAAAGATTGTTAGCAGCTCAAAGTAGGTAAAAAGCTTATGTTGATCATTGGAGAAGGGACCTAGAGTTTGCTATTGGTGATCATGTGTTCCTTCGAGTCTCTCCTATGAAAGGTGTGATGAGATTTAGAAAGAAAGGGAAGCTTAGCTCGAGATACATAAGTCCTTTTGAAGTTCTTGAACGAGTAGGTGTAGTTGCATATTGATTAGCACTTCCACCAAAGCTTGCTAGTATGCATCTAGTATTCCATGTTTCCATGCTTTGGAAATACTTGCTTAATCCTTCACATGTGTTGCAACCTCAATCAGTTCAAATAGATAAAAAATTATCTTATGAAGAGAAACTAGTGGCCATTGTGGATAGACAAGTCAAGAAACTTTGTTCAAAGGAGATGGCATCGATGAAGGTGATTTGGCAAAACCACTCAGGGGAGGAAGTAACATGGGAATCTGAAGATGTTATGCATGCTAGATACCCACATCTTTTCATCGTTTAAGATTAGTAGTTATCTTAAGAAATTCGAGGATGAATTTCTTTAAGGGGGGAAGAATGTAACGGCTCTGCCGTTAATAAGTAATGTAGAATCATTATAGCGTAATAATACAGTTAGATAGTTTTGATATGAACTTGGGATTACCTTAAATGGCCTTAAAATATTTCTTTTTCAACTTGTTGAAAGGATTTAATTTGATTTATACTCTTGTTTAGTTTAATTTTACAAACAAAGCTGAGTCTGTTAGAATTCTGAAAATTTTTCTAAGTCTGAGTGCCTTCCTTGGAGGGCTATATGAAATATATATTATTTGGATATAAAAAATTCTGGTAATTGTTCCTCTTGTATTTTTGCATCAAAGAGTGAATTTTAATGAATTTTTAGAGACCTAAAAGGACCATTTTGAGAAGATGTTATTTTTAAAATTTTTCAAAATTCAACATTTTGAACTAAAACCTAAAATCTAGATTTTTATTCTTTGGAGTTTTAATTTTTTTGAATTTTTTTTAATTCAAATGGGGAGTATTTTCTTATTTACATTTCTGCCGTTTAACTAAATGTCATCATTTCCCCTTTAACATTTTACTTTCCATTTACTTAAAGGGAAAATGAGGACATTTACTTAAATGGCAGAAATGTAAATAAGGAATGCTGAACCCTTGAGCCCAGAACTCGTGCGCCCAGACAGACCCGATTTAAACCCTAACCCGAAACTAAGCAGAACAGAATCACGAACAGCAACAAAACAGAGAACACGAAACCTAGCAGCAACTCTCTCTTCAGCTCCTTTCTTCTTTCTTCTCTTCCATTTTTAATCATGCAAAATAACTTCTCATCACATTTCAACGTGTCTTCTTCCATTCTTTTCCTGTTTTACTCTGTTTTTGCTGCAATTTTAGGTTTGTTCGGAATTTAGGAGTTTTGGACAAAAGCTCCAAAATTTTTTCTTTTTTGCTTAATAAGGTAATTCCCAAGCTTCATTCTCTTAATTAGGAGTTAGAATAGCTTAAATTAGTTAATAGATAGTAACTATTAGATTGTTTTAGGGTTATGCATATAGTGTGAAATTTTGGGGTTTTTGAAATATGAAGCTTGATAATGAAATTAAGTATTGATTTGTGTTTGATTAGTTGTCTGATTGCTTGCTTAAGGTCAAAGAAGACTTCTTAGTGGAATTGGTGATTCAAGAAGTGGAAAGAAATTAACTTGAGCATTTTGGCCATTTTATGAGTAGATAATGTGTATTTTCACATTTTTATATAATTTCTAACTTCTCTATACTTTGAATATTAATTTTAATTAAATTATTAATTGTCATTACTTTCCATGCATTTTAATTCTATATATGTGTAGAGCTCTAGGCACTTTTGGGACAAGTACCTTAAAATTTTCTTGAATTATAGTAAATAAGAATGATGCTAAAATGACTTTATGATGAGGAAATAGATTTATGTAGCTTATTTTGAAGTGGTATACTATTGGAATCTTATTGTATAATGTTCTTTGAAAGATTATTGTGGATAAAGTGATAATGTGTTGAAGTTTCACATATGCTTGTAAAAATTGATTTTTGATGAGTTTGAAATGATATGATGTTGGAGATGTTGAATACCATGATTGAAAGCCTTGGTGAACTACACATAGTTGAAAGGAGTATGGTTTGAGATTTTTTTAAACTATTGATGTATGAAACTATTTATTTCCAATAATTTCTCATATAACTGTTATATATATATGCTTGGTATTTTGTTATTTTATAAATTTGTTTTGGGAGAAAACTAGTTAGAAACTATAGCTAACGACAGTAATGACGTTAGCCTTAGTACACCTTGGTTCAAACCCCAGTTAGCAGGGGAGTTGCTAACCCCGTGTGTCGGCCAACACATGTGGATTGGTTTAAGTTAGCCTAATAGGTTGCCTTTGAGCTGAGAGCTCTTATGAAAGTATTAATTCATGAGTGGAAAGCTCATATTTGTTAATCATAACTGGAAATCTCCTACCCTAAACTGTGATCTTGATGGTATATATATATATATATATATATATATATATATATATATATATATATATATATATATATATATATATATTAAATCATTAACTTTAATCATGATCACCTATTTATTATGAATGGATTTTACTGAAATTTTACCATGATTCTATATCTATGATGATTTCTTATGATTCTAGAATATATTATCTACTTCTTAGCTTGAAACTTATGTCTTAGTATTTTACTTCTAAGGGATATTTCAGTTGTTATTTTGTCAAATATGATTGCATAACTCTTATGATATCTTTTTATATTGAAAAGTTATTTAACTATTTTTATGGAAAAGCTTGTGCCATGACCTATCCCATTTTTGTTGGAAATTCATATTATCTATTCACTGAGCCCACAACTCACTTTTTTTTTGTTGTAATGTTTTTCAGATAGAGACTTGGCTTTAGGTCCGTCATCTGTAGCTTCTTAGAGAGAAAGGAGCATTCTTTTGGCGTTGAGCCACACTTTGTTCGTGTGGGCTTGATGTAGAACTTTTATGTATTTTTTTAAAGTTGTAAATTTGAATATTCTTAGATGTGCTCCATTAAACCCACAGGCAGGGCATGCTTTTGTAGACTTATATGTTTGCATTTTATTATTATTGAGGAAAGGATTGTCTGGTTACTAAATGACATTAATTATATGTTAATATATATGATTTAACAAGTGGATGTTGAAGAAGAAAATGGAAAAGTTTATGTGGGACTATGTGTATGTGAAAAGTTATTGTTTGTGTGTTGGGCATGTACCCACTTATGTTTGAAATAGGTTACAGGTTGTTTTCTTTATGTTTTAGGCTAGCATGACCATAAGGTCATATTTTTCCCTAAGGTCATGCGCCGGTCACGACCCCTAGTTTTCGGTCATGACAAAGTAGGTCCTAAGATAGGAACTCTGCCTATGCTAATATGTTATATTATGGGATCATTAAAGACGTTTGGGAGCTTAACTACATTATATTTAGGGAACTCATATTTCAATATAAATGGGTTAAAAATAAGAATATTGTCTTGATCAATGAGTTAGAATTCATGTTGGTGGATTTTAATAAGGAATATCACAAATGAAAGTTATTCATGATGGCATCCTAAGTAAGACAAGTGTTCTATATCACAAACCCATCTAATTGTAAATGAAGTGTAACTCTACAAAAGGAGAAACAAATTATTGGTGGTAAAGATAAAGAAGACTTGGGGGATGATATTGAGGAAACTTCTCCTTTTTCCATACAAATACCTTTAGTGGACTATGAAGGGGATGTAAAGAAGTTCTGCATTGCAAGATGATTATGTTGAAGAGATATAAGATAATAAATCCTCCTAGACATGTGAGGAAAGGTTGAAGTTAAGTATGTTCATATTTCTTATACCTATATTATATCTATAATAAGTAGCATTTCTAAATTATTAAATAGTTTCTAATATGTGTTTAAGTAGCATTTTTATATAATAAATGACATTTTTGTAATAATACTACTAATATGGTGGTTGAATTATGTAATTAGATTCAGACACAACTTTGGGTGTAATGAAGTATAGGTGAATACATAATTATAAAAAAATAATAAATAGTGTCAGTCATTATAGATGATCATTATCTTTAGTATGAGAAACAACATCAGTTCTTTAAAATAACTGACATTATAAGTCATTTTTATGTTATGGTTAAATGTTGATTTTCAACAATGGTTTCCAAACCACATGTATTTCACATTGGTTAAGTTTGGTAAGTAAGTCAATTATACACTAACATTGTTACCTCTATTCCATGTCAGTTTGAAATTGACATTAAATATATTAGATTTACAACACACCCATATAAATGTCAAATAGAAACCAATGTAAAGCTCAAAAATAACTTATGTTAAAAAGGTATTTTGTAGTAGTGTGATAACAAGATATGTTATTAAAAAATAATAATAATTATGAATTTTTAATAATAACAAAGAAATTTTACACTAAAAGAAAACTGTAAATTTATGATGAAATTTCGGAACAAAAATTTTTCTAACTCATTTTGGAATGGAATTATAAAGGATTTTATATATTAATTTTTTTCAAAATTTTCCAAAATTTATGATAGGATGTGATAGAATTTCCATCATAAAATGAAAATCAATCAAATTCCATCCCAACTTCTAATTTTCTAATTTTTTTAGCCTTAAAATCAAAAACTTCCTCCCTTTTCCATTTCATCTTATTTCATTTCCCTTTGCCCTAGTTCCTTTTTCCACATCCAATGTCGTTGGCTCTTTATTGTATGTTTCATGGAGAGGAAATGATGTTTGATGCATTTTGCTCTAATTATAAGCACTATTGACTTGCTCCATTGATAAGATCTATGAGTGGCGTACCTTCGCAAATAAGTTTGGTAGTAATTACCTAATTAGTGTTGGAGGTCTAACTAACCCACTTATGCTGATGGTGGGCTATCAATGATAACTTGTGACACCCAATGGAGCCTCTAGTGAATTCCTATTCTTCTTTTTGGGTTAATGGAAAAATTGTCTATCGAACTTGATCAAGGATTGGTTCTAGCTTAACCATCGCAACTATGTTTGATAGGTGAGCTAGGGTTACTAAGATGGAACTTTGGTAGTGTTTGGTTTGCATAGTTTTATATTCCCAGAAAAGTATATATTTCTAAGAATGTGATTCTTAAAAATTTAATTAATAGAACTGTAATATTTTTATATTTGATTCATTATAAAATTTTTGAAGAATATTTTGTTAGATTACCATACATGTTGTATTACTATATTTGGTTAAAACTTGATAGTCTCAAAAATTTTCAAATTATTTCAAAAATATCCTTATTAATTTTTTATAATAAAATATAATATAATAGATTATATTTTTATTTAAAATTACATAAATAATGAAAATTTTTAATACATAATGAATTAAATCTTAATATTTAACATCTGAAAAATTATTGAAATATATATAAAAACATTTTATACTTTATCATATTTTAATATTTAAAATATTAAAAATAAAGGATATATTAATTATTAAAATATAATGCATCATCATCATTATCATCATTATTAGATTAATTTTTAAAATAAAGTGAGTATCATTTATTAAAGTTATTATTATAGTATTAAAGATACCTAACATTTCTCCTTTTACAAAATTGTAAATTTTCACTACTAAATCATTTTCATAATTATATTTCATATTAGTACTATATTTTATATTATAGTTTCTTCTCTAATATAAAAATATTATTATTTTATATTTTTATGTATAAATATGTCTTTTCTTTAAAAGAAGTTCTAAGCCTATTGTATTATTCTTCAAAGAAAAAAACATATATATAAATATATTAAAATAATCTTTCAAACATTAGGAATAATAATAAAAAAGAAATTACAGTTAAAAATTTAATGTGATTGTATTTTTTAATAATAAAAATATTTTAAAAATAAAGTGATAATTATTTCTTAATTTAAATTAAAAATATTCAATAAAATGACAAATAAGAGGAAAAATTAAATGTGAGGATAATTTTATTTTTTTATTTTAGTATCAACATTCTCATCTTTTGAAAATATGAGATACCCAACTTCTTTTATAAAAATATTTTTAGGGAATGTTGAAGCAAAATATTTTTGGAAATGTGACATTTTCATATTTTTTTAAAATTTGAAATTAAATATGAAAATGTAATATTTTTTTTAAACTTTAAACTAAATATGGAAATGTAATATTTTCTTAAAACATACACCAAACACCTCCTTTATAACTTATCGTTTTACATCACAACTTTGGGATTTGACTTTCATAATTTGTAATTTGATGGATGAGTTGAAGTTTTGGTTTCTAATTTACTCTTCCGTTAGAAGTGGGATTTCAATGTTACTTAAGAAGTTAATCCAGATTATGCCCTAAATTTTTTTCCTTCTTATTTTTGGAGGATAGAGTTTTATGCTTGTGGAGATGATAACAGGAATGTTGGCTAAGCCTGTAAATATTTTTCTAACTGTTGTTAATAATTATTTTACATGGAAGAAAGTGAGGTATTGTATTTTACTCTGTCCCTTGAACATTATACACTTCAAAATCAAAAGTCTTCTGAAAAATTATTCATCTTTTTGCTTCCCCAAAGCTACATGTTTATTCTTTCTGTTTTCTTACTATGAACTAGAAACAAAAATGATTGAATGTAATGCCAAAACTTACCACTAAAAGGATATCAAAATAAAATTCTTTATAAATTGTATTGTTTAGGAACACTTTGCAATTATATGTATAAGATTCAAAAAATTTATCTTGAAAAGATTTTAATAAATAAATTTATCCTATAATTTATAACTGTGTAATATTTGTTTTTTATGGTACAACATATTAAACTATAATGTCTTATTTTTTCATATGATAAAAAATTCTGGAATTTACCGGTTTATATTTGTTTAAAAATTTCAATCTAATAATTATTTCGAAAACAAAAGAATTGTTTACTATGAATTTAAAAAGCTAAATAACCACCATAGATTACTTTTATGAGAGGTGATAGATATCTAAATTCAATGTTTTATTAACTAGTGTGAATGTGTTATTGGAGTTTGTCACTTTAAATATTTAATGAATCATTAATGATTTTTTTTCAATTCTATCCTTGCAGTGAATAGGAGAGAGAATAATTAGAAAAAGAAAGTATAGTAATAAAGAAGAGAGATAGGGGATAATTTTAAAAAATTAAATTAAAATTTGATATAATTGAAGCTATTTAATGATTTTCTTAATTTATGTGCTAAAACTTTAAACTACTGATAATAAAAAATAAAGGGAGTATTGTGTTGATTACCAGCAATAAATGAGATATTAGTTAAATTATTTAGTATTCTACTTAAAAAATTAATTAAAATTAAGAGAGTTACTTATGTCAATTATTAATAATGCATTTGATTTAATTTATAGAAAAATATAAGTATTAATGTTTTCAAAACAATCATGAAATGTTTAGTTTTCAAATTATAATTTCCGTAGAACAAAAGTGTGTACAAAGCAATTCTGCTATAACATATAAATGTTATAATCTATTGTCATTTAAGTCGCTATTTAATATTTTAAATCTCTCAATTTTACATTTCTTATATTTAATATCTTTTAGTTCATCTCCCTTTAAGTGAAAAAAAAAAAAAAGTCGTATTAATGTGGAGGCATAAGGTATAGACGAAACTTTTACAGAAGTACCCATTTTCTATTTTTTTTAATTTATTTAATTTCTTTCTCTTTTCCTTGTGAGGCAACATTTTCTTTAGTAAATAACCCTCTCCTTCTTATATAACCAAAACGAACCGCAATGCGTAGCTTTAATAATTGGCCTCTGTCTCTTCGTGCTTCACCGCAATGCATAGCCACTCAAAAAGAACACTTCATTTCAGGTCGATAGAAGCAGAAGTGAAAACTCTTACGTTAGCGCCAACCAACCTCCGACATCAACTCTGCTCTTCCTTCGGCCGACAATAGCAGCGTGGTCGCCTCAGTTACCAGCGGATGACACAAGGAGAACCAGCCACACCAGGCTGTATTTCAGCGGTCCGCAAATCGCTCTGTTTGGGCCCTTCGTTGCTGGGATGGACGATGACATTTCAGCTCAAATTGAGTTGCCATGCCCCTCGTAAGAAGTAGGTAATTGCTGATTTTCCTAGTGTTTTAAGTTAAATGTAAATAAACCCGAACCCCCGGTGAATGGAATGTTAGGTGTTGTTAGCAGAACCAAGAGGAATTATGATGATCTCTAAATTATTCCAATGATTTTAGATATCTGTTTTAAGAACAACCCCAAATCAAACCCATTCAGTTTTATCCAAATGGCATTTATTTAGAATGATTTTTAACTGAGCCAAAGATTATTATTAAATAGGAACTAACTTTAGGAATTAATTATGGTGAATATTCTTAGATTGGAGCGAGCTAATGGGATGAGACATCTTGATTGATTTCATTTGAAATTCAAGAGAAGTCCTGTGCACAATTGGAGGTGAGTAGATAGTTTGCATTTTTTTTTCTTTAAAAATATATATTATGGGCGGATTTCATTCTTATTAGTTTTAGTTTGCATATTTTACTTTACTAAAATTTTGAGCTAATTGAAGTTTCTGAGTTGATTATCTCAAATTTTATATTGTATGTTTTGTTAAATGGTCTATATGCATTATTGGTATAGGAAACATGTTTTATGAGAACATTGTTTCATAAATTTCAAGTGAAATTGTTTAAAATCCTATGTTGAAATTCTTAGTTCTATGAAATAATTATCGAAATGTAAATATTGAATTTGTAAATCGATAGAAATTGATATTGTGATTGAATATTAATCTATGAAACAATGACATTTCATGACTTTATTGGGAATTATAAATATTGGATCCTTGGGGAAATTTCTTTAGACAACCCTAAGTGCACTTGGAAATTCAAGTACAATTAATATTCGTATTTTATTTGCTTGAGAACTCTTATTAAGAAAATGTTGTTTTCAAGTGATTTTTCAATGCACTATTCCTGACTGTTCTTTATATAATGAATTAAATTGTGATTTCTATTATTCCTATTGAATTGGCAATTGCAAATTGATTGGATTGTATCATTGAGATTGACAAATCATTGGACTTAGGTTTTAGTATGTTTGATGATAGCATTTCCATTGTAAAACTATTTCGATTTCATGTATATATTGGATTTTGCTTAGATGTGTTTTGGATAGCTTTAAATTTCTGGTAAATTATTACTCACTGGGTTCTTGTAACTTCTCTTTCTGCAACATTTTCGGGCTTGAAACTAATGCTGTGAATGCTTGTACCCTTCTGGAGGTTAAAAGCATCATCTTGAAGACATTTGACAGTTGGAATAGGATTACATGGCATGAGTATCCATGTTTCTATTGAATTGATTTAGGTATATTTTGCATGTAAATATAATGGAGTTTTGTTTTCTGAGTCACAGTTTTTAATTTTAGAGTATGTAATCCTTGGGAAATGTCCCAAAAAGAGGGGAAGTTTAGCCAATTTTTCTATAATTATATAATACTCTTGAGATATATGTTATTTTTATAAACTTCTATTGAAGTCACATCAAGTATGGTTTCCAAGAGCTGCGCATAGGCTTGTAGGAAGTCATTCTGAGATGGTTTCCTATGCCAGTCATGCACCCAGAATTGTGGCATGACACTGAGTAACATTCTGGGAAGGAAATATCAGAGATAGATGTAGCTACAAGGTTTTTGGTTTTGTTTGGGTCATGTAGATAAATATCTTTATTTTTGTTGTATTCTGATTAGGAAAGTTACTTCTGTGGGGATTAGTTGTATATTGCATTTAAAAACTCTCTTTCTACATCTAGTCATATAAGAATATAGATGGTTTAAACTATTTGTTATGATGTTCAGGGTTCAGAATGGCAGCTGAATATGTGTGTAATGCTTTGTTGCAGCAGGTTGCGGACAATAAAGAAGATATTGGTATTTGCTTTTGTATACGATGAAGTATTTAATATATAATGGTTTTGAGGAATTTGTCAATAATTGCTATATGCATTGTTTTTGTTAATAATGGAGTAAACTTCATTTAGGTGGATACTGTCTATATCTAACCATTAAAAGGCATAAGCTTTTATTGTTGTTGTTGACCAATTATTTTATTATTACTATATTTTATTGTCCATTTTGGGACCCAGCTATAAAGAAATTCCTTGCATTTGAGTCAACATTCATTATTATGCAGAGCAGTTTAGGTCACACTTAATGAACAAGGCAGTGACTACTTTGAGTCCAAAATTCTCTCCGAGCAAAAAGAACACCTTGCAAAATTGGCTGTGGATGCTGTCATGAGACTAAAGGGTGTATTGTTTTCTCAGTTTGATTGTAGGATGTTAGTTTCCTTGGAGATAGTGAATTTGAGTTCTAGTGTTGGCTGTGTTTTCTTCTTTATTATAAAGCATGCTAGGTACATTTTAGACTTGCATGACATTCAATTTTGATCTGGAAGATCACCCCAGGCATGTGGTAGACGGATTTTTATTTTACATGTACACACACCCTGCAAGACAGCATATTCCCTCGTTATTCATGTATCACTGCATGTTTATATTCATTATGTTTAACACCTCTAGATATTATGGTGAGTTATTGGCTTAAAATGAACAGTTCAACTTGAGCATGGATATCAAGGACAACGTGGTTATCTGGTATATTTTACTAGTGGCTTTAACTTTAGTTTTAACTTATGAGTTTCAACATAGAATGCAAAATCTTAATCTCATCTGAAGTTTTCTTTATGTTCACTTCGGACTTGTAATTATCTCAAGTCTGTTTTGTTTTGTCGTCCACAAGCCCTTCTTCCTTCTGATTCCTTATGATGCTATTACAGGTTTCATTCTACAGTGCAGTAGGACAGAAAAAGAGCTGTCTTTCCATTATTTAAAACTTTTATAAGTGATGCAACTCAAAGCACCTTCAAGGTAATTGAGATGCAAGCTAATATATATCCAGTAGTCATATTTTGTTCCATTTTATGCTTGAATCTTTCTGATTTTTTTGTTTCCTTTTATTGTTGACAGTGTTATTATCTAGTCATTCATCACAGTGTTACTATTTAGTCTCTTAAAGAGTCCTATCTTAAATTCTTCACTTAGTACTTACATAAAAATCAATTGCAAGATAATTTCTCTGTTTTCTTCATTATGTAGCTAAGACTCCATAATTTTCAGGTAAGGATTGATTGTATGGCTCTTGCCTTGTCGAAGGCATACAGATATTCAGTGGTGAATACAATACAATCTCTCCAACATCATCAGTAGGTAAACTCAAATTATGAACATGCTAATCAAAACTCCTTATGGTCTAACTCATTCTGTTGCCGCACCAAAATACACCTTCCATTTCAATTATGTTATTGCCCTAGTTATATTTTATAAAGATAATATACCAAGTGATACCAAGTGAAGTTCTCTGCCATAGAGGAGCTTTTTATGCTTTTTCAATTTTTGTCATAAAAATTTGAATTCATTGTTCAAGTGAGAAGGGAATAATGAGAAGTAAATAGGTTTCTATAATTGTCCCTAAATTATAATAGATATATAATAAAAAGCAAAAGTAAGATTGTTCTTGAATTATTTATTATATAACACCTCAAAACACTATGGATTGGCATATTTTAACATGTTTGAGAGGAACTCAACATCATAATGAGCTTTGGAGTGCCATATAGGCAACTATTTATTTATTTATTTGTTTGAATAGCTTAAGCTACTGCAGTAACAGCAATACTTATTTATAAGTTCTATTTATCAAAATTTAACTCCTAATGTTATAATTAATGGTTTTTCCTTGTTCTGTACTGTTGCAGATTGTACTCTGCTCTTCTATGAAACATTTCCAGGAAACAAAGAAGTGTTACATCCCTAAAATTATGGAATTTTATCATGTTTACTTATCTGGTGAAACCAGGTACATGTCAGTAATTAGAAAATGTGGAAAAGTTTAGGATAGGTATTTATAATTAGAAAATGAAAGTTTAATATTAAAATGAGTATAATTAAATTAGTTACAAGGTTGTGCAAAATCAGAATTGAAATAGAGTGTGTGCAGAAGATTTAGGAAGCATGATTCCCAAAATACCCTCAGTAAAATCCCAAAGTTCCTAAAATGTTCTTAGCTTACTTAAAACACGAAAGGACTACACTTCTGCGCATATTCCTCTTTTCTCACCATCAACTCTCTCCCCCTCACCATTCTACCCATTTTCTTAACCCCTGTCAAGTCTTGCAAGATTAAGAAGGAAGGAGACAAGAATTTGTCAATTTCTCTTCATCTAGTAAGATACATCTTTCCTAAATTAGAAATTGATAGAAATCTTACTAGAATGGGGTTATGGAAAGAAGAATTAGAGATTTTGAATTGTAACTTGGTGTTTGTGTGTCTAGGGTCAGCTCACTTATAATTGTTCATCCTCTTACTCCTTCACTTCTCCAATTAGAGGTAAGTAGATAATCTGCTTACTAAAATTGTGTGAAGGTACTAAAATTGGAACTTGTGTGATGATTTATTTATTTTATTTTATTTTTAATTTTTTTTTGCATATTTGATAAAATGATGCTAGAACGATATTGTTATGATGAGATTGTGTTGCTTAAGCTATGAATATTATCTTTTTTAGCTGTGTAAATTGTTGATTTATGAAGTTATGTTGCTGCATGATGAAATATGAATTGGATTGCTTGGGTTTTCTGCACTTTCAATCAAATTCTGGAAATTCCAAAAATGGGATCGAATATGGCATTTGAGTAGTGCCCATCAAAGGCCAGTATTTGAATTCCCTACCTGAATATTGAGGGATCCTTTGCTCTTTGCCATCAAGTAGTCGAGTTTATGATACTCGAATAGTGGCCCTGTGGGCCTTGTATTCGAGTATCAAACTCGAATATTATGGCCACCCTTCTTCTCTGCCTTCAAATGCTATGGTACTTTAAAGTCTCACATTAAACAGGAATATAGAATTTAAGTGTTATGGTAACATATATGTATCTATATATATATTGAATTGATTGACGAGATTCTTTGAGGATAAATGAATTAATTCCTAGTTGTGATTATGATATCTAATGTATGAAAGAAGATGAATTATGATGGGATGTTGAAAGGGGTTGACGAGGAATGTGATGAAATATTGAATTGTGTTGATGAGAAATGTGATAGGATGTTAAAATCAGATGATGAGAAACGTGATAAAATGTTGAATTATGATGATGTAGATTGAGATATTTGAACCGAAATTGGACTATTTGTTAGCTAACTGATGAACTTTGGAGAGATTGTAAATAGATAAGGATAATTGGAAAGTACAAGGCGGGATATTTATTATTTTATTTGTATATTTATTTTATTTGTATATTCCTAAATTTGTGTTCATGACTAGTGATTGGTTGATGATAAGTTGAGGCATTGTATTATTTGATTTGTAGAAGTGAATTTTTGAATTTATATTATTTTCAATTACTTATGTAAATTACTTGTTTACTGGGATATAAAGTCTCATTGTTTCCATTAAAATTGTTTCACATATGTTGAAATTGAAAGTCCACAGTCACCTCCAATTGTCCTAGAGTTGAAGTATTCCGGATAATGTTTTGAGCAGTCATGATTGTAGATAGATATGACAGTATAACAATTATATATAAATATACATATTTGATAATGAAATGAGATAATTAATATAAACTTGTTTATTAGTAATTATATGATGATATCAAGTTAGAGTTAGACAAGCTAGTGGAAATTGCTAACAAGATGCACACTGGTCAAAGGCAGTTGGATCGTGAGAAGAAAGATGCAATTTTAATAGTTTGGTTGATGTTGCAAATCACAAATTACTTTTGCTTGTCACAATTGTTGTTAATGTCAAATGTGGCATCCAACTTGAATTAGGATGTTGTAAACATTTGCAAGATTGTGTTTTATATTTTAGTAAAGTTGCAAGATGGATATATATATATATATATATATATATATGAAAAATGTAATCTTGAGTTGATATTTAAGTATGAAAGCATAATTTTGATTATCGATCTTTGTACAATTTAATTTTAAAAATATTAATTTGAATACACATAAAATATGTATTATAAATTAAAAAAAGATGAGTTAACCATAAAAGTAGCAAAATAAAAATGTTGAATAAATAAAATTACAACAAAAAACTTACCCTGTGTGGGAAGGAAAAATTGTCTCAAATTTATCCAAAAAAAAAAAAATTAAGTTTGTTAGTTTGAGATGGAAAGTTAATATTTTGGGATGGAGTTTTTGTTCAAAATGTTAAAAAAAAATTAAAATATTTGCAATGGAATATGTTAACATTTTAAAAAATTACAAATTTTTTAATAAATTTTTTGAGATTGAAATTTATTTATTTGGGATAGAATTTTCCATCTCAAAATTGAGACGAAATGAAATTTCATCGCAAATTAGTTGCGATGAACATTTTTGCGATGGAAAAAATTTCTTTCCAAAAACATTTTTGGATGGGATATTACTGTATTTGTGATGGAATTTTTCGTTCAAAATTTGATTTTTTCCCCCTTGTAGTTAGTATGTTTTTTACTAATATACCAATATATAGATAAGTGATAGTGTAAGATTTATTTATACTAATAATGGATCAAATTTAAATTCATATTTTAAATGTATTTAGCATAAAAGGAACATAGAAATATCAATATTTTTAATAATATATATCAATATTGTTAATGATGAGCATGAAAGGATCATATATAGTATTATCTTCATTAAATTATATTTAGTATAATACAACAAAATCTCCAAGTGATAGAGTTTGTAGAAAGTATAATTTACTCAATTTTTTTTTATCATAAGAGTGTCAATATTCTAATGACATTTTACTTATTGCCTGAATATTTCAATGGGATCAAAATTTGAAAATTCCTATATCCTAGTTTAGAGATAAATCATTTATATATGTAAGTGGATTCAATTTTTATAATTAGATGCATGCAAATTTGAATCTATATACCATGTCATAAAAGGAATTTACTAATTAAGAATTTTATTATGAAGTACAATATATGCAGAGGAAAAGAAAAAGAAAAAGTTTAACGGAACACAACAGTTGTTGGGTGAAATTATCCAATTTTGATGATCAGTTGGGATCCATCTTCCACTGAAGATGCTTTTGGCATCAAAAGCTCATTGGATACCTGTTCCATTGTTGGACGGCAGTTTGGACTTTCACTCAAGCATTTTATAGCAATGTTTGCAATCAGTATCAGCTCCTTAGCAACTGCATTCATGGGATAAGGAAGTCTTCGGTCCAATACATCCTTCAATGGAAAAACATGAGGATTACACATGTCTTCCCTTGGCAATGATGATAATGAAAAAGAAGAAATCAAATCGCCCGGATGCTTTCCCATAATAATCTCCAATGCTAATACTCCAAAACTATAAACATCACATTTCTCGTTCACTTCCATTGTATAAGCTTGTTCTGCAATAAGTTAAATGTAATATCATGAAAATAGTAGTAGAGATTTAATAATTTTTAAATTATGAATTGTCTTCATGTGTTTATGCATTAATATCATAAATTAAAAATAATCTCTTTTGAAATAAATAGAAGAGACCTAACCTGGAGCAGCATACCCAAATGTCCCTTTAAATGATGTCCAATTCAATGAGTCCGGCTTAAGAAGCTTAGCCATTCCGAAGTCGGAGATATGAGCTTCATATTCCGCATCTAATAGAACATTTTTGCTTGATATGTCACGGTGAAGTATTGCAGGTGAGCAGACATGGTGCATGTAGAATAATGCATCGCACACACTTTTAACAACACTTGCTCTCCTTTTCCAATCAAATGCAATTGCTTGTGCCTCGTCAATTAGTACTTCGTCCAAGCTACCCCCTTCCAAGAACTCATAAATTAAGAAGGACAACTGTGAATGCAAGCAAAATCCATATAACTTAATAATATTTTGATGCGTAATTTTTGTCAAAGCTTGAATCTCATTTGTAAAACTATTTTTACTAGAAATATTTCCTTCTAATACCGAGTGGAGTTTCTTCACTGCAACAACTTGACCAGTGGGCAACTCAACTTTGTAAACACTGCCAAACCCTCCTACTCCGATGAGGTATTTTTCATTAAACCCCTCTGTGGCGTCAATAATGTTCTCATACGCCATTTCTCCATCATAACTCAAGACTACAAATTGATTTTGAGCTAATTGCACTCCTGTAGTCTGCTTTTTAGTTTTCCTCTTACTTAAGCAAAGAATATATGACACCACCGAGACAAATGATACAAGTACTAAAATGCCAACGGTAGGGATTACAGTTACTATGAAAACATTTTTGCTCCGTCGCCTGCGAGAATTGTGGGTTAAAGTTGGGCAAATCACCAACCCAGAAATATTACCACACAATCCTCTATTATGTCCTAAGGCCTCAATTGGAGCATTATGAAAAGCTGGAATGTTTGGAAGTGGACCTTCAAATTGGTTGTATGATATGTCAATAGTCGTCAGACTTAACATATCACTAAAACTAGATGGAAGCGCCCCTGAGAGATTATTATGAGAGAGATTTAGTGTTTCCAATTTTTGCAGCCCACTCAACATTGTTGGTATTGTTCCACTCAACAAATTCCATCCAAGATCTAGTGTTTCAAGATTTTGTAAATGGCCTAACTCAGAAGGAATGCTTTCTTCCAATTTGTTTTTGCTTAAATTTAAATAAAATAAATTGAAAAGCCTTCCAAGCTCTATTGGAATTGAGCCATTTAAGTTATTATATGCAAGCTCCAATTGTTGAAGATCTCGTATGGATCCCAACTCAATAGGAATATGGTCTGAAATTTCATTGTTGCTAATGAGGAGTTCAAGCAACAAGGTCAACTTTCCTAGTACCGTTGGAATCTTTCCAGTTAGATGATTTGAAGAAAGATCAAGGACATGTAGATTGGTTGCCTCACTCAACTCTGGTGGTATACCACCTGATAAATTGTTGTTGGAGATCTTGAGGTTTGTGAGATTTGGGCAGCTCCCCCAACTTGGAGAAAGGTGACCATAAAATTTGTTATCACTTAAATCGATATAATCCAAATTTGGATATACACCAAAAGCATCTGTTATGTTCCCTCTAAGTTGGTTGCCATCTAACCTAACTCTAACTAGGCTCGAGCAATTCTTTAGGCTGCTTGGAATCGGACCCGTGAAATGGTTTCCGACAATGCTAAAGCGTTTCAAAGACACACCGCAAATATGCTGAGGCAAGTGGCCAACAAAATTGTTCGAACTTAAAGATAGTGTTTCCAAATTGGTAAGGTTATTCATTCCGGATGGAATTGACCAATTAAGTTCATTTGAAAATAATGATAGACTAGTGAGCTTTGTCAAATTACCAATAGTAGAAGGAATTGGGCCACTGAGCCTGTTTTGAAAAAGGAGAATGGAATCTAAATTCACCAAGTTCCCAATAGAGAATGGGATTGGACCCGAAAGATTATTACCTGCCAATTGAATGGCCCATAAGTAATGAAGTTTTCCCACTTCATTGGGGATGAAACCGGACAAATTGTTGCCATAAAGGTAAAGATTATGCAAATTGCTTAAGTTACCTATTGAGGCAGGGATTTTACTTGAGAGAAAGTTCATTGACAAATCAATCTCTAAGACTCTTCTCAACATTCCAATTTCTTTTGGGATGAAACCAGAAAGGTTATTTTGACTTAGTATTATATGCGTTAGATTTCCTAACCTCCCTATTTCCTTGGGAATGGGACCAAAAAGTTGATTTTCACTTAAATCCAGATAACTTAAGTTGACCAACTCTATTAGGAACATAGGGAAAGGCCCTTCAAGATTGCATCCGGGGATTTCAAGATGAATTAACTTCCTTAATGTACCTATTTCTTGAGGAATTAAGCCCGTGAAATTATTATAGCCCAATAACAAGAAAGAAATAGTGGACATGTTACCAATTTGGTGAGGAATCGTTCCATAAATAGAGTTGTTTGCGACATTCATTGTCAGAATGTTTGGGAATGATGAAAAGTTGAAACTTGAAAGCGTACCTCTTAGTCCAAAGTTTATAAGCTCAATTTTGGGCACGGACTTTAAATTAGTGTCGCAGTAAATTCCACGCCAATTGCAAGGACTAGTAGGAGAACCAGTCCAAGATGACAGTATGGATTGGCTGTGGTTGTCAAGGCTGGCTTTCCATTTCAAGAGTGCATTTGCTTCTTCATTAGCAAAGGAAGAAGTAAAAGAAGAAGAAGAAAGCAATGAAACAGCAAATAGGGCAAGCAAGAACACGGACGCCATGGTTTGGAAAGAATATAACAGTCCAACAATTTGTTTAAGGGATATTTATAATGGAGGAAAGGGGCGATGGAACCCAGTGAGAACCATCAATAGACTTCTCCTAGAAAAATTGACTTGTATAGCCTGCCGTGCACGGTACTTCAAACTGGCTAATGTTTCATATGCATCCGATATTTTACTAACATAAATACACTTCCATAGTTCTTCAAGAGATTGTCGTTTAACACTTTTTTTTCTCTTTTAAGTTTGTGATATTATAAGAGGATTGACAGTGATAAGGTTACCTGTATTATTATAAGATACTTTCACATATTTTCAAACTAATTTTGTCCACTAAAATATCGAAATATATTAATTCTCTCTTTAACTATTGATCCATCATATTTGAATCCAAAATTAATAAAAAAAATTACTATTTTTGTTGTATTTGGTCATTTTTTAATTAATGTATTTTGATATAATATTTTTGAAAAAGCCTTATTACAATAATATAATAAATTTATCCATAGTTAATTGAACGAAATATGATTAATGAATTATACGAGGTATATTCTTTCCAAAACCTTGTAGAATATATTTTTTATTTTTAAATTATAATACTTACAATTTGTCATATATATATATTATATTTAAAATTATATATATTAATTATAATAATATAATATAATATTATTCTTATTTTTTAATATTTAATTTTAGTATCTCCACTGGGTCGCCCCTATTGATTGGATATGCTTCTCTTTCTCAAATTTTGAATGATAATAAATTCAAAAGACAGTAAAAACTAAAAAATTAGTTTCAAGTATTGTTTTGCATTTCGTTTTCAAAATTTGAACTGCTCGGACCGATTAACATTTTATTATTTCGAAAGGTGTACTTTTGTCGTATAACGGTTTATTTTTTTTTTAAAAAAAATTTATTACTCATGTTTATATTGTATCATATTCGTATCTTTGTTTCTTTGCTCATAAGATGTCGGGGAAAGTACACACCACACCTTGAATTCTAACTGAGCGGCAAAATGGATGTGTACAGTTTAAAATCCTATATTAAACCCCCTAAATATTTTGGAAAAAAAAAAAAGTGTAACCGTTAAGTTTTTAGTTAAAACTAATAGAAAAAGCCCTCGTCTCCTATATATATGTATAGATTATCTCACTATCAAGTATTCCTTATCGAAATTTATGTCCAATAAAATGAGAGTTCAAGAACAACTTATTCATACAGTTTTAGCTATGGATTTGATAAGCCCATTCTTCATGATTAACTTCCCCCACCCTTTTTCTTACCTCCAGTCATAACAGTACAACCCCTAACTTGCCCAGCTCAAGTTACCGCGCTATATGCATTTAATTATAGATTCACGTTATTTCTACATAATTATAATTTATTTTTTAATTTTGTTATTTAACGTATATTATAATCACAATTTTTGGGATGTTTTTGTACATGTATATGAGATACATAAATTAGGCAAAGTATTCCTAGAGATGTGATTTTAACCTTTTTAGCAAATAAAATTTATGTAGAGATATTTTGGAACAATTATAATGAAGCCCTTTTTGAAGAAACTTTATAATTTAAGTGAGTTATGAATTCAATTGAATTGTTTTTCTCTTCCTAATTAAAAATGCATAAATTAATTGTCCTTGGTCTCTATTCTTATTAATATATAAATTCTGGTAAGAAAAAATATGACAAAAAAATGAAGAATGAGGAAGAGAGATAGAAAATGAGTTCTTCATCATTTGTTTTAAAAATGAATTTAACAGTAATACTATTTTCTAAAATTTAGAGGGATTTAGTATAGAACTTTGAAATTCGCATATCATTTTTATCATTTGGCTAAAAATCAAGAGAGTAACGTGTATTTTTGCATACTGAGTTTTATTTTGATCCGATACATTGCGTCGGGATGTGAACGTTCTCGGCTATGTTTGGAATATTTGCGACGGTCGTAGTCGCAGACTATGTTGACTATGAATGGTTTTGCTCTTCTTGAATGTCTTTGACTCCCACTCTCTGGTTTTAGTCTTGACTCGTTGCACACCGTATAAGATAGGTTATAAAACCGAGTCTCATTCTATGTTTTGCATCTACATCATGTTATGTACACTTATACTATCTCTCTCTATGTATTGTGTTCTTACATTAAATAAGAAATATGTAAGACACGATTACATATACTAATTATATATATTGTACAATTATGTATCAAATATTGTGTCATATAAAAGTTTATAAACTTGCCTTGGTAAATCCATATATTTTCAATACACTTGCAGAACAACTATTGATAATGATTGTCGTTGCTAATTTTTTGCCCAAATTAATTCAAAACATAGTATAAAAGCTTAATCTATGTGCAAATACTTTTTTATTACTTAATGTATTTTTATTATTAAGTGTTTTAAAATTTGTTCAATTTTATTCATCCATGTTAGAATTGGCAATAAGTTAAGAATTTAACTCAACTCACTCTAAATTTTCAAAACTTAAAGCTTGATTCAAATTCAACTCATAAAAAGTGGTCTGACATGACTCAATAATGTCAAAGAATATATATAATAAAATATTTTGATCAAAAAAGAAAAAAAAGAAAAACACTAACGAGCTAAATATGTTTTACAACTTATTAGCATTGTATAAATAAAAAAATATTAATTGCAAAAGATTGTATTATACAATTACTCATATTATAAGAATAGTACTCTATATAGCATAAATGTCAGTTTGTCTTAAAATATAAATTTTTATAATTTTAAAAAGCTATGTTATAAACACAACTATACTTATAAAAAGTAAAGTAAAATATTACTTATAACAAATTTTGTTATATATTTTATTTAAAAATATTATGTGATATAATTTATGTTTATACAAATACATTTATTCATATGTCTATATATTGAGGGCAGCTCACTTAACTCATATAAATTAGATAACTCAATTTAAGTATCACTTATTTATCTTGTGAATTTAACTTATCAAATTAAAATTTGAATATCTGCATGTTTTGACTTTACTTGTTGTTAATCCTATTTCCACTACAACAAATAATAGTATCACCAATGACAATTTTTGTGATGACAAAAACTTAGTCATCAATTATCAGTATTGGGCTTTTACTGACAACTTTGTTATCCATGATACTTAAAAAATCCATAAGTGTGAATTTTTTTGGGTGACTTTTATTGATAATAGTTGTCATTGCTAAAGATTGCCTTGAAATTTAGAGTAGGAAAAATTCCCTCTTCAGTGATGACAAATTTCATCAACAAAAGTTCAGCTTTCAATTATAATAATTGTTATCGCCAAAGAGGGTACAAGAAATTGTGCCACAATCTTCAACGATGACAACTATCATTGCTGAAAGCTTGAACTTTTGCTGATGATAGTTATTGTTGTTGAAGAGTATGGAAAAATTTCCTGTGCCCTCATTAATGACAATAACTATCATTGGTAAAAGTTACAACTTTCAATGATGATAGTTGTTGTCACTGAAGAAGGAATGGGAAATGTCTTTAGCAACAACAATTATTGTCGCTAAAAGCAGCACTTTTAGCGATGATAGTTATCATCACTAAAGACTCTAGCATAATTTTCTATGCCCTCTTTAATGACAATGTTGTCATTATAGAAGAGCCTAGGTTTTTATCGATGATGTTGTTGTTACTAAAGACTTTGGCATAATTTCTTGTGCCTTCTTCAGCGATGATGTTGTCATCGTTGAAAGGCCTAGGTTTTTACTGATAGCCCTTTAATGATGACAAAAAATTCTGTCATCATTGAAAGTGTTCATCTATAAATACCTCCCAGCACCATTTGACTCTCATTAGCGCAAGGAAGAGGGAACATAGTGAAGAAACAAGGTGAGAATTATATATTTCTTGTGTAAGTTTTATTAGTTTTTACAATATAGTATTTTTCTTATATATATTTTTGAATTTTTATTTTTTGTTGTTGTTAGTGCTTGACGTTTGGAGATCATTTGATCAGTAAATTTATTCCATTGAGGTATGTGAATTAAATTTTATAATATTTTATTTGGGTACGTAATTTAGGAGGTGAATAATATAAAATGTGTTAATTTATTTTGATGACTGCATAGCCTTAGATAAGTAGACTCACAGTATCACCCCTAGCCCAGCCATCCTATACCACTTAGGCACTACCTTTGATGTATCATCCATGTCAGTAGGATGATGATGATAGCCCTAAGATGGATAATGATACATTAAGATATCTAGACCTCCCCTCCTCTTAAGTTTTTATCATATATATATAGTCTTTTTATATTCATGTATAAACATTTATAAGGATCATGTATATATAATTTTATTTTTATATTTAAACAATTTTTTATGATGATTAACTTTTTTATATGGATCATTTTTTAATTACAATACTATTAGCGTATTTTTTTAATATTTAAATTAGATAAAATCATATAAAAATGCCAAATTAATTTAATTTAATTAAAATTAAAATATTAATATTTATGTTATCAAATATAATGTATTAATTTAATTACATTTCATTACAATTTTAAATTAATATAATTTATTTTAATATTTCAAAAATTTTATTTAATTTTATTTAAATTTTAATTTAATTACAAAAACATTTAATGAGACACCATCACCGCTAATAGTGAAATTTAAAAAATATTTAAATTTAAAAAATAGTTTCAACGATGATAAAAGTGAAATATTTTTAGCGACAACAATGTCGTTATTAAAAGTTAACCTACAACAATGATAATATTATCTCTAAATCTTAAAATAAAAAAAATTAAATTTCATAGAGAATTTCAGCGACGATAATGTCATTGCTAAAAGTGATATTTTAAATTTTTTTAAAATTTAAACCTATAGTGGTGACTTTATCGTCACTAAAAATGAAATTAAAAAATTATTAAATTTTGAAATAAATTTTAGCAACAATTTTGTCGTTGTAGAAATTCTAGCTTTTATTGATGACGAATATGTTTCAGTGTTGGCCACTACACCAGCAAATTTTTGCTAATGACATTTTCTTTGACAACTTTTGTTTTTAACAATGACTAAGGTATCTACATTAATGGCAATTATTGTCACTAAAAGGCTAATTTCCTATACTATTCATGTTGTATTTAATACATTTGAGAAATTCCCCAACTAATTCTTTAGTTTTCCATAGTCATAAACTATGCTTAACATATACCAAAATCACTTGATTTTATGGTTATGAGTTATTTCACATTTATTCGTGTGTTTGTTTTAGGTCCTTTTCTTCCAACACTCACTTAAGAAACATGTGAGTTGGTTAGTATTAAAAAAAGGGTTGATTGGTTGCAATTATTTGGAGATGGATGACCAAAACTGCCTTTAAGATTGATATTGGTGCAATTTACTAAACCATTCTCAAATTATTATTAATTTTCATTTCTTAGGTATGGTTATGTAATTTATCACTTCTATATTATTACTTGTCAATGCCTGACACAAACTATTCCTACATATTTCCAAAATCTTGAAATCAATTTTGTATGTAAACATTTCTCAATTTTCACTTTATGCTTTTATCTTCACACTATGTGCTTAAAATGCATATTGCTCCAAACTCAATCATTACTACAATTTTGTGCCCAAATTACAACTCTTGAAGATTCCCAATACAAACTCACAAATCATTTACCTAGGTTTTTATTCAAGATTCAACATTTAAACTCAATTTTTTTTATCTTAGCTAACAAAACTCACACATTGTTTTTGTATGTTTTTCTTCATTGGAATTTATAGTAAATTGTATTATTCCTCAGTGGTTCTATGTTTGCTATTTGTCTATGTTGTAAATTATGGATTGAATTTTTTTTAAGTTTGTTGCCATTAAGGTAATCTTCTCTTGCTTCTTTAGCTTTGAATGTGATTTTAGTTAATTTTAGGAATATAATGATTTGAATAATTTATGCTTAAGTCAAATAATGGGGTCCTCATCCCTATTCTTAATAAAAAAATTTTTAACCCAATTTGTGGAGAAATCATTGAAATCGGTAGTCTTGTCTAGTTGCATCTTGTTGCTTTCCATATGCAATATTAGCATGGATAGTGTGCTTAAATGCCCTTTTTTCTATAATTCAATGTGCTTAAATTACATAGTGAGGTATTTATAAATGCTAGAATATAAATTATGGATGCAATTTAATTTAATTATTAGAACTAAGGCTTATTATATGGTTGAAATGGGTAGTCTTTTTAATTTAGAACTTCAATTAAGCTATTCACCATAATGGCTTTTCTTTATGTTCCTTTTCTTTAAGTTAATTGCATAGTTAATCTTAATTAACCTATTTTTTTATCTTTGATTGTGAAGATTAATAGCTTAGGAAACAATCACTAGTTAATTAACTAATTATGTAATAATTGCCAATTAAGGTATAGACTAAAGAGCACCTACCTAAACTTCTTGTTTATTAAAAGAATAAAAAATTAAAATTTATCAAATTACAATTGTTTTTATACATTTAACCTTCCCCTAACTCACCCTTTTTTCTTATCACTAATTATTAGTGACTTCTAGAAGAAGAGAACAAAATTCTTGCAATGTAATGCACAAAATAAATAAACAAAAAAACTAAGAATTTAAACTTAGTGAAAGTTGCTGTTGAAGGATCCCCTTTCCTAATTAATATGAACCAGTTATGGTTACACTTCAGTGACCTCACCATCACTACATATACCCACATCTATCACTAGGGATACTTTCTTCTTTGTTTGCATAACTCCATAGCAATTTCTCCTTGGAGCTTGCCAAACATGTTACTAAGAAGGATTGGCCATCCTTTATTTGTATTCTAGGTGAGGGACTCAATGCTTTTCATACTCAGTCACTATTTACAATGTTGTTGAATTATAATATTTCCCCTTTTTTTAACCTAATTTAGTGGCAATTTTGATTTTAATAAGTTATTATTCATTTTTCTATATTCATCTTTTCGTGAGAAGATGCCATTAGTTCCACAAGATTAGTCACATCAAAACTAAAGTGTTATCACTCAATTCCATCTAAAATGGTTTTGCAACAATGTGCTCTAATAAGGAATTAGTGTTAAAATAGTTGTATATGATTTGCACATATTCTAGCTTAATTTTCTTTAGTGATAGATATTTAACTGAAAGTTCCTCATGAATGTTTTTGGATTGTTACCAATCTAAAAAAAATATTATAAACTTGTATTTTCATTTGTTAGCATTTTTTTTTATTGTAATCTTTACTCTTTTATTGGTTCTTTTGTTGGTTTCAAAACCTGGTGAAACTAACTATAGATGTTTGTTTATATTTAACTTAGTAATCATGTTTTGGATAAGAAAAAAAACTTGTAAACTTATGATAAGTACTTAGGATATGGTAAATCTTTTATAATTTCTTTAGCTCTATTTTAGTTTGGATTGTTATGAAACATTTTTCTAATCAAGTTCAGGCTGTTATGAAATTAGTATTGTAATGATTTGGCACTATAGTATTCTTTGAGTTATCAATTTCTTTTTCCCATTTGGCATGTTGTGTGATTCTTATCTTTTTATGAATGTGATAGCATAATGATCATTCTAGTTTATCACTCTATAATATATAATTCTCAAGTCTAAGTTTTTGTAGTCATTTTGTCATATGTACTCATTATTCTTTTTTAAGTGAGTATATTTTGTTCTTTAATTCCATATTCATGGAGATCATATTAATGTTGTTAGTTTCATTTTGTTTATCAAAAACAAAACATGATAGGATGTATATAGTACTAATGTTCTTCTTGTCAGTGAGCAAGCTGGAGTTAGAAAATTTATATGCAATTCTTTCTTTTCTCTTTCTAATGCTTTGACATTTTCTTGTAATAAGATTCTTGCAAAGGATTGTTTAAGCTTGGGTATGTTAATTTTGTTTTTTTCTTATAAAGATGGAGCATTTCATATGCTTCATAATTTCTATATTATGATTTTGTAAACTTTGCTATATCTAATAATATAGCATAGGAGGTTAATAATAACATTTATTGTTTGGAAGAGATATTTAGTGGCATCACATTGGCATTAAAAAATTTATTTTACTTTTTAATATGTAAGCTAATCTTTGATAGTGTGTGGTGTTTTTTTGTTCTTATATAATAGAATTGAGTTGAGATTCAATGTTTTATTTACTTTAATAGCTTTAAGGTTTAAAGAAGGTATAAACTTGTTGCACTTTGTTTAATTTTAATGCTTACAAAGTGAACAAGTTGCAATAATTTAATAGTCTTATCCTTTAAAAATGCATCAAACCATGAAGTTTGAAACATTCCAAACTATTTTTTGAGTTTGTATACCTATTTATATATGTGCGTGCATGTATGTGTGTGTGTGTGTGTGTGTGTGTGTGTACACTTGAATTTCTATAAAATTAGGATGATCATTTCCTCACACCTCTAACTATATTATGTTGACCTTTTAGTTAATAATTAATTGTTAATAAAAAGATTGTCCATTAACTGAATATAGATTCTTTTAGCTAGTATGCTATGAAGGATATAATTATGTAATACAACTTTGGTATGCTATCTTAAAACTATTCATTAATCAAGAGATTTGGCCATTTATTTTCTTTATAATTTTATTTGCTATAATTCCTTTTAGTGTCTATAACCTACAATCCCTAAGCATACAAACCCAAAACTTACTTTGAGTTTTGCTATTGTAATTTGAGTACCCCATCTTAGTATGGATATTGATTGATGTTAGTTTTAAGTGATTAAATAACTTATTTCTAGTTATTAGCTTTAAGTCACTCCTTCAATAACTTAGTAGGTTATGCATATTAGTTGTGACTTATTTCTAGTTATTAGCCATTTACACATAAACCAACAACTATAATTTCTTACAAATTTGTCATAAATACACCATCTGGTTAAGTTAGTACTATGTATTATGTTATATTTAAGAACACTATTGTGATAAATTGAGTTCTCTTCATTAATATAGAACTTTGCACATATATTTATAAGCATGACAAAAATAATTTTTCATATCAAGACAGGGTTTCACAATTGGAATAGAAGTTTTATTTTCACATAAATCTTTATTCAAGATTAAATTAATAGAACATATCCCATATTTATGCTACAAAATTCAAAGTTTTCTTCTTTATGAAGGGGAAAAGGCATGGGCTTCATACCATATGAAACTTTATTATTTCTTAAGTTATATCAACTCTTATTTAAAACCTTATATTTATAATTTTAAAATTAATTTTCTTTCTCCTAGGCCATCTTATTATAGATTGAAAATAAGGCTTAGCTCATTGAACCAGAAGGTTGGCAAATTCCAAGGAAACCAAAATAATAGAAACTCAAACAAACATAAAAAAACCATTAAATTATGTCATAACTTAAAATTATAATAAACATTGACTACCCTAATTTTACCTTTTTAAACCTAACTCATCAACAACTAGACATTTAGGCACTAATAATTAAAAACCAATTAGCTATCTTTTTATACCTAACTTATACTTAAATAACTTAACCAACATATTTGGTTGAATGCCATCTTTTAAAGATGAAAATAATGCTCCTTTTGGATGACATGTTTAAATATAGAAAAATCTTGAATTGATTAGTGAAGAAATGCATTCAAATAGAGGGAAGGATTGCATAGGTTTCTTGATTATCCAATAGGGGAAGCATCCTATAGCCTCATTGGCAATGTAAGAACAAAAAGTAGCTGATCAAAGCTGAAGCATTTGACCACCCAACTAAAAAGCAATATCTTTATAATTACATTAAGTGAATTTGGCATAAGGAAGACAACATACTTGAAACTTTTACCACTATATTACATAGAACTAAAAGTCATCATAACTTAACTCAAATACCATAAAATCTTATGGAAGACATACTGCATGATGCATTTAGATTTAGAAGTTTTGATTATAGTATTAAGCCAAACACATCTCTAATAAATGTCAAATATAATGATGAGTTACCAAATAAGAGGATAGACTTAACTATTGTTAAGTTCTATAAGCTTCTCAATGATAGAAGTGAATTATGTTATAATGGATGCTTGAAGTTCTCTAAGCTTTCTTTTTTCCTAAACTTATGCATATTAAGTGTTTATGTGGCATGACTAATAAATTCATAATAATGATTCTAAAACTATTGAATAAGACCTTTAAGCATGCTAATATTCACAATTCTTTCCATAAAGCTAGGAAGAAAATTAATAAACTGGGCTTAAGTATAGTAAGATACTTGTTTACCCTAATGAATACATGTTATATTATAGGGAAGATGCATATAGGGAAACAAAAAAATATGTAATACATTTAGATGGAATGAAAAATGTCATAATGCAAAAAAAAAAAGGCAATAAAATTTTTCACTATTTTTTTACTAAAGCAGAGATTGCAACAATTGGTTGTATCTATTAAGATAGCAAAGTATATAAGAAGGCATATTAGTGAAAGTAGTCAAGATGGAAAAATAAGACATCTAAGAGATTCCAAATTATGGAAGAGTGTTGATGTAACTCACTTGAAAATTGTATCAAATCCCTATAATGTTTGGCTCATTCTAACAAGCGATAGTTTTAATCCTTTTAGGAACACAAGTACCAATCACAACATTTGTCTTGTAATTTTGATAACAAACAACTTAGATTTTTGGATGTACATGAAGTAAACTTTCTTCACTATCTCAATGATATTCTAGGTTTGAAAATGCTAAGCAATGACATAAATGTCTATTTGCAATCTCTGGTAAACTAGTTAGAGGAGTTGTGGTTGGATGATAAGGACACATGTAATATTTCTTTGCATGAAACATTTAAAATGTAAGCTGCATTGATGGGGAAAATTAGTGGCCTTCTTAGTCTTAGTGCCTCATCTAGGTGGAACACACACATTAGACTACCTTATCGTTGTTGTAACTTCAATAATCTGATGCATTTGTCTTTCAATAAGAAAGTTTTTTTTTAAAAGGGCATTGTCATTTTCTAGAACTACATTGTATATTATAATTTATGCAAGTTCACTTTAATAAAACATAGAAGTTTTGGAACCCCCCCAAACCCATTACCAATCATTAAAATATTGAATTAAATACAACACATTTATGCTACATTTGGAAACCCAATTGAAGTTAATGCTAGAAGGAAACAAGTTTAGGGGAAAACATCATAAGGTTGATTTGTAGCAATGAAAGAAAAAGTTTATGTTCTTTCAACTTCTGTATTGGTAGATTAATATACTATGTCATAATTTTAATGTAATGCATTGAAAAAAATGTGTGACAATATCATTTGCACCATACTGAATTAAGGTGGGGGTGAAAAAAAGACCTTTTGAAAGCTTAAAAATATCTTAAAGCAATTGGTATAAGAAAATATTTATGGCTTAATGATAATGGAAAATGTCCTCCATGCTTGTTTGCAATGAAAAATCCAATAATCCAGTGATGGATATATTTTTCAAATGTTTGAAGAATATTAAGATGCTTGATAGTCATTGGAGTAATATATCTAGGTATATTGATCTCAAACAATGCAAATTGTTTAGGTTGAAAAGTTATGACCATCATATACTTATTCAAAATTACTTTCTATTATAATTCGATATGTGTTACTAGATAAGGCAATTGCAGTATTGGTTAAGTTCATTTTTCAAAAAAATATGTAATAAAGCTGTGAATCCTTTATATCTCAACTAGCTCCAAAATTAACTTATTGCCATGCTATGCTTCCTCAAAATGTTGTTTCTTCTATCATTATTCATTGTCATGATCCATTTGTGTTTTCATCTAATTAATGAACTATGATTAGGAGGCCTAATTTAATACCATTGGATGTACTCCACTAAGAGGTATTATGTCACTCTAGTTGTTTAATTATATATCTGTAAGTCGCATATACTCCCTTTAACAATATACTCTTATGCTGAATTGGATACTTAAGGCATTAGAAGTTTTATGTACACAATAAGGCATAACCAAAAATGTTTATTATGAAAGCATACATATCTAAAGAATGCCTCACCTTTTGTTCCAAGTACTTGGAAGGTATAGAAATGAGGTTTAATCATTCTTCATATGTTAATGATCAACTGAATGCACCTAATTGTAAAAAAGTATCTACTATATTTTCTAAGATAGATGACTAATAGGTGATGATACTCATTTTAATTTAACATCCTTGGAAACGTTACAAGCATACCATTACGCCTTATTCAACTATAGAGAGGTTGACCCATACATAAAGTAAATTTTTATGCAACATTGCTTAATATTTCATTGATGTAAATATTATTGATATTTAAAATTGGTTCTTCCTTTCATCTAATGAATTGTGCAAGTTAAAAAGTAAAGACTTTGTTTAATCATTTTCTATATGGATAAGTAGATGAACATAGTTTCATACTACTCAAATTTTGCATAATACATAATCATGAGTGAATATATCTTATTCTAAGTATTCATGGATGATGTAATTGGTACTGAGTTGAATGATTTGAGGTTTTTAGCATAAGGAATGTATGAATTGCTTAACAGTATTTAGCATTCAATATTAATAGATTCAAATTTTGAATCAATGTGTTTCAAGCTTTTAAAATGCAAATGGGTGGGATGCTAAACACTATATTATGGGAAGTTAGTTGATATTGTTGAGCTTAACTATTATGGAAAATATGTTATTCTCTTTAAATGTATATAGGTTGACACCACTAACGATAAAAGGTTTGTCCAAGATTCATGGGGCTTCCATCTTGTTAACTTTAATAGATTAATTCATATTGGTAAATGAGAAGATCATAAGCGTTTCATCTATGCATCTTAAGTCCAAATGGTTTACTATATACAAGATCAACAATGTTCTAAATGGAGTGTTGTAGTTCATATAAAACCAAGAGACTTATATGACATGATAGGTGAATCAGATAGTGGAATCTCTAATCATATGCTATTATCCAAGCAAGAGTTAAGCAATTTTTTTTAGGGTGATGACAAAAATATTGAACTAGCTAGCAAAGGATGAGGTCAATGATGATGCTTTTAACATCACAAATGCTAACATGATCAATGATAACAATTTGAATGCATCAAGATAATAGCAATGGAAGCCTAAAAAATCATTCAGAGCTTTATAATATTATTCCATATAATAATGTTATGCAATGATTAGTTTAAAAAACATTATGAATATTATTTGGTTTATAAAATTGATATGAATTTATTTAGTTTGCTAGTCTCAAGCATTCTAAATTTAGTATGTTATAAATTGAACTATGTATTATTTAGTTTGGTGTAGAGTAACTTTGGACTTCTTTATTGTTGCTTTATCTTATGGAACTTATGTTTGGAAAATGTTTTATCATATTTACTTTAATTTGTTACTATAGTAAAATATAGCTATTCATAATTTTCAAACAAACTTTCTAAGCCACAAGCTAGCAAAAATGAAGTTGATGATATTAAAAAATTGAATGGAACTATTTACTTAAATTCAAGCCAAACAAAAATGTTGTTTCAAATTAAAGCTATAGAATGTGATTGGTGATGGAATTTTAGAAAGTATAGTAAACATAATTTCATTCACTTGCAAGCTATTCTATTATTTGGTTGCAAGTTGTTATATTATTTGGTTTATAAAATTAATGTGAATTTATTTGGTTAGACAGTCTTAAACATTTCAAATTTAATATATTGTAAATTGAACTATGTAGTATTTTATTATACAAATATTTTAATAATTGAATATTTTGCAAAAATGCCTAAGTATAAGAGACCAAAGGTTTCGAAAAGTACAAGAACATCTAGCTTTCAATTTGTATCAGTTATGAAACAAAGTACCTTAGATTTTATTTGAACAATATGGTTAAACCCTACACACCTTAGCTAAACTACATAACCCACATATCCTCTCTAGGTCCTATAGCTTACCCACTTTTTCTAGGCTTTCCACATTCATCTTGTTCAGACCATGCATCCACACACCTTTTTAAAGCCCCACAGGCCCAACATCCTATCCAAGCTTTCCATAGCACTCACCCCATGCCCTTTGCAAGACATCTAGCTTAACCATATCACTTATTTTCTTTCGACCATATAGCTTACATGCCCTTTTTAGGCCCCATAGCCCATACATCCTATCTAACCTTCCCACACTTCTCATTCTCTTCAAATCGCATAGTCCATTTGCCTTATCAAACCTTGGCAAAACATAAACCCTATCTAAGCCCCTCACCTTTTCTTTAAGCCCTACAACCCACAAAATATGAGTAGTTACTACTACTTGAAGATGCCTAACCTACTTATGATAATGTTGACATGGAGGACTGAGATATGGATGTTACCATTGAAGAATATGCTAGAACTTCAAACAAAAATGCCAATCTGATAGTGTTGAAGCTTTAAAAATAATGCCAATTCAAACATAGGTAATTATAGTACATTAAATTATATCATCTTAAACTTCAATTAATATTATACGAGTACTGTTAATTCTCACTAAAACTTCAATTTATTATAGTTGTACTTAAAATAAACAATGATAATATCATTAAAGAAAATAATTTTAAGATGGAGCATATGCGGTAGTTGGAGAATGAAAGAGTGATGGTCTAGTTTAACCATGAAAGTTATGTACTTGGAGAAGAAAGAGGCCTTTACAGACATTGCATGGGCTAATTGGCTAGGACAAAGATTCCTTTAAACTATAATGATTGGCCATTTGTACTTGACTTATTTAAAAATTCCCTGCTAGTGCTGTACATGCTAATATGTAGCAATTTGTCTCACTTTTAAATTATATTTTTTTGTTGCTATGATGTGATGTGTTAATTAAGTAAATTAACTTCTATGCTTAGTTTAAGCTTTAATCTTTTCCTTTTTCGTAGCCATTCTTCCACTTTCAAAATCAAGTGTAGCAGAGATTATGTAGACATATATAGTGGGACAAGATGGAGGAGTTATAAAGTTAGGTTGTACAATAATGATTATAATCACATCTTGGCCAAGGAGCAAAACATTGAGTGAGACTACTTGAAAAGAAGGTTTTAGGAGAAGTGAAGAGGACTTCTTGACATACGTCCTGGGCCATAACCAAAGGTTATTAGTCATTTTCATTTACTATTAAACTGTATGTTTCTATTAGTTTTTTATATTCAAAATTGAATTCATACATGCAAGAAATGGCTAGGCAAAATGTGATTAATAGGAGAAAGAACAAAGTTGTTCATATTGCTTTTTTGATGCCATTTGTAAGGAAAAAAAATAGGCAATTGTAATATAAACCTCTACAAAACTTTAGATGTGATTGGTTTATGAACATATTTGGATTGACGTTATCTTATTGAAATTGTAGGAAATGGAGCATGGGCACCCTATTGGATGTGTGAAAGTGTGGGATGTGATTTACAGCCACACAAGTGGTACATATGTGAATGAAGTAGCAAGGGTTATTGGAGTAAGTATTAAGTCTTGTAAACTTCATTGACTCCATATTTATTGATTGACTTTCTGTATGTTTTTTCATGTGTTAAGGAAAGGCTAGATGAAATACTAAGCCACCAAGACCCATCTACATATCATATTATACCCCCCCAATGATGTTGTTGGTCAAGTGTATAGGAAAAAGCATCCAAGTCATGTACATGGTATGGGAATAGGAGTATGCCCTACAAGTTTATTTGGCTTTAGTTCATCTGCCACCAATCTTAAAAGGTGAGATGAGATTGATAGATTAAGATTAGTACTTCAATAGGCAATAGAAAAATTAACTAAGGCACATGATGAATTAGCTATACATAAAGAAGAGTTAGTTGCCCATAAAGAAGAATTAGCTGATGCTAAGGATGAAATTTGTACCACAAAGGAATAGTCAATGGCAAGAAATCTTCTGAGTCCTCCACTTAACAACTCATTTGTAGATCATCAATTATGTAAATGTGCATAATAAATGATATATATAATCTCATTAACCTTCTATATTTGATATGTTAGTCTAAGAATACCATTCTAATTCTCATAATTATTTGATATGTAGCTTAGAGATAAATTTTTTAACTCAGTGTAAGAGTTCTTTCTGATAAGGAATGATGAGTTTTTTCGAGAAATAAATCTCTTAATTGAGTGTAAGAGTCCTTGGTTTATCCAAAAGACTTCAAAGAAGTTCTTAATTATGCCTTTTTGTCTAGAAACAAACTATCATGGCACTTTCTTTTCGTGATGTGTAACTCGAATGCATGTGAAATGTTGCCAATCTTGTTACTATAGATTTACAACCAATTTTAGCTCCCCTAAATCTCGGGATGTTGCTTGGGAAACTACTACATGGTTGCTAATAGTCATGTCATATGTAATAGAAAAGCATTAGTAAGCAAATAGATAGTAGTAGTTAGAAGTTTTTTATTGATTAGAAACGCAATCCTCTTTTTGAATTTAAGTGGCCTTTCTACCAGCAGTTCTCTCATTAAATGGATGTGTTTGTAATGGCTTTGAATTTAAGTGGCATCTTTGTTATATGCAAACGAAGCAGTTGGTTGCAACCAATTGATAAGAATTGAATTTTATGTCATGTTTAATGATAGTTTTGGCTGTTTCAGACGCTTATCCAGCATAGTTGCCATCTCTAGTGATTTGTATAGCATCTTTATTGATGAAGAAGCCACAGCTTGAACCTAACATCATCTGTAAAAATTGCTCTTATACAAGTGAAATACAGGCTTTTATAATCAAGCGAAAACCTTGGCCTCAATTGATGGTTGCTGTTGTCTTGTATATAATAACAGTTGTTGTCTATTGTTTGAGAGAAACTTAGAGTACATTGAATACCACTTAGAATTACTTGCTAGAAAATTCTGTATTTAGAATAATTTATAGCAGGCAATATAGAATATGGCTTAATGGAGTTATTCTTTCCATATAAAAGTTACTGATGCATTTTTTTTTTTTTTTGATAGTTCAGGGATGGCATTGCAAGCTTACTTATTTAATAGGCCGTGGAAATCTCATATTTTACAATTTTTTGTGCCTTGATGTATTCATCATATTGAAAACTAAATATAGGTTGAGATATATTATCTGCAACCAACTGATTTCTAAAGTTTTTGAATCTTTGCACAAATCAATACACACACATGAATGTAATTTTCAGTATATATTTTTCTACATGTGTTTGATACTGTAACTCATAACAATTTTTATTTTTTCTTCTTTTAGGATGGTGCTGAAGTCAATTTATGAGCTCATGAAGACCAAAATTCGGCCAAAATTCACCTCTAAGGAAGCCAAAAATATCTTCAAGAAGGAGTAAATACAATCGAAACCGTTGCCTCTCTTTCTAAATTATGGTTTTTCCGATGTAGTGAAATTGGTGTATCTATGACAATTACTCTTCTAAGTTACTCATGTTATTTTTAACCAGATAATACAATTTCTAACTCCTACAATCAATAAATTATTTTTTTCTACAATTTTAAATTTGCGTTGTAAGTTTTGTTTCTACTTTGATTTAGCATACATAAAATTACATATTTGATTTATTACAATTATGAAATATTTTAATTTTTAAAAAAATAATGGATGATGAAATTGAAATTTTAATAATTGATTCTCTTTTAAAAAATAAAGGGAGCCGGTTATAAACCACCTCCAAAACTTGTAACAAAGTAAAATTAAAAAGATGGGCGCACGATAGGTGAATTAAAAAATTTAAGGCGTTTCTTCGCATTGGTTAGGTAGCTGCTGCCAACGTTTTGCTAAAGAGATAGCAATCGACAATTTGTTGTTTAAAATTTTTTTTATTCTATGATATTCGAGAGATTCTTGTTTAACATTTCTTTTTTTTTTTGCGATATTAGAAAAAGATTAGCAGTGGTAAAGTGTTATATATATTTCAGTGTGAGTGCATATTTTTATTAAATTTTTCAAAATTCATGTAATATTGTATAATGACATTAAAGATAGTTCTACATATTTTCAAATTAGTTTTGCCCCATTAAAATATCGGAACATATTAATTATCTCTTTTGCTGTTTACCTATCGTATTAGAGTCGAAAATTAGTCAATAAAAGTTTACTATTTTGATTCGGTTTATTCATTTTTTAAATTAATATATTTTTTTATAATCTTTTAAAAAACTTACTACAATAACGTAATAAAAGCATTCAAAGTTAATTAATCAAATATAATTAATCAATTATACGAGGTGTATTTTTTCCAAACCCTCATAGAATGTATTTTTATTGTTAAATTACAATTCTTGCAATTTGAGTATCATAATTTTAAATTATATATTAATTTTAATAATATATTATAATCTTTTTCTTTTTTTTAACATTTTATTTTACTATGTCCGTTGAGTCGTGGCCACTAACGATTGGATATGCTTCTCTTAATTTTTTTATGACAATAAATTCAAAACATAGTAAAAAGTAGAACCTTATTTTAACAGTGTTGTTATAATTTGCATTTCTTTTACAAATTTTGAACTCCTCGGACCAATTAAAATTTTATTATTTAGAAAGATGCACTGTTGTTGTATAGCGTTTTAAATTTTATTAAATCTTGTCATTCCTCATTTTTATATTTTATCATATTCGTATACGTATGTCTTTGCTTATAACACGTTAAGGAAAATTCACATTACCCTTGACGTTCAGCTGACTTAGGGGAAAAAAATAATACATAAATTTTAAAATTTGATATTAAACCCCCCTGAATTTTGGGAAAAAAATATAACCATTAAATTTAGGGTTAAAGTTAAAAGCAAAGGACCCTATTTCCTATCTCTTTCTATCATCAGTATCCCTCCATCATGTATTCTTTACCAGAATTTATATTCAATAAGAACACAGTTCAAGACTGATTAATTCATACATTTTTAACTAGAGTTAACAAACCCATTCGACTTTATCCACTTCCAATCACAACAATATGTCCATTTAATTACACATTTAGATTATTTCTACATAATTATTATTTATTATTTTTTTAATTTTGTTGACAATAACAATTTCTAATATGTTTGTGTACATGTATTTGAGTCGCGTAAATATGACATAGTAGCCTTTAACATTTGTTTTTATCCTTTTTAGCAAATGAAATTTATGTGGAGATATTTTGAAACATTTATGATGAAGCACTCTCCAGAAAAACTTCATAACATAAGTAAGTTATGAATTCAATTGAATTGCTCTTCTCTTTGTAATTAAAAATGTGTAGATTAATTATCCCTGATCTCTATTCTTGTCAATTTTAGTAATAAAAGCATGGTGAAGAAAGGAGATGAGGAAGAGAGATAGCAGATAAATTCCTTATCGTTAGTTTTAACCATAAATTTAACACTTTCCACTTCTTTTCTAAAATTTAACCATAAATTGTTGTAAAATTTTAAAATTCATATATTATTTTTATGACTTATTTAACTTAACTTTAACTGAGTAACGTGTATTTTTCCGTAGTGCATTTTATTTTGGTCCCAAACATTACATCTGGGTGTGGATGTTCTCGGTTCAGTTTGGAATATTTGCCATCCGTCTTGATTTAGTTTGGAAAATTTGCGACAGTCCCTGTCGCAGACTTTGTTGACCATTAATGGTTTTGGCACACTTCAAAGTCTAGAACCCCCACTAAGCGTGAGTTGTGGTCTTGACTCGTTGTACACCGTATACGATAGGTTATAAAACCAACATCTTATATAAATTATATGAAGGTTTCTTGGGTACAATTGTAATACTATGAGTAATTGTGCAATAAATTGCTTATATGTGGTTGGCTGAAAAAATTGTTGCTGCCCTGCTAGCCACAGTCATATTAACGAAGAAGCCAATTAAATAACCATTTTACCCTTGAGGCAAAGGATCCATTAAACCAAGACTACCAAGCATAAAAATTTGAAAAATTTTTATATTTAAAGTTCTGATATCAAAATTATAATCAATCAAAAAATTTCTATAATAAACTTATTCAATTATTTTCTATTATATGTTTGATTATATATATCTTTTATGTATGCTTATTTTTGATAATATATTTTATTTTTAATACTTGTTATTTTATAGTTTAAGATGTTTTAGAGTTTACCAATATTGAGTGGTAGATGGTGAAGGGTTCAGCTACTTTGATCAACAATGGAACTACAAAAAGCTCACAGTAATGTGTATCACATGAACCCTCCAATGCTCAATGTTAGAGGGAGAAAGAGATAGAGAGATAGCAAAATAAAAAGAAAATGAACATTGTTTAGAAGATATATTTGAAACTTTATATAGTGATCGTCATAAGGGTAAAGTGGAGACTTTATAAGAGGATAAAGTGACTATCATATAGTAAAAGATCATTTTAAAATTTACTTGATACCAACTCATGCAAATTAGTTATAATGATTATAATCATTTTGACTATAACTAGATATGCACCTTAATCAATTGACCAATTATGCACTTAGCAATTATCTGGGCTGACTAGTCAACCAATTGTGGTCTAACTAGTCTCTCAACTGATTGGCTAATCTGATTGCCACAAAAGTGGTACTTTTCTATTTAGGCTTATTTGGTCTAATATTAAGTAGTTATTAGTTTATACATCATTTCTCTTTTATATTTTTTATTTTTATTTTCACTTCTATTATTTATAATTCAAATACTAATATTATTAAATAATATGAAAATATAATATAATATATTTCCTTTTTATTACAATAATATTTTCAACATGTTAAAATTTTAATGTATAAAGTATTATTTAGATTAATTAATTATGTTCTCTATTATTTAATAAAAATATTTGAAAATGAAAATAAAAATTATTTATTCAAATTATGTAAATATTTTCTAAATATCAATTTTTAATGTTATATTTCAAATTAAATATATATATATCAATTGAGATTTTGTTAAAGTTTTATAGCTCATGTATCATTTTACTTCATTTTATTTATTTCATTACATTTTTTTCAGATTACTATTATTATTCACAACTTATACGTCAATGACTAAGTAGTACAATACAACAAAATATTTTTTTCTTATAAAATATTTTGAATTTGTTGAAGATTTAATTGCATATTTTATTTTCTAACTCATTATTTTACAGCTTACACACTAAATCTCTTCTTTTTCCCTTTTTTTTGCTCTATTATATGTTTTTCATTTTGTTTCTTTTTTCATATTTATTTCTGTTGTTTAATCCTAATATCATTAAGTATAACATAATAAAATTCATTTTTAAAAGAATTTGTAACAAATTAAAACATTAATATATAAAGTATTAATTGGACTAATTAATTTCATTGTATGTTTCTTAATAAAATATTTTTAAAATTAAAATCAAGTGTATATAATTTAAATTTTGTCCATATTTTCATGTTATCAATTTTTATATACTCTATTTCAAATTAAATATACATAAATTAAGATTTTGTTAAAAATTTGCAAATCACATTTCATATTTTCCCCTTTTTTGTTCTGTTTACTCTGTCATCCATAGTTCAAAAGTTGATATTGAGTAATATAAACAACATACAACATCTTTTACTTTTATTATAAAATTATTTTAAATAAGTCAATTTTTTTTCTAATAATAGGTGTGGTAATTAACTTAACACAAATATGCAAAGTCTTAGGTTTGAACTTTAGACATAACAAAGAGTAAATTTCCTAAAGTAATATCATGTATCATTATATTATTAAGGTACTAACAAATAACCCAAGAATTTAAATACTTAATTGCATATCTTTTTTTAGCTCTTATAATTTTATAATTCATGCACTATTTTTTCATGCTTTTATTTTTTAGTTTTCACGTTTACTTTTATTGTTTACCTTTCAAATACTAATATAAACAATATAAAATAATATAATGCATTTTTTATTTTGATATATTTTAAATAAGTTAACATTTTAATATAAAAATTATTAATTGAATTAATTAATTACATAATATATTTTCTTATAAAAGTATTCAAACTTTAAAATGAAATTTATTTATTTTAAATTTTTCATTATTTTTATATCATTTTTCATATTTATATTTCAAATTAAACATATATCAATTGAAATTTTATCATGACTTTAAAGTTATGTTATATATAATAATAAAAAATAAAAATAATAATAACATTATGCTATATTTATATAATATAATATAATATAATATAAAACTAAGGTATTTTATTCTCTTTTATGTTTTTCTTTCTCTCAATATAAATTTTTGTCCTCCTTAGTTTAAAGTGTTCTCCTTATTATACCAAATACTTTTTATTCTTTTTTCTTTTCTTTTACCTTCTTCTTATATTATATAAATAAATAATATAATAATTTTATATATAAGAATATAATAATGAAAATAAATGTTGATATAATAAATTATATTATATATGCATTTTGTAATAAAGCCTAAATTTGGTATTTTACTTCTCCTTTTTTATCATTACAATCGTTCAAAAATAATCCTCAATAAAGGGCTGCCGTCAGTGCCGTGATTGAATTCCTTCAACTGCCCAGATTGTTGGAGAACCTACCCCGCCCTCTCTCTCTCTCTCTGTGTGTGTGTGTGTAGCGTTCTTATATTAAATAAGAAATATATAAGATTCCATTATATAAACTAATTATATGTATTTTATAATAATTTATCATCAAATATTGTATCATCTAAAAATTTATATATTGACAAATGCTAATGACGGTTCTCAAAATTGTGAATAACTATTAATTATTAATTTCAAATTAATCAGATTTAATGTTTTATTTATTTTTAGTGATATAATAAATGGTAAAATAATTAATATGAGAATTACATTTGATGTTGTATTTTTATTTTAATAATATATTATTATTAAAATTAGTATCCCTCATTTATAATTTTACAAAAAAAAAGAAATAAAACCATTAAATTTGATTAGTTGGGATTAATAATTAATAATTATCCACAACCAGGAAGTTGAACTCAACTCACTTTAAATTTCATCAACTTTGATTCAAATGAAGCTCCCAAGTGACCTAATTTGACACAATACACTCATAGAATAGGTATAATAAAATATTTTGTTCAAAAAAAAAATACTTGTTAAAGTAAATATGTTTGGTAACTTATTAGAATTGAATAAGTAGAAAAATAATATTAATGGAAAAAGACCGAATTACCATATGATTACTCATATTGTAAATAGTACTTTATATAGGATAAATGTCAAATTATCTTAACATATCAAATTGTTATAACTTTATAAAGTTATGTTATAACTACAATTATACTAATAAGAAGTGAAGTAAAATATTAATAATATACATATATATATATATATATATATATATATATATATATATATATATATATATATATATATATCTTATAACAAAACTTTTTATATATTTTATTTAAATATATAATATATGTTTGTACAAATGTATTTATTCATATATCTATATATCGAAATAGATCATGATACGAGTGATATAAATTCCTAATAACTCAAGCTTAACTTATTTATAATATAAGTTAGATAATTGAATTCAACTATGACTTATTTATATTATATTTTAATTTATTGAATTAAAATTTGAATATTGACGCGTACTGGGTTTACTTGTTGTGGGGCTCAAATTCATGTTGTATTTGATACGTTTGGGAAATTTCCTAGCTAGTTCTTGGGTTTCCCTCAGTCGTAGACACCACTCGACTTTCCTCAGAACCACGAAGATTTTAATTATAAGTTATTTCACATTCGTTAGTGTACTTTTGGGTCCCTCTCTTCCTCTGCTCCCTCAAGAAACGTATGAGTTGGTTTTGAAAAATATGATGTGTGTTCATAGTTTTGTGATTTTAATTCTAATAGACTAATGTCTTATGTGCATAGATGGTTGACCTAGATGTATGGCTGTTATTTAGGCATGTGTAATTCTATCCAAACAAGAAAATTAATGGCAGAAAAAGATAGAAAAAATTTATTTGAACTTACAATATAAGTGCAAGGGTGATAATTCACATATTTGATTAACTCTTTGTTAAATGTGTCAAAATAAGTCAATTCGCCTAATTTATTTAATAATTTTAATTAATAAAATTTTTATTATAAAATTATTTATTAAATTTAATTACTTACTATTTTTTAATAATAATATTTTTAATTGTTAAGAAAATCCTATTTTAAATTTTTATTATTATTTTATTAAAATAAAAATTTTATATTTTTATTACATATAAATATTTATAATTTAATTATGAATTATTTTTTAAATAATATTTTTTAAGAATTTAATAAATTCTTAAACGAATTCACATGTTATCTCAAATTTGAGTAAGTCTATCATATTTGTAGAGGGCTATTGTGTTGTATAAAAAATTGTTACCTCAATACTACCAATGCCCGGGCTAAAATTAAATTGGTTAAATTAATGTGACTTGTTATAATGTTAGAAGAATTTGAAATTGACCCTTATAATTTTTTTGTTTCTACTTGCGTACTTATAATTTTAATTTATTTCAAATTCGTTTCGTAACTAATGACAAATGTCAAGTATATTAGTGATATACTAAAATATTCACTGGTTTGTCTTTGTAGAGTATGTATGCATGTCAAGTTACTGCCTTGGTGCAAGCAACTTTAGTTTCACCTTGTGGAACTCACATAACTAATAAAAGGAACCAATAAAAAATGAATTAAAATTATAAATAGCTAGTGAAAAATAAATAAAGTAGAGAAAGTAATTTCAAAATTTGTTAAAATTATAAGGAGTTGCAGATTAATTTAATCAAATAAAAATTATATCATTAATTATACAATAAAATTAAAATTAGATACCTATACATCAAAAGATTCAAATGAGTATATATAATTATAAGTTTTACAAATATTCAGTTTAAAGCTTTAAATATAAGTATCTATTCTAAAATTAGTAAGAATTATTAAAATAACATAATAAATTAAATTAATATTTTTTAAAAAATGTACTGGATCATTTATGATGGATTTACTGTTTTTAACCGACTATCTATAATAGTTATTGTACCTCATCCAAAGCAACAAATATAAGTCAAATTTAACAAGAATTTTGTTTATAATAGTAAAATACACATCGCTTCTTATAATTTATGTCATGAGAAAAAAAATTCTGAGAGCTTTGAAAAGAAACAAATTGGAACTTAAATTTTGCACTTAGTGCAATTGGTAAATTTTCCATTCAAATTACCAAGGGTGGAAACAAGTGCATATCTCATTTAACACATAATTATTTACATAAGAATTAGCCTAAATTTACCAATAAATATTTGGTTTAGTAGTAATAAACTGAATCTCAAGGCATTTCAAGTTAAAAAAGTTCTAGATTCAATCTTTGGAAATATGGGTGACAATTCATATTCACATATCAACTTTTTGTCATATTAAAGAATAGTAACAACTCAAATAAGTTAAACCCAAATCCAATCCGAATAATAATCATGTCATGTCAAGTTAATCCATTTATTAGATGGGTTAATTTTTCTAACCCATTTAATAATTTAAATTAAGAAAATTTATACTATAAAGTTATTTATTAAATTTAACTACTTATTATTTTTGAAAAAATTAATCATTGACAAATACTTTTTGAACTTTTATTGCCATTTTATTAAAATATAATTTTTATATTTTTATTATATATAAATATTTACAATGTAATTATTAATTATTTCTCAAATAATATTTTTAAATTCTAATATAAATTTTTAAATGGGTTATTCACTATCCTAATTCAACCAATTTGTTATTCGTATTAAATAGGTTAACCCATTTCAATCTAAACTCATATAAAGTCAAGTTGAACTCATGTAAAGACTTTATGATCTTATCGAGTCATCATGTCATTGTCAAAATTTACCACTTGTATTTGGAGATGCTATTGTTAGGAAGGATTTTATTATTTACTATTCCTATCCCAAACATGAATAAATTTCTTATCAATAAGTGTGAGGACAGTTAGATGCAAACCAAAAAAAAAAAAAAAAAGAATTAGCTTAAAATTTACCTTAATTCATAATCTCTACAAAGACCTAAAAAAATTACTAACTTAGAAGGAATGCCTTCTCTTATCTTTGTCGACAAATTTTAGCAAGAAATTTGCTTCAATTAAAGCCTCAAAAGTTGCAATTTTTGAAGCCTCGAACAAAATTATAAAGGAAAGAAATGTTTAATATTGTGTCATCTTTTATTCAAAGGTAAAAATAGAATCCTCTTATGGAAATTTAACTGCCTTAGCCATTTTTAATGCATGAACACTTATAATTATAGAACTCAAAGGATCTATCTTAATGTAGGGAAAAATTTTATTGTATGTTTGCAAATCACAAGTCCACAAAACTAGGATATGTTGAATTTATGCTTAGTGTTCTTTGCACATTGAAACCAATATAGCATAATCTTTCTATTTTTTTAACTCATGGATTGCAATAGAAAATAACAATAGAAAAGACATTGTGTTGTCAATTCCTTTTTCATCTCATAATTATATGCCTTTTGTAGTTGAATTAGGGCAAGTTCTTTTATTAGTTAGGTGTAAAATGAAGTCACATAATGTTAGACATGTAAAATGGGTAAGGTTATATAGGCTTAGCTTGTATAGGCTTAAGCCCATATAAATTGGGTCACATAAGCCCCCACTTAAAATAGGATAAAAATAGGATACCGATCTCACCTCAGCCCTAGATATAGGTTGGATTATAGAATCACCAAACAACGTTGATTATTTAATACATTTGATGTTGGTTATTCACTAATGTATATATGAGCATCATTGTATGTTTGATGTATTTAACATTGATTCTTAAACCAACATAGAAAATAGTAACAACATCATTTTTTTTATAGAAAATTTGATATGTTATATGCTTGTATATTTCTAAATCATTGATTTATGATGTTGATTTTCTAACTGCAGTTGAAGATCATCGTCTTTTCAAATCTTAAATTTCATACAATAGGTCAATTTTTTTAATAAATAACTAATGTGATATATCATCCTTTAACATTAACCCCATTTCACAATTCTTTCCTGACGCTAGCTATAGTCCTTCTTGACGCTAGCTTCCTCTCTTAGTTTCTCCTTTTTTAGTCCTTTCTAACCTCCAACATCTCCAATGATACTATATAATTTCAATTTCAATAATTTTAGAGACTATAATAAAAGAATGAAAATAATGAAAATTTATATCTAATTTCAATATGTGAGGTTTACACTCTCTATTAGAATACTCTTGAATCCAATACTTGTAAAATACAATAAGTATTCATTAAATTATATATTTCATTATAAATAAATAGTAAATAATACTATTGAATACCAAAGAAGATGAATGAAATTAAATTTCTTATATGTATAAAACTATAAAAGGTGTATCAAAATGAAAGGTAACAAAATATGATCAATTATGAAATGAGAAACTAAATTACAAAAACAAACATAAAAACTAAACAGATCCTTATATGTTTAGTGATAAACTAATATAGCTTTAGTACTATAAAATAATTGGTGAATATAGATACAAAATTGAAGAAAATTATCTTAAGATTAAAATGTGAGCATAACTTATTAAAAAGAGAATCATTCTAAGGTTAGAAAAGTTTTGGTATGAAATTTATAAATTGTGCCATGGCTTCAATCTTTTTTATTTTCAACTCACATTGTACTTTTCACACTCTTTTAAGCTCCAATATCTATTATTACCAAAAACCCAACATCCATATAAGATGATGATGTCTTGCTATATGATTTTAGACATTAACTTTTAAAAAAGAATTGACATCACAACACTTTAATATCATTAGAAAAATTGATACCTTTTGTTTGGATCACTATTATAGAAATGGATACAATGTTGGTTTACATTCTCACCAATATTTATTTTAATGCAATAATATTTTTGAAATTATATAAAAACTTAAATAATAATTTAATAAAATAATCAACATCTATGATAATGTGATCGTATTTTTGAAATTAAAGGCAATCTTATTACATTGGATTTATAAATAACCAATATCAAAACTTTTGTAAGAAAAATGAAGATGTTAATAAGTTCTTAATCATCATCCAAAGGGCATTTGAAGAACATGTTAATTATTTAAATAACCAAAGTTAAAAGTTATGGCTACCAGCTCTATTCTTTGAAAGGGTGAAACATATAGTGTTAATTTACTCTATTAAAAGACATCCATTATTTTTCATCATTTAGTTTAAAATTTCATTTTTACTCTTTTTTTGTGTTTATGTTTTGGTTAATCCTTTGAAATGATTTAAATCTTATGGAAATACCCTACCTAGGATTCTAATATCTCTTACTTGATTAATATTTGGGTAAGAGCTGTTAAAGTCCTTGGTAGGATGCTACTATAGAGCAAGATGGCTGATGCCCTTAGAGTTTACAAGAACATTTTAACATGAGGAAAAATAGATAAATTTCCTTCAACATGAGAATTTACAAAAAGAATTTTACTTTATGTTATGCATTTAGAAACACAATGATCATGCTATAATAGTTTATTAATGATTTAATGTAGGAATTTTTTATAGAATACAATTAAATGTAATGATTTGCAAAGAAATATAGTTTTGATGGAATATAATTAGATATAATGATTTGCAAAGAAACACAATTACCTAAGCGACTAACTTCATGGCAAAATATGACATTGACTATTTATAAAACCATAATTTAAAAATCATTTCAAAGGTCACCGGCATTTCAAAGGTTGTCTAAAAGGCATTTTGGAACTTAGTAAAAATATAAGATGTTAGTTATTTTAAAAACTATTATCTAAAAAATATTTCAAAGGCCTCCACAAAAAGTGTAAAATATTTACATGTCAATCTTGTTATTAATTGACATATAAAATCATTTCAAAAGTTTTTTTAGGAAATGCAACTACCATTTTTTTTATAATCATGTATGCTTAAAATGATAGTTTTAAGTTAATAATCAACATCTTTATTCTTATTTATTGCTTATATATTTTACATTCACTTTCCATTTGAAAATATCTAAGAGATGCCTTAGTTTTCATTATTTAAATCTAGAGTATTTAAGAATAAGGAGAATAACTCCCTTATCATTTTATTTAACACACTTTGTTTAATACTACTAGAAATAATCATATTAGCGATAAACATTTCTCTCACTAATAAGCAAAATTCTTTTGTTAAAAATTAGTGACAGAAATCATCTATTGCTATTCCTTAACTAAAATCTGCCTCACTAACTACCAGCAAGGCTAAGAATAATCCATTACCAACATTTGCAATGAAAGGTGTCCTTTGCTAATGAGTTTTCTATTTGCTATTTAAAGTTAAAAAAACATAGTAATTTGATTTTTTTTGTGAGACTTTAGCAAGGGAATGCTTCTCTCACTAAATTTTACAAATTCCTCGTTAATGGCCTTTTTTCTCCAATATTCTTCATTTTACAATATGCACATTGGCTTACAAAACATAAACATTGCATAATCAACCTGCATTGATAGCACTTGTGCGCATGTGCACACACATAAAACGAAAACAACAACAACACAATTGAGCCAAAATACTAAATCTTTCATTGAATAATAAGTCACCATATATATACACATAATAACTATGGATTCAACATAATTGAAGTAATATATTCTCTCTATTGAATATCATTTAAAATGTGAATGGAAACATCCCAAAAAATCTTAAGGTGCTATAAATATCTCTAATTTGATTTCCAAGCTCCATCTTATTAGCCTATTTTGCATTCCAATAAATTCTTTCTATCTTTTAGCATTGCCTTTAACTGTGGCAGCCAATATACCACATATTGACCTTCAGGACCATATGTCTATGCCTAGAAAACAATGGTAGAGCTATGTCACTTTCAAATGTCAAGTTTAGTTTAAAAATTATGTACATCTCCATCAATTTTCCATTTATTGCAAAGTGTTATTACATTGGAAAACTCTGTTTAGTACTAAAGAAGCATACTTGCAAAAAAGTTATAAGGCTAAGAATTTGCCTCACTAACTACCAACAAGGCTAAGAATAATCCATTACTAACATTTGCAATGAAAGGTGTCCTTTGCTAATGAGTTTTCTATTTGCTATTTAAAGTTAAAAAAACATAGTAATTTGATTTTTTTTGTGAGACTTTAGCAAGGGAATGCTTCTCTCACTAAATTTTGCAAATTCCTCGTTAAATGGCCTTTTTTCTCCAATATTCTTCATTTTACAATATGCACATTGGCTTACAAAACAAACATTGCATAATCAACCTGCATTGATAGCACTTGTGCGCATGTGCACACACACAAAACGAAAACAACAACAACACAATTGAGCCAAAATACTAAATCTTTCATTGAATAATAAGTCACCATATATATACACATAATAACTATGGATTCAACATAATTTAAGTAATATATTCTCTATATTGAATATCATTTAAAATGTGAATGGAAACATCCCAAAAAATCCTAAGGTGCTATAAATATCTCTAATTTGATTTCCAAGCTCCATCTTATTAGCCTATTTTGCATTCCAATAAATTCTTTCTATCTTTTAGCATTGCCTTTAACTATGGTAGCCAATATGCCACATATTGACCTTCAGGATCATATGTCTATGCCTAGAAAACAATGGTAGAGCTATGTCACTTTCAAATGTCAAGTTTAGTTTAAAAATTATGTACATCTCCATCAATTTTCCATTTATTGCGAAGTGTTATTACATTGGAAAACTCTGTTTAGTACTAAAGAAGCATACTTGCAAAAAAGTTATAATATTTTTTTATTAAATCACATTTTATTCCACTTTCAATGCTAATTGTTTTCAATGAAGTTACTATATATTATATAATAAACAACATGAAAGTGGTGAAAAGGCACTAACTTATTTTATACCCTCATCAAATGTCATTATTACATTAGTAGAAATAGGGGAGATCAGTTTAGGTAGCCTCGGCATAACAAATTTTTTATGCACAAGCCAAGGGATGCATATCATATTATATTAGATTCATATCAAGAAGATAAGGAAAAAATTCACTTGTATTCAGGCCCAAATTGAATGGAAAGAAGGTGTTGTCAAAGGATCTCCACAAGATCAAAAAAGGAAAGCAATACAGAGAATCTAGAAAACTCTAAAGTAATCTTATTCAACATGGTACTATAAATTATAAGTTCATACTTCTTTCTACTTCTACCTCATAGCTAGGTTTAATACAAAAAATCTCAATTTGGAAACTTTTATCTCCATCATAGATAGCAATTTGCTTTCCATTACAAAGCAGCCACTCAAATGTAAGATCCTTTACCATGGAAATTTATCAGAATTTCTCTTGAGTAAGAAATTCACCATATTATTACATTATATTTTAGTTTACTTTTCAATAGTTAATACTATTAATTCAAGACTCCAATAATTTTACCTTGAAAGATAAATCATCGAAAAGAGCAGTATTGATTGACAAGACCAATAGATTTCCATCCTTTCTTTCTTTGATATCCTACACAAATTAAGCAAAGTTACAAGGTTCTAATTATCAATCCCTAACTATTCTCCCCAGACCTTCTTTGTCTTTTCCACTTTCCTTTCTACTAAACAAAATAGCACAATAATTAAACCTTGAAGTAAAAGTAGTCAAATTTCAACCATCTTTCTATCATTTGAGATGTTTAGGAAAATTCCAATTATTGTTATTAACAATATTGAAATTAGAGTTTTAACTTATGGATCATAAGCCAAAAATAGAGATCCTAGTTCAATAGCAATACTACAATAATAAAATGACAATAGATAGAAATAATTTTTAACATAAAGACTCTAGATTCCATTTTTTTTAAGAATGGTCAAGAAGTAAAACTTCAAGCACAAAAGATTTCAATATAGAAGGAAATCATAGTGACTCTATATCTTATCAAGATAGTCAAATACCTAGATGCATTTTGTTTGAAGGAAGGTGCAGAACTTCAAATTTGGACTAACAACCACGCAAAGAGCAAAGATAATATAACAACAACACTTTATCCCACTAAGTGAGTTCAATTACATAGATTGCACGACGCCATTAAGCTTTATCAAAAACTAAATTTTTAGTGATATTATCTACCAGGAGATCCTTTTCTATAACTTCCCCTAAAGTCCTTTTTGGCCTTTCTTTACACCTTTTCACAGGGCTACAAACTATATGATTGACTATTCTTACTAATACCTTAATGGCCTTCTTTGAACATGACCAAACCACCTTAACTGATTTTCTATCATCTTTTCCTTAATAAGTATTACGCCAATATGCCCTCGTATGCATTCATTTTATATCTTATGCTTTCTTATATGATCACACATCTATTTTAACATTCTCATTTTTGCTACTTTTATTTTTTGCTCTTATTATCCCTTCAGAGCCCAATATTTGCTACCATAAATCATAACTAGTCGTATAGCGATCTGATAAAACTTCCCTTTTAACTTGGTAGGTACTTTGCGATCACAAATAAATTATGATGCCTTTCTCCATTTTAACCATCTAGCTTGTATCTTATCTGTGACATCTCCATTAATTTTTCTATCACTTTGTAATATAGATCCTAGATACTTAAATTTAGATACTTATGGTATGACATGCTTTCCAATTCTTATCTCTAAATCAATTCTATCTTATTCTTGTTAAAATTGCAATTCATATACTCTGTTTTACTTTTACTTAAGCAGAAACCCTTTGATTCCAATGCTTGTCTCCAAAGCTCCAATTTATAGTTAACCTTTTCCCGCAATTCCTCAATCTGAACTATATCATTCGTAAATGGTATACATTTAGGGATAGTCTTTTGTATATCCCTGATAAGAACATCCAAAACTAGAGTAAATAAGTAAGGACTCAAGGTTGAACCCTAACGTAGAACTATCCTTATAGTGAAATCCTTTATCTCTCTTGTTAGAGTGTTCTTACATTTGTAGTTACTCCATCATACATATCTTGTATAGTCCGAATATATGTGACATGAACTTTTTTGTTTTCTAGAGCCTTCCATAACACTTCTCTTGGTACTCGATCATAAGCTTTTTCTAGGTCAATGAAAACCATATGTAATTTTGTTTCTTTACAATATCTTTCTATCAACCCTTGTAGAATATAAATAGTCTCTATTATAGACCTTCTTAACATAAATCTAAATTGATTCTCTGTAATCCTAGTCTCATCTCTTAATCTATGCATAATCACTTTTTTTTTATAGTTTCATAGTATGGCTTATAAGTTTTATCCCTTGATGATTTGCACAGTTCTGGATATCTCCTTTGTTCTTATATATAGACACCAAAATGCTCCTTCTCCACTCATTTTCTTAGACCTCAAGATTTTATTAAATAACTTAATGAGCCAAAAGATACCTCACTTTCCTAAATATTTTCAAACTTCAATAGGAATACCATCAGGACCAATAGCTTTGCCATTATCCATCCACTTTAAAACTTCTTTTACCTCCCTAACTTGAATCCTATGATAATAACTCAACTTTTGTTCATCTTCTTAGGTTTCTAATCCTTCCATATCCCTAGTCAATCTTTGCTCATCATTGAAAAGGTTATAAAAGTACTTCTCCTATCTCTCTTCAATATCTTCATTTGTGACCAGAACTTATCCTTTTTCATCCTTAATATAACTTACTTGATCCAAGTCTCTTGATTTCCTTTCTCTATGTTTTGCAAGCTTATAAATCTTTTGTTCTCCATTCTTTGTCCTTCAATCTTGATAGAACTCTTTAAAAGCTTTAAATCATAACTCGTTCACTACCTTTTTAGTCTCCTTCCTAGTCGTCCAATACCTTTACCAATTTTTGACATTGTCACACATATGTAAAGCCTTAAAACATTCCCTTTTGGTTTTGACCTTTTCCTACACACTTTCATTTCACTAACCAAGAATCTTTATCTCTTGGCCTAAAACTTTTTAATTCACCTAAAACTGTCTTAATAACCATCTTAACCTTCTTAGCTATCATATCCCAAATATGGTTAGCACTTCTTTGTGCTTTCCAATTACCTTCCTTCAATAATATTTTCTTAAAAGCTATTTGTTTCTCACCCTTGAGTTACCATCACTTGATCCTTAGATTCATAACTTGTCATCTTTTCTAGTTATGAATCTTAAAATGGACATTAAGGACTAAGATCCTATGCTCTATAGTAAGGCTCTCCCCCGGAATCACTTTGCAATCCTTATAGATTCTTCTGTTTAAGCTCCTTACTAAAAAGAAATCAATTTGCAACCTTGAAGTTCCACTTTTGTACGTGATTAAATGCTCCTCCTGCTTCTTAAAATAAGTGTTTGTAATCTTGAAATCATATGCTACCTAAAAATTAAGAATAGCTTGCCCCTCCTCATTTAGTGTTCCAAAACTAAATCCTCCATGCACTTTTGAAGATTGTCTTGTTTCGCTACCAACATATCCATTTAGATCACTTCGAATAAAAATCTTTTCTTCTTGTGAAAGTCTTTGAACCAACCCCTCTAGATCTTCCTAAAACTTCTCCTTCAAATGTGTCTCCGATCCTACTTGTAGTGCATAAGTGCTAATAATGTTGATAGTCTCCTGTGCAACTATTAATCTTAAAGATAAGATCCTACCCCCTTTTCTTTTCACATCTGCCACATTCTTCTTCTGATTTTTATCTACAATAATACTAACTTCATTCTTTTCTTTAACTTTTCCTATGTACCATAGTTTAAAACCTGTAGTATCTAACTCTTTACTCTTTCTCCCACCCATTTAGTTTCTTAAGGACACTTGATGTTAATTCTTCTTCAAATCATGGTATCCATAACCTCCAAAGATTTACCTGTCAACGTACCGATATTCCAAGTACCAAACCTAATCACGCTCTTCCGAACTAACTTTTTTACCCACATCCATCTAGAAAAATGTAAGAACCCTTGCTCATTTAACACCACATTTGGGCACCAATGCATTGGCTCTAACTCATTTGACACTGTACTCGAGTCATACAACACATTACTTTTGGGTAATGACCTAGCATTAACACAAATAAATCGTCGTGTGTAATTCATATAAGAGATATCGATAGAGTTTTATATTAGTTGTCGAAGGCCTAACACAACTCAGAAGGAGACAAAGAGCAAAGATAATATTCCTTGAAATTCTTTCATTCAAGAATAAGAATTAGAAATATATCACAGTTCATGTTAAATATTAGAAATATATACGGGTAGTAAAGATCATAGTATAGACTTTAGAAACAAATTGAAAAGATTTATTATATACCTAATGAAAAATACTGATTGAAGAGAATAATGAAAAATATGTAAGCAATCAAAACTTTACAATTAATGCCAACAACCAATTACAGTTGTCCCCCATCAGTAACAGAAAATCCAGAGCTACAATTGAGAAAGATGAAGCAAGTAGTTCTCTTTAATGAAAACCGACGCAACTTTAAGCACCTTAAACTTTTTGAATTTTTTAACTTTAGTAGTGCCTTCCTAAATCTCCATATTAAGGCAGGCCCTCCTAGTGTTGCAATCACGTAGATAAAATAAATACAGCATGATAGATATTGCAGGAAAAAAAAAAGAAGAAAAAAAAGTAGAGAGTAATGCTCGGTGTGGTTATTGAGAATAAGATTTTTAGTGTTTTCCGTTTGAATGTGATGAATATCTGTATAGTAGATACTTCCCATTATGTCCTACATGATTTATCTCCATCATGTACTTTGGACTCTGAGGATATGGCACAACCCATTACTCCTCGCCAATTATTAAAGCCAAAATTCAACACCAAAGATACAGAGAATCGAAAGAAACAAAACTCTGAGCAGCTTCATTGAAATGCCAAAGTCAAAAACTCATCTTTGGTTTGCCAGGCTCAACAATAATGCATACAAAGCAATTAAAAAAAAAATAGCTACCCTACAAGATCAAAGATAAAAAATTAATCCTTCATAACAAAGACAAGAAAACTTACAATGGGCACACAAATTCAGAGCAGCCGAAAGGAATTGCAATCACCAATGTCCAATTCCACAACTGCCGACCGCTGCCGCAAAGCTCGCTAGAAAACCCTCTACAAATGGAAAAAAAAAATTCATCTCAAACGGCATAATCCCTCTCTGCAACAATGAACCCATCTCGGAAACAAATACGAAATGCAATCCCCAAATGGCAGCAACGTACCATGATGAGAAGCTCTAACAAAACAGAGGGTTGAGCTTCCTGGAACCAATTGCCGCTGTCGTCAATGTTCTGCAACCTCCAAATCACCAGAAACGCCCTCAAACTGTTGTAATCAGTCTTGCAACACCTCGGAGCCCCCATCCGAACCCTCACTCGGCATTGCTGCTGCTTTGTTGCCACTTGCAAAGCAAAACACAGAAAAAACAACCTATTAATTTAAAAAAAAAAATTAGTGAGAGATTAACAAGGGACTCAGTAAATTTTAACACCTAATTAGGTCAAAATGAGCTAATTCAATTTTATCATGTTAATCCAACAAAAAAATTGTATGTCTAACTAGTTCTGGATCGAACTACTTTTTCACTAAGTCGGATCAAATAGAATTGTTATAATATTAGTACTAGTCTCAGTTTTAGATTAATATTTATTAAATAGGTTATATAACTCATTATATTTTATCATTACTATCATATCAGTTGTTTGTTTAATACTAATTTTACATCATTAATTAATTAAAATTTATTATTATTATTAAATATAATTATATTTTATTATTGTTACTACTTAAAATTTTATTAAAAGGATGAAATTAGGATAAATTTATTAAAATAAAAATTATATTTTCTAAATTTTAAAGAGATTAAATATGAATTCTTTTAAAAAAGAAAGAAATAAATTTTTTAAATATTTATGTAATTCTGTTCCTAGTTTCTTAGAATATATTGGTAATTTATCAATATATTAAAATTTTAAATTGAAATCTCATCAACTTTAATATGTAAAAAGAAAACATTGACCAAAAATAATTTGACCACTTATAAAAAGTTGTTTATAAAAAATATATTCAATTTAAATAATTTAAATTTAAATTTGAGATATAATAAGACTTATAACTAAAAGCACATATTAAAAAATTTTAGGTTATTAATTAAGGATAATAAATTTTAAATTTTAGATTAAAATTCTTTTCTATGATCATTATTATATATTATTATTGTTATTATGATTACTCTTATTATTATAAATTATAATTATATTTTAGTATTACCATTTAAAAATTATTATTGTTGTTGTTGTTATTGTTACTACTATTTAATAAAACTAAAAATAATAAAAAATAAATTAAAATATAAAAATTGTTAATGTAAAAAGACCTCATTAATAAGGGTAAAAATCACAAAACCTAATCCAGAAAAATTTTAGTATTTAATAAAATAAATACAAATATTTTACTAACTAAATTTACAATATATGAATATGTTATTATTTTTAATTATCTCATTCACTTGGTGATGATCCATCTTCTTTACAAATTATTTTGTTGTTTATCTTCTGCATCAAACTAATCTTTTGAAAAAATAGCCACCTTTAAGTTCTAATTATTCATAGATAAACATTTATCATTCAAAATTCACATGTCAAGAGAAAATGTACTTTCTAATGTTATTGAAGATATTAGAAGGGTTAATATATCACGTGTCATAAAAGAAAGTGTAAAATATTGTGTCCTTTGTGCTCTTCATCATTTTAAAATAGCAAAATTTGATATATTAGTTATAATAAGTGTAAATAAGTAAGAACTTAATTAATTGTTAATTAACGGAATATTACCAATTAAATTTAAAAAGTCAGCATATTCTTCATGATATGATATACTTGTTCTTGAAGAAGATGAAGAATTTATGCATGAATGTGGAAACTAAATTTAATATTATACATTTGAAACATTTCCGACAATAAATTATTTATATCATTCATGTAATATTGTAAGTTAAATTCATATTACATATTTTCATAATACTTTTTTTAACAATTTTCTCACTCTTTCTTATTTAACTCTAGGATCTATAATTGCAGTTATAACATATAAAAAAGGAATATTTCTAAAATATTTATTCCATTTTAGTAAATATTCATTAATAAGAATTTCAAACCTATTAACATTTTCAAATTTCAAAAATGAAGAACTACAATTAAGCAAAATACCAAATATTGAGTGAAATGTTGGATAATAAGAATTAGATAAAAGATTAGTTGTTCTATGAAATGTTTATAAAAATTGTAAGTAAATTTGTGCTTTTTTCCATTCATCATTTTCATGGTGATGATTAACTTAGATTTTTGTTGAATAAAAAATATCCATGACATCTTGATACTCTAAGCAAAATTCTAACATTTTAAAAGTCAAAATTCATTATATACAAATATCTTGTGGAAGTGTCTTTAGTTTTTAAAACATCTGGATACATAATTGCCTGTGATCATGCTTTCTAGTTGGTGATGATTTGATATATAAGACTATACTTCTAAAATTTTGTACAAGTATAGAAATAACTTTTAATGTATCTTGAACAACCAAATTTAAACTATGACATGCACATTTATGACAAAAAAATTAAGCCTCAAGAATGGGATTTTAAGCTAGAATTAAAATTTTAATAGCACTAGTATTAATAAATACAATATCAAAAGTAATTGAAAATATTTTATCTAATATTATGTACTCAGTACAAGTATTTATTATATAAAAAGCAATTGTAGATGCATCATGTCATGGTGGAATTGACTTAAAACAAACAATTCTTTTATGTAAAATAAAATTATCATCAATAAAATGGACAATTATACAAACATAGCCCATTTGAGATGGTGATGTCCAAATATCGAATGAAAGATCAAAAAATTATGTTTAGATTATATGAACTTTCTAAACAAGAATTCTTATTCATGGAGTACAATTCACTTTCAAGATGCCTTGGTAGTGACATGGCAAACACGCAAAACTCAAAATCTTATAAAAAAGAAATATTTTTCTTCTATTTCATGAAAACTATCTATAAAAAATATGATAAAATACCTTCAACCTTGTCAATTGATTAACCAATTTCTAAATGTTAGAGTAGATCCTAAAGTGAAACCACTTCCTCATGAATTTATCTTGAATTGGGATCTTTTGGCTCAATTCCATTTGAGTGGGGCTAACAATTTTCATTTCCCACCTCATAGAAAATCATTTTCACTCTGCTTATCCCTATCCTTTTCTAAGTTCTATCCCTATACTTTCTAATTGATAATCCATACTAGACCCTAATACTGCAAAGGAAATTAAGTGAAGTACTCCATGCACAAAATATGAAAAAGTGCCTATAACTCCCCCACCAAGACCTATGCCTTAATCCCCCCCATGAATACTTTTTTTTAATTGATAAAAACTCATAATTAGAAAGAATTTTTTATTTTTTATGTTTTGAGCACAAGTTTTTTTGGCCTAAGTATATCTTATTTTTACCATGAATTTTTATAAAAAAATAACAACATAAAAAATTAAGGTTTAGATAGATATTAATATAATTTATCTAATTGCAGTTACAATACTTAAGTTTAGTTTTAATTTAGGTTTATGAAATATATATCTATTTATATATATTTCTATCTATTATATTAATTGTATATATATATATATGTATATAATCGATTATGATAAATTGGATTCGATTTTGTGATTTTTTCTTTTGTAGTACCTCAACATGACATGAGCATGAAAACCTTTGAATTTTAAAAACAAGTTGGCTAAAATCATTTTTTGCTCTTCAAAAATTTTATTTAATTTATTCATACTAGTATTTCTACTCATATTGTGCCATTTAGAATTATAGTATTGAAGAAGGATATTTAATTTTGGAGAACTAGTTATACTAAAAGAAATTTTAATATGACAAATCTATTTACATAATTTATACTCACAACTATCGTGACTAAGTATTGTAGAATTTTTACTTAGAATATTCACAATACCTATATGTTTAGAATAATAGTGTCTCATTGTACTAGTACCACTATAATTATCATAATTATAATTTTTTTGGATAATATTTGCAAAATACTTTAACTATACCATTTACATTTTCTACATCAAAATGATTCCATATTTTGAATTTTTTTTTATCCTTTTGCTAAATCAGATGAGGACATAAGTGTGTTTACATTCTTACAATTATGAGTATGAGGAGATAATGTAAATTTGAGTGTACTTAAAGGAGTATTTGTAAAATTATTATTTAAAAAATTAGTAGCTATATTTTCTAAAAAAATTTATTATCAAAATAATTTTACATATTATTAAGATTATTCAAATCCATAATTAAAATTTATTAATAATATGAAAATGAGATTACTAATATTAAATTTAACAAAAATAACAATCATTGAATTAATTAAAATACTATAAAAATTGAAATATATATAAAACTTAATAAAAAATATAAAAATATAAATAGAGATTAAAAAGTGTTGAATAGTGTCATTGATATTTTCTTTTGAAGTAAAAATTTCAATGCTTTAAAACTTTATGCACCACCTTCACCTCTAATTTTCAACATTTGTAATGAAATGAAAATGTATCACAATTGTAAAAATTATGAGAATGAGATTGAAAAGAGAAAGAATGAATATTTATTGTGTAAATTGAGTTTGATTGAAATGAATATTTATAGTGATATAAAATATTAAAAAAAAATTCTAAATCAAACATTGAGTAATTGCTTTCTGCTATTAAACCGTTGCTCAACAGCTCTTTATCTATTTAATTTTTTGCGGTTCTCCAACAAAAAGCTAGTTCTATAGTCAAAAGGCTAGTTCTATGTTATATATACTTATATGTTACGTGTATGATATATGTATAATAAACTAATAAAATATTACAATAAATAAATTTAAAATTATGAAATTCAATTAGTATTTTGTAAAAAATAATAGGAATAATTAATATTTTAGTATACTTAATTGATTTATAATTATTATTATTATTATAATATTTTTATTGAAATATTAATATTTTCAATTATTAATTTATTAATAATCACAATTCTTTAAGTATTGTAAACTATTATGTTTATCTTTTATTAATTAATTTTATATTTTATTTTTTAACTCTTATTATTTTATAGTTTATGCATTGTTGTTCCTCTAATTTGCTTTACTATATATTATTTTTACATTCAATCTTGTTATTTATAAATTTTAAATTATTTAAAATATTTTATAATAAAAAATATATTATGTTATTTATAAGTGAAAGACGAATATAGTTGAGTAATATAAATATAACATGATATATTTTATTTTTATTTTAAAATATTTTAAATAATTTAAAATTTTAATATAGGAGTACTAATTTAAATTTTAATGTAATTATTTATTTTAATAAACTAATATAATATATATTGACAATATTAAATATATAAATTTATTAATTTTAATATTAAAAAATATTATTTTAATATAAATATATATAAATATATAATAATGAATTAATTATTTATTATTTATTACTATTAGCAAGTTAACAGGCTAATATAATTATCTGATAAGTTAACACTTATCAGTTCTAGTCATTTGTCAAGTTGAACTAATTAGTCCTAATCTCTTATTAGATCAAGTTACTATTATTATTTTCTATACCAGTTTTGGTCCCAAGTCAAGCTAAATTATACCAGTCTCAAACTAACTCATTAAATCTAACTCATTTTGATACTTTTGTACCTAACCTATCCATCACTAAATGGTTCAAATGGTTGCCAAAAATTTTTGCAAAAATTGTTTATTCTCATAATCCAATCTTAATGTATTTAGTGAAGGATTCATCTTTTGTTAACTTTAGCAAAGGACATGGCCCTCATAAAAATTAAAAATATTTGAAATGGATATTTTGTATTTTTTCTAATCTCTTGCATAATGGCTTATTTAGTGAAGGAAATTGTGTCCCTCATAAACGGTTGTTGCTAATTTGCAAAATACTCCAATATTTTTAATAAAGGGAAATGTATTATTTAGATATATGATTTATCAATATCTAAATTTAATAGACGTTAAAGAGATTTATTTTTTGAATGATGGCTACAAGAGTTAGTATCAAAGTTAGCAATAAGAGTGGAAGATAAATTTTTTTTATGTAATATTGTTATAAATTTATATTTATTGATGTAACAATATATAAAATAAATAAAATTATAGAATAAAATTTTAATATTGATGTTTTCTTTCTTATATTTTTGTATATTCACATTTAATATATTGATGTTTGTATCATTGTAAAAAAATGCAAAAAAAATATAACTCATAATAAATTTTTTATATTTAATAAAATTATTGAAACATTATTTATTAATTTCAAAACCAACCTTCTTTTCTTTAGACTTATAAAAATTAATGTCTTAAAATATAATAAACCTTTCTTCTTGTTTATGCAAATTTTTGTTTTCACATACTTGATCCATCTCTTGTATAATTTGTAGAATAGTCAATTTATTTTCTACAAGTCAATATAATTAGATTTATGATAGAGAGTATAGAGGAGATTTAGGGTATAAGTTTCCTAAAATACCCCTAGTTATCCCTATAATTGTGAAACTGCCATTGTACCTTAAATTTACTAAATCACATATTCCCTTCTTATATTCAAACATTAACTTAAACTTATCCCTCTCTTTCCTTTTCATCACTTTTCCTTCATTGTGAGATCAAATTTTTCAAAGGATAGCTAAATTATTGAGGAAATCCAAGGGAATTATTATAAACTTTAATAAATTTAAGGTAAGTTCTTCAATTTCTTATCTTAACAATAAAGATGCTATAAAAGATAAGTTAGAACTCAAGTTAGGGTTTATTATCTAAATTGTCTTCTTTTGGTTTTTGATTAGGAATCAACAAAATCCATTCTCAATCTCCTTTATTACTTTAATGAGGAGGTAAGTAAATAATCTACTTACTAAAATGTAGGATTTATTAATGGTATTTAATCTATTTGTTGATAGGTATGAATTGATTGATCCAAATGAGTTAAGTTAATGTTGTTACCATGAAGTTATGTTGATTAAGTTGTTAAGTGTTAATAGAAATTATATGTATTAAGTTAAAGTAGTTTACTATTATTTTAAGTTGGATTAGGAGGGAAGGTGACTAAAAATTTTTTGTATTTCAAGTTAATTTCTAAAAAATTTAAAATTATTGATCGAGTATAATACTCAAATATCATCTCAAATGCAAACATAAAAAGATGTATTCAAGTATCATACTCAAATACTGAAATCACAATTGCTTTTTGCTTTCAAATATTCGAATATGATACTTGAATATTGGTCTGCTAATTTAAGGCTTTATATTTGAGTAGTATACTCAAACATCAATGCGGTTCTATGTTGTTGTCTTATAGTACTCGAGTCTTGTACTTGAGTATCCATGAAAGTTCACACTAAATTAAAATGTGAAAATATTGATTAAAGATAAGTTTATAGATTACTCTTGTGTGACTTGTAACTTATGTAATTACAAATATTCCTTAATTATCATGCTATGATTATTGGGAAATGAATGGATAAAATGATGAATAGTGAAGAAATATGAAGGGTTATGAAATATTAAGATATGATAATGATGACATGTGAAACTAAACAAAGAACTAAATGAAAATATCGGATTTAAGATATTATTAATTGTGATTGATACTTACCAAGAGGGACAAGGTTAGGATTGTAATAGATAAAATGGACAAGCTGAGCTATCCACTCCTACCTAATTGTTGTTTATTGCTACTTGTTTCCATACATCCTAAGAATGGTAAATTTAAACTATGCTAAAAAGTGATATGTTACCTTGTTGGATTAAACTATGAAATGCATGTTGTAGTATGATTTACTATAATTAGATAAATAAATTATCTACTTATTAAAACTTTAAGTCTCATTAGTCAAAGCTTTGCAACCACCATTGATAGTTTAAGAGTAGAAATATGTCAAGAACAGTCATAAATAATAGATAGGAAATTATAATAGAGAAACTACACGAACTTTATAAGTTTGTATATATTTTGAATATATAGTAACATAACTTTTAATGATGATTTAGGAGATAATTTTTTGTTCTAACGAGCATAGGAGTCATTTCCTCCATAATTTGATTTTTTGAAGACCTTATATAACACTCAAAAAGGCAAGTGGACAATTAATAAAATAATATCCATTATTAGTCAAGTAAAGGAAGACCTAAGAAAAGCAAAGGTTCATATAGTCAACCTTTTCCCATGGTTCAACTTTAAAGCATAGAATAAGAGAGCATTCCAAGAATAACTATAAAAAATCCTCATATGATAATAAAAAAGGTGAAGAAAAGCATAATTATCTTAAGCCTAAGAAACCACAATTCAAAGAAGATTTTAGATTGTACAATAAGTATGGACATAAACAAAATGGATTGCTTTAAGTATAAAAGATAGGTAGAGAAGAAAAAGAAAGATTCCTAGAAACCTGAGGAAGTTATAAAATAAAGAATTAATAAAATGCATTAAATCTAAAGATGATTGTTTACATTTATGATTTACTTTGTATAAAAAACTCAAAGTTTTGTGTCTTTCATTAAGAGAACTTTATTTTCAATTATAATATTTTATCTCAATGAATATTTTGATAAATAAATTTTACTTTGATGTGTTTGCTCTGGGTACTTTATTTCATGGATTATTTTTGTGTTTTTCATTCAAGCTTTTATAAAACCATTGGAACTTAAATCATAAAATCATTTATATTTTCTTAAGTAATTATCATTTTGAAGAATGTTTTAAATAGTATAAGCTATAAGACATTACAAAAGATGGGAGTTAGAAAGAAAGTGTGTTATTCCATTAGGAACATAAACTTATAAATCATTTTTTGTCATTCTATGGTCTAATCTAATGCAACTAGTAAAGCAAAAGAATTATAAAACTCTTTTTTGGATGTCCCATGAAGTTTAAAGTAATCATTTAGAGTGGATTATAGAAATAGAATATGAATTGATTTTATTATATAAGAATAAATATTAGATTAAGTTGAATTGCTTGTGAACCATAAGCCAATCAGATATATATAAAAATTTGAGTTTAAAAAAGATACTCAAACAAAACTAAAGGTTCAAGATTAGGTTAATAGTGAAAAGATTGCACATATAAAGGAGGCATAAACTATAAAAAGACTTTCTCACCAATGATATTTTGAGACTTTCTCTAAATCATTGTTACATAAGTAACACATTTTGGTAAGGGCTACATTTGTTGGAGATTAAAGCAACCTTCCTATTTGGTGACCTATTGGAAATAGTTTAAAATAGCTAAATAGCTTTTGATAGGAGGATAAAGAATGCTTTGCATAAAAAACAAAGAGGTCTATCTAGATAGTTGCATCTTAATTTTAATGAAATTGTAACCTTTCTTGGAGTCAAAGAGAACAATACATACCAGTTTATGATGATGAGTATGAGCGTTTTAATAATTCTAGTTCTCCATGATGATGACATTTTTCTTATTGGTGATAAAGTCAATACGTTAATTGAAATAAAGAAATTGAAATAAAAAGACTTAGAAATGCTTCTCTTATCTTAGGCATTAAGATTCATTATTATGGGTCCCAGGGATACTTGGCTTGTCATAGTGATCATGTTGAAAAGATTCAATATGTCAATATGCTTTCATATTTATTGATTAATCCAAAAGGATAAAGATTTTCTTAAGCCCAATGTTTTCAAAGTGATTAAAAAAAATTAAATGATAAGGAATATGCCATATGTATCAGTTGTAGGTAACTTGATATGTGTTTAGAAGATATTGGCTTACTACTAATAAGGTACATAGGTGGTACAAATGATTATATATTGATTTATAGGAGATTAGGAGATCTTATATGTGTAGGCTATGCAAACTTCTTTGGTTGGTTTTTCATGTGATCATAAATTTATGTCTAGACATATGTTAAGAGGAGTTGTATCATGAAAAAAATTAAGTAGTCATTTACAACAACATCCATTATAAGGGTAAGGCATGTCTATAATATAATTGTGTTTATGAAAATATTTGGTTAAGGGTTTTCCGTTCTTAACCATTTTTGTTTGTTGCAACAATATTATTGCAATGGTCTTCTCTCTAAGCAATAAAGATTCTACTTGTTTAAAGGACTTTAATACAAAGTATCAATTTATGGAAAAGAAAAGATACACAAGCATATTTCCTGCAATTATTTCATGGATTGTTTGCTCACAATTCTACTAACCAAAGGCTTAGAAGTTAAAATAAATCATAATCATGAAAATAAAGTGGATTTGTCAAAACCTTTCAGTGTTTTGATTAGTAGGAGTTTTTTATGATATAGGTTCATTATTATCTCAAGATATGTTTAAACAAAATATTCAAAATAAAATATTTATGGTATTACCATACATTTTATGCACATTTTAGGTTATGACGTATTATTAGAGATATTTACACTTTATCTTATTATTATATTGAGAATATTGCTTCTTATTAGTTATCTTAGATGAATACTAGGACCATTGTATAAATAATTACATATAGTCACATTAAAGTTATATAAATCATATTATGTACATTTATGTTTACATTAATATCCTTATCATATATTAATTATTTTGGTCAATAAGGTGTAGGTATGCTAGATGCTTGATACTAATATCCTTTTTGCATATAATATTTACATTATTGGATGCTTATAATCTCAATTAGATCTATAATTGAAATAATACCATTAAATATTGACATTAATTTTAAAGTGACTACCATTTATAAATTGTGTGGGTTCAAATGGGATATTATTGAAATTTTTTACTTTGGACCTCACATTATTTATAAATTTAATTATTAATATTAACATGTATTTAAAATCGAAATAAGTGACAATTAAAGTTATGAGTGTAATGTGGTACTTAGGCTTAATATAAGTTAATTAGGTATGGATTTTATGATGAGTAAGGTCTATGACCTAACTTCATTAATTATATTAAAGTTCCTTACCTCTCTAATCCTATACTATTCTACACTCATCCCATCAGAATGCAAAGATACAATGTGAGTAAAGGTTTTGTAGATGAAGCAATTCCCTTTCATGCTTCTATTAATTGTGTTGATTTTCAAATATTTATTTTAGGTTCTAGCTAATTATAAATTATAAATGAGCTAATCAATTCTTGGATGTAAAGGCTATTGATTTTATGAAGAGAAGCCATAGATATTTTGAATAATTTGGGTAAAAGCTCTCTAAATTAACTTTTCTTTTCTACACAATTTTATAAATTTTCTCTAAAATTAATTGTGAAATTTATACCATGATATATAATCAACAATTTGAGAAAATTGTTAAATTAGAAAACATGTTTTAGCAAAACAAAATAGAAACATAATGAAAAGGTTAAAATATTTTTCTCTTTTTCTTTAATGTCAAATAGCCAAACTTAATCAAGTCTCTAATATGTGCTAATCATTGTTTATTATTTGTTTTTATTGATTTTACAATAATTATATTTTACATTATTACATTTATAAATTTGATATTAAATTGACTTTAAATTCATGCAAGCACAAGCTAATAACTAGTTACCTACAGTTAAGAGGTCGTTTATTTTAATTGAAAAAAGAGAAAGGAATCGATAAAAAAAAATAAGAGAAAAGAGAACGGATATCCATTGAATGGTTTCAAGAACGAGAAAGAAGTTTTTTTTAATTTATTTTATTAAAAATTATTATAATAAAAAATAATTTACTTTAATTATTATTAAATAATTATTATAATTATTATTTATTGCTGTTATTTTGCTACTATTATGGATATTTTATTATTAATTTTATTTAAAAAATAATTAATATTATAATTATTTAATATTAATTATTAAAATTTTATTAATATTATTTCCATTATTACTTTTATTAATAATCATTATTTTTATGTTTTACGTTTATTAATATTAATAATTTTTAATATTATAGTTATATATATTTTTATATTCACTTTTATCATCATCATCATCATTATATTAGCATTTATAAATATTATCAATGATTTTTATATTATTAAATATTCCATTATCTTCATTATTATAATTATTGTATGATTATTTATTGTTATTGAATTAAGATTATTATCATTATTATTAATATTTTTTTTATTATTTATTATTATTCATTCTTATTATTTTTAATCATTACTAATATTAATTATTATTTAATAATTATTTTTATTTTTACTTTTTGTCACTATTTTGTAATGATTTAAATTATTATTATTATTATAGACAATAATTTCAAAATCCAAAATGAGGAAATTAAATTTTATAAAAAAAATGGAAAAGTCATCATTTCCTCTTGTAAGATGATCCCATTAAGAAAAAAAATTGAAAAATGGATCAATGAGTTTTTTAAAATAAATACATACAAAAGAAATTAAATTCATCACTCCATTTTCATTTTTTTATTACTTCCAACAAAACTAGAGCTAGTTATACTAAAGTCCATTCATCCAACATTATCCTAAACATCTCCTATCTTGATTGAACCTAAAAAAGGGGGGAAAAAAAGAAAAAAATTCCTCTATGCATTAACCTGTCTCCCCAACTACCCACAAATAAACAAATATAAGTTTCCTCCTTCCTTTTGAGTGAGGAAAAAAATATTCATACAAATAATTACAATTTATCATAAACCCTCTTGATCTTTTAGTTGAGGTAGAAACTCAAACCCTCATGAATTCATTTTCTTTTTCTAGTTCTTTCTTTAGATTCTTCACTAATATGTTGATTTGGATGTGACACTTTGGAATTTAGGTGAAGAAAACAAATCTTATGAGCACCATTTAGTGAGTAAAGATCTATTTTTTTTCTTTTTAATTTTCTTCTTGATGATATTTATGTAGAAGATATATGTATGTACGTATGTATGTATGTATGTATCTCTTTGTGTGTGTGTGATTATTGTGTTGAAGCCATGGTTGTCATGGGGGATTACTTGTTAGTATGTGTTCTTAAGTTTTCAAGAAAAGGTTTTGAAAAGATTGGTTTCAAAATGGTTTGTGGAATTTTTTTTTACACTAGCAATGTTTTGCAAATATGATTTACATAAAAATGGAAGAAAAATTTCGATGAGAAAATATGAAATAGCTTATGGTTTTCTTCACCTAAGATAGCCAAAATTCTATTTTTATTTCCTCAAATGATGTTATACTATGCTCAACTTAAAATTAAAGATGATAGAATGCATGAATAGCAAGTTTTGAAATTAAAAATGGATAGATTTTACTTTATAAAGACTCTCGAGTTCTCCTATGCTTAAAGGGGAAAAATTATCTTTTGATAATAAAAGTTGAATAAACACTAAAATACATTCTAATATAAAGGTTTTAAAATGATCACATCAAAACTTTTAAGTAAAATTTACCTTGAATCAAGCATTAAAAGCTCATGGGTTATGTAGCTTCAAGTAGAAAATTTTCTATTTTTTATAAGAAAAATTATCACATCATGTTCTAAATTATTCTAGTAAAGTTTAAAAACAATTATATGAATAGTGTGTAATGTGAATATGTTCAAAAACATATTTGAAAATTTATGGAAAAAATACAAAAAAATTATTTTTAAAACTATGCTTTCAAGTAGCAAAATTTTCCCATAAATAGTTTTTTTGCTAATAAAGTATATTGATAACTAGTATAACTTATTTTATTGTTAAATATGATACATAAGTGATGTTTAATGTCCTAGAAATATGGCTAGAAACATGGTCTGTATAGATCTGAGTTATACAAATGACAACTATAGTTTGTATAACCCTTGTCATCTGTATAAATCCAACCTACATAGATCATACTATGGTCTATATAATCCCTCTCATTTGTATAAATCCAAGCTACATAGTTGACAAGTTTAGTCTATATAGGTCAAGTTGTTTGTATAGGTCCAATCTACATAGATGACACTATGATTTATATAGTCCTTATCATTTGTATAGGTAATTTTTTTTAAAAAATATATAATAAAAATTTATGTGGGTTCATGATTTTTCTTACAAATAATATTTATTTATTTTTTGAATTTATATTAATTTTTTTTACATTTTTGTTCATACTTAGTTATTTACATATAACTAAAATAAAATGATAATAATTTTTAAAATTTGGCGATGTTAATAATTATCTAACATAATCAACTTAAAAATAAATGAAATATAAACTAACTCTAAAGAATATATAATAAAGAAGGTAATTCATATACATACATATTATAAAGTATCAAAACAAATTTGTATGATACAAATTATCTAAAATAATAGTCCCTGCTACCATCATCGCCATCATTCTCTCCATCATTTGAAAGTAGATGCCAGGTTGGGGGTGGAGGTGGAGGTAAGTGCGATTGTGGTTGGGATGGAGACGAAGGTCGCTGCTGCTGAGGAGATAGAGGATGTTATGAAGTAAAAAATGATTTAGAAGCAAATTTGGATGGTACTCTCAATTAAAGGATTCTTATCAAAGGAGGAGGATATGGCACCTCAAGCAAAAGGAGAGAAAATTCCATGGACTGTAAAGCAATATGCATGCCCTCAAAAAGAGTATACTTCTTTTGTTGCAGCTCCTCATGATGATGGATATGCTCATCCATACTAACTAAAGCCTGCTAAGTCTTGGTGATATAAGTTTGCACTTTCTCCATAAATGTTGCATCCTACTATGGCCTTAGAGGAAATATTGTAATGGATGAACTAGTACTACTAGTGTATATATTATTATAGAAAGTACATGACCAATTGCCTTTCTATGCACTCGATGAGTGCTGAACACCTCATCAGTAATAATAGGCTTATCCACATTTGGCAAAACTACTAGAGAGCTACAAAAGGAAGCACTGGATTGTGAAGATCGATGAGTGATCAATTCTAACATCTTGGATTTGATTTTTTGAACATAAACATATAGTTTCAATGAAAAACTTTTTTTATATTAATTAAAATTATTTAATCAAAAAGAAGTTACTTACATAGGCAATTTGAGCATCCAGATGCACATATTCCCTTATGTGATAGGTGTAACGCTCATGAAAATTCTCCCTTACTAGTTGTAATTCCCTCGTGTCCTTATTTCTCTATACTAATTTCAAAACATGATATTAGCAATTAGTAGCAATGAGTAAGACTTTGGATAATAGCACCATGCAAAAATATTAAGTTAAAATACCTTGTCATATTGTGCCATTGTAATTAACTTTGATCCATGGCGATCATTGTATAACTTTTTTAATCTATTCTTTGAATTTCTTCTAAATAGCTCTTGTACATTTAAACCAAAATATTTGTAATTAGAATACAAATAAATCAAATGTAAAAAATGACAAGTAACTAATTGTACTTCAACCTTACCTTATACTCGTCATTGTTAAATTATATATATAACATATCCCAATAATTTGATAAAATATCAATAGGACAAGCTTGCCTGGCATTGCTAAGATCACGAATATGATCCTCATGGCCATGTTGCAAGAAATACTGGTGAAACACGAACTTCCAATCTTTGTATTGATTAACTATTATCCGTTGGATACCAATAATCATGTATCCCTCCTCCTTAGACTCAACATTTACAAATTTGAAATTAGTCTATAATGGAATATATGAAAGAATGTTTCATTTATTATTTTCATCAATCTTAATATTAAATAAAAAATAATATAAAAAATGTCATAGTACTCATACAAACTTCTTGCATAGCACACTCTTGCTACTCTTTGAGCATTTGCCTCCAATTTTTATGGAATGGTTCATAATGTTGCTTGACTAGCACTCTATATCACATGCAAAATGCTTTGAATTTGGACCAATTGCCTACCATGTACACGTCTTATCAAAGCAGACAGGCAATAGCCTCCCATTATTCTTTTATATTTTTTGGTAGAGGGTTAAGAACCTTGATTTGCTATAATACCATTGACTTGATGCAACTTTTAAATGCAAAACACTGTTAAGAACATACATTTGTAGAAAAAAATGTAGATTAAAATACTTGAATATAACTAATCTCACTTGAATCACACTAGGAGAGGATATAAATAGGGTCTAGTGATAGGTCGTGTCCACCATCTCTTCTGTGGTAGTTGATATAACATTAGCCATGGCAATCGAGCATTGTTATAAATAATTAAATGCACATAATAATGATTATGATAGTAAGTAAGTAATATTTATGATAAACAAAATAATTTATCCTTCTACAGTAAATTACATTTGCATGTATAGAATGAGTTGTTTAAAAATAACTAATGCAACTAATTATAAATGATACTTAGTATAAAATCCAAAGTTACCAAACTATAATACCCAATAACTACTTAAGTATTCAAAAAGTCTTGATCCCAATCAAATTCATCATCAATGAATGTTACAAGGTCATTATCCTCTTCATCAGTTAAGTTATCATTGCTAGACTTTAAAGTCTCCTTTTCTATGTAATCCCCAATAGTTTGATCTTCTATATAGTCATTGTCATTTATAAAGTCACTAAACATTTGTGAAGCTAGAAGATGAAACAAAATGAAGGTCATGGTTTTGATCCTACAAGGCAATCAAGGTAAAATCTCCAAGATTTACTATGAGGGCAAAGTTTGCAAAGTTACCATCTTGCAATAGGATATGCCATTGGAACTAATATTATCATCATCAGGAACATCTTATACATCATGATGCACCACATTATTTACAATTTGCCAGTTTAGTCAATTGAGAGGATCGTTAATGTAAAAAACTTGTCATGCTTGAAACGTAAGTATATACGGATCATCTCTGTACCACTGAGCACTGATAGAAATTCTTGTTATATTTTTATTTATGATAATTTTATTTTTTCTATGGTTAGTGTCATACATTTACATTTGAAGAAAGTTAAAGTATAGTTATGTAAATAACTTAACTCTATAACTTCCTCTAAAATACCATAAAATGCATTGTTTTCAATTCTAAACATAGAAACCCCATTATTCTACATCTTATGCTTGGCATTTGGAGAAGCAGCTATGAAACAAACTCTATTTACCACACATGCTCAACACAACATAACCATGAAGCCTAGTCTGGAAGCTAATGACAATAACTTGTTAATCACTTCGGGGGATCCACTCTTGTGAAGATGGTAAATTTATACAATTTTTCAAAGTGAATAATAATAACACAAGTATAAAATAAAATTATGTAGCATTAGATTGTAACAAAGATGATGAAAAATTACCTTTAAGTAAAACTATGAAGGAAACTAGGTTCTTTGCAAGTGTTTAATGTTCTAGCAACCACTTGCTTGTAATTGTCGTCTATATTCACTACATTATAGAAGAGGCTTATTAAGAAATAAAATGAACTGGATGAAATGCAAAACATTTTGAGGGACTTACTCTAAATACTTTTGAATTTCAAGATAGTTGTTAAAGATGTACCATATTGCTATATCCCAATTCTTCCTATCTAAATAAACAATGTGCTTTTTGCCAATGGGTCGACATTGAGATATAAAAATTAATAGTCGCCTTTCTATGCTCACATTGGCTATATCCTGGTTACGATGAGGTTGATTGAATTTTATTTTCTTCCCTTGTAGATATATAGAACAAAATGTTAATGCCTTATCTATAACATACTCTTCAACGATGGAATCTTCGGGTCGAGCATAGTTCTTAACATAGCCCTTCAACTTCTTTATATATCTCTCATATGAATAAATCCACCTAAAATGAACAGGAACCACGGAAGTGCTTCCTCAAGCAAGTGCATCACTAAGTAATCCATTATATCAAAGAATGTTAGAGGGTATATCCTTTCAAGTTTGCACAATGTTAGTACAATATCTTCCTTAGCTTGCTTCATATCCTACTTGTTTAGATTTCTTGCACATATTTGGTTGAAGTAATTGCACAACTTAACAATCGGTAGTGCCAACTCTTTTAGCAAAAAAGCTCGCATTGCAAGTGCCAATAATAGTTGCATAATTATATTATAGTCATGGGACTTAAACCTCTTAATATTGGTGTCATTGTCGGCCATATTCTTTCTCAGATTTCTAGTAAACCCATTAAAAAACTTCACATTTTTAACGAACTAACATAACTGTCGTTGATCATTCTAACTAAGGGTGTATCTAGGTTGTGGCTTCATCCACCTTGTCCTCTCTTCATATAAGTGTAATTTTGGCCTTATATTCATGTAAGTTAGGTCACGCCTTACATTATCTGTGTCCTTTGATTTATGTTTAATATCTAGGAGTGCATCCACAATGCTATCACATACATTTTTCTTAACATGCATCATGTCAATGTTATGCCTCAAGATCATTGTGGGCTAGTATAGAAGTTCAAAAAAGATACTCTTCTTACTCCAATTAAGTTCATCTGCACTTCTCTTCCGTTTAACTCCACCCACTACATGTGTTTTTGAAGCACTCTCTGATGTACCATATTTAATTGGTCCATAATCATGTCATTAGTAAACTATCTCGAAAGGGCTTTCCTTTCAGTCTTTCTATCAAAGTCTTTATTGTTTCGCTAATTGTGGCTCATCAGAAGGAATCAACAATGACCGATATAAGTAATTTTTCCTCTAATCCACATTGATGGCTATGATATGTATGTCACAATGCACCAAAATTAGATTAAAAATTAGTTTGCTAAAATAATATAGTATAGTGGCACAAACTAGATCGTATCCCTAGTGATCTTTTGATATTATTCTTTACTATAATTTACTAATAGAATGCAAAAATGGAATGCATAATTTGATATGAAAATGGAATCCAAAATTGGGGGGGTTGCTTGCATGAAATTAAAATGATAACAATAGAATAAACAGGTACAAAATAGAAGCAAAATAGTAAGTAAACAAAAAAAATTCAATATATGAAAGCAGTTGATTCAAGGATATAATAGCTCTTAATTTAGATTAATCCTAGATCATTAACTATTTAATTATTCTAATTAATTTTTCAACCTTGGATTAGCCAAAACTCCTACAATAATCCATCAATCCTACTCTAGATTACCATTTAGAGTTTGGTCAATTAAGATTAGTAGTTAGATTAAGCAACTACTATAATCCCTAAACTAAATCAAAATTGACTTATAGATGGAATTTAGTCGATTTAGGAAATTAAATCAGATACCACCGAAGCAATCCCCTAACCCTTTGCCCCAATGTGTAAAACCATGATTAACCAACCATAATTTCACATTAAAATAGTAAAAAAATAGAAATAATGAGATTAAGTACCAATTATGCTAAATCAGCACTTAATACAAATAATTTCAATAATTCTACATAAACAATTAGAGAAAGAGGAAAATCAATAGGAAAAAATTAATATTACTAATCAAGATCTCATAATCCTTGAAGAGAAGAGCTTCATAATCCTTGAATCAACTAAGAATCTTTAGCCTTCCATGATTTGAAAACAAGAAAATAGTAAAAGACTACTACTGAATTTATGTAGTAAAGTTTGAAGTTTAATGAGTTTCTCCCCTATTTGTTTAACCTAATTAAGCTAAAACCCTAATGGACTATGATTATATGACCCTTAGGATTACAATAATAAGACCTTTCTAATTTTTAGAAGCTCAGACCTATTTATTACAAGTCAACTACCTTTAATAGATAAATTAGTGAATTCCTGTGGGCCTAACATCTAAGTAGATTTTGACCACAAAATTAATATAATTTGGAAAACCCATAAACATGAAACTTGTAGGCCTATGTCTTGTAAGAATTTGGCATTGGTTTTAGTTAATCAGACTCCGATATCTCCATATATGGCCCAAATACTAAAATGGGTTCAGTTAGAATAGAAACACGACTTTAAATTTTCAGTCACATATGACCTTCAAACCACCTGAACTGGGCTTGGACTAAAATATAAAAGTTGTAGTTTTTTTTTTAAGTTTTCCAACAATATGAAATTTGCCTTAATTTGACATCTAAATCCTGAGATATAAAAAATAGAAATAATATCAAAATTCAACATTTACTGAATAAATTCACAATATTGTAAAATTATCCACAAATTATAAAATAAGCCATAATTAATGAAATTAAGCAAATGAAACACCTAAGAGACATAAAATATAAAAAAATAAAATAGTAAATATTTCTCTCATCAATGGCGTGTCTTCATTACAAGTGGAACATGCTTTGTACCCTTGTTTGCTCCAACCCGACAAACTACTTTGAGTAGGAAAGTTGTTCACAGTCCACATTAATGCTGCTCGCATCTTAAACATGCTACTCATAGCAGCACCTTAAGTTTCTACTGCAATCTCCCACAATTGTTTCAATTCTTTAATAAACAATCTTAATAAGAAATCTATGTCTTTTTTTGGAGATTATAGTTTAGGGATCAGTGTCATTAACGTAAAAAATGATTCTTTTATACAAAGCTAAGGTGGAAAATCATAGGTGGTCATCATAATTAGCCACTTGTTGTATGACAGGCTCATGTCACTAAAAGGATTGAATCCATTCACACTTAAACCCAATTGCACATTCCTTAGCTTTATTGAGAAATTAGGATACCTTCTATCAAAATCCTGCCAAGCTTCACCATTGTAGAATGTCATAAAACCTTATCTTCAATGGATCATCTTGTCTAATACCATGTCATCTTTTGCCATATGCCTTAATCCATATAATCATTTTAACTTGGGGGTTAATGGAAAATATCATCACACCTTTTCAGAAACATTTTTCCCTTTTGCATTTTTATCGATCCATTAACTCTCCCCATAAATTAGATAGATCTCATCTTTGGCATGCTCTCTCCAAAAGAATGCATAATCATGCTTACAAGCATGAATTAATTCATACCTTAATCCTAACTTATTAAGCTATTTCCTTACATCATAATATGACAAGGCAATTTATTATCCTTCAATAGTGCTTGCTTTAATAATTTCAGTAGGGAATCAAATGACTTATTCATCCACTTGTGAAGTATCTTCAGATGCATGAGCTTAACTAAGAAGTTTAGTGAAGAAAAGGTTGTGCAACTGGAGTACAATTTAGTTTTTATAAACAGGTCATCAAAGGTTTGTCCATGACATGTGTTCCCCCTAAAGTACCCTTATTTTGAACTCTATCATTATTATCTACTTTATCAGTGGTATAAGAGTTAATAAAATCATGTATGATACCAATCATCTCATCAGCATCATTAGTGGGTGCCCTATACATAAGCTTGGCCTTAGATACATACCTTTCACCGTGATAGATCTAGTTCATGTACAATGGATCAAATCCATTGTTTATTAGGTGTGCCTCCATATTCTCTAATGTCTGGTACAACATATTCAAACACTTCTTGTATGGACATCTTACCATCCCCTATCATCGATAAAGTTTTTGGCTCTGTCTATAAATGTAGTAGCATTATTCTAGTATGCATTGGATAATTGATCTTCTAGGTTTATCTAACTTTTGTCAATAGATATGGTGTAACTAGCCTACAAGGTCACAAGTTATCATACAATTTGATTATACATGCATGTTTACTGTATACCATAAATTCACCTTATCACTCTAATTCTAATGGGTAAGGCCTTATTTCATTCAAGATATTCCTCCAATTATTGTCTCCACTTATCCATTATGTGTTTTACAAATGACAAAATTTTGGCAACATTACCCCTTATTCTCCAAGTGTGTATACTATACATCAATGTAGTACATAACTGAAGAATAGTGGAAAAGAAAGAAATTTTGATAAAGTGAAATGACGAGTAGATAAGGTTAGCATAATAACTAAATGACATATCTCAAATTATTCATATTCTCTAAAAAATTCAAGGCTTGGTTCATTTAAGAAGATCAATTAACCTTTGAATGAGTCTAAGGTTATAGTGTAAATATATTTCAAATTTAACATGGTGTAAATTTTTAGACTAGTAGTTTTAATAATGATTGGAACATATACATCACACTATTAAATGACAACATTCAACAAACATATTTAAAGACAATATATTAACATCCTTTTAACATGTTAAAATTTTTGAACTACATTGATACAGTTTAATTCTTAATTTTATTCTTAAATTTTTCAATATATTAATAGTCTCTCAATATGATAAAAATTTTAAACAATACCGATATAGTTTAATTCTTAATTTTATTCTTAAATTTTTCAATATATTAATAGCATCTCAATATGCTAAAAATTTTAAACTATACCAATGTAGTTTAATTCTTGAACTTCTTCTCAAATTTTCTAATATATTAATAGCGTTTCAATATGCTAAAATTTCTAAACTATACGGATGTAGTTTAATTCTTAATTTTATTCTTAAATTTTCCAATATATTAATAGCCTCTCAATATGCTAAAATTTCCAAACCTTTACAAATTGTGTACCGATTTATTTTTTATTTATTTTATTGCATATTACTCTTTTTCTATACTTACTTCTATTATTTATAGTTTAGATGTGAATAATATAATATAATACAATATAATATATTTTATTTTTAACTCTTATATTACTTTTTTATCATTTAATATTATTTGTCAAATTCTGAAGAATTTTGAAATTATTTATTTAAAATTTTTCAATATTTTTTCATATTAATTTTTGTGTGCTACACTTTATTTAAAGATTAATTTTTAAATATATTTTTTACTAATTTATTACATATTTTTTGTATTCACTTATACTATTTATAATTTGAATGACAATATTATTAAATAAAAATATAATATAATATATTTTAAGGTTTAGATATAAAAGTACTTTTAAAAATTTAAATGATTGAAATTAATTAGGAAAATTTATACAAAGAATGACATTGAATATGATGCTTTAGACATGGGATAGGAATTCTTGATATTATTTTGTGATAATTATAAGGAATTCTTAATATCATTTTACGATTTATGCACTATTTTGCTTTTTTTTTTTATCTATTTCATTACACTTCTATCTTTTTTTCTTTCCATATACACTCCTTTTATTATTTATAGTTCATATATTAATATCATCAAGTAGTATATATAATATAATATAATATTTTTTATTTTTATTATTAAAATATTTCAAATAAGTTAAAATTTTACTTTATAACTTACTTATTATTTCTCTTCCTTTTTTTATGCAATTCGTATTTTTCTTTCTTTCATTTTTTTATATTCACTCCCGTTGCTTTTACTCTGATATTAATATTATAACAAATATACTTACAATAAAATATACATTTTATTTTTCTCATAATATTTTAATTAGTGAAAATTTTAATTTAATTTAATTTTATTTTTAACTCTTGTATTACTTTATAACCTACCTATTGTTTCTTTTCTTTTTCCTAACTCTATTCCATATTTTCCAATTTGTTCTTTTATAACTTAAATGCTAATATTACTTAGTATAGATATAATATCATATATTAAATTTAAGCATATAAGAATTATAATATGAACATAAAAAATTATATTTAATATTTTCATAATTTTTATATAAAATATTTATTATTCTTACTTTAGAAAAAAATAGATATCCGTGTGCAGCATAGGCTCAATGCTAGTTTATATTATTATAATGCATCTTCTTTTTATTTATTCATAATATAATATATTTTATATTAATAATATGTTAAAATTACATTTAACTTAACTAAAATTTTTTATCTATTAATAAGAGAATATATTTTATGTAAGGGAGGTTGCTATTCTAGTAGTTTATGTGCATTTGTCATCAAGTAGTTTTATCATTTATTTTTTAAATGCTTGTAAAGGTTTCATGAAATTTTGCATCATGGGACATTTCATATTTTTATTTTTTTAATTTTTGTGAACTTCTACATAAATTTTATCATCGTATTTTCTATCTAACTCATAATACAATTAAGCTAATAAATATATGAAATTGTACGAGATATTAATTGTATTAATCTACACAATAAAAGTAATAAAACATGGTAAAACATCACCACACTAACTACACCAATCATTTATAAATTTCATTCAACAATCAAAATAAAAATAAAAATGCACATATAATATATTTATATGAAATTTATTTTATAAATAAACTTTATTATTTAGAGATATTGTAAAAGATAATAATTTCATTTATTTAAAAATATATTTTATAATTTAAAATTTATTAAAAATACATAAATATAGCAGATTATGCATATAAATTACCAAATAAATTAAAAAACACAATGAAGAATTAAATAAAAGAGGAAGAACTCACCTTAAAAAGTAGAGGACTTCGCAGGGGAAAAGGGAGGAAGAGAGAATAACAATTAGAGTGGCCCGAAAATGAAAGGGGGAGGGTGCTGGAATGGGTTAAATACATAGGGGCAATACATATAACATGTGTTATTTGTATATGCCCCTTCGATTGTCTACATTGCCTTTAATGAAGGGCACATGTGTCATTTAACTAATAGGGCCTATATAGACGATATACATCATCTGTATTGTCCTTGGGTCATCTATACAGGTGGTCAAAATTTCCAACAAATGCACCACTCTTCCCGCCATTTAAATCTACAAAATAGAGGTCACAATGCTTTGTAGGAGGATTGAACACATGGCGCTAAAGTTAAAACACTCTTTGCTACCAGCTTATGTTGACACAAGCTTGTGTAAGGAATTACATTTCATTTATATAAGGCCTTTTTTTTCCATTGCTTTTAAAATTTTTAGATAATTTATATTAAATTATACTTTATGTAATAGTTAAATCATTCTTATTTAATAAATATTGTCTCTACTTATAATAACAAATTTAAATTTTTTAATAAATTGAAATGAAGTATAATTTTAATATTATAAAATATATTTAAATTGTGTTGAATGTTTATAATTATGAAAAATTTTCTCATTTTACCATAATACTCAAATTTTAATACTACTTCCTATTGTATTTTAATAAATTAATAGTTTTAATATTATAATTGAATAACTCTTAAAATTTTGATTGAATAGATTTTAAAATTATAAGAGTAGCTTTCTAGTTTCTATGATGATAATGCTTAAAATTTATTTTATAATTATGATAAAATTAATGTTCATTTATTATATTTTAAAAATATGCTGACTAGTTCAACCAATCGATTTAACTGATTAAATCAGTCTAACCTTAACCCACTTGTCTTATTGGGTTAATGGCCGAACTGAGTTTTAAAATATTATTTTTAGTGCAAAAGAATTTTACAAAGTAATAGAATTTAATCTATTGTATTTATTTATAGTTATATATTTAGATTTAAAATGGCTTAACTTTGAACATGTGGTACAATAATTAAATAATATGACATATATCAAGGTAATCTAATTAAATTAAATTTTAAACTTATTGAAAAATAAAACATACAATAGAGAAAATAAAAAAAAATTAAACAATTAAAATTTTGAGTTATTTAAAATATTCTTATGATGAAAATTATATTATATTATATTATTATGATCTAGAGATATTTATATTTAAATTGTAAATAACAAAAGTAAATAAGAGAAAAAAAAAGAAAAATTATGTAATGACATAAATAAATAGTTGTTTAATAAAAAGGCATGCTACAATGAATGCTTGACAAGTTTTCAATTAATGTATATTTATATGAAAATATTATACTCAAAAAATTGATATCACCAATCTGTTGAGAAAAGTAATTAAAATATATATAATTTTAATTTTTTAAACACTTTCATTGAATAGATTATATAATTAATTATTTTAATTGATACTTAATATATTTATTTTTAACATATTAAAAATAGCCTTTCATAATAAATGTAAATATATGACGTCATATATGTATTATTTAATAGTATTAGCTACTAATATGTAAAAAAAAATGGAGTAAAGCAAAGAAAAAAAGAAAAGGACCCTCAATGGTGTGTTGTAAAGTAATATAAGAATTAAAAATAGAATTAAGTTAAATTAGATTTATAACTTATTTAAACAGTTTCATATAAATTTAATTATTTTTAAATTTAGTATTTGAATTATACAAAATTAGAGTGAATGTAGAAAAGAAGAAGAAAAATGTACAATGGATCAATTAAAGTAAAGAGAAATAATTAGTGAATTGTATAGTAAAGCAACATGAAAAATCAATATGTTCTTAATTGATTAAATTAAAATTTTCAATTATATTAAGTTTATTTTACAATAGAAAATATTTTACATATATATACATATACATCAATGATATTGACATATGTACATTAAATAGTTATGAATATAAAGATAAATATACAAAAAATAGATTGAAAATGAAATTGTAAATAAACCTAAACAAAATTTCAATTAATTTAAAATTAGTTTTAATATTAAAAACTATAAAAGCATTAAAATTTAATATATAATATCTATTTTATAATTATAATTAGATTTAAAATTAAAATTTTTTAAAATGTGTTATAAGAATCAAAATGTATGATATATAGTAAAATAATGTAGTTAAATTAGATCTTCAACTTAGTAAAGAAATTATTTTAAAAATCCTTAATTATTGTGTATTTGTAGTAGGAGTCTTTATACATCGTATTAATAATAAAAAAATGATTAAACAAAAAAAAACTCTACTTGATTAAACTTTTTCATATACTTAAAAATTCTATTGAATTTAAAAATGATATATTAGAATAATTTTTTATCTTTCAATACCAATGTATTGATTATTTTGTTCTTACATTTTTCAAAAGAAAACAGATCTCTCTTAACTCTTCCTTAGATTCAAAGATTTAAAATATAATGCTAGAAAAAATATGAAAAATATATTAATAAATTTTATTAAATAAATTTATTTATAATATAAATATAAAAGGATACTTGTCAACCTTCATCTTATTATAAGTAAAAATATTTGGTCACATTATTTAAATTAAAAGAATGAAGTGTACATTATAAAAAACGTATATTTCAAATTATGTTAAATATTTTTTTTTGGGTGGAAGATGTTAAGTAGTTTTAACTCCTATGAAACATTGTGAAATATCATGATGACACAAATATTATTTTTAATAAAGCGATATGACATAAGTTGATATACTATCGTCGATAATTGGATATAGGTTAAAAAAAGTTAATATGTTCCAACTCTACTTCATTATCATTTCTATCATTATATACTTTGAAGATACCTAATACATATATTGATGTTCAATAAATATTTTGAGTTGAATTACTTTTTTATTTATTATTTTTTCATTCAAATCATTAATGATAAAAAAAGATTTGTGCTATTAATTTTTTCAGTACACTTATACAAATTTAACTTTTGAAATCCAAACTTTACAACCAAAATTAATGCCTGACTAAAAAATGAAAACAATTTTTTGATTTCTAAATTTGATGATAGAACATTAATTTATAATCATTTTTTTAGTGTACTAATACAAAATAATAATGGTCATCAATTATATTTGAAATTATTTCTCATATTTCATAATTTTAAAAGAGATTTCATTTTTTATTTTAATCCATTCCTTTGAATTTCAAGATGATTGAAATGATAAAATATCTTTTAAAATGATTTCACATAAGAAATAGCTTTAAAAATATCTAATTATAAATAATTAATTTAAAAATAATTTTAATTTGATATTTTATAATTGATAATACTAATTAATTTTTTTAATGAAAAATTTTTAGTCATAATTTTTATCTTAAAAACAATTTTGATTACAAAGTTAATTTTAAATGATTAATTTTTATATAATTGAATAAGTTATAAAAATAAAAAATAAAAGTTTTTTCTCCATTGAGGATGTGAAATAAGATTTAATGAAAAATTTTTTTACGTAAATAATATGATATTAATATTTAAATAAGGAGTTTAAAATATTTTACACTTTTTATTTATGGATAACTTATATAAACCACTCATGTGGTTTGTATAGAGTTAGTTTATACAGACTATATAAGTGGCTTGTATAGGTTTGACCTATATAAATGACAATGTCATTTGTATGAGTCCCCTATATTTTTTTTTTTAAATATAGGGAGACCTATACACACTCATTTTTGTATAGATTAGATGTCATATATATAATATATATATATATATATATATATATATATAAAAGATCACTTAAATACAAATCTAAATAATTTAACCTATCTCTATGTTATATATTAATTGTGATTTTTTTATCTTTTATTATGATAAGTATTATTCTTATAATTCATCATATGTTAATTTATAATTTCTTTTAGTGAAAAGTTAATTTATTATTTCTTCTCTTGTGAAAGATAAATCAAGAAATAGAAAAATAATTTTCTTATATTTATTAGTTACCAACAACAAGTAATAAATATAAAGTTACTAATTGCTCCTTTCATTTATCCTTCTAATATTAAATTAATTCCCAATAAAAATTTGAATTTGAATATTTATCTATCACTAAAATTTATAATTACCTATTTATTTTATTCTTATAAATATTTTCCCATATTAAATTTATTATTCATTTTTTTCTCTTTTTAATTTCAATTTTTTTAAAACTATCATTTTTTTAAATGAGAGTTTTCATCTTTACCTTCTATATATGTAAGTTTACAACTATCTAATTATTTTATTCTCATAAAAAGCTTATTTAAATTTTATTTCTTTTCTCTCTTTACCTTCACTCACTTCAAAGCCATTATCTTCTATAAGATGAGAGTTTTTATTTTTATTTTCAATATTATAAGTATTCTCTATTATTATTTTTTACCTTTTACACTTGCTCAATTCAAAATTGCTATCATGTAAATTTCTTTCTATGATTTTTTTTTGCTTCTTTTTATTATTATTGTTATTGCAGTTTGATTGTATTTTTTTTTGTTATGAGTGTTTTATTCTATTAGATTTTTTACTTTTTAGGAAAAATTTATAGTTTAATCAATTATTAGCTTAATGGATTCTTCATTTGTAAAACCGCAAAAGTATACATTTTTTATATAGTTTAGTTATTTTACATTGTTTAAGAGGAAAAACACAATTTTGTGTAATTCTAAAGAAAATTATGGAAGAAGGGAAATTGTCACCATGTAAACACATAGGCTATTAGTTATGAAATTTACAAATTTATAATTAAAAAAATATAAATAGTTAATTTTTTATTTACTTAAATTTGTATGAAAATATTGAGATTAATAAATGCAGTATTTTCTATATTAAAATTTAAAAGTTATTTTATCTCTAATTTTATTTTCTATTTTCTATTTTCTATCTTTATTTGATTAGAAATTTTTATCTTTATCTTCATTTCATTTTATATCTAATTTAAAATTTGTAAATTTTCATCCATAATACACTTTTTTCTTTATCTTTATTTGATAAAATCACCCTTTACTTTCAGAAATAAATGAATAATCCCACTTGCTTGCACCAATTAGATAAACTTTAATTCGGTATCTTAATCTTTACTTTTTTTTTCTCCCAATTGTCCTTAATATATTTTTCTTACACTTCCACTAATGATAGATCAATTCTTTTCCTAAAGATTTGTTCTCTATTGTGCACTTTTTATTTGTTTACTATTTTATACTTATGATTATATTCAAGGAAATGAATTTTATTATAATGCAACTTTTAAAAGATACTAAATATGCGTTGATCATGGGTAGTTTTTAATCAAAAGCTATTCCTCTATTCCATGTAAATTAAAAAAATGTAAAATATTTGTTATCAAAGCATTGAATTTTACTCAATATGTATGTCATACTTTGTGGATTTTAATAAAGTGTTTATAATATAACATTATTATTTTTAAAAGTTTGTTTTATGTTGCAACTTGATAAATAAAGAATATATTGCTCTTACAAAAAATATATTCTTATCATAAATTATATTATTACATATTGATAATGATTATTATTATCTTAAAAATAATATCTAATTAATGCAATTTTTATATTTAAAATTAATTTATTGATAAAATTAAATTTCAAATTAATTACTTGAATGTTGAGCAAAATGAATGGAGAGATAACTTTTTTGAGTGGTTATTGGCTATATATTAATCAAATTTTCATCTAATCCTCTCTATAAACAATTGATATATAATTATAATATTATATTATTAAAATAAGTATTTGTCTATAATATAAAATTATTACTTTTAAAAATTTATTTTATGCTATAATGTGGTAAATAAAAATATTTTGCATTACAAAAAAATCTATTTTTATTGTAAATCATTTTATTAAATATTAATACTTATGATAATAATTACATTGAAAAATGGTATCTAATTAATGCAATTCTTTAATTCAAAGTTAAAAACTTACTTAAATGTTAAGCAAAATTAGTGAAGAGATGACTTTTTCTAACTTTATTAGCTATGTATTAATCAAATTTTTTTATCTAACCCTCTTTACTTATGATTAATATATATATAATTTTAATATTATCTTATTAAAATAAATATTTATTCATATAATGCATGGTTAACTTCTTAGGTTTAATACATGGTTAATACAAATTAAACCATAACTCCTCCGGCCATCAATGGAATGATGTTTTATTGGTATGCTTATCAAATAGTAAGCATGAGGGTGAGGGTTAAAACAAATTCAATTCAATAAAAATTAAGAGTTAAAACAAACTTTTAGTTTGATTTTGCACAAACAATGTTGTATAATATATATTCTTGTTAAAAATATAATATATTTTAAAACTTTCATTTTTTATCAAAATCTTTTTTATTTTCTAATTTTCAATTATTTCATTTTTATTACTAAAATATTATATGTAAGCTAAGTGACTTGCAAGCTAACTCAATCCATCCCAAAATCGGGTGGATGTCACAAAAAGAAATCCGTTCAAATGTGAGTCAAGACAAGCCAACCTATATGGATCTATAACCAAAATCGGGTGGGTCATATAGTTGCCAGGGATTGTGCCAAGGCTGTTAGGATGAAATTCAAGTTGGTTGAGCAGAATTGGCTATTGTCTGAAAAGGATCGGAGAGTTCTCTTTACCATTTCTTTGATAGTGTCTTCTTACAAAGTTTTCAAATAGGAACTTGCATTTTATATACCCAAAAAAAAAAGGATTTGTATAGTAAAACCTTTATAAATTAATAATGTTGAGACTATGAAATTTTAATAATTTAGAAAGGTATCAATTAATTGATAAATTAATAATTTATTAATTTAAAGAGTGCTTTCTCAATTCAGTGAATATAAATTTAATTACATAAAAAATCATTATATATATCACTAATATATGTATATGTATCATATTTTGTGAACTAATTTAAATAAAAAAAATTCTTGTACATATATATTTATGAAAATAAGTAAATGGTATTCATTATTTTTAGTACTTAAATAATATTCATTGTATTGACTAATTAAATAAAGTTCAATACAAGTCACATTGCATCTATGGTTCATTGTACTAAAACTAAATATGCATTCAACGTATGATGATGAAGGCAATCAGTATATAAACAACATAGAAAAAATTCTTAAAAACATACCCAACAATGGCTTCTCATCTAAAAGGTGTCCAGAAATCAACCATGATCGATCAAATACATAAAGCATTATATGAGTATAAGAGAGATTACCCCACATGCACTTAAAAAAATTTATAGTAGTGGCTTGATGAAAAATATGATTTGAAAGTTAGTCAAGGTACAATATCAAATATTCTCAAGCGATCATCTGATCACCTTTCAACTAATTTAAAGAAAGGAGGGGATACCAAGCAACACAAACCAGTAAAATTTCTAGACATGGAGAAGGTTGTTTCTTAGTGGTTTCTCCAATATCAAAATTGTGTGATATAACTGGAAAGCTAATTTTGGAGAAGGTAAAGGAGATGATGAAACTTTTAGACCCTCAACAGTCTTTTGAGTACAACCTTTCTCAAGGTTGGCTTGAGAAGTTCAAGCTAAGACAAGGTATCAAGTCATTTCATCATTTTGGAAAGAATGGTTTGGTTGACACAGATGACATAGAGAAGAAATTGGAGTCCATAAGGGAAAAAAAAGACCAATTTCCAATGAAAGATGCTTTTAATATGAATGAAACTAGTTTGTTTTATAGGTTACAAGCTAATCATTCTCTTGCAACAAAGCAACTTGAAGGAAAAAAACAAGATAAAGAAAAGCTTACAATTGTTATTTGTTGTAATGAGGATGGCTAAAAAAAATTCCTTTATGGATTATTGGAAAGTATGCGAATCACGTTGCTTCAAGAATGTTAACATGAATAGCTTGAATTGTCAATACCATGCCAACAAAAGAGCATGGATGACTAGCGTGCTTTTTGACGAGTATGTTTGTTGGTTGGACAAAAAAATGCATGATAGAAGAATTTTGTTGGTGGTAAATAATTGTCCAACCCATCCAAGAAATATTGAAGGGCTAAGAAATGTTAAGTTGTTTTTCTTTTTGCCACCTAACATGACATAAAAAAATCCAACCATGTGATGCTAGGATAATAAGAACTTTCAAGATACATTACCACAGGAGATTTTACATAAGATATTTGAAGGCCATGAGTTAGGACAATTTGATCCAAAAAAGATTAATGTTTTAAATGCCATCAATCTTGTAGTCTCAGCTTGGACGATAAATGTTTAACAAGAAACGATAGCTTTCCGACACTACAAAATTTGTTTAGGGGGATGAAGCAGCCTCAAGGAACTTAAATGAAGCAATTTTTGAAGAAGGCATTCATGAGCTTGAGAAAATGATTAATGATCTCAGTTATCACAATAAAATGGATGTCAATCACTTGTTGAATTATTCAAGTAAAAATCATGAATGTTCAAAGGTTCAAAGGTTAGAAAAAATTATGGCTAGTATCATTGAAAATCCTATTGAGGATGAAGTTGAGGATGATTCAATACCTTTGGAACCAATCACACAAAAGGAAGCACTCATAGTGGCAATAACACTTTACAATTTTTGTTACAGTTTTAGAATACAACACTAGAACTTTTGAATGCAATTAGAAAAGTTAAAGATGAAATCCACCTAGATTTAAATTTCATGAAAAAACAAACAACAATAGATTCATATTTTACTAAATTGTCCACATTATGTTTGTAATTTTAAAGAATTATTAATTTATAATATTGACAAGACTATAAATTGATATAAGGGTCTTCCTAAAAATTATTATCTTATTAATTTATTAAAATTACTAATTTTGTAAATTGATCCAAGTTGGTAATGAAAAAAATATTATTTTAGGGAGGTTATTAATTTATCGACTATTAATTATGGAGGCTTAACTATATATTGTGTGCTTAACTAAACTCTTAAAAAGGGGTCAAGTATCATTGTACTTGATCTAACTCTTATTCTAAAGGGAGAACGAGTTTTCCTACCTTTCCTTTATACCTGGTGGCCTTCTTAATATATTCTGAATTAATTCTAGCATTTTAGAAGAAAAAAATGAACCATGAAAGCTCTACCTCATTGATAAATGAGAATAATTATGTATATGATAAAGTATATCTTGATTAACTACCACTGACAGATAGGTTACATTACGCAATTTTGTTGTGAACTTGAGGTTTTCAATTTGTTCATGGACCTCGTACATGTGACCTCATGGCTTTTATGTGTCTATGTTCCTTTCTCTTTCTTTTAGGCGTGTTTCCAATTCAACCATATTTCTTTGATATCATGTGCTATATATGACCAATAGTATGTACGTGGCCGAAAACTTACTTCAGCCTGAAGCTTTGCATTATAAAAAATCTGGAGAAATCGAATCCCCTGCACATATGAATTTGAACGTTAGACTATTCAACCTGTACAATTTTTAATTACGTGATGGATTTAACATGTGGTAAACATATTAATAATATTATGAATGGGACATATATACTCAGGTTACTTTAATCGTCAACTTCTACTGTTAGACTTGGTCTTACATTATCAAAATCTCCTGCATATATGAAGTCATATTCCTTACATGCAGTGTATTAATCTGAGCCGTAAATAAGATAAACCCAGTGGCAAACATTACTCATTTTTCTTAGGCCGCCCAAATTCCTTTTCATTTTAACTGGCATCACAATAGGAAGATATGAAATACTCGTATAAAGATTTGCAGTTAAGGAGTGATAAATTTGCCACTAAGTGCAGGAAAGCGGGTTGTAAACTTGAATTCGTATTGATTGTTATCATACTTTTTATGCAGATTTCTGTTTTGTGTGAATTTCATGGTTGAGTAGTTAACTTATAGGTTAGTAGTTTTATATGAGGAGAGTTAACTTTTAATTATTATTATTTCTTGCTCAATTGTAGCACGTCTCAAGTTGCCGTCAGGAATTTTTGCAATGTGCTAATTGATATATTAAATACTTAATATCAAATCAATGCTATGCTTTCCGCCCATGTTTAACATTGCTTAATTGAATTGAAGAATAAAAGCAAGTTAAAAACTTCAGTGGAACAGAATAGTTTATCTTGCATTCCCTTGGTGTTGTGCTTATGGTCTAATTAAAATAATCCATTTGTGATATTTATAATTATGTTCCATAATAGTTAGTTAGTCTTAATTAATTATGTTATTTTTATAACTTAGGACATGTATATTTAATTATATTACTAAATATTCGTACAAATCTGTACATCACACGGCCTCAAAACTAGTATGAATCTATAACCCACTCAAACTCTCGAGCTAGTCCAGACTATTTTGCTTTCCCGGTGTTACTGTGAGACACTAAGAATTGGCTGGAGCATTTCCTAAACTAGTCAAATAGACAAATGCAACAAGATTTAAATATAGAAACAAAACATAAAAATCAAATGCTTGAGAAGAAAAATACGTGCCATTATTAAGTAATAAAAAAATATTATACATATAAATTCAAGTAAGAAAAATATTACACATATAAACCTTTTCAATTATGTTTTGAATTATTGCCCAAAAAATGAACAATGACAAGCATTGAAAATAGTTTTTAATCGTCACAAAATTTTAAGACACAAAAATAACAATCGAATAGCGCATGGAGAAATAATTATGTTTATTCTATAGGTGTATTGAGTATCTGTTTCATTAGACAAATTTGAAGTATATAACCATGTCTCCTTAGGCAACTTTCAGTTCATATTCATAATATTTTTATCTATAACTTTTGCATTAAGATTATGTTTTAGACAATAAATAAACTAACCTATAATTTACCAATTTGATCAATAAGTTATAAGTTAATTTTTGGAGGTATTTCATGCACTAACTTATAAAAAAAATTATGATTTGATAAGTTATCTTGAGTAACTTATAACCTGATAGTTGATAAATTTTCAAGAGTTATTCAAATTTATCTTTTTTTTACTAATTTAGAATTCATGCAATAAATAAATAATTATATTCAGGTTTTATATAACAAATAAATAACTAAATAATTAAATACATAAATAAATATATAATATCACAAACTTAGTATAAATAATTAAATAATAAATAAATATGTGATATTATACATTATAATTAATAAAATTTTAAATAATTATATTTTTATCCTATTTTTAAAATAAATAAAAGTAAATAAATAAATAAATACATGATGTCATAAGTTTTAAATAATCTAATTTTAATTAATTATATCTTTATTTTAAAATGTAAATATGTAAAAATACATAGGCAAATAAATATGTAATATCATAAAATATAATTAAGTAATTATATTTCTATCAAAAACAATAATTAAATAAAAATTATGTATGTAAGTAAATATGGAAAGTCATAAAATATACTTAATTAAATTTTAAGTAATTATACTTTTATTTTAAATATCTTGATGGCATTAATATAATTTAAACTTTAAATAAATATAAATTTATATTAACATGTCCCTTTATATCATATTGCAAATTTAAATAGTTTAACAGGTAATTTTGTAAAATACTTCTTAAATAATTAGTTAACTTATCAAATATCAATTCAATTATCAATTATCAACAATTAATTTACGTCATCTTGCAAATAATTTGACAACTAATTTTATAAATTACTTTTTAAACAATCACTTCACTTATTAATCACCAACTAGATAATTAGCTAGTTACTCATATTATAAGAATACTACTTTGTATAGTCAATTTTTGACTTAAGATATAAATTTTTTATAATTTTATAAAGTTATGTCATAAGCACAACTACACAAGTAAAAGGTGAAGTAACATATAGGTAATATTATATCTTCTAACAAAATTTTGTTATGCATTTTATTTAAAAATATTATATGATATAATACATGCTTATACAAATACATTTATTTATTTGTATAATATAAGTAATTTGAGCTTCTAATAACTCAAGTTTATCTCATTTATCATAAAAATTAGATAAATTATTTTAATTATTGCTTATTTATCTCGTGAATTTAATTTATGGAATTAAAATTCGAATTCAACATGTGTTGGCTTTACTTGATGGGGATGCTAATTCATGTTGTATTTGATATGTTCGGGACATTTCCCAGCTAATTCTTTGGTTTCCTATAGTCGTAGACTATGCTCTACATAAACCAGAACCACCAGATTTTATGGTTATGAATTATTTCACATTTATTTGTATGTTTATTTTGGGTTCTTTTCTTCCCACACTCATTCAAGAAACGTATGAATTGGTTTTGAAAAATATGATGTGTACTTATAATTTTCTTATTTTAATTTTAATAGATCAAAGTATTATGATATTAATTTTATTTATTGTAGTTGCTTATTTATAGTTTTAATTTATTTTAAATTGCTTTCATAAGTAATGACAGATGTCAAGTCTGTTTATGAGATACTGACATATTCACTCAGTTGGCTTTGTTAAAGTCTATGTATGCATGTTTAGCTTATTATTGCCTAGGTGCAAGCAACTTTAATTTCTCGTAAAAGGAACCAACCAAAAATGAATTAAAATTATAAGTACTTTATAAAAGAAATAAATCTATATAGTATAGGAAGTAATTTCAAATTTTGTTAAAATTATAAAGAGTTGAAAATTAATTTAACCAAATAAAAATTATATAATTAATTATACGATAAAAATTAAAATTAAACACTTATGCATTGAAAATTTCAAATGAATATATATAGGTTTATAATTATTTAGTTTAAAACTTCTAAATATAAGTATCTATTTTGAAATTAGGTAGAATTACTTTTTGCTAAGAGAGAGTAAGGGCAATTAACATCAACTATCCTCCTTGAGCATTTATCGTAGGAGTACTCTTTGAATGTTCGGTTTAAGCCATAAATACTATTCCAAGGATGAGCCTGTTATCATAGCACTAGCAGTCTCATGAGTTTTCCATCCCTTCGTTAGCTACAAACTGACGTCCTTTTATATCAAACTCATGACCAGTAGAATGAAGTAATAATCTAGTATTATTAGGCCAACCACTTTGGTGGTGAAAGTAGGTAGAATTATTAAAATAACATAATAATTTAATTTAAATTAAATTAAATAAATATATTTTAAAAAATATATTAAATTATTTATAATAGTTTTACTATTTTTAACTTTTTATTTAAAATTGAATTTGTTAAATTAATATTTTACGCATTATAATTTTAGAGGGATTTGAAATTACCCCTAATAATTTATTTGTTTCTTGACCTGTATTTATAATTTTAATTTATTTCTAATTGATTTCATTATTAATAATAAATGTCAACACTATCAGTGAGCTACTGGCATAATCAACGGTTTGCCTTTGTAGAGCCTCTGTAAGCATGTTAAGTTATTTCGTGTGCATGCTTTAATTTCTCCACGTGCAGCTCACATGACTAATGAAAGGATCCAATTACAAATGAATTAAAATAATAAGTAATTAGTAAGAAATAAAAAAGTATAAGGAGTAATTTCAAAATTTGCTAAAATTATAAAGAGTTCCATAATAATTTAATCAAATGAAAATTATATCATTAATTATATGATAAAAAATTAAAATTAGATACATCTACATCAAAAGTCTCAAATGAGTATATATAATTATGTTATAAAACTTTTAAATATAAGTGTCTATATTTTTTAAAAGAATAGAATAAATTCATTCAAATTAAATTAAAAAATAACTTTTAAATAATATATTGGAATATTTATGTTAGTTTTACTATTTTTAACTTTTTATTTAAAATTGTTATTGTGCTTCATCCAAAGCGACAAATACAAGTCAAATTTAACTAGAATTTTCCTTAAAATAGTAAAATACACATCGTTCTTCATAATTTATGCCACAAAAAACGATCCCAAGAGCTTTCAAAAAGAAACAAATTGATACATAAATTTTGCAGTTAGTGCAATTTACCCTCAATAAATTTTCCATTCAAATTACCAAGGTTGGAAATAATGCATATTTCGGCCTAACTTTACCAACAATTTGCTTTAGTAAGAGCAACTGAGTCCTGAGTCATTTCAAGTCAAAAAGGTCCTAAATTCAATCTTTCAAAATGCTATTATTGAAAAAGGTTTTATCAGTTATTGCTCCTTCCCTAAACATGGATTAGTTTCATACCTAAAGGTAGGAAAGAGTTAGCCTAGATCTAATTCATCATCTCTCCCCAGAACCAAAAACAAAAAATGACTACATTAAAAGGAATGTATTCTTTGATCTTTATCTATAATTTGGAGCAAGAAATTTTCTTCAATAAAGCCTGAAGACCTACAAATATTGGAGCCTCAAACGAAACTACACAAATGAAAGAAATATTCAATATTGCATCACTTTTTGCTTAAGGACCAAACTAGAATCTTTTTTTGGAAATTCAACTGCTTTTGTCATTGTTAATGCAAGAATGCTTATAACTATAGAACTTAAAGGATTTATCTTAATGTAGGTGAAAATTTTACTATAAATTTACAAATTATAAGCCTACAAGACTACGATATGATCAATTTATGCTCGGTGTTCTTTGGACATTGAAAACAAAATAGCATAATCTCTCAATTTTTTAACATGTGGAGTGCAGTGGAGAATAACAATAAAGAAGTAAAAGGGTTGTCAATTCCATTTTCATCTTGTGATTATGTGCTCTTTGTAGGGCTAGTTTTTTATTTGTTAGATGTAAAGTGAAGTCATATGATGTTAGCCATGTAAAATGGGTGGAATTATATAGGCTTAGTTGGTGTGGATTTAAGCCCATATAGGTTGGATTGCATAAGCCTACACTTAAAATGAGATTAAAATAAAATCCTTATCCCACCTCGTCCTCAAATAGGTTAGGTCATTATTACAAAATTGCCAAATAACATCAGTTATTTATTACATTTGACATTGGTTATTCACTAATGTATATATGATAATTGTTGTATATTTAATATATTCAATGTTAGTTCTTAGATTAACATGGAAAATAGTAACAACATCATTTTTTAGGGAAAATTGACATGTCGTATGCTTTTATATTGCTAAATCATTGATTTATGACATTGATTTTCTAACCACCATTGAAAATCATCATCGTTAATATCTTAAATTTTGCATAGTACATTGGTTTTTTAATAAATAACTGACAAGGTATGTTATCTCTAACACTAACCTCTCTTTATAGTTGCTTCTTGTTTGGTCCTTCTTAACACGAACTCTTTTTCCCTGATTCCTCCTAGCTTGATCCCTTTTAACCTTAACATCTCTAATTTTAAAGACTATAGCAAAAGAATGAAAACAACAAAAGTTTATATCCAATACCCATAATTTAATATACGGGGTTTGCACTCTCTAAAAAGTCTCTTGAATCTAATACCTATAAAATGCAATGAGCATTCATTAAAATTTGGTGCTTAATATTACACATTTAATATAAATAAATAGTATATAATACCACTGAATGTCAAAGCAGATGAACAAAATCAAGTTTCTTACTTGTATAAACTTGCAAAAGGTGTATTGAAATGAAAGGCAATAAAACATGGCTGATTATGAAATGAGAAACTAAATTGCAATAACAAATACAAAAAACTAAACAAATCCTCACATATTTAGTGATAGCCTAACAAAGTTTCAATATTGCAAAACAATTGATGAATATAAATAAAAAACAAAAAAGAATAATATTAAGGTTAGAAGGTTAGCATACCTCATTAAAGAGAGAATTATTTTAGGGTTGGAAGAGTTTTAGAATGAAATTAAAAAATGGTACTTGTTGAGAATTCGAATTATCACATGTAGCAAAAATTCAAAATTTTGATCCGACTTCTGCCTAGGATCCATGCAAAAGGCATAAATCAATGATTAGGATTTTACCTATTGGGCACTTGTGTTTCTATTGATCAAAACTCAAGAGTGGATGAATCAAACGCTGACTAGAAGGTACAACGTCTCTACGGTATCCACATGGAGTGAATAATGACCTTTCATCCTCTGCGAATCTGCTAGGATCATTTCTCTCTCTAGGATTTAAGATTGGATGTTTTCTGAGTGATTTAGGGTTTTTAGGAGCTTATGTGTGTGTATCAAAATGCTGCCTTTAAGTTCCTTTTTATAGAACTTAGGCAAGCTATAATCCTAGTCCTACTAAGATAATGCCTCCAAAATCCTAATCACACTTAACAACTCATCTTATCCTTATCCTAGAGAGAGTGAGGAGAGATAGGACTTATCTATTAATTATCTAATATTAGTATATTATCTCATAATATAAATATCTTAATATTTAGATAATTTCCTATAGTTATCAAATATCAAAATAATATTATTTCATAATATATTTATCTAATATATGATAATATAATTATTTGATATTACTTTAATATCAAATAATATCACATAATATTATATATATATATTATGTGAACAACATATTATTATTCTATAATTAAAATTCAATTAATTATTCTCTTATTCCTACTCCTTTTATTTAACCTTGTAGGTTTTTACTATGTTGACAATGACTCATTATTAAGCTATAGACAGTGAGTGGTATCTAGCAATACATCAGTGCCACTCAAGTAATAAGAATGTCTGTGATTCGACATCCACCTAATACATGATCAATATTTTGCATCATAATCCCTTTTGTAATAATATCTAAATTGAACTGGAGGCATGGAAAGTGTCATCCTCATCAAAGTTCAATTTATATTTCTTAATACTGAGTAGACTTCAAAACAAATTATCAATATCACATATTAATCCATTTGAGTATGACCATGCATTTCTAAGTCTTACTCAATCAAGGGGCCTAAGGATATATCTCTTGTTTATAAGAGTAACAAAATTTCACATATATCACTCACTTCCATCTGCATGATTCGTGACACACCCAATCAACGCCCTACTTGTCATCTTGATTAAAGGTGATATAGGATGACATCACAGTGAGTAACCCTTCATGTAGGGAACCGTAGTGACTCCAGGTCAAAGGATTATATGCAATTATGACCATATGGGAATTACTAATGACATAGGTCTTATCCATGCAGTATTCTTATATTAGGTCAGTCCAGTACATTTATTCACTAATGATGTACTCATGTATCGACTTAATATCACATATCCATGACTCATAATCATTAGTCACTATGCATGCCAGTCTCGATGTACTATTACTATTCCTTTCATAATAATACTTGACTAGGGGCACTTTAAGAATAGTAAAACTATTTCAGGGATAATTATTATATTAAGTTATAAATTGCACAAAATTAAAAATAAAATATAATAATTGCATTGCCTGAAATAAAATATAATATATTGTGTATTATTTCAATCATCTATATGATTGGCTCCACTTTTTTTCCTTTTTTTTTCTTTTAATAAGTACCTTCTTTCTAGGCATTCCTATAAGTCTCAATGCTGATTACTGCCAAAAACCCAATGTCTATAATATGACAATGATGTCCTACTATATAATTTTAGATGTTAATTATTAAAGAAAACTCAAGCTAACACTTTAATATCATTAAAGAAACTAATTTCTTTTGTTTGGACAACTTTTTCACAAACTTTCAAGCATTAATTTTATAATTTTAGTATAAATCTTGCAAAAATACTAACATCATTTTATAAACTAATGAATCTTAATTTTATTCAATTTACTTTATGTGAAATCGGTAGCATTAAAATTCTTCCTTAAATTACAATATTTTTCTTATATAATTAAATAAATATACAAATAGCAACAAATTGAATGCAAATAAAACAAATAAAAAATTGATAATCTATCACAAAATGTTGTGTTTTAACATTTTATTTATTCTCATATTTTTACATTGGTATGTACAACAAGAAAACTATAATTTACAAAGAATAACAAGCTTTAAATGAAAGGAAAAGTAAGTATCCTCTGCTTGTAATTTTTTCATATTGCTTAAAGGCTTCCAAGTTGGAGGGTTGAGATAGGTTGCAAATTGATGATAAATTATAGTGAGAAGAAGCAACATCACCATTCATGCATCGATAAACTTATTAATGCAAGAATAGCATATTGCTTCTTTTCATTACAATTTATCATTAATCTTGCAACCTATCTATTGGCTAATTATCTCTAAAAGTGCTTTTTGAGATGGAATATGAGCTATTTCATATCAAACCTAATAGAAATGACTTCTAAGATTAAAATAGAGGGTGTACAATGAGAGCTTTTGGAATCCATTAATAGTGATGGTTTCTCAAATGAAGGAGATATTAACATTATGAGGGCTATTGAGAAGGTATTGGAATGTCTCAAAGTTTGTTTTAGGCTTTTGTACCATCACTTTAGTAATGAACACAAGCATTCTACAAAACATTTAAAAGGATTCTTGTTTGACGTTCTTCCAAATGATTTGTAGAATTCCTGTGTTTATGGCCAAAGTGTGGGCATAAATCCTTGGAAGGGACTATAATCAATTCCATAGCCTTCTAATAGCCTTGGTAATGCTAAATACAATCAATTCCAACTTAGAAACCCATTTTTAATGGAAGATGATCTATATTATAAATAAAGGCTAAAACATCACCCATATGTTTCAAATGAATGGTGAATGTGAAACTTATAGGTAACATGCAAAACATTAGAAGCCAACTATTAATCAAATAGATGGCATGCATATGTTTTATTTCATAGATTAATTGTTGATAGGCCTTTAAAAGCCAAAAGTTTTGGTGGCTTTCTAATACCTTACAAATATTGACTACTAATATATATACACCTATAGAACATTACATGTCTATCATTAATCAAAATTGATATCTTATCATGTCATAGGTTTATTGTAGGATACACTTTTAGAAGTTGTACGTTTGGACAGTGTCTTGATACCTCAAAAATGTTGACTCCTAAAGAACATTAAACACTAGTTTTAAATTAAAATTGACATCTTATATATGCTTTATTTCATAGGTTGATTATTGATATGACTTTAGAAGTTGTAAGTTTTAAAGATGTCCTGATACCATATAAATATTAACCTTTGTCAATATTTATTGCCATTTTTAGTAAATATTTACTATCACTACTATAAAAAAATCTTATTGACATTAGGTGTTTAGAGTATTCAGCATCAGAATACGAACATCATTTTATGAAGCTTTATAGTAAAACATTTTGTGACTTTAGTTATAAAACTTATGAAAATGGAAAATAATGTCATTTCCCATAAGAAAATCATCATCATTTCTTGTAAGATAAATTACTTAGTAACTCGTGTAAAGTATAATTAATTGACATGAAATGTTTACATAATATTATTTTTTAAATCAATTTTTAGCTTCCCTAATAGAATATTTAAAGTCAAAATTGAATAAACTTAACATTTCACATAAAAATATGTACTTTAAACTAAAAAATTTGAAAAGTCATAATTTCGCACTTAATGTTCCATTAAGAGCAAATTTTATATTAATTTCATTTAACCTTTTGAGATTTACCCCTTTATTTTGCTCTTCCTATAGTCATAAAAAAGTTGCTTTCATGAATATTTTCTATTTTTCTCTTTCTTTTTATTATTGTTCAACTGCTTTGGTTTCAACTAAAACATTTTGTCAAACATGTAATAAGCATCTAACACTCATATGCAACTTAAAAATTTATATAGAGGATAACAAAAATTTCTTAAAAAAACCTCCATAAAAATCATAGAAATATAAGAGACAAAGATTTAAGAGAAATAAAAACAAGAAAGGAACTTCTTATGTTTTGAGCTAGTATTCTAGAATAAGGTATTTGCTTTGCACTTGATGTTATCTAAAGGAGTATTGATAGCTTATTGATGTATGGTAGAGGATAGAGGAATATCTAGAGTTTTACTAAAAGAGCTAAATGGAGATAGAGATTGAACTTGAAAACAAGTAAGAGGGAGAGTGAAAGTAATAATGAGGAAAGAAAATAATATATGTTTTATTTATAATACAAAAATATTACCATGTCTAAGATTTTTATTAGACTTCAATACCTATAAATGTCATTTATTTCTAAAATTAATGTCTTAAGTTTCTTTATTTTCCTAACAACCTTTAAATGTCATACATTTTAATGTCAATTATATAGAAAATCAATGTCTTATATTTCTAAATAATTTCAAAACATCACTATATCCAAATAGACATTGGTTAACTATAAAACTAATGTCATAAGTTTTCTCATTTTGCTAACATCTTTTATATGTCACATATTATGATATTGATTAAATAAAAAAATGACATTTTAAGTTTTCTTATAATTTCAAAAATGTCATTATGTCGAAATAGACATTGATTAAACTAACATCTTAAGTTTTCTCACTTTCTCATTAAACCTTTAAATCACATACATTATAACATTGGTTAGGTAAAATATCATCATCTTAAGTTTTCAAATAATTGAAAATATGTCACTGTCTCTATATAGATGTTACTGAATTCTAAAACTAACATCTTAAGTTTCTTTATTTTCCTAACATCCTTCAAATGTCATGCCTTATGACATTAGTCAAATAAAAACATGCCATCTTAAGTTTCTTATGAATTTTAAAAATGCCACGGTGTTAAAATAGATGTTAATTCTATTTACTTACTATTGTCTTATTAGTCTCAATAATTTTAAAAATGTCACTACATTAACATAGACATTAGTTTTTCCTTCTATTGATGTCTATCCATTAATGTAGAATGGTAATTCTGTAGTAGTGTATTTATTACACATGGTAAATGCATCCTTGAATCTCTAGTAAATGCTTACTATTTATTACTCATTAGCTAGCTGATATTATACATTTAGATGTTGATTAGGGAAAAAACTCAATGTGGTTATTGCATCCTAATTTTTTAATCCAACTCTTCATCTTTTTCTCATGATTTGTCCAAACCATGCCAATTTCTTATTAAATAACTGATGTGATTTACCCTTCTTTCATTTTTTTAAATACAACTTCTACATCTTATCATTTTTCTAATAATGGATACCATTTGCTCAAGCAACATTATTAACTTTTTGCATTCTGACATTTTTCTAGCAACAAATACCTTTTCTGCAAGAATATTATACATTAGTAAACATTGTATAGTAATAGTCCAATTAATCATTTAATTAAATTTATGAACATTATACACTATATTTTCTATAAAATAATGACCGATTTTGATTATTACACTAGATCATTAATATATTATGTAGCATACCTGTCCATTCCTTATGTTAAAAGGACCAAAATCTTGTTACAAATTATCATGTATTAAAGAGATATAATCTACTTTCTTCATATTAAAGTGCTTCACCAAATTCTACAAACATTAGCCATCCATTGCTTGCAATTCCAAGTGGAATATAAGGACAACACACCCCATTGATTCTACATAATTAAAAATGATTTGAACCTTATGATCATGAGTGTCCTAACTAACTATAGATATTTATCTACCCTCACTATTTAAAAGATACAAAAAGTCATGGTCTAATGGGATCCTTGTAAATATAAGATTTGAAACATTTCTAAATGTGCAATAAGGATGGGTGTGTTTATCATCTTATGCTACCTAAACAAAAAATGGAGTGAAATAGAAATTTATAGGCAATAAAAAAATAATAGAAATTAGTTATTAAAGCAAAGCCAACATGTAAATATTTAATATCACTTATCAAAACAATTCAAATACCTTTTAGATGACAATTATAAAACATTAATGCCCTAACATTTTGATGTTTCACATTTGATGTCAATTTTTGGTTAACCAATATTGTAAGTTGCTTATATTTTCAAAAATGCTATCGTGTCATTACATATGCCAATTTTTAATTAGAGTTAACATGAAATTTGCTTGTATTTGTAAAAATATGACCGCATCATTATATATGTTAATTTTTAGTTTAACCAACGTTAATATAATGACATTATATTGTAATTCTATAATAATAGGTAAGCCCATGGGTGTTCTATATAAGAAATAATCCTATTTACTTTGTAAAATGTAATGGGTAAATTGAATTTTTGTTTATCTTTTATAGTGGATCAATCCAGTGAGGCTTCAAAAAACTATATTAGATTAATAGACATTGAACTAGATTAGATTAAAATGCCTCCAAATATTAGAAATATTAAGAAATAATGGACAAAAAGTAAATAGCCTCTCGGTCCATAGGTGAGTTTATGATTGTGCTGGCAAGCCTGTATGAATTCAAACTTGCAAGGCTAATCAATGTTAAAAATAATAGTTAAAATAAAAGTCTACCTAACTCCACAGTTGCAAGTAATATGCAAAACACGTAGGCTTTGGGCTCATTTTATATGAGAGAGAGAGAGAGGGTCCATTTATTTCGTTGGAAAATATTTTCTATCGAAAAAATATTTTTACATGTATATTAATAAAGGAAAAATATGCTCCATGTATTACAATTAAAAAATGATACTTAATAATAATGAAAAAAAAGTAAATTCCTTTTTACAATAGAAGGAATCATTTTTTTCAAACTCCTTATATTTAATATTAAACAAATAAAAAGACTTTCATCATTATCCAAAAAAGAAAAAAGAAAAGATTTTCTCTCATCTTAATATTTTATAATTATATTTTATGAAAAATGTTTTTCATTAAATAGAGCCAATGTATCTTTTATTATGAGTAATAAAATTTGTTTTCACGAAAAGTAAGAACACATTCTATTATAATATAAAATGCTTGGAGGCAATGCAAATTTGTTGAGAGATATAATTCTTTTAACAATTAATTAAAATGTTGTTCAAAATAACCCTTTAGATGGAATCGGGCAACAACCAATTCCACAATGGCCCTTAATTATTGAGGATATACAGCATAAAGGATTTATAAATATGGAATCTACTATTCAAACGAACCTGACTCAGTAGAAATCAGGGGATCTACATGAATAAAATAGCAAGCAATTTTTCGTGATCATATTGTATATATTTAAGAGTTTGACAAGACCCTTACTCATAGTATAAGCCATGAATGAAATTTCAAGTTTTAGTATGATGTCATGTTAAATGAGATGGAATATTCATGACGAAGAATTAAATTTTGAATATTGTTGAATCACCAAAAAGAATATTTATTTTAATGGGTATATGACCAAAATAAATGCATCTTGTAATATTAGACAGCATAAGACCAAATTTTTGGCTATGTATTTTACTTTAAAGCTCCATTTGTTTTGATGGAGAATTTTTTTTTATAAAAAATATAGCAATAAAATATTAAAATAAGAAAAAGTATTTTATTTGCTTAAAATTAAATATGAAGAATTTGATAAAAGTAACCTCACTTTTTTTAAACAGAAGTTTGCTCTTCTATATTATTATAATTCAAAATATTATTTTTTTAATTATAAATACACATAATATATCATTCTCTCATCTATATATATTCAAACGATATTTTTTAATAAAAAAATTCTTATATGGAAATGTTGTATCTTGGAGAAGTAGAGTATTATCATATTATCCACCATGGAGATAGGATTCATTACATGCTATGAAGTAACATTTATAATTAACGAACTCAGTTGTAACTTGTGTAAGTATAGAGTATTATTATATCATCCACTATGGAGATAAGATTCCTTACATGAAGTAACATTTATAATTAATGAACTCATTACTGCCTTAAAGGTTGTCAATATATAGATTTTACTGTAATATATGCTTTGGTTGCATTGTCCTTTTCAAAGAGCAATAAAAGTGGGAGCTAAAGCAAGTAATGTGATATAAAGTAATCGATTTTTGGAATAATGTTAAGAAACAACCAATTGCTATCAAACATATATATAAGTACTGATTTAATGATTGTCAATTCTTTGACTAAAGGCTTGTCGAAGGATCGTGTTAATTAAACGTGTGTTGTTAGTTCAAATTAGAAAATTTTTCTTTGTTTAATTTTTTAAAGACATAACTTCAATATGCACATTGGGTTTGCCATGAATAAATTGGTTTATTAGAATCTATAAAGTTTGGGTTCAAATAGCTTATTTTGAAAGTTATTCATACAATTTTTGTACGCATCTGGAAAGGATTATACATTGCAATACATGTAGGGTCTTAGGACATATTTCACGATCCATATATAAAAGTTTCGATATAAGTCTTAAAAATTGTGCGTGTGACATATATTTGGTTGTCAAATTTTAGTTATCATAATGAAAATTATCTTGTAATGGTCATGCAGGCTAAATGACAGAATATTAGCACGTCTTTTAACCAAATTGAAAGACTTAAGGAGAAAATGCTAGCATGTTTTTTAATTTTATTAAAAGACTTAATATGGCTCAAGTGATGGTAATTATCCAATTTTATTAATCAGTTAGTGTAATCAATTACATTGATGGAAGGAAACTAATTAAGGATGTAAACATATATTTACAGGGTCTCCCCTAATAATCCTAGAGCCTATGATTTCATCAGTAAGGCGTACATGGGGTTCCTTATGCAAATGTAAATTAAAAAAACCTATCAAAGAGAGGAGATTTGATATTAGAATAACAATGACTGAAGGTCAATAATCGACTATTTAATATATAGTGTTTTGTATATTGCAATAATAAAATAAATTTGACATGTTTAACATAAAAAATTCATAAAACTTAACGTTTTTAATAAAAAATCTGAACTTTTTTTCATAAAAAGGCTGTAAGTTTTGATGAATTTAGCATTCCTTAAATACATCTAAAAAGTTGAACACTATCATTCAAAATTGCAAAAAAAAGAAAAATTAAAGTTTTTTCTTTCTATAAGAAGTTGCAAATTTTGGGTTACTTTTGATTCATTGCTCATAAAAAAAAAATCTCATTTTCTTCTATATGTACTACTAAGGGATTTTCATACTACCTATATTTCCTGTTATAAACAAAATAATGTATTATGGAATGATAGTGTAGGAATATATATATATATATATATATTGAAGATTTGGATGCTATGCTCTGCCTTATTTTTCATATATAATTTTGACCAAACAAAACATTTTCTATGATATTAATATGACTAAATGCAAATTTTATACCTACACCTTCACACAAATTTCATTCTTCCCTAAATTTTGTTGTTTCGGAAGAAATTTACTCCTAGTTTCCTAAAAACATACGTTTGCTCGAAATACTAACTCCATTAAGTTTACAAATCTAATAGACAAACTAACATCCTATGCAGCATGACATAAATTAGGCACCTAATTTTGGGTAAAAGTTTTTTTCCCCTTCAAATGCACGTATAAATTTTGTTTATTTTATCTTTTTTCTTAATTACCTCGTTCAATCTTTGGTAGTGTATAATAATCGATGATAGACAACTATTCCTTCTACATCAACTCATAATCCTTATCATCCATCAATTGCAACCGAATTTGAGATGGCTAGCCCACTAAAAAAATTCCAGGAACTAGTTCCTTTATACAACAAAATAACCGAATTTCAATATAGAAATAAAAGTCATTTTTTCCCCTTACGAGCTTCAATGATCCTAAAATGGTCTGCAAGGGTTAAACTCAATTTCAGATATTAGAATTTGAACTCTCTTGCGCCGACAGTAGTAGATCATTTCACTTCAAAAGTTGACTTTGAGAAACATTGATACGCGATCTTCTACTTCCCCAAAACTGTAACTCTGTAACAAAAATAAAACTGAAGAGAAATAATTGTTTTTTCTTTCAATATTTAGACCCAATTGTTTTCTAGAAAATATTCTTTTAGGAAAATCTCATTTTCTTGATATACAAATAAAGATGTATCACATGTTTCTATAATTTTCTATTAAAAAAATACGACAATTAGAACCATGGTAATGATAGAGTGTAACTTCCCATTTAAAAAAGATGTTGTTATCTTCTACTAAATTTCTTATATTTACCATTGAATTTCTAAGTTATTTTTTACTGTATTGATATTTTATAATTATATTCTTATAAAAGATAATTTTACCCAAAATAAATGGTGCCATAAAGGTTGTCATCTTACCTACAAATGAAGATTTCTCATTATTTAAAAGATTTGGATAAGAGTCAAACTTGTGTGAAAATTAGAGAACCAATTTTGCATTTTAGTCTCTTAATATTTTGTAATTATAAATCCAAATAAATGAGATTATTTTTACAGAAAGTATATCTTTTGGTAAAAATTGATTCTTAATGAAAAAGCCAAAAGATTTTATCTACAAAAACAATTAATATACATATAAAATGAGCTTTTCTACTATGTTTTGAATTATATATCTCATTAAAAATTAACCAAGACAATCACAATAAATAGATTAATAGTCACAAATTTTAAAAACACCAAAAAAATTAGAAATAATGTATTAATAGAACATATATTTCCCTAGACTAATTTGAAGTCAAGGATGGTAATGGATTAGGCCAAGTAGATCTAAATTTATTAAGGACCCATTATTTTAGATCTATTAAAGATCTAAACCTATTAATGATCTGATGAGGTCCAATTAACAGATTCAAAATTGATGCATTTATATCAGCTAATACAAATCTAATTTTAAATTTTTTAATAAAAATAAAAAGTTATTCTTTTCTTATTGATATTTATTATACCTGACAATTATAAATTATATTTATTTTTTTATTCATAGTCATTCTTATTTTAATCCATCCATACTTTTATATTATATCTAGGATAAATGTGGGTTTATCATTATTGACTTTATCAAATAAAAGTCATACTGAGTTAACTCCTTGATAACTATTGATGCATTTATATTATAATTAAACACTTTTGCATTGTATAAATTAATATTATAAAATAAAAAGTTGTTTTAAAATATCTTTATCTCTCAATTTTATTTATCTTAAATAAACTATCACAATATTCAAATATACATATGATAATATTAATTTTCATATAATAATATATTAATAATAGAATATATTATTCAAATAAGTCTAATGTAACACATAAAAGAAATCCAAAGCCTATTAAATATTTGTAAGAGATAGATTCATGTATTATATAAATTAATATTATTAGGTATTGAAAACCCATTGAATCTATAATAGATAGACTCAAACCTAAGCCATTCAGTAGTGAGTCTAAATTGGGTGAGACCACTGCAAGCAATATAATCATTGTACGGATCTTTTAACGGCATTTTTTTTTGTAACTTTACTTTGTATAATTAAAATTTTCACACTTGCTACCACTTTTGTTAATAGCAAAATAACTGCTATTTACAATTTAAAAGCATGCTATAAGTCTCCTACAGCATCTTCAATTGGTTGCATCTTCTCCTTTCCTTGTATATATATATATATATATATGAGATTGTTGACATGCCCTTGTCCATCTTCACTCTTTCAATTAGATGAAAAAAGAACTATACTATTAATTTGAGATGCAAAAATATATTATACACAACATTTTTTTTTGTGTAATTTTGGTATAAGTATATACAATTACACTATCCATCCATGAAAGATAAATTCTTCAATAAAAGATTATGATTGTGTAATTGGAACCATGCAATTTAAAATAAAAAGAACAAAAAAGGAAAGAATTCAATTAAGCTGTTATATTGCAGGAATTTTCTTAAGAGTTGCTACAATCACATATAGTGCGAATGTAATGTATCATTCACAATGTGTGCCATCAACTATTCTTACTTTGACTTCTTAAATTTTGCTCTCACGGAAATGTTGAGTCTAAAGTTGTGTTTGCTGGCCCAAAAAAATTGTTGAGATTAAAGAAATTGTTTATTCATTATATTTTAGGTAAATTATTTTTGGCAAATTATTTATTCATTATTTTATTTACCCGTTAAATAAGTGTGGTGAGCTTCTCCAGTTGTCATTGCAACTATGAGAAGAGCCTAGATATGTTAAACTTATAAGTAAATTCATGCGAGTTTGAAAGTTTGATATACTTAATTGACTAGACTCGATCGTACAAATTCAGCCTTTTCAATATTGTGATCGAACTAATTAAATTCATTTTAATTCAGTAAATTTGTAGACTCGATCGAATTTATTGAGTTTAAAATATTGACAATTTAGGTTATTAAAAGGTGACGTTTGGCATACTAATATTAGTCCGCATGTCCATTATTAAAATAAAAAAAAAAAAAATGAGTTTAGTGATCAGTGATTAGCTATTCAATATCCTTTATAAAAATACCCTGGCGCTTTGAAAGGCTATGCATGTCGTCGCCAATGGCGAAATCCAGCCAGATTGCGTCGGGGCATAACTCTGTTGAAGAGATTGATCAGCTGAAACGTAGCACCAAGAAGGTTAAACGTAGCCTCAAGGAATTTGAAGGAGGAACGACTGAGCTCCGCAAATATGATGATTTTGTGGAGCGTCCTTTGGAGGCTAACTTGGGAAGGACTGGCGAAAGCAGTTATAAACTGATTTCGCTAGGACATGGTGGTAAGGAGACTGCAGAGGAATTTACAAGGAATGAGGATGAATTGCTCTCTGCAGATGATGTTTTGGTTGATATGTCAGATGGTGAAGAAGAAAGTGGCATTCAAATAGCAGCTCGGCTCTGTAAACCTTGCAAAAATTGCTTGATAGTGACACTTTTGGGTAGAGTGGGGGATTTCATTTCTTGGAATGGAACTTAACTCAGTTATGGCGTGGCATTGGAGTTTTTGAAATTGTTGATATTGGACTGTCTTTTAGGGATTTAAAAAGCGGACTGCATCAGATTTTGCGGCCGCATTTTTGTGGTTGCGGAAGCCTCCGCATCCGCATAAGGGCGCAATTGCGGTGTGAATGAAAATCACAATTGTAACGGCGCATTGCGGATGCAACAAAACTCTGATGTGGTTGTTGCGGCTTGTTTCAGGACGTTTTTACTGTAATTTCCCACAATAAGCCATTTCCATGGTGAAAAACTGAAAATACTAGAAAGATGTCATTATCTCACCTACAACATATGTTTTTGTTGTCCGCCAACTATTGCATATGCCTTGATGATTTTCTTTCTTTGTTTCATTTAGAGTTGATCTTGGTTTGATTGTTTTGGAGTTGATGAGATCAAGGAAGAAGATGAACAAGAAAACCGAGAAAAGTAAAACTACAGAACAAACAATCGAAGGGAGGAATGAAATGACGCTCTGAAAATGGTAGACTGAAAAGTAATGATAACGCAAAAGTACTAAAATAATAAAAATGAATCCATCAAGTCTAAAAGAAGAAGAGACAAAAATAAAAAATTAAAAAGAAAATAAAGAAAGTTAAATATTGCTATACATCTACATTATCTAGAAATATCTACCAACATAAGGAAGAAATATATATATATATATATATATATATATATATATATATATATATATATATATATATTAAAGATTATTAAAAAGAAATATATAGATATATATGTATTAAAGATTATTATGGGATGGATTTCAACATAATACTAACATAAAAGATACATTAATATATTATTAAATTTAATTAAATATTGAATTTATTTTTTATCATGATTAAATTTTACATGCTATATAATAATATATTAATAATTAAATTTAGTAATGTATTGAGATATCACTTATAAATGATACACTATCAATTTTTTTCTAAATCTATTGAAAATTGCATGAAATCCAAAGAATTATGCATTAAATTTTTTGAAATAATTTAACAAAAGTTCACATCTTTACAAGATAAAATATTTTATTATTAAAATATTATATTATTTTAAAATTAGCATCTTGTTTAAATTATTTGTTTTGAAATTTAAAAATACATAATTTAATGTTTTGAAAAATTCAATACCTTAAAAGTTTAAATTTTTCATAACTTAAATGATCTTGTAAATGTTGAATAATTTTTAGCATGGATGAGAAGTTCTAATAATATAAGGCTTTATATTCATTTTAGTAATTTTGTTATATAGTTATTAATTATTGAATATATTTTTCCATCATTAATAATACTATTATATGATTTTTAATTTAAAAAATTATTTTAACACATTAAATTGGATGACAATATAGTGAAATAGAGTATTTATGAGGATTATGTCAATTATATATATATATATATGTGTGTGTGTGTGAGAGAGAGAAATTTAAAAAAATTCACATTTGTGATGGTCGCAATCCACATCATGACACCCATAATATCTGCAATAGCAAAAAATACAATGCGATTGTAGCAACTGCAATTTAAATTTCTGATTGGACATGCTTCTTGTTTGGTTAAATTCTCATGTCTGGCAGATAAGGATTTTGTTATTATTGAAAATATTGGCATCTTTTTGGAACAAGTGAGTCTAGTTCAAAATGAAAAGAAGAACAACGTCAGTAAAGCAATGTCACGGGTCTTTAAAATTAATACGGTGCTAAGTAATAATCAAATAGAGAAGTCGGTGTCCCTCTCTATCTAGCCAACACTTAATGATAACTCAATGAAAATTGAGTACTATTCATGTAAAACGTTAGAGGAAAGAAATGGAAAATAATAGGTTCTAGTAGGTGGCAACAATTTAAAACTGCCAGGCCCATTAGATATGATGGCTATGGATGTTTCTTTCAAAGAAAATAGAGTTCCTAATATGGTGAATTTGGATAGTAATGTGACTGACCATCCTCTAACAAGAGAAGGGTGGCTAGCTCTTGCTCATCTGAGATGCAACTAGGTGTGGTTTAGCTTTTTTTTTTTTTCCTTTTATTTTACTCATTTTTTTATGATGACTAAAATAATTGTATGGAACTGTATAGGAGTTGGTAAACTTGAGTTTTTAATGAATGCAAGGAGATTGTTTAGAAGCATAGGCCTGTTATGTTTACCTTGCTTGAGACAAGGTTCCTATATGGGAAAGCTGCTAAAATTTTTAAGAAGTTACATTTTAATAAGTTCTTCATTTAGGGAGTTAGAGAATTAGTGGGTGATTTCTAGGTTGCATGGAATGAAGATAGTTTAGACTTACCTTTGATTCATTGGAACTATCAATTTTTTGCATTTTGAAGTTAATGATTTTGAAAGTACTAGTTAGTTTCTTAGTATTGCATATCTTAGTCCTCAGTCTCTAGCAAGGGAGGAAGGTCAAACTCAACTACTTGAGTTATCCTAATAGAATAATGATGCTTGGGTTCTAGTTGGTGATTTCAATGATTTTCTTGATGCTAGGAAAAAAAATGAGGTGCACTTGTCTTGGCTAGCTAGTGTTAGGCTTTTGCTAGTTGGATTGATGATTGTGGTCTGGTGGATATGGAATAGCAGGAATTCAAATTCACTTGGAGGGGTTCTTTAAGGGATGGCTATAATAGAGTCTTTGAGAGACTGGATTAAGCATTATGTAACAATTAGGGGAGTAAAAATTTACTAATACTACAATAAGAGTGCTATTAAGAGTCTATTCTAATCACCATCTTTTGATTGATTTAACAAGGAATGTTTGTGACAAAAAAAATCACACTTTCAGGTTTTGAAGATGCTTGGCTTTTACATGATAATTTTTTTGATTTACTGGCTAGCCATTGGAGAAATGATATTTCTATAGAGGATAACTTATCTTATGTAAGAAATGTTCTGAATATGTCGAGCAAAGAGGTCTTTAGGGATATACAAAAAAGGAAAAACCACCTTATGGTGAGATTTAAGGGTGTGCAACAAGTTATGGAAGAAAAATGGTGTTATCATCTAGATTCCATTGAAAAGAAAATTTAGAAAGAACTAAATGAAATGTTAAAATAGGAAGAAGTATTATGGTTTTAGAACTTTCATTTGCAATTGCAACACTAGATTTTATCATACTAAAATAGTGGTCTAAAGAAGAGCTAATAGAGTTTTAACGCTATGAAATGAAGCTATATGAAGTGTTAAAATAGGAAGAAGTAATATGGTTTTAGTGTTGAAATCAAATTTTATAAAAATAATATCCCAAATTGAATTACGTGAAAAAAATAATATTAAATGTGAAAAGATTTATTATTACTTAATGAATCTATTGTAAGTGAATATGAAATCAAGATTTGATTTAGGCCACAAACTATTCATGATTGGTTTTGAACACAAACTTCAATAAGCATTTGTAACTCCTATCAACTCTAGATGAGAACTTAATTGGGGAGGCTTTTTTATTTCAATTGAGAGTGTTCAAAATTAATCATAGGGTTTAGGAGTAGTGACCCTTATTTATATTAATAATATTAGGGGGTCAACCTATCACCGAGAACCACTTGTTACCACATTTATTGGATTAGATTACTATTAGATCAAAACTATTCAGTTATTTTAATATTGGATTAAACCCTTTTACATCTTATTTTATTATTGAATTAATAGGTCCACAGTAGAAAATCTAACATTTAGAAATTCTATTTCTAATACATTCAAAAGGGAAACTACAACACTTAATGTTATTATACTAAAATAGTGATTCGAAGAAGGGCTAATAAAGTTTTGATCCTACAAAATGAAAATGGACACTGGATAGATGATAAAGAGCAATTGTTAAAAATGGTCTCTGATTTTTTTAAAAAGCTCTTTTCTAAAGAGACTCCATTGACTCAAAAGCTTTCAATTAAGATTACCTTTCTAGATATTCATAGTAAGGATCTAGTAAACCTTGGTGATAAACTTTCTTTCTAGCAAGACAAAAAAAGCAATTTTTGATATAGGAGATGCAAATGCTTCAGGAGATGGCTTTCTCATTTTTTTTAATAAGCTAATTGGAGCCTGGTTGGTCAAAAGCTCTTTGAATTCATATATGCTATTTTTGAAGAAGAAAAAGATTCAAAAAGTACTAATCATACTCTTATTGCTCTTATCCCAAGGCAAAACCATCTTGAATTCATAAGCCGATTTTAGCCTATCTTTATGTAATGTGAACTGTAAGTGTGTTACAAAAATAGTAGTCAACAAGCTTAAGTGGCTACTTCCCAAACTTATCTCTCCATTTCAAGCTAGTTTTATTCCTAGTAAATACATACAAGATAACATCATAGTAGCTAGTGAAATCATCCATTCCATGGAGAAAAGGACTAATAAGATTGGATATATAGCTCTAAAATATATATAGAAAAAGCTTATGATAGGCTGTCCTAGGAATTCATTAGAATGTTTTGCTTGAGGTTGGATTATTGGCTAAAATAAAAAGCATTATTATGAGATGTATCTATTCATATACTTTGAATTTCCTTTGAAATGGATCTAAGTTTGGGTATTCTACCCATTTAAGGGGATTTAATAGAAATATCCCATTTCCCTATATCATTTTGTCTTTTGAATGGAAAAATTAATTCACTTTATTGAGGAACAATTGTAATTGGTTACGTGGAAAGCTATTGTATATAGAAGCAATGGTCCCTCTACTTCTCACGTCATGTTTGTGGATGACTTGCTTTTAGTTTCCAAAGCCTCTATGGAACAAATTAATTGTATTACTCCTTGTTTAAAGAGGTTCTGTGATAATTCAAGGCAGAGGATCAATTTTGCCAAATCTAAAATTCCTTTCTCGAAGAATGTCCCAAAAGAATTAGTGAATGATATTGCTGAGGTTAGTGGTTCTCTCCTACTACTAATCTAGGGAAACACATGGGTATTGAACTCTGTGGGTAGAACTAAGAAACAATATAGTCATCTAGAAAAGAGTTAAATCTTGGTTGTTTGGCAAAGCAAGAACATTGTCCACGATAGGTAGAACTGCACTTGCCCAATCCATGATAGCCTCAATTCCAGTCTATCAAATGCAAGTTGGTAGATTGCCTAAAGTTATTTGTATGGCTATTGAAAAACTACAAAGGGACTTCCTCTGGGGACATTAGGATAATAACCGAAGGGTTTATAAAATTAGCTAGGAAACTATTTGTCAACGCAAAAGCTTAGGTGGACTTGGGTTAAGGAAAATTAATCTCACAAATGTTGCTTGCTTAATGAAACTATATTTTCAAGTTTGTTCTAGTGGAAATAGCCTATGGATAAATGCGCTTAAAGGAAAATATGATGATAAAATAGTTTGGCCTACGAAGGTTTCTATATCTAATGGTGACTCTATTTTCTGGAAAGATTTAGTGTATGCAAAGAAATGTTGGGAGATATAAGGTGGAGAATAAATGATTGTGCAACTGCGATGTTTAGGAAGGATAAGTGGTCAAACTTTAATGAACCTTTGTATAAATTTGCTTTAAAGCAATTAGATGAAGATCAATTGCAAGTTCTGTTTAGGGATTTTATTGTTAATAAATCAAATTGGGATTGGAAATTATTAGAACAAATTGTCCCTACTTTAGTTAGACATCATATTCAGTCAATACACAATAGTTACTCCAAAAGTAGCTACTGGTGCAAATTATTTATCTTGGTATGGTAGCAAGACTGATGTCTTTTCGGTAAGAAGAGCTTATGAAGCTATGGCGAAACAAAATTCGAACATAGGAAAAGTTTGTTGGAGAATTCTTTGGCAGCTGGAGGTTCGTAGCGCGTGTGCTTGCTTGGTAGGCCTGTCATGGAAACTTGCTAACTAATGTCTTCACTGCTAAGTGGAGAGTGGTTTCTGAAACTTATAAAGATGTGCAAACAAAGGGATAAGACCATGCTTCATATATTGAAACATTGTCCTTATGCTTGGAGATTACAGAAAATTTTGGTTTCAAATTAGTGTATTGCTCAATTTCGTCTGCTTCATCCTGATGATTACTTTGATTATAGGTTACAGGATAAAAAAATAAATTCTAGTTGCCACTATTGGGGTTTGATGTGGGCTACAAGTTATTGGTTTTTATGGATGCGGAGGAACAAAGATCTGCATGAAGAGGGCTTTTTTGAGACCAGTGCATCTTGAGTGGATTATTAATAATTGTGTAGCATCTGTGACTGAGGCGTTTAGCAAAATGATATCCCATTCCATTACAAGTATGCTGAACATCCATGTGCATTGGATCCTTCCTCCTTTTGATTGGATTAAAATTAGTACTAATGGACTTACAAAATCTCATAACGGATTAGCAGGCTATAGGGGATTAGTTAGGGACATGAAGATAATTGAATTTATGGATTTGTCAAACCATTGTGTTATTTTTCTTCTTTCCAGGCACAATGTTGGGAAGATTTGTGTGGATTGCAAGGTGTGTGGTCGTGAGGTTTCAAAAAGCTTTATTTGGAATGTAATTCAAAGGCGCTAATTCATTGTTTAAATCATTCTCTGCTTGGAAGCAATGGACTTCTTTCAATTATTCAGGAGCTTCTTGCTAAGGAATAGGATGCAAAAATTGTGCATACAGATTGAGAAGGAAATACTTATGGAGATTGGTTAACCAATCACAACCTCTTGAACCTACAACACATGGCTTTTTAGGTGTTCCTCCCTAGATGTCCAATTTATTCCTTGTTGATGTCTTAAAACTCTCTAAGACTCATATTATTGTAATTTTTTAGTTTTCTTTTTCTTTTTGGGCTTAAGCCCCTATAATTATATATATATATATATATATTCCTATCTAACTTCTTAAGAGAGAACCAAATAATGAAAATTAAAAAGCTTTACTTTAACAAAAATATTATATGGACCAAAATTGAAATCCAAAACTAAATTTTAAATCCTTTATATCCTTTGAACTAAATCTTGTAAATTTATTCCATCATTTTATATTTAATGGATAGCTTTTTATTTATATTAGGAACATAATTTCAATATATAAATTATTGTTGTTACTTGAATAATATAATTAGTAACAACAAAGTCATTAAAAACTTTATTTAAACAAACTATATTTCAATATCATAATTCACATTTGAGATTTTTCATTTATAGATGATTCAATCTATGTTTGATTTAAGACTTCTTATTCCTAGAATGGGCTTTTGATTTTGATAATATTACTATCTCGGGATCATGATCTTTCTGATTTAAAGAGACGTACTAAAAATTTAACTATGATATTTTATAATTTTATATTATAAATTTATCTTAATAACTAAAGTTGTTCAAGTTTCGCCTCAAGCTTATGAGCCGAGTTTTGCTGAACTTTTCAAGCTTTAGTAAGACCATTGGTCGTTGATAGGCACACTTTTTTTTTCTTAATTGAATAAGAGATAGATGCATAGATTAACAAGTACTCAATTAAATATAATAAGAAACATATCTAATGCCATTGATAACCATATTGTACCATGATTTTATGTTTGAAGTTAGAAAAATTGTATATAAAAATATTATATTTTATAAAATAAAACTCTAAATTTTTATTATTTGATTTTGATAATAAAAATATTAGTAGAGAAGGAAAATGTACCAAATCGTATGGTATAACTTTGGAAAATAATTTTTATTGTGCAATAGGTGAAGTTACTTTTCTATGTAAAACACCTCATAAAAAATACATTATATTGACTAAACCAAAGGCTTTTTTTAATAACATTAACAAATATTTTTTTAAGAAAAAGGAATGCCATAGCTAAATAGCAAGAGTCTTAAACATTGTGTTACAAATTTTAAATTCAATGACTAATCAATGCGGTTTCTTCAACCTACAGCAACACACACGCAAACACACACACACAAACTACATCACACACTGACTAATCAATGCGGTTTCTTCAAACTGCATCAACACACGCACACACACGAACGCGCGCGCGCGCACGAAGAATGCCAATAGTAAGAAGCTTAAACATTACATTACAATTTTTAAATTCGATGGATAGTATTTAACTTGAATGATATCCCATTCTTTTTATCCAATGTTTAATGTTTCAATTACATCTATTATTATAAAAATAATAATTGAAGTTTTCTGACTATCAATATATCAAAAAGTCAAACATTAAAGAGGAGTTAAACCAAGATTTATCAAAATCTAAATTTCTAACAAAAACAAACACACTTTAACTATTATAAGCAATGAAAGGGTGATGACCTTCCCAAATTCAAAATTTTGCTAATAATATAGTCACATTTACTGTTATATCAGAAAGTCCCATACTAACACCTAAATAATATAGTAACATTTAATGTGACATTAAAAGTTTTATTTCTTATTATGTTTAAGATTCAGATTCAAAATTTTGCATATATATATCAAGTAAATTGTCACTCTAATCATTGAAAAAATTATAAAAATAAAAAATTATATGGAAGGCTCTATGAAATTAAAATCCATTTCTTGAAGAATCAAATGGCGTAATATCTACTGAATATGGCAAAAATATTGAATTCTTTACAATATTTTATATACTTTAATCAGTATAATAATGAATAATAAAATAATGTTAATTTATCAACAATTCTATTGTAAAACTATTTTTATAATTATAGTTTAATAATAGAATATAAAATATGTTGTATTATTTATAAAAAAAATTCAGTATAAAATAAAAATTTGTAAATTAGAATATTTACTCTGTTAATTGGTTCTTAAAATGTTGTTTCTTCGCCAAAAAAAAATATAACACTGCCTTCTAAATAGAGTATATGAAATGAAATCTTTTTTGCTTCCGCAAAAACAAATTTTATCATTTATATTCATTAATAGATATTAAATTTCATGTTCTCAATCCATTTTACTAAAATATAACTGGGACAAGTGACGATTATTTCTCATAAAAAATATAAAAAAATTAATTACAAAAAATATATAAAAAATTAACGCATTTTTTATCATTAATTATTTTGATTATAACATCGAGTTATGACAAGAACAATTACATTTTTACGTATAAAATATGGAAAATTCTTCTGAAATTTGACATTTACTTGTTGGCGTTGCGTTAAATGAAACAAAATTACATCTATAAATAAGAAAACTAAGACTACAACAAATATTCTTATTGTTTAACAATTATTTCTTTAATTAAATTAAAATTAATCATAGAGATGTTTTTATAATTATCTAGTCTTGAATTGCACATTTATATTCGAAAGTTTTAAACCGGATACCCATAATTGAAAATACTAAGTTTGAAACGTTCAAAGTATTGGTATCTAATTTTTGTTTTTCAATATGATTATATTATTTTAATTTTATTTTGGGTATGAAATATTTTTGTTCATAATACTGACACATGTGTATCCCCAATGAAAATTTTCTAATTCAGCCCTTGCTATCATTTTTCATTCCACACAACTTGCTTGGATTCAGTCACATTCTTCAGTAAAAACCACACGCATAAGCCAACCATCCATGGGTGTAAGATATTTTCGGAATAGGAAAATTCCATTGATTACAAATTAGAGTTATATGCAGACAAATTAGACTGAATTTTAGTCTATAAAAATCACAAAAATCTTGGACACTTATCATATTTTCTAAACCAACTCATACGTTTCTTGAAAGAGTGCAGGAAAGGGACACAAAAACAACCCCACTAATAAATGCAAAATAACTCATGACCATAAAACCTGGTGGTTCTAAGTCAAGCAAAGTCTTCCATTGTAGGGACAGCAGTGGAAATACGTGAGATTGAATTCGCAGACAAATTCGCGCCCCCATTTGCACTCATTTTTTATAGATTAGAATTTATAAGGAAAAAAAGATCACTTAAATACGAATACAAATCTAAACAAACTAACCTATTTTAATATGTGGTTTATACAAATTAATTAAGAATGATAATGGAAGGGTATGAATAGGAGATTAAAATTCCCACTTTCGATTCCTTTTTAAAATATTCTACTTTTATCCATTCTTATTTTCTTATCGATAGAATTTTCAATACACATCTTATCTCTGACGAATATCCAAATTTCTATACTTGTCCTTATTTTTTTATTTTATTTAAATGCTATATATTATCCATATCCTATGATAATTTTAATAAAAATTAAAAATATTCCATTATTTTTATTATATTTATTCAATTATAATTTATCTATATCTCATTATATTTGTCATATTTATTTAAATCTTATTATTTCCTTACTATATTTGCCATATTTATTTATATCTTATTATTTCCTTAGTAAAATAATAGTTACTTGAAAATTCTAATAATGTTAATACAATAGAGAATATCATGAATTCTTTAGATAAAATTTATCTTTAAAAGCTTTCTATACATAGTTTTAGTTTTTCTTTTTATTATATAATTAAATTTATATATAAATATATATTATTATATATTATATAATATGAATATGAATAGGGTAGGGTAGTATAGTTTCTATACCTACAACTATTACATTTTGTACAAAAATTCTTTTATTTATATCTATATCCATTTCTAAGATTTTACACTCGTATCCAAATGGATAAAAATCTCACTAGGTATGAGTCAAATTACCATTCTTAGGATTAGCCCATGCGTTCGGCTACCAATCTACTTATTAAAAAAATGTTTATATATATACATGTGAAAGAAAATTTTTAATATGATTTTACACAAATAATGTTGTATATGAGATGCTTGTTAAAAATATAATATAATCTAATACTGTCATATATTTTATCAAATTTATTTTATTTTCTATTTTCAATTATTTTATTTTTATTATTAAAATATTATATGTAAGCCAAGCAACCTGCAGGTTAACTCAATCCGCCCCAAGGTCAAGTTGGACAACAGATATCACAAAAATAAATCCGTTTAAATACAAATAAAGACGAACCAACCAATACGGATCTATAACCCACAACTTGGTTTGGATTATTCTGCTTTTCCGGTGTTATTGCATAGTGTTCCATTTATTTTGATGGGAAAGCATTATTCTAATGAAAGAGCAATATATTATTAATTTGTATTGATAGTTAAAAAAAATATGATCCTTAGAAGTGTAATAACAAAGGAAAGTAAATTTTACTTTTAAATGAATAAAACTATTTTCTCCAAATTTTTTATATTTAATATTAAACAAATAAAATAATTTCACCTTATATTAATATTATATAAAAACACTTCACATCGAAACATAATCAAATAAAACATGATTTAAATTTAGAATGCTTGACAAGAAAAATACATTTTTTAAGTAATAAAAAATATTATACATATAAATTAAAGTGAGAAAAATACCATACATATAAATTTTTTCTACTATGTTTTCAATTAATTGCCCTATAAATGAACAATGACAACCATTGAAAATAGTTTTCAATAGTCACAAAATTAAAAAACACAAAAAAAAAAAAACAAAGGAATAATGCATCCAGAAATAATTAAGTTTATTCTATAGGTGTATTGAGTATTTCATTAGACAAATTCGAAGCGTATAACCATGTGTGCCTAGGCAACTTTCAGTTCACATTCATAATATTTTTAACTGTAACTTTTACATTTACAATTTTACTAACCGCAGAAAATCATAAAACTCTACATAGACAATTCATAGCATACGTCATTTTCGGTTCTTTCATAGTAACAGTGTTTTCTCCACTAGACTTTATTTCGTCTTTTCTAGTAAAATATATGACCAGATTTTAAGGAATGTGCTTCTCAAAAATGTCACATTATCATTTTTTATTTTTTTATCAAAATTTTAATTTATTTAAAATATTTTATAGTAAAAATAAAAATAAATCATCTTATATTAATACTATTTAGTAATATTAATGTTTAAATTGTAAATAATAAAAGTAAATATAGTAAAAGAGAAACATGCAATGTAGCAAATAAAAGAAAAGATAATGTGTCACTAGTAAAATAATAAAACAAAGAATATAATATGTAATTAATTAATCCAATTAAATAAAATCTTTGACTTATTTAAAGTATTTTATGATGAAAAATATTTTGTGTATATATATATATATATATATATATATATATATATTACAAAAAGATGTCGATATTTGGGTTATACATAATTAAAGTAAATGTAAAAAAAAAAAGAATTCAATGGTGCAAATATATATATATATATAAAGAAACAATGAATTAATCGTAAAGTAGTGAATGCTGAAATAAAATGTGATACGTAAATTCAATTAAATAAAATAGTCAAGCTATTTAAATTATTTTTAGAATAAAAAGAAAAATATTTTTCTATGTCTATATTACTTAATGATGTTTGAATTGTAAATAATATGAATGGATGAGGGAAACATTGATATAGCTAAAAGAAAGAGAAACAACACGTGCATAGGTTATAAACCTTTGAAAAAAAAATTATTTACCAATGTATATTTAATTTGAAATATAATATTTAAAAATTGATACAAAGAAAATATTGACAAAATTAAATAAATTTTATTTTATTTTCAAATACTTTAATTGAAAATTGGAATATAAAAAATTAATTTATTTAATATATGCTTTTTATTTTAAATTTTTACCTTTCATATAATATTTTTATAATAAATGAATGATTTGTCAAAGAAATTCTTAAATAACAATATATTAAAAGGAGTGAATTAAGTGAATGAAGGAGGCCACTCTTACTATATAATTATGTGCATACACCTATTCTAGCAACAAGTTAATGTAAAAATAGAAATATCGCAGCTACAGGAAAAAAAGTGCGCCAAAACCGTGCAATATAAGTCGACAAAGCCTACGAATGTGACAGTGGCAAATTTTCCAGACTTAATCCAGACGAATCGCAAAATTTCAGAACTTCACCGATACGGTAACTACGACAGCTAGACGTGGAGTTTGGGATGAAAGTATTTTATTAGTACAGTGACATCTAATATTTTTGTTCCTACCACTGACATTTGTGTGTATCCCCAATGAGACTTTTCTATCATTTTTCTTTCCACACAACTTACTTGGATTCAATCACATTCTTCAATAACAATCATACGTCTAGGGCAACCATCCACGGGTGTAAGATATTTTTGGAATAAGAAAATTTCTTGATTAAAAATTAGAGATATATCCAGACACATTAGACTGGATTTTAGTCTATAAAAATCACAAAATTCTTGAACAATCATATATTTTCTAAACCAACTTATACGTTTCTTGCGAGAGTGCAGAAAAGGGATACAAAATAACCCCACTAATTGACGCGAAATAACTCAACCATAAAACCCGTTGGTTCTAACGCAAGCAGTGTCTTCCACCGTGGGGATAGCAGTGGGAATACGCGACTAGGCTAAGCTCACGGACTAATCGCAGCCCCCATACACATTATTTTTTTATAGATTAGATTTTATTGAAAAAAAGAAAAGATAACCTAAGTTTATATTTATGTCTATACCTATATTATATTATCCATACCTTTAGTTATATATATATATTGCAAAATGAGGGTTTTTGGGGGAGTAGATTTTTTTAACATGTGTTGGGCTGGGAGAAAAAATTTGCCCAACCAACAATATTCCAAATTAATTTTTTATTTTTTATTTCATTTTACTTTTTACGTTTATTATTTATAATTTAAATACAACTAAGTATTATAAATTTAACATAGTATGATATTTTTAGCATAAAAAATTATAAGTAATTAATTTTTATTTAATGAAATTAATTTTTAAACACTATATATCAAATTAAATACACATCGATTAAAACTTTTTTCAAGGCTTTATACCTCCTCATATATTATTTCACTTTTTATTTTTTTTCTTACTTATACTATTTACAATTCAAATAATATTGAGTAAAATTAATTTAATAAAATAGAATTTATTTTTATGATAAAAATATTATAGATAAGTTTGAAATTTTATTTAATTAAAATAATTTACTTTGTTATATATTTTAGTATTAACATTGATTGTTTTATAACCCGGGCATCATTTCTCTACTTTTTATTCATTGCTTCATCCTTTCCTATTTTTCATATCCACTTTTGTTACTTATAACTCATCAATTAATATAACTAAGTAGCATGTGTATAATATTATATATTTTATATTTAAATTTTATAAATATATATCAAGACTTTATACTTCATGTGCTATTTTATTTTTTACTTTTTATTTATATTATTTACAACTTAAATACTACTAACTAATATAAATTTATCATAATATAATTTTTTCTTGATAAAAATATTCTAAATAAGTTAAAGATATTATTTAATTAAATTAATTTACTTTACTATGTATATTTTATTTTTAACTCTTATTATTTATTAACTCCGACATTTTTCTTTTGCTTTTATTTGCTTTGTTTCATTTCTTTGTCACCATTTATATTGCTTATGAATCAAACATGTATACTATATATTTTAATCTTAAATTTTATGAACATTAAAAATAAATTAAATTTTTTATGAAAATTATAATAAATTGAATCAATTAATTGTATATTATATCTTTCATTAACAATATTTGAACATTAAGATCAAATTTATGTATTTAAAATTTGTCTTTTTTATATTAATTTTGATGTACTATATGTGAAAATAAATGCATATTAACCAGGAGGATTTTGAAAAATCTTAATATTACATTTATTATTTTTCTTTATTCTATTAATTTTATTATATATTTTTCTTATCCTTTTTTATTCACTCATAATATTTAAAATTTCAACACCAATATTTCTAAGTAGTCTAGGTATATTATATTATATTTTAATATTATTAAAATATCTTAAATTAATAATTTTAATATTTTTATTTTATTGATTAATTTATTATATTTCCTACTTTTCTTATTATTTTGACCATTTTATGTGCTATGCTACATGTTTTTCTTTTTTTTTCCCATGTACATTCTTATTATATATAATTTAAATACTAATATTAGTATGTAAAATAAATATACTATGATATATTTATTTTTAAATAAATTTAAATTTTAATATAAAAATCATCAATAAAATTAATTAACTACATATTTAAATTTTTAAAAAATAATAGTTAAAAATATTTAAAATTTTATTTATTAAGATCTTATTATTTCCTCATAATGATTTTTAAGCATTATATTTTAGACTAAAAATGCAATAATTGAAATTTTATCAAGAATTTATAACCCACACACTATTTTTTTTCATTTCATCTATTTCATTCTATGCTTTTATTCGTTATTTATGTACACTCCTATTATTTAAAGATCATGTGCAATAGATTGAATAATATAGATATAACTCAATTTATTTTCTTTTCATTGTAAAATTATTTTTAATAAGTCAAATATTTTATTCAATTGAATTAGTTATCTATATATTTCATTTTTAACTCTCGTTCCTTCATAGCTCACACATTATTTCTATTATTATAATTTATTTTGTTATATATTTTTCCCTTATTATATTCATTAATGTTATTTATAGCTTAAGTATTAACATTACTAAATAATATAGATATAACATGATATATTTTATTTTTTATTATTAAAATTTTAAATAAGTTAAGGTTATAGAAAGTATTGAAATTAATTTTATTTTTTAAAATTATAATATATCTTAATGCTTTCATATTTTTATCGAATTCTTTTTTTATTTTCTTTCTTTCAATCATTTTATTTTTATTATTAAAATATATATAAGTAGAGTGGCATGCGGACTGACTTAATCTGTCCGGTGATTAAGTCGGATATCACAAAAATAAATCCATTTAAATGTATGTTAAGACGAACCGACCTATATGAATCTGTAATCCACTGGAGCTGGTCCGGACTATCCCTGCTTTCCCGGTGTTACTGCGCGACACAAATAATTAGCTGGAAAATTTCCTGAACTAATCAAGGAGACAAATACAACATGATTTACATATACAAACGAAACATAAAAATGAAATGCTTGACAAGAAAAGTATATTTTTTAAGTAATAAAAATATTAGACATATAAATTAAGGGAAGAAAAATATTATAAGTATAAATTTTTCTATTATGTTTTGAATCAATTGCCCCAAAAATGAACCATGACAATCATTGAAAATAGTTTTTAATAGACACAAAATTTGAGAACACAAAAATAACAAAGGAATAGTACATGGAGAAATAATTAAGTTTACTCTACAGGTGTATTGAGTATCTATTTCATTAGACAAATTTGAAGTATATAACCATATCTCCTTAGACATCTTTCTGTTTACATTCATAATATTTTTATCTATAGCTTTTAAATTTACAATTGTACTACTTTAGAAAATCATAGCATTCATTTTTTCCTTTTTTTATAGTAAGAATATTTTATCCACTAGATTTTATGCCATCTTTTGTAGTGATATATACGATATGATTTTAAAGAAATTGATTTCCAAAAATAGCACATTGTCCATAATAAATTTTAACCTATTTAAAAAAAATTTATAATAAAAATAAATCATTTGATATTAATACTATCTCATTAAAAACGTGTGAATTGTAAATGGATAAGGTAAATATAATATTAAACAAAAAGGCAAAGCCGCAAATAAAAGGAAAAGACAGCGTGTCACTAGTAAAATAATAAAACTTAAAAATAGAATATATAGTTAATTAGTTCAATTATATAAAATCCTTGACTTATTTAAAGTATTTTTATAATAAAAATAAAAAAAAATCGTATTATATCTATATTACTAAAGAATGTTGACATTTGAACTGTAAATAACAAAAGTTTGCATAGTAAGATCATTGATCATTGATAGGCACACTTTTTTTTTTCTTAATTGAATAAGAGATAGATGCATAGATTAACAAGTACTCCATTAAATATAATGAGAAACATATCTAATGCCATTGATAACCATATTATAACATGATTTTATGTTTGAAATTAGAAAAATTGTATATAAAAATATTATATTTTATAAAATAAAACTCTAAATTTTTATTATTTGATTTGATAATAAAAATATTTTTAGAGAAGGAAAATGTACCATATCGTATGGTATAACTTTGGAAAATAATTTTTTTGTACAATATATGAAGTTACTTTTCTATGTAAAACACCTTACAAAAATTACATTATATTGACTAAACCATAGGTTTTTTTTTCAATAACATTAACAATTTTTTTTAAAGGAATGCCATAGCTAAATAGCAAGAGTCTTAAACATTGTGTTACAAATTTTAAATTCAGTGACTAAACAATGCAGTTTTTTCAAACTACATCAAAACAGACACACACACTCAAACTACACCAAAACACTCACACACACACACACAAAGAATGCCAATAGTAAGAAGCTTAAACATTACGTTACAAATATTAAATTCGATGGATAGTATTTAACTTGAATGATATCCCATTCTTTTTATACAATGTTTAATGTTTCAATTACATTTATTATTATAAAAAAATAATTGAAGTTTTCTTACTATCAACACAACCAAAAGTCAAACATTAAAGAGGAGTTAAACCAAGATTTTTCAAAATCTAATTTTCTAACAGAAACAAACACACTTTTAACTATTATAAGCAATGAAGGGTTATGAACTTCCCCAAATTCAAAATTTTGCTAATAATGTAGTGACATTTAATGTTATATCAGAAATTTCCATACTGTCACCTTAATAATATAGGGACATTTAAGTTTTATTTCTTATTATGTTTAAGACTCAGATTCAAAATTTTACATATATATATTAAGCAGATTGTCATTCTTACCATAAAAAAATATAAAAATAAAAAAATTATATGGAAGGCTCTACGAAATGAAAATCCACTTCTTGAAGAATCAAATGGCGTAATCTCTACTGAATATGGCAAAAGTACTGAATTCTTTACAATATTTTATATATTTTAATCATTATAATAATTAATAATAAAATAATGTTAATTTATCAACAATTTTATTGTAAAACTATTTTTATAATTATAATTTAATAATAGAATATAAAATTGTTGTATTATTTATAAAATAAAAATTAGTAAATTATAATATTTACTCTCTTAATTGGTTCTTAAAATGTTGTATATTTGCCAAAAAAAAAAAATTAACACTGCCTTCTAAATAGAGTATATGAAATGAAATCTTTTTTGCTTCCGCAAAAATTTTTTCTATCATTTATATTCATTAATTTAATTTCAAGTTCTTAATCCATTTTAGTAAAATATAACTGGGACAAGTAACAATCATTTCTCATTAAAAAACATAAAAAAATTAGTTACAAAAAATGTATAAAAATTATCGCATTTTTTTATCATTAATTCATTTGATTATAACATCGAGTTATGACAAGAACAATTGCATTTTTACGTATAAAATATGGAAAATTCTTCTGAAATTTGACATTTACTTGTTGGCGTTGCGTTAAATGAGACAAAATTACATTTATAAATAAGAAAACTAAAACGACAACAAATATTCTTATTGCTTAACAATTATTTCTTTAATTAAATTAAACTTAAATCATAGAGATGTTTTTATAATTATCTAATCTTGAATTGGATATTTATATTTGAAAGTTTTAAACCGGATACTCATAATTGAAAATACTAAGTTTAAAACGTCCGAAGTATTGGTATCTAATTTTTGTTTTTCAATATGATTATGTTATTTTAATTTTATTTTGAGTACGAAATATTTTTGTTCCTAATACTGACATGTGTACCCCGATGAATATTTTCTAATTCTGCCCTTGCTATCATTTTTCTTTCCACACAACTTGCTTGGATTCAGTCACATTCTTCAGTAAAAACCACACGCATAGGCCAACCATCCATGGGTGTAAGATATTTTCGGAATAAGAAAATTCCGTTGATTACAAATTAGAGTTATATGCAGACACATTAGACTGAATTTTAGTCTATAAAAATCACAAAAGTCTTGGACACTTATCATATTTTCTAAACCAACTCATACGTTTCTTGAAAGAGTGCAGGAAAGGGACACAAAACAACCCCACTAATAAATGCAAAATAACTCATGACCATAAAACCTGGTGGTTCTAAGTCAAGCAAAGTCTTCCATTGTAGGGACAGCAGTGGAAATACGTGACTAGATTGAATTCGCAGACAAATTCGCGCCCCCATTTGCACTCATTTTTTATAGATTAGAATTTATACGGAAAAAAAGATCACTTAAATACGAATACAAATCTAAACAAACTAACCTATTTTAATATGTGGTTTGTACAAATTAGTTAAGAATGATAATGGGAGGGTATGAATAGGAGATTGAAATTCCCACTTTCGACTCCTTTTTAAAATATTCTACTTTTATCCATTCTTATATTCTTATTGATAGAATTTTCAATACACATCTTATCTCTGACCACTACAACAAAAATCAGCAATAACGACGACTCTTTTAGCGGCGACAAAATTTCGGTCGTCACTAAAAGTATCTCCGACGACGAAGTCGTCGGTAAAAAATGAAAATTTTTTTAGAGGGAAATCGAAACTGGGGCGGGAGAATTAGGCTTTTAGCGACGACAAAAGTCGTCGCTAAAAGCCTAAAAAAATTTCGGCGGCAAAGTTTGCGGAAGGGCGGGAAGAAATTCACATTCAGCGACGACATTGTCGTCGCTGAAAACATAAGGCTTTCAGCGACGACATTGTCGTCGCTGAAGGTGGACCAATCAGCGACGACCGAGTCGTCGCTGAAGCCCTAAAAACTTTACGGTCAACATTTCACCCTTCAGCGACGACATAGTCGTTGCTGAAAGTGTCCAATATTCAGCGACGACATTGTCGTCGCTGAAGGTTGACACATCAGCGACGACTATGTCGTCGCTAAAAGTCCTCCAGTTTTCAGCGACGATAATTTCGACCTTTAGCGACGACATTGTCGCCGGTGAAGGTTCCACTTTCAGCGACGACAATGTCGTCGCTAAAGAAAAATTCGGTCGTCGCTAAAAGCTTCAGCGACGACCGAATTTTTTGTGTCGTCGCTGAAAGCTGGCGCCTATTTATTCGCGGCGCCGCCTCCTCCTCCTCATTTGTGCATTTGAAGTTTTAGGAATTCAAGTAAGTTTCTAAACTTTCTCTCTATTTTAATTTTTTCTAATTTTAGTATATTTATTTTTGTTTTTATGTTTATATGTATTAATTTTGTATGTTGTATTTTTTAATTTGTTAGTTATTATTAGTACTTGACGTAGTTTGCGAGGAGTATTCACAGTTGATCAGTAGATTTTTGCCACTGAGGTACGTAAATAAAAAATTATAATTTTTTTCTGTACTAATATATTTAATTTACTCAAATAATTTAAGGTTTAATAAATAGATTTGATAGTATGTTTAATTTGAATTAATTGAATTGATAGTGTGTTTAATTTAATATGAAATTTTGTATTATTTAATTTTGTATGTTGTAAATTTTAAATTTATTTATGTGAATTTAACTTAGCATTAATTTTATAAATATAAATTTGGTTATTATTATGCATCATTCAATTTGTAATTTTGAAGTATACAATATATGTGTATATTATTCATTTAAACTAATTAAGATAAAATAGTTATGATAATTTATTCATAAAATCTAAAATTTGTGATGCAATTTAGGAAACTTCAAACTTATTAGATTCAATAAAATAATGTAAGATAGATAATTATAATAAATATATAAATCTATCTTAGAAAGTAAGAGATTATAATAATGTAGCTTATTTTTTAATTGAGATTAAAACTTAACAATTCAAATTCTATTATTTACCCCACATACTAAGAAAAATTCAATTAAATTAGAGATTATATAAAAATGAAACCATAACAATTCAATATATGATATTTCAATCTCATAAAATTAAAAAATTTCAAAACACTAGGAAGTTCACATGAAAATTACACCCCTCTTGGATAAAACTACATTTACTTAAATAAAGAAGCTGAGTTTGTGCATCTTATAAATAATATACACCTAATAAAACTAAACTTACTTAAATTTACAATTAGGAAGTCCATTCACAAAATGTATCCATTTGTGATGCAATTTAGGAAACTTCAAACTTATTAGATTCAATGAAATAATGTAAGATAGATAATTATAATAAATATATAAATCTATCTTAGGTTCAGTAAGAGATTACAGTAATATAGTCTATTTTTTAATTGAGATTGAAACTTAACAATTCAAATTCTAGTATTTACCTCACATACTAAGAAAAATTCAATTAAACTAGAGACTACATAAAAATGAAACCCTAGCCTTTAAATTTTTATGATATTTACGTCTCATAAAAATTAAAAATTTCAAAACATTAGGAAGTTCACCTAAAAATCACACCCCTCCTGGATAAAACTACATTTACTTAAATAAAGAAGTTGAATTGTGCATCTTATAAATAATATACACCTTATAAAATCAAACTTACTTAAATTTACAATTAGAAAGTCCATATTCATAGTATAGACATCTCTATAAAGAAGCTGAATTGTGTACCTCATCAATATAGTCAAGTAGGTTACGTAAATAATAGTACTGACACTTAATGGACCATACTTATAAATTGTTGTATCATTAATTTAAATTATTGTAAATATATTTTTACAATAATTTAAATTAGAACTACATTTACATTTAAATGTTAAGCTTAGACCCGTTCAAGGGTTGATTATTTTCTGAACATCAGTCAACCCTTGAATTGTCCTGAGAAGTTGGACAGTTTGGGATATTATCATGTAGTTATTATTAACAATTTATCTGGCTCTTGTTTGATATTGTGGAAATATCTTAGCATCCTAACTGTTTTTCGGGTATAAACTATACAAGTGTATAGTTTAGGCACTTGGAGAACCATAGGGAGATGCTGCCGAAATTTCTGCACGAGTCAATCGATGAGCGTGGATAAATTGAAAAAAATAATAACTATAGAAATATCTCGAATGGGATAGGATCCTACCCTTCAAAATTGGAGTGATACGGTGCATTTAGGGTGAATGTCAAACATTAATCAACATACTTTATTTCACCTAAAGCAATTTCCTTCCTGTTCAGTGATACAATGTCTGTCGATAAAAGTTGGATACACCTACCAAATCGATTGTCAGATGAGTATTGGAATGGTGCAGTAAGATTTGTTGAAAGAGCAAAAAACTTTACCGACGAAAGGGGTATGGTAAGATGTCCATGCAAAAAGTGTGTGAATTTAATATTCCAGACATTACTGACATTGGAGGCGCACATTATAGATAATGGATTTCATCCATTATACATAAATTGGGTACATCATGGTGAAGTAGATGTTTCGAGTTCTAGAGGAACTAGTGAGATATCCCCTAACAATAGAGATGAGCTGGTAGATATTATACATGATTTCATTGGCCCTGAGACAACTGAAGTTGATTTTCACAATGACGAGTACAGGGGTGAGAATGCGGCTGGCGAAGACATTGGAACAAAATATAGTGACTGTGATAACCTGTTCGAGCAAGTAGAAACAGAGTTGTATCCAGGTTGCACAACATTTTCAGCATTGAACTTCTTGGTGAAACTTATGCATTTGAAGGTTCTGCATAAGTGGACAAACAAGTCATTTGATGCTCTTCTTCGATTATTAAAAGAGGCACTTCCAAACGATAATAAATTGCCTGAATCGTACTATGGTGCAAGGAAATGGCTCAACAAGTTGGGGTTGGGGTATGAATCAATCCATGTATGCAAACATGATTGCGCACTTTTCTGGAAAGATCATGCTTCCAAAGATAATTGTCCAATTTGTGGGGAGAGTCGATGGGTAAATAAAACTACAAAAGGAAAGAAGGTGCCCCAAAAAGTGGTTCGATATTTTCCTTTAACTCCTCGACTACAGCGTCTATATCGGTCGAGACATACTGCCAAAAACATGATATGGCATCACACTGGAAAATCAAAAGAAGAGGGGGTAATGCGACATCCCGTGGATGGAAAAGCTTGGCAGGAGTTCGATAAGAGGTATCCTAATTTCTCCGCTGACCCACGAAACGTCAGGTTGGGTTTAAGTGCAGATGGATTTAATCCTTTTGGTGATAGGAACCTATCTTATAGCATGTGGCCAGTGGTTATAACTACTTACAACTTGCCACCATGGATATGCATGAACCAATCTTTCTTCATGTTGACCCTATTAATCCCAGGGCCGCAATCGCCAGGTAAAGATATGGATGTGTTCTTGCAGCCGGTCGTAGAAGAGTTGAGGGATCTCTGGGAGAGAGGAGTTGAAACTCGAGATGCAAATACAAATACAGTGTTCAATATGCGGGCAGCATTGCTCTGGACTATTAATGATTTTCCTGCTCGAAGTAGCCTATCTGGATGGAGCGGGCAAGGATACAAAGCATGTCCTACATGTAATTCGGATACTCCGTCGATTCGAGTTAGAGGAAAAATAGCTTACGTGGGTCATCGTCGTTGGCTTCCAAGAAGTCACGCATGGAGAAATATGAAGGAATTCAATGGAAGGTCGGAGAGGACACCCCCTCCTCGACCTCTTACCAATAATGTTATCATGGAACAATTGGGCAAAGTGCCACAGAGACTTCCAGGAAAACATGCTGAATTTGGTGGTGTAAAGCGAAAGAGAGGTGCCGATGAACTTAATTGGAGCAAGAGAAGTATATTTTTTAATCTTCCTTATTGGCCAACAATGAACTTAAGGCATAACATTGATGTCATGCATGTTGAGAAAAATGTATGTGATAGCATCTTAGGTACATTATTGGAGATTGAGCACAAAACAAAGGATACAGACAATGCAAGACGAGATTTGGCAGACATGAAGATAAGGCCTAACTTGCATCTGTACGAGCAGAGGGGTCAACTTTTCAAGCCACATGCTGGATATACGCTTAACCAAGAAGAGCGAAAACGATTTTGCCGGTATATAAAGAATGTGAAATTTCCAGATGGCTTTGCTGGGAGTCTTAGTAAGAATGTCACAGATCATGACTTGAAGTTAAAGGGGTTGAAATCACATGATTGTCATGTTATCATGCAAAGACTGTTAGGACCAGGTGTCCGGGCTCTTTTGCCAAAGGAATTATCCTATCCACTTGTCGAGTTATGCAATTTCTTCAGTCAAATATGTGCTAGAACTCTCAACAGGGAGGATATTTTGCAAGCCAAACAAGACATCATCATAATTTTGTGCAAGCTTGAGAGGATATACCCCCCAGCATTTTTTGACATAATGGTTCACTTGGTGATGCATCTGCCAGACGAAGCATTGGAAGGAGGACCCGTTCATTTTCGGTGGATGTACCCATATGAGAGGTATATAAAAAAGTTAAAGGATTACATTCGAAATCGTGCTCGACCGGAGGGTTCAATTGCAGAAGGATATATTGTTGATGAGGCGTTAACATTTTTCTCCATGTATTTGGAAGGGGTGGAAACTAGATTCAATCGCTCTGATAGAAATCAAGATGTAACACCGACCCACGAAACAAGAAGGACATTATCGGTGTTCCAGTCCCAATGTCGACCGATAGGGAAGAAGACAATTTCTCATTTTGATAGGAAGGATCGGGATATTGCAGTATGGTACATCTTGAATAATTGTTCTGAGATAGAAAAATATCTCCAGTGAGTATCTTAAAATTCAGTTATGTTCTTCTCCGTTTTCTAATAACAATAGACTAAGATTGTTATGTTCACCAGTGAGCATCGATTGGAACTCGAACGAAGTAGTGCTGAAGATATTGATAACTTACAGAGAACCAAATTCCCGTCCTGGTTTTACTCGAAGGTAAGGAATTTTTCTTCCCAAATCCATTGAACGGATATCTTAAATATTGTTCATTTGTCTTGTTGATAATTTAATTTAATTCTTGGAATAATTGCTACTTTTGTAGATGTACTATTTACATAGGAACGGTTCCCCGGAGGCCACCGAAGAGTTACTATCATTAGCATCCGGTCCCAGTTTCACTAACATGGTATACTCTGCGTGTGTTGTGAATGGAGTACGTTTTGTAGCCAAAGCTCGGGATGAGAAGCATAAAACGCAAAAAAGTGGCATTTTTGTCCCGGGGATTGATGGCAACATGTTTTATGGTGTACTGGAAGAAATAATTGAGTTGACTTATTTAAATAAGTACAATGTGACTTTATTTAAATGCAAGTGGTATAACACTGATCCAACAAAGAAGAAACTTTATACTGACAAGAATATCACAAGTATCTCCATCAACGGACAATGGTACAAGGATGATCCTTACATACTTGCTACTCAAGCAAAACAAGTGTTTTACATTGAGGATCTCCTTAATGGACCAAATTGGAGGGTCGTCCATAATATGGTACATCGCGATATATGGGATCTACCTAGTGATGGAGATAATGCACAAGACCTGTTATTTCTGCAGGATAGTAACTCGTCCAACTTCAACCTCACAGTTGATCTGGGAGATTTCCATCTAGTACATCTAGGTAACGAAAGAAATAGTCCTTCAATCGTTCCAACGCACAGGAATGCTGGACTTGGTGCTCATGGAGAAGACATCTTAATGGATGATGACGAGAGCCTTGAAGACGAAACAATTGATGATTATATGGATGAGGAGCCCACACAATCTGATAATGAAGGAGAATCCAATGACCATCAGTCTGTTAGGTTCACTGACACTGATTCTGACTAGGGAAAATATAACATATTCAAACTACAATTACAACTGTCCAATATGTAAGCATGATTATTAAAATAATAAATGTGATTGTAAGAGATTGAACCATTTCATCCTTCAACTGGACATTGAGTTCTTTTTAATTACTTATATGATGTGTATTATTTTAGATATGGCGGATGTCGAGGCACGATACCACGGAGGTGACGCTGGAGGTGACCCACCGGAGCGACCCAGCCAGATTCCAGCTCAGTGTGAGGGCTCAGGTATTTGACATCAATTGTGCATACCTAAGCTTGATTAAATATTATATTTATTTTGTTAATATTTTTCTTTATTAAATAAAGTAGCACCTGCTAAGAAGAGGGGGCCGAATAGGTCCCTAAGATTGCATGAGAAGATTGGCAGGGGTGGAGGCAGACCGGTGCCTGTACAGTTTGATACGACTGGTACATGGCATGCGGTTGGTGAGAATGCCAGTCATCTCCCTCGTGATATTGGCAGCATGATCCGCGCCCACGTGCCGCCCTATTATAAGTCATGGCGGGCTGTACCTCAGGAGATTCGAGATAGAGTTGTGCAGGAGGTTTGCGTAAGTATCCATTTCCTTTTGAATTAATGTCTTTGAGATTGAAATTTCTAAATATATTACTCATAAATTTATTAAATTTCTTTTAATGCAGTCCCATTTCGAGTTCCAGGGCGTCTCTGAGGGTGATCGGGATAGAGCGCTCTCTGGTTTGATGCGGACTGCTGCCGACCTGTACAGAGATTGGAAGTACAGGTTGAATAAGTATTTCTTAGATCATGGAGGTGATCGATACCAGGAGTATGACCTGGATCGAGCTCGACGTTGTGTGCCTCGGTCTGTCTCACCGCAGACATGGCAGAGGTGTGTGGATTTCTTTGATAGTGACGAGTACAGGGTAAGTATGATATTTTATGGTATTATGACAATATTTCATAATTAGTAGATTATGAACATTAAAATTTAACTTTCTTCTCTTAATTTGCAGGAGTTATCTGCAAGAAATACAAATAATAGAGCACAGAAGGTCGTGAATGACCGGCATGGGTCAAAGTCTATTGCTGCACATCGCTTTGATAAGGTAATTTAAATTTTTTCTATCTTTTTTAAATATATCCATTTGTTAAATAGCATTACAACCCTTCATCCTTTTTTTTTGTTACAAAAATTGAACAGAGAAACAGAGATACTGGTGAGCTGCAGTCGGTGCCCGATAACTTTAGGGATCGACATACATACAGGTCGGGGGAGTGGGTGCATCCGATCCCTCAGGGGCAACATGTAAGTTGTTTGAATTTTATATTTTAAATAAAATTTTACAAATATATCTTCCAAGGTAGATTTCTTATTACTTTTTTCTAATAATTTAAGGCGAGGATGACTGAGCTCATGACTCAGCATGTACAGTCTAGTGTATCATCCACTAGCTTGCCTACGACTCCTGTACAGTTAGATGAGGCTGCCATTGCTGATGAGGTACTTGGCACTCGTCGAGGGTACAGGAAGGCTGTTGGGCGTGTACTTGCTGGTCAGACTTATCATTCCATGGGGACTTCTAGCACGGCGACGAGCTCACAGACCGTGTCTCAGCTCGGTGAGTTGCAGGAGCAGTTGCACCAGAGTCGGGAGCAGGTTCAGCAGAGCCAGCGATTGATTGAGCAGCAGCAGCAGCGGCTTGATCAGCAGCAGCAGCAGCAGCAGATGCAGCAGCAGTTTGGGACTTATCTTTCTGAGATGACCTCGATCCTTAGACAGCAGGGTATTGTCCTACCGCCGCCTCCATTTGTTGCTGCTACATCGCCTGGGCCGAGTAGATTTGCGCCTGCACCTACCGCTCAGCCGCCACCGTCATTTTATCAGCCTCGTAGTCAGGATGATGATGATGATGATGACGACGACGACGACGATTATGGTGCACTGTGATATTGACATCTCCCTACTTCCCCGTAGTATATTTTGTTTATGTATCTTTATATTTTTTATATGTGCACATTTATATAGATGATGTATATAGTCTATTAGTTTATTCATATAAAATTTTTTTTAACCATTGTTTTATGAGTGTTAATTTTTTATGTTGGATCAAATTGCTAAACATTATTAATAATACTTTTGATGTGTTATAATTGTATAATTTATATTGAATTAAATTTAAAAAATTATTAAATAATTCAAGTTAATTAAAATAGGTACATTATTTGAAATATATGACAATTTAATTTTAAAAAATTTAAAAAAAAATTAAGAAACTTTTAGCGGCGACAATTGTCGTCACTGTAGGTAAAAGTCGTCGCTGAAAGAGGAGACTTTCAGCGACGACAAAAAGTCATCGCTGAAATTAAGCCCTTCAGCGACGACCTTTGTCGTCGCTGAAGGGCGGACCTTCAGCGACGACTCTTGTCGTCGCTGAAAGTCTCCTCTTTCAGCGACGACAAGTTGTCATCGCTGAAGGTCCGCCCTTCAGCGACGACTTTTACCCTACAGTGACGACAATTATCGCCGCTAAAAATTAAATTTCAAATTTTTTTGAATTTTGAAATTGTTTTCTGCGACGACAGAGTCGTCGCAAAAGGTGAAACTTTTAGCGACGACAAATTGTCGTCGCTGTTGACCTTTTTACGCACGGACTTTCGCCGACGACATTTTTAACGACGACTTTTTCTTTTGCGACGACCGAGAGCTTTTTAGCGACGACAAATGTCGCCGCTAAAAGTCTTTTTTGCTGTAGTGGACGAATATCCAAATCTCTATACTTGTCCTTATTTTTTTATTTTATTTAAATGCTATATATTATCCATATCCTATGATAATTTTAATAAAAATTAAAAATATTCCACTATTTTTATTATATTTATTTAATTATAATTTATCTATATCTCATTATATTTGCCATATTTATTTATATCTTATTATTTCCTTAGTAAAATAATAGTTACTTGAAAATTCTAATAATGTTAATGCAAAAGAGAATATCATGAATTCTTTAGTTAAATTTTATCTTTAAAAGCTTTCTATACATAGTTTTAGTTTTTCTTTTTTATTATATAATTAAATTTATATATAAATATACATTATTATATATTATATAATATGAATATGAAGAGGGTAGGGTAGTATAGTTTCTATACCTACATCTTGTACATTGTGTAGAAAAATTCCTTTATTTATATCAATATCTATTTCTAAGATTTTACACTCGTATCCAAATGGATAAAAATCTCACTAGTTATGAATTACCATCTTTTGGATTAGCCCATGCCTCCGGCTGTCAATCTACTTAATAAAAAAATGTTTATATATATATATACATGTGAAAAATAATTTTTAATATGTTTTTACATAAATAATGTTGTATATGACATGCTTGTTAAAAATATAATATAATTTATTACTTTCATATATTTTATCAAATTCTTTTTATTTTCTATTTTCAATTATTTTATTTTTATTATTAAAATATTATATGTAAGCCAAGCGACCTACAGGCTAACTCAATCCGTCCCAAGGTCAAGTTGGACAACAGATACGGCAAAAATAAATCCGTTTAAACAAAAGTAAAGACAAGCCACCAATATGGATCTATAACCCACTCAACTTAGTTTGGATTATTCTGATTTTCCGGTGTTATTGCATAGTGCTCCATTTATTTTGATCGGAAAGCATTATTCTAATGAAAGAGCCTTATATTATTAATTTGTATTGATAGTTAGTAAAATATGATCCTTAAAAGTGTAATAACAAAGGAAAGTAAATTTCACTTTTAAATGAATAAAGCTATTTTCTCCAAAAAAATTTATATTTAATATTAAACAAATAAAATAATTTCACCTTATATTAATATTTTATAATTATATTTTATAAAAACATTTCACATCGAAACATAATCAAATAAAACATGATTTAAATTTAGAATGCATGACAGGAAGAATGCATTTTTTAAGTAATAAAAAATATTATATATATAAATTAAAGTGAGAAAAATACCATACATATAAATTTTTTCTACTATGTTTTCAATTAATTCCCCTAAAAATGAACAATGACGATCATTGAAAATAGTTTTCAATAGTCACAAAATTAAAAAACACAAAAATAACAAAGGAATAATGCATCGAGAAATAATTAAGTTTATTCTATAGGTGTATTGAGTATTTCATTAGACAAATTCGAAGCGTATAACCATGTGTGCATTGGCAACTTTCATTTCACATTCATAATATTTTTTACTGTAACTTTTACATTTACAATTTTACAAACCGCAAAAAATCATAAAACTCTACATAGACAATTCATAGCGTACGTCTTTTTCGGTTTCTTTTTTTTATAGTAAGAGTGTTTTCTGCACCAGACTTTATTTCATCTTTTCTAATAATATATATGACCAGATTTTAAGGAATGTGCTTCTAAAAAATGTCACATTATCATCTTTTCTTTTCTTTTTATCAAAATTTTAATTTATTAAAATATTTTCTAGTGAAAATAAAAATAAATCATCTTATATTAATACTATTTAGTAATATTAATTTTTAAATTGTAAATAATAAAAGTAAATTTAGTAAAAGAGAAACATGCAATGTTGCAAATAAAAGAAAAGATAATGTGTCGCTAGTAAAATAATAAAACAAGGAATATAATATGTAATTAATTAATCCAATTAAATAAAATCTTTCACTTATTCAAATTATTTCATGATGAAAAATATTTTGCGTTATATATATTACTAAAAGATGTTGACATTTGAGTTACAAATAATTAAAGTAAATGTAAAGAAAAAAGAATTCAATGGTGCAAATACATAAAAAAAAGAAGCAATGTATTAATCGTAAAGTAATGAATGCTGAAATAAAATGTCATACATTAATTCAATTAAATAAAATAGTCAAGTTATTTAAATTATTTTTAGAATAAAAAGAAAAATATTTTGCTATGTCTATATTACTTAATGATGTTTGAATTGTAAATAATACGAATGGATGAAAGAAACATTGATATAGCTAAAAGAAAGAGAAACAACACGTGCATAGGCTATAAACCTTTGAAAAAAAATTATTCACCGATGTCTATTTAATTTGAAATATAATATTTAAAAATTGATACAAAGAAAATATTGAAAAAATTAAATAAATTTTATTTTATTTTCAAATACTTTAATTGAAAATTGGAATATACAAAAATTAATTTATTTAACATATACTTTTTATTTTAAATTTTTACCTTACATATAATATTTTTATAATAAATGAATGATTTGTCAAAGAAATTCTTAAATAACAATATATTAAAAGGAGTTAATTAAGTGAATGAAAGGGGTCACTCTTTCTATATAATTATGCGTATACACCTATTCTAGCAACAAGTTAATGTAAAAATAGAAATATCAGAGCTATTGGAAAGAAGTGCGCCAAAACCGTGCAATATAAGTCGACGAAGTCTACGAATGTGTCAGTGGCAAATTTTCCAGACTCAATCCAGACGAATCGCAAAATTTCAGAACCTCACCGATACGGTAACTTCGACAGCTAGACGTGGAGTTTGGGATGAAAGAATTTTATTGGTACAAACATCTAATATTTTTGTTCCTACCACTGACATTTGTGTGTATCCCCAATGAGACTTTTCTAATTCTGCTCTTGCTATCACTTTTCTTTCCACACAACTTGCTTGGATTCAATCACATTCTTCAATAACAACCTTACGTCTAGGCCAACCATCCACGGGTGTAAGATATTTTTCGAATAAGAAAATTTCTTGATTAAAAATTAGAGATATATCCAGACACATTAGACTGGATTTTAGTCTATAAAAATCGCAAAATTCTTGAACAATCATATATTTTCTAAACCAACTTACACGTTTCTTGTGAGAGTGCAGAAAAGGGATACAAACTAACCCCACTAATTGACGCGAAATGACTTAACCATAAAACCCGTTGGTTCTAACTCAAGCAATGTCTTCCACTGTGGGGATAGCAATGAGAAAGTGCGACTAGACTAAGCTCACGGACTAATTCGCAACCCCCATACACATTTTTTTTATAGATTAGATTTTATTAAAAAAAATGATAACCTAAGTTTATATTTATGGCTATACCTATATTCTATTATCCATACCTATAGTTATATTTATATCTATATCTATTGCAAAATGAGGGTTTTTTTGGGGGAGTAGATTTTTTTTTAACACGTGTTGGGGTGGGAAATTTTTTTTCCCCCCCTACGCTATCCGAAATTATTTTTTATTTCATTTTTACCTTTTACTTTTATTATTTATAATTTAAATACAACTAAGTATTAAAAATTTAACATAATATGATATTTTTAGCATAAAAAAATTTAAGTAATTAATTTTTATTTAATGAAATTAATTTTTAAGTATTATATGTCAAATTAAATAAGAACTTTTTTCAAGGTTTTATATCTCCTCATATATTATTTCACTTATTTTTTATTTTTTTTACTTATACTATTTACAATTCAAATAATATTGAGCAATACTAATTTAATAAAATAGAATTTCTTTTTATGATAAAAATATTATAGATAAGTCTAAAATTTTATTTAATTAAATTAATTTACTTTGTTATATATTTTAGTATTAACATTGATTGTTTTATAACCTAGGCATTATTTCTCTACCTTTTATTGCTTTTCCTATTTTTCATATCCACTTTTGTTACTTAAACCTCATCAATTAATATAACTAAGTAGTATGCATATAATATTATATATTTTATATTTAAATTTTATAAATATATCAATTGAGAATTTGTTAAGACTTTATACTTCATGGGTTATATATTTTATTTTTATTTTTTATTTATATTATTTACAACTTAAATGCTACTAAGTAATATAATTTATCATAGTATAATTTTTTCATGATAAAAATATTCTAATAAGTTAAAGATATTATTTAATTAAATTAATTTAATTTACTATATACGTTTTATTTTTTAACTTTTATTTTTTATTAACTTAGACATTATTTTTTTCTTTTAATTTACTCTGTTTCATTTTTTATCTCTATTTATATTGCTCATGACTCAAACATGTATACTATAAATTTTAATACTAAATTTTATAAACATTTTAAATAAATTAAAATTTTTATGAAAATTATTATAAATTGAATCAATTAATTGCATATTATATTTTTATTAACAATATTTGAATATTAAAATTAATGTTATGTATTTAAAATTTGTCAACCTTTTTTTATATTAATTTTGATGTACTATATGTGAAAATAAATGCATATTAATTAGGAGGATTTTGAAAAGCTTAATATTTCATTCATTATTTTTCTTTATTTTATTTATTTTATTGTATATTTTTCTTATCCTTTTTCAAATACTCATAATATTTAAAATTTCCACACCAATATTTTTTAGTAGTCTAGATATATCATATTATATTTTAATATTATTAAAATATTTTAAATTAGTTAATAATTTTAGTATTTTTATTTGATTGATTAATTTTTATATTGCCTATTTTTCTTATTATTTTACACCTCTCCATTTTATGTGCTCTGCTACATGTTTTTCTTTTTTTCTCCTCATGTACATTTTTATTATTTATAGTTTAAATACTAATATTAGTATGTAATATAAATATAATATTATATATTTTATTTTTAAATAATTTAAATAAATTGAAACTTTTATATAAAAATTATCAACAAATTTAATTGACTACATATTTTAATTTTAAAAAATAATATTTAAGTATATTTTAAATTTTATTCATTAAGATCTTCTTATTATTTCCTCATAATGATTTTTAAGCATTATATTTTAAACTAAAAATACAGTAATTGAAATTTTATCGAGAATTTATAACCCACACACTATTTTTTCTCATTTCATCTATTTCATTATATATATGTTTTTGTTCGTTGTTCACTCCTATTATTTAAAGTTCATGTACAATATATTGAATAATATAGATATAACTCAATTTATTTTCTTTTCATCAAAAAATTACTTTTAATAAGTAAAATAGTTTATTTAATTGAATTAGTTTTCCATATATTACACTTTTAACTCTTGTTATGTCATAACTTACACATTATTTCTCTTATTATAATTTATTTTATTATATATTTTTCCTTTATTATGTTCAGTAATGTTATTTACAGCTTAAATATTAACATTGCTAAATAATATAGATATAACATGATATATTTTATTTTTATTATTAAAATTTTAAATAAGTTAAGGTTATAGAATGTATTGAAATTAATTTTATTTGTCACAATTATAATATATCGTAATGCATTCATATTTTTATCAAATTCTATTTTTTATTTTCTTTCTTTCAATCATTTTATTTTTATTATAAAATATTATATATAAGCAGAGTGGCATGCAGACTGACTTAATCTGTCCGGAGATTAGGTTGGATATCACAAAAAAAATCCATTTAAATGTAAGTTAATACGAGCCGACCTCTATGAATCTATAATCCACTGGAGCTGGTCCAGACTATCCCTGCTTTCCCGATGTTACTGCACGACACTAAGAATTAACTGGAAATTTTCCTAAACTAATCAAAGAGACAAATACAACATGATTTAGATATACAAACGAAACATAAAAATGAAATGCTTCACAAGAAAAGTACATTTTTTTAAGTAATAAAAAAACAATAGACATATAAATTAAAGGAAGAAAAGTATTATAAGTATAAATTTTTTTCTATTATGTTTTGAATCAATTGCCCTAAAAATAAACCATGACAATCATTGAAAATAGTTTTTAGTAGTCATAAAATTTAAAAACACAAAAATAACAAAGAATAGTGCATGGAGAAATAATTAAGTTTACTCTATAGGTGTATTGTGCATCTATTTCATTAGACAAATTTGAAGTATATAACCATGGCACATTCATAATATTCTTATCTCTAGCTTTTACATTTACAATTTTACTATAAAAAATCATAGCATTCATCTTTTTCCTCTATTTATAGTAAGAGTACTTTATCCACTAGATTTTATGTCATCTTTTGTAGTAATATATATAATATGATTTTAAAGAATTTGATTTCCAAAAATGACACATTGTCTATATTGAATTTTAACCTATTTATAATATTTTTATAATAAAAATAAATTATTTTATATTAATACTATCTCATAAAAAGCGTTTGAATTGTAAATGAATAAGGTGAATATCGTATTAAACAAAAAGGGGAAAATGCAAGGTGGCAAATAAAAGGAAAAGACAGTGTGCCACTAGTAAAATAATAAAACTTAAAAATAGAATATATAGTTACTTAGTTCAATTATATAAAATCTTTGACTTATTTAAAGCATTTTTATAATAAAAATAAAAAATATTTTGTATTACATCTATATTACTAAAGAATGTTGACATTTGAGCTGTAAATAACAAAAGTATACATAAAAAAAATCCAATGGAGCAAATATTAAAAAAAGTGTATTAAAAGTAAAATAATAAGTGCTGAAAATATCATAAATTAATTTATTTAAATCAAATATTTAACTTATTTAAATTATTTTCAAAATAAAAGAAAAATATTTTTCTATATTTATATTAATTAATAATGTCTAAATTGCAAATAATATGAGTATATCAGAGAATCATATATATATATATATATATATATATATATATATATATATATATATATATATATATATATATATATAAGATAGAGAAACGATACATGCATGGGTCATAAACCCTTAGAATAGTTCATTTACTACAGTATGTAATTTGAAATATAATACTTAAAAATTGATATAAAGAAAATATCAATAAAAATTAAATGAATTTGATTTTATTTTCAAATTTTTTATTGAAAACTGGAATACATAATTAATCAATATAATTAATATATACTTTGATTTTATATTTTTACCTTACATACAATATTTTTATAATAAAATGAAACTCATAAAAATAATATATTAAAAGGAGTGAATTAAGTGAATGAAAGGGGTCCTTCTTTCTATACGATTAAAAGGCCAAATTTCGGTGCACCGTTTTTATATTGCACCATTAGATTTGGTAGTTCAACTTTATTGATCTATGTAGTATTATGAAGATAATGAAATTTAATGATTTGAGAACATTGATGCAATGTAAGATAGTGCACCGTAGTCTAAGCCTTAAATGATACACACTTATTCTAAACGTAAAAATAGAAATATCACAGCTATCTGGAAATAGGTGTGCCAAAACTGAGCATTATAAGTGAACAAAGTCAGCGAATGTGACAGCGGCAAATTTTGCAAACTTAACCGATACAGTGACTTTGACATCCAGACGTTTGGGATGAAGGTTAATACTTAATATTATTTTAGAAATTTTATTATTTATAATATCTGAAATTCAAATTTAAAACTTTTATATTAAGTAAATTATCACAATTGTTACCGAAAAAAACTATTGAGACCAAAATAAAACATGTTATAAGCAAAGACGTGCTGCGGATATGAATACAATAAAAATAAGAGAAATATATATATATATTTCTCTTGAAAAATTTAAAATACTATACAACGAAAGTGCGTCTTTCTAAATGGTAAAATGTTAATTGGTCGGAGAAATTTGAAAAAGAAATGCAGACAATACTTGGAAATTAAATTTCTAATTTTTACTATGTTTTCAATTAATTATCACAAAAAACATTGAAAATGAGAGAAGCATGTGATCCCATCATAATGACAGCTTCAAATCCTGAGGGTTAATAAGAACACAAATAATTAAGAATATATTGTATTTACCTTCTTGAGATTAGGGATAACTATACACATTTCTCATCTTGTTTGGAAAATTCCACTCTCTTTCCTTACTAGTAACATTCTTCTTTCTTTTTACTTTAATACTAGACAAGCTACTAACGATATAAAACTCCAAACCAACCTTCTTCTTCTCCATTACAAAGTCAATAAAACAGCTATTTTTGAGTTTATAAAAGTAATGAAAAAGTTCCTTTTTTGCATTTACGCATGTCATTTACATTTCACTTTCGTTTTCACAAAAAATAACAAAGGAATAGTGCATGGAGAAATAATTATGTTTATTTTAATGGTGTATTGAGTATCTATTTCATTAGACAAATTTGAAGTATATAAACATGTCTCCTTAGGCAACTATCAGTTCACATTATTAATATTTTTATCTGTAACTTTTATATTGAGGTTCTGTCTTATCTATATTATAATTTATTGATGTAGTTGATATATATAAGTTATTCTTTAAAAGTATTTCATGAACTAACTTATTAAAAAAATAAATTCTGATTTAATAAATAACATTGAGTAACTTATAAGCCAATAGAATTTTCAAATGTTTTCCAAATTTATCCTTTTTTTATTAATTTACAACTCATACCCTAAATAAATAATTATGTTCATGTTTTAAATAATAAATAAATATATATTAATTAAATAAGTAAGTAAATAAATATATAATATCATAAACTTAGTATAATTAATTAAATAAAAAAGAACAAGTAAATAAATATATGTGATGCTATAAATTATAATTAATTAAATTTTAGGCAATTATATTTTTATCCTAGTTCTAAATAAATGAAAATAATTAACTAAATAAATAAATGTATGATGTCATAAATTATAATTAATTTAATTTAAGTTAATTTTATCCTTATTTCCAAATATAAATATATAAAAATACATACACAAATAAATTTGTAATTTTATAAAATATAATTAAATAATTATATTTCCATCCAAAACAATAATTAAATAAAAATTATATAAGTAAATAAATATACAAGGTAAAAAAATATAATTAATTAAATTTTTTAAGTAATTATATTTTTATTTTAAACATTTTGATTGCATTGATGCAATTTGATCTTTAAATAAATATAAATTAATTTGACTTGTATATCTATTTATATTAATATACCTCTTTATATTATTTTACAATTTTAACTAATTTAATAACTAATTTTAGAAAATACTTTTTATACAATCAAATAACTTATCAATTATTAGTTATCGTTTAACTAATTTATCAATTATAAACGAACTTATTAGTTAGTTACTCATGTAAAAACCTATTCTTGATGGACAGACGGTCTTTAGATGTCATCAATGTCTGATCTTTGGATGCCTGGGAGTCGGATTCTTGGCTTCTTGCAAATAAGTTTAAAATCCTTTGAAACTAAGAATTTCTTGTTCATGGTGGCAGTCTTAGTGGATGGGACATTGATCCAATCTTCTGTGTCAATTGATCTTCTAGACGTTCAAAAGTCACTTTAGTGGATTTGGATTTGTCCAAGGATTCAAGAACAACCTCATAAAAAAAGGAGAAAAGATAAAAAAAAAAAAAAAGAGCCTAGTTGTTTTGGATCTCTCTGCTCGTGGGAATGATCAAACCGTTGTCAATGGAATTACGACTAGCTTTTTCCTGTTGATGAGACGGTAACTCCAAATAGAATATCTTTAGAGAAGAAAGCCGCTAGCAGAGGGTGGAGAATTGCCACCCCATCGTGGATTGTTGAAGTTCCGTATGTTATATTAAAATAAAATAAATAATATATTAGATATGTTTATATGGATTAGCATTAATTAATTATTGAAATATTTATTTAAGTAATTAATTTTTTTATATTTTAACATTAAGTATAAAATAGATTAGACCCTGGTTTAATGTGTATAGTCAATAATAGATACATAAGTCCATTTGGGTAGAGGCCCTGACCTACAATCCTTTAAAGGTCAGTAGTTTCCTAACATAAATCTGACCATATAAAGAAAAGAGAATTTTATATAAAAGAGGATTACTCCTTTTGAAAATTAGGTTTTGATATATTTCTTTTTCTCTTCTTCTTCTTTGAATAACCTAAGAAGTAAAGTAGGTTTCAGACTTTACCTATCATTATAGCATCATTAGAATCTATATTAGGTATGCACATAATCTTATTAATATATGATTTATACTATTTTGTATTGAATTTATACTTTCAATAGATGGTATCAGAACAATGTTGATAGTATGAATTATCTGATTATGAGTAACTTTAATTAATCTTGACAAAATTTATAAAATTCCCAATTTTTTATTTTCTTTTTCGTTCATGGAATTATCAAGTTAGGGATTTTTATTCTGAAACAATTTGGATATGTTTTTCTTTCAATTGAATCATGAATTTCCTTCTTATATACATCGAGAATGTTATACTATTGTTTGATTATATTTGAATTTTGTGATTATTGCAATGTATCAGGCATGAGGTTTCAAAGTTTATAGGAAATTCATAAGCTTTTGTTTGCACAATTTTAAATCCTTTTTTCCTCTAAGATATACATGGATTAGTGTTGGAAATAAGTTAGATAATTTTTTCTTGTGTCGAAACGGCTCAAAACAAATTTTCTGGAACTTGGAAACATCACTAATGGCTGGAAAAATAGCTATGAACAAACATGATAAAGCAAGGTTGAAGACAACCTTGTTTTGTCTCACGTGCGTAGGCGCTATGAGCTTGAAAGCGCATGAATCTCACTCGCTTGCTTGCCTAACTAGCTTCAATTGGATGCGCATATGGGTGTCATGTGCTTGAAGAGCACATGAGCCTCACGCCTCTTGTTTGAACAATCAACCACAGCTGTGTTATAGCATATGGGCCATGTACTAGGTCAGTTGACCCGTTCTGGCTACAACTAAACCCACAAGTGTGCGGGCATGCACGGCTCACGTGCTAGGTCATTGGGCCTGAATTTTGACCTAATTGTGTAAAATTTAATTTTCTATACATCTATTATTTTTCTAGAATTTTTTGTGGTTAATAAATATTTGTTTTGAATTTTGTAAGATTCATACTCTATGAAAATGCATTTTATTTGTTGAATTTTGGCTTGTAAAAATTTATGAATATTCTTCATAATATTTGTAAGCTTGGTGATGAGTCACTCTCTCTAATTATGAGTTTAGCTATATTTCATAAATCCTTAATTATGTAATTTTATACATGTATGGATGCCAAAATTGTTTGATTCACATCAATGATAGATTAGGATTATAATAAGGCTATTTTACATTAAAATATTATCCTTCTAAGACATCCAAGAGTATATTGCATTGATAATGGATGCACCCTATCGATATAACATTGTTAATATAATTTTAAGATTTGGACTCTTTTGAATAGGCATTCAATATTTATAATGTGATAAAACTTGTGGTAAGAACTCTTAATGGAACAAATTATGATAAATGGAAAGAGTCTCTGAATATATACCTGACAATTTCTAAGGAAGATTTAGCTCTTAGAAAACTAAAGCTGGCTAATCTCTTACCTAAGTCTATTGTTGCAGATAAGACCTATCATAAGCAATTGTATAAATCAAATTGGATCTATTTGGTAGTGATTAAGTTCACTATTGAGAAAGGAATTAGAAAGAGTATCCCAAACAAGGACGCTACTGTGGAATGCATGAAAGCTATTGGAGAGAAATTTAAGAAAAGTTATGAAATGGGCAAAGGACAACAAAAAAAATTTAAGGGCGAGTGTAGTTATTGCAAGATCCCTAGGGATAAGATGTCTGAGTACTATAAGCTAAAGAACAAGCAAGAGAAGGAAGGTACATATTCCATTTTTAGCCCTCTAGCTCTAGTGTGTTTTGAGTCTAATAATCTTGAGTTATCTTCCAAATTTTGGTGGTTAGATTTTGGTGCAACTGTTCATGTTGCAAATTCTTTGAAGGGGCTAAAAAATCAATGGATCCGAAGTGAAAGCAAGAAGACTGTCTTGAAAGTAGCAAGTAGTAAGGTTAAAGTTGAATACATAGGATCAATTACTTTATATTTATCTTCTGAACAATTTTGGATTTGAATAATATCATTTATGTACCTTCTGCAAGAAGGAATTTGATTTCCAGTTCTTTTTTTGGATAATTGTGGTTATTCCTTTTGGCAAGGAAGTGGAAAGATTGAAATTTATTATGATTTCACTATTGTTGGTACTGCCACTTTACAAAATGGCTTATATCATTTGTACTTGAGTGATTATCCTATTGTGTCTTCTGATATATCCATCAATGTTATGATTGGGCATAAATGTCCTAGAATAAGTGAGAATTCTTCCATTTTGTGGCATCAATGATTAGGCCACATTTATAGAAAGAGATTAGAAAGATTGGTAAAGTAAGGTGTGTTGTCAAATCTAGATTTCTTAGATTTTGAAACTTGCATTAATTGCATTAAAGGAAAATTTCCTACTAAAGCTAGAAACAAAGGGGCACGAAGGTTCGAAAACATCTTGGACCTAATACACATTGACATATGTAGGCCCATTACATTAATAGCTGTTGGAGGTTTTAAATACTTCATTATATTTATAGATGACCATTCCAGATATAGTTAGATTGACCTTATACGTGAGAAGTTAGAGTCTCTAGATGCCTTCAAGAACCTTAAGGTAGCAGTTGAGTTGAAGACTAGCAAAGGCATAAAGTGTATTAGATTAGATCGGGGTGGAGAGTATTATGGAAGATATACTAGGTAGGCAGAAATCCTACTCCATTTGCTCTATTTTTGCAGGAACATGGTATTGAGGCCCAGTATACAATGCCTATCACACCATAACAAAATAAGGTTGTAGAAAGGTATAATCGTAGTCTAATGGACATACTTAGAAACATGATAAGCCACTCCTCGTTGCTAGAATTCTTGTAGAGTGAGGCCTTAAAGACTATGGTATACATTTTGAACTAAGTACCCAATAAGTTAGTTTCAAAGACTCCATATGGGCTCTTTATTGGAAAGATGCCCAATTTGAAACATTTTTTAGTGTGGGACTATAAGGCAAAAGAGAGATCATATAATTCCTAATTGAAGAAATTAGACTCTAGAACAATTAGTAGATTTTTTATTGGATACTGTATTGAATCAAGAGGTTGCAAATTTTATTATCCTACTCACACTACCAATATCATCAAGTTTGATTAGGCATTCTATTTTGAAGATGACTAAATAGTGGGAGTTCAATACCTAGGATTATCAATCTGCATGATGAGACCACCATTTTACCCTTACTTGCTCTAATACCTTCACCTGTTGGCAGTGATAATGTTGGAAATCCAGGTCAAATAAATGAAGAACCTCATGTTGAAGAGCCTGATCAGCTAGCCATTGAATTAAGACAATCTCAAAGAGCCTATAGGTTTGTAATACGAAATGACTATATTGTGTACTTGCAAGAATTTGAATCAAATAATATTGATGGGATTGATCCCATATCCTTTCACCAAGTAATGTCAAGTCCTTACTCTTCTAAGTGCCAAAATGCTATGAATGATGAAATTTCCTGCATGTATCGCAATCATGTATGGGAGCTTGCTAAGTTACCAGATGGACACAAATCGGTCAATCGTAAATGAGTCTTCAAAACCAAACAGGGTACCATTGGTAAAATTGAAAGGTATAAAGCCAGACCTGTAGCTAAAGGCTACAATAAAATAGAATGTGTAGATTATACAGAGACCTTCTCTCCCATGTGTACTAAGGATACTTTTAAAGTTGTCATAGCTCTTGTTGCACAATTTAACCTTGAACTTCATCAGATGGATGTCAAGACTACCTTTCTAAATTGGGACTTATACTAAGAAGTTTACATGACTCAACCAGATGGCTTTATTGAACCCGGAAAAGAGCATTTGGTGTGTAGACAATATAGATCCATCTATGGACTAAAAAAAGCCTTTACTCAGTGTATCTATCAGAAATTTGATGGGAGCAATTTTGTCATCTTAGTGCTCTATGTTGATGATATTTTACTGGCTAGCAACTCAATCAACTTCCTAGATGAGTCAAAATGTATGTTGTCATACCATTTTGATATGAAAGATTTTGATAAAGCATCTTTTGTTCTCAGAATTTTGATCCATTGTGATAGAACTCATGACATTTTGTGTTTGTCCTAAGCGAATTAGATTGAACAAGTGCTTAAAAGATTTAAAATGGATCCTTGTGCTTCCAGTCTAGCGCCTACTCAGAAAGGCGATACATTGATCACAATGCCCTCAAATTGACATTGAAAAGACTGAAATAGACAAAATTCCTTATGCTTCCACCATTGGCAATCTTGTGTATGTATAGGTCTGCACTCGTCCAGATATAGCTTTTGCTATTAGTGTCCTTGGTAGATACTTGAGTATTCCTAGGATGGATCATTGGAAAGCAACTAAGAAGGTAATAAGGTATCTTCAAAGTATCAAGAATCACATGTTGACTTATAGAAGATCTAATTCAGTTGAGGTTGTTGGTTACTTAGATTCAGATTATGCCTCATGTATAAATGATTGTAAGTCAACATCTGGATACATTTTTATAATGTCTACAGGAGTTATCTCATGGAAAAGTGTTAAATAGACACTTACAACTATATTTATAGAAGCAGAATATGTCACATGTTATGAGGCCGCTTGTTAAATTTTATGGTTGAGGAAGTTAATATCTAGCATGCATTCAATTGATTCCATATCATGACCTTTAATTATTTTTTTTTATAATTCTTCTACTATGTACTTTTCTCAAAACCATAGAAATTCTAGTCATACTAAATATTTTGATGTTAAACTCCTATTCATTAGAGAGAAGATTGTTAAATCTCATACTCGCATTGAACACATCCTTAATGGAGACATATTGGTGGATCCATTGACTAAAGGCTTACCTATAGGAGTATTTAAGAATCATGTAACTTATATGAGTCTTGTTAAATCTTTTGATGAAGTCTTAGTTTAGTGGGAGTATGAGATATGTTTGTTTTATTTTGTTGATGTCTGAGACCACTTATGTAATAATTGCTTAGTTTGGATATTGAAACATTAGTAATGTGTTTTTATATATCATTTGTTTTCTTAATGGATTCAATGATTTTGAGTTATTTCTCTTCTAAACTATGGTTGAAAGACTAACTTTATATATTTTGTTCCTTTCAGATTATAAGACATTATATTTAAACATCACTTATTTTTCTATCGAATTCAATGATTTTATGTGGTCTCATTCTCTAAATTAAGTTTATGGCTTAATGTGTGCTAATTGCTTAATTATTACTGTTCCAAATATTCTATGTAATTAATTAATGCTATCCAAGTGGAAGATTGTTATATTAAAATAAAATAAATAATGTATTATATATATTTATATGAATTAGCATTAATTAATTATTAGAATATTTATTTAAGTAATTAATTTTTTTTGTGTTTTAACATTAAACATAGAATAGATTAGGCCTTAGTTTAATATATATGGTCAGTGATAGATTAGATCATACATCATCCTATTTGGGTAGAGACATCAACTTGTAGCCTTTTACAAATCAATGGTTTTGTATCACGAGTTTGGTCATATGAAGAAAAGAGAATTTTATATAAAAAGGGTTATTCCTTCTAAAAATTAGGATTTGACATATCTGTCTTTCTTTTCTTCTTCTTTGAATAACTTAAGAGGTAAAATAGGTTGCAGACTTTACCTGTCATTATAAAAAGATTAATCATGGCATTATTAAAATCCATACTAGGTGCGCACATTATCAGATTAATATTTGTACTATTTTGTATTGAATTCATACTTTTAACACCGTGTACTGATTCTTATCGAGATTGGCTTCATGTTCCATTACTAGTTCTTGGTCAACTATCATTGGTGATGTAGAAGAGGACTAGGGGGAAAAGAGGATTACAATGAAGCTAGTGTGGCAAGGTGCTTAGCGGGAACGATTAGTCCCGGAAACATCAGGAGGAGAATCGGTTGTTGATTGAATGAAAATAGGTTGGGATTAATATAAATATTTCGTACATCAATCAATTTGTGTATATAAAGAAGAGCTTTTCAAGAAAGGGTCCCATCCTTCAAAAATACTCATACCCGTACCGTGAATCCATGGGGAAAAAATGGAGACGTGAGTCCCCTCTCCACGAAACAAAACAATCCGTTTGCCTATTTTTCACTACAATGAGTCACTCAACAATGTGTATAAGAACAGCTTCCAACTCAACAACTTTAGAGAAAGCGGATCGTAGATTCGATCAGTATAGCATGGGAGAGGCGGAGATTGCGTTGCCATCCAAATCCTGGAGAAGAGAACGCGCTCTCCTATAATTTAGAACGCTAAGCTCCATCCTGTCTATTATCCTGCAAGATATCTTTGCCTGCATTTCACTATTGTATTCATAAAGCTTTGTTTGTTCTGTGTTTTTGTTATATCTTACAACAAAATTTTGTTATATATTTTATTTAAAATATTATATGATATAGTGTATATTTATACAAATACATTTATTTATATGTCTAGCTCATGATATCAATGACCAGAGCTTCTAATAACTCAAGCTTAACTCATTTATCATGCATATAAATTAGATAATTCATTTCAATTATCGCTTATTTATCTCATGAAGTTAATTCATGGAATTAAAACTCAAATATCAGCAAGTGCTGACTTTATTCGTTGCGGACCCTAATTCGTGTTGTATTTGATACGTTTAGGAAATTTCCTAGCTAATTCTTCGGTTTCCCACAGTCGTAGACTGTGCTTTACATAAACCAAAACCACTGGATTTTATGGTTGAGTTATTTCACTTTTATTAGTTGTTTGTTTTGAGTTCTCTTCTTCCCGCACTCATTCAAGAAACGTGTGAGTTGATTTTGAAAAATATGATGTGTGTTCACAATTTTGTGATTTTAATTTTAATAGACCAAAATTTTATGTGAATGGATGGTTGACCTCGATGTATGGCTATTATTTAAGCATGTGTAATTCTATCCAAGCAAGAAAATTAATGACAGAAACGAAACTAGAAAAAAAAATTGTGGGGTTATACATACGAATATTACTAAAACTCAAACTAAAATTAAAAAAGTTAAATTAATGCATGTCTTACTCATTATAATTTTAAAGGAATTTGAAATTGACACACAATTTAATTGTTCGTAGTTGCGTATTTATAATTTTAATTTATTTTAAATTGGTTTCATAACCAATGACAGATTTCAAGTCTATTAGTGTGATACTAACACATAATTAATGCTTGTTTAGCTTATTATTTCCTAGGTGCAAGCAACTTTAGTGTCTCGTAAAAGGAACAATAAAAAATGAATTAAAATTATAAGTACTTTTTAAAAAATAAATACAGTATATATAGGAAGTGACTTCAAAATTTGTTAAAATTATAAAGAGTTGCAAATTAATTTAACCAAATAAAAATTATATCATTAATTATATGTTAAAAATTAAAATTAGGTACTTGTACATCAAAAATTCCAAATGAATAATATAATTATAAATTTATAACAATTCAGTTTGAAACTTCTAAATATAAGTATCTCTTTTGAAATTACATAGAATTATTAAATCAACATAATAATTTAATTTCATTTAAATTAAATAAATATATTTTTAAAATATATATTGAATTATTTATTATAGTTTTACTATTTTTAACTTTTTATTTTAAATTAAAATGGTTAAATTAATATGTCACGCATTGTAATTTTAGAGGGATTTGAAATTACCCCTCAAAACTTATTTGTTTCTAGATTTGCATTTATAATTTTAATTTATTTTTGATTGATTTCGTTACTAATGATAAATGCCAACACTATCAGCGAGCTACTTGCATAATCAGTGGTTTGCCTTTGTAGAGCCTCTGCATGCATGTTAAGTTATTTTCTGTGCAAATTTTAATATCTCCGTGTGCAGCTCACATGAATAATGAAAGAATCCAGTTACAAATGAATTAAAATTATTAATAATTATAAGGAAAAAAAAAGTATAGGACAATTTTCAAAATTTATTAAAATTATAAAGAGTTTCAAATTAATTTAATCAAATAAAAATTATATCATTAATTATACGATAAAAAATTATAATTAGATACTTTTACAACAAAAGTTTCCAACGAGTATATATAATTATAAGTTATAAAACTTCTAAACATAAATACCTATATTCATTAAAAGGATATCATAATTCAATTCAAATTAAATAAATAAATAATTTAAAAAATATATTGGATTATTTATGATAATTTTATTAAAATTGTTATCGTGCTCCATCCAAAGCAACAGATAAAAGTCAAAATTAAACAAAATTTTCCTTACAATAGTCAAATACACATCATTCTTTATAATTTATGTCTCGAGAAAAAAAAAATCCCGATAGCTTATTGTATCATTGTATGGAGACAGGATTCGTTACATGTTATGAAGTGACATTTATAATTAATGAACTCAGTTCTACCTTAAAGGTTGTCGATCATATATATATATATATATATATATATATATATATATGCCAATAAAGTTTTACTATAATATATGCTTTGGTTGCATTGTTCTTTTCAAAGAGCAATAAAAGAGGGGGCTAAAGCAACTTAAATGATATAAACTAATTGATTTTTGGGATAATATCAAGAAACCAACTAATTGCAACCAAACATACATATTAGCACTGATTTAATGATTGTCAATTCTTTGACTAAATGCTTGCCGAAACAGTGTTGAAGGATCATATTGATTAAATGTGTGTTGTTAGTTCAAATTAGAGATTTTCTCTCTGTTTAATTTTTAAGACATTACTTTTATATGTACATGGGATTTGTCATGAATAAATTGATTTATTAGAATCTATATAGTTTGAGTTTCAAATATCTTATTTTGGAAGTTATTCATGCAGTTTTTTGTACTCATCTAGAAATAACTATATTCATGATTCATATATAAAAGTTTTTATGCAGTATTAAAAATTGTGGGTGTGACATAAATTTGGTCATCAAGTTTTAGTTGTTATAATGGAAATTGTTTTATGATGGTCATATAGGCTAAGAGAGAGAATATTAGCACATCTTTTAATTAAACTGAAAGACATAAAGAGAAAATGTTAATACGCTTATTAATTTTATTAAAAGACTTAATGTGGCTCAAGTGATGGTAATTGCCAAATTTTCTAATTTCTATTATTCAAGTAGTTAAATCTACTACCTTGATAGAAAGAAACTAATTGAGGATGTAAATATATATTGGAAAGTTCTCCAATCTCACTTAACAACCCAGAAGGAAACTAATCAAGGATGTAAATATGTAATGAAAAGGTCTTTAATCTCACTTAATAACCCAAGAGTATGTGATTTCATCAGTAGGGCGTATACGGGGCTCCATAAGCAAATAGAAACTAAAAGAACAAATCAAAGAGACTTTATATTAGACTAACAAAGACCGAAGGTCAATAATCTGCTATTTTTTTTTTGTGTTTTTTATATTACAATAATTTATACTACTATGTATACTATGTATAGGGGATTGCTCCCTTTAGTGTCCATTTTTTGCTTTCTCAAAAAATCGAATATAATACATATTTATTTTAAATGTAAGATTAAACAATAATTTTCAAATAATTTAAATACAAAATAACTATATATTAAATAAAATTATTTTTTAACATTATTTTGATTCAAATTCATAACCATAAACATTAGCATAAAATATCAACAAAATACCACTAAGTTAACCAATTTGATAATAATTTTATGAATAATCTATTATTACAATAAAAGGAATTGGATTAGTTGAACTCTACTTTTTTTCTTTCCAAAAAAATTAATATTTATTTGGTTCAAATTTGATAATATGACTATAATTCTGTAATCTGGAATTTATGAGGACGACGTTGTAATTTGGCTCCTTCCTCTCTCTCTCTCTCTCAATTATTTCAAATTATTTTTATTTTGAATTTGTAACTTTCCACAATTATACCTTACCTGTTTTAACTAAATCTTCTCTATCTCTCTTATCCTCTGGCAATTATTTCGAATTGTAATTAAAAAATTATTCTTATTTTAATTTTGTAATTTTCTACAATTATATCTTATCAATTTCCAAAAAAATATATATATTTACTTATTTCAAATTTTATAAAGTGAGGATAATTTTTTAATCTTGCATTTATTCCAAATAGCAATTAAAAAATTATCCTTGTTTGAAATTTATAATTTCCTACAATTATCTTTTATTAATTTTAGTTGATCCTTCCATCTTTCGCATTTATTTCAAAACTATAATATTAAAAATTATTCTTATTTTGATTTTGTAACTTCTCACCATTATTTCTCTCCGTCTCTCTATTTGTCTTATTTATTTCAAATAGTAATTAAAAATTATCTTTATTTTGATTTTTTAACTTCCACAATTATCTCTTCTATTTTAATAGATTCTTCTCCCTCTCCCACTACCAAATTCTGAAATTAATTTCTCGTTCTCTCTCAACATTTTTTCTATTCTTCTTTCACTCACATAAACTCCTATTTGCTCTTTCAATGGGTTTCCTATCCCTCTTCCAACATGCACAAACTTTTAATACTGGATGAGAGTTCTTTAACAAAGTAAAATTGTATCTCCTTTTTCTAATTAAGTGGAAATGAAATGTATGAAGATAGGTACAAAAGTGATTGGTTCATATAAGAGTATAAATTTCATGCCTTTCAAATCCATTTATATTATTTGACCTATTTGTTATAGTTTGTATGGCTTTCATTCAAATTCATGTATATAATGTTTTTCACTTTTCATAAAACCAAAATTTTAATATTGAGAATAAATATAAGTATGATTTTAAAATTTATTGAAAGATTAAAATGACTTAAAATAGGATTTAAAAGAATTTGAAATGACATTGGGGAAAATATAGGATAGTTCCTAAGCTCTACAGAGTACTTACATTTAAAATTAAATTGTAAGAATTGACTGTCAGCATTCTTTGCAAATCAATTTATTTATAGTCTCCATGGTGGATCATGGATCAAACTTATATTCTTATGAACAACATGTATGGAATAATAAAAGTATAAAGATCAAATTATTAGAAAAGTTTAGATAAAGCTTTAGGGAACCTCCCATGGAGATTATAACTTCCTGGAACTAAGCTGTTTAATATTTTGCAATAAATCAAATCATATTTCTATTCAGTTGATACTTAATTATATAAAGATTAATTTTGTATCCAGTCTTATTGCATGACAATTCTTGAAAGTTACTAATAAAATTGGCATGAAATAAATTAATTGGAACTAATTAGTGCCATTGGCTAAAATTCTAATGGAAACTTTTTTGTAATAGGATTTCTTTTCATTCAATTGTATGAACCGAACAACATATTGAATTCTATGTATATGTTACCTTCTTAGAAAAATATTATTGTTGATGAAAATAATAATTATAGTCAATAATTAGTAATTAGCAATATTAATCTAAGTTTTCAATTTTTCTTAAAGTCATTGAGCATGCATGAAAGTGCGTGCAAAAAGGCTAGTATAATAAATTTAACAATTTTAACAATAAAAAAGTTATAAAATTTACAACTTTTACATAAAATATTAATTATTTTCACAAAAAGATTGTGAGTCGCAACAAATTTTGCATGCAATAAATACATGTAAAGGATTAAACACTATCATACCAAGTTGCAACCAAAAAAAAAATAAAGTTTTGGCTTTGGGTAGGAGGTTACAAAATTTAGGTTACTTTTGATTTATTGGAAAATATCTTTAAAAAAAAATCATTTTCTTTTAAAAATAGTGCTCAGGGGATTTTGTACTATTTATATCCCTTGCCATAAACAAAAATAATGCATGACAGAATGATAGAGGAAAATGACTTTTTTTAAAAGAACTAGATGTTATTTTTTGCCTTACTCCACAAATTATAATATTTAGTAAATAAAATATTTTCTGTGATCTTAATATGACTAAAATGCAAATTCCGAACCTACACTTTCACACAAATTTCATTCTTGGTCCCTAAGATTTTTTTTTTTTTGGGGAAGAAATTTACTCCTAATTTCCTAAAAGCATACAATTTCGCTCCGAACACTAATTCCATTAACTTTACTAATGGAAAATCCTTACTAATAGATAAATTAATATCCTATGTAAGCATCTAATTTAGGTTAAAAGTTTTGTTTTCCCTTCAAATACACAAATAAATTTTGTTTATTTTATCTTTTTTCTTAATTATATCGTTCCATCTTTTGTAGCGTACAATAGTTGATGATAGACAAATATTCCTTCTCCTAAGGTCCATCAACTCATAACCCGTCATCCATCAATTCCAACCGAATTTGAGATGATCAACCCACTATAAATTCCGCAACTAGTTCCTCTATGCAACAAAATAACTAAATTTCAATGTAGAAATAAAAGTCATGATTCCAGAAGTTATAATTTTTTTCTCTTAAGTGGCTTCAACGATCCTAAAATGTTCTGCAATAAGCTCAATTTGAGATGTTAGAATTTGTACTCTCTTGTGACAACCTCAATTTGGGATGTTAGAACTCTTGCGACAATAGTAGTAAATCATTTGGACAAATATTCCTTTTCCTAAGGCACATCAAATCATAACCCCTGTCGTCCATCAATTGCAACCGAATTTGAGATGATCAACCCACTATACAATTTCGCAACTAGTTCCTCTATGCAACAAAATAGCCAAATTTCGCAACGATCCAAAAATGTTCTACGGTAAGCTCAATTTGAGATGTTAGAATTTGTACTCCCTTGTGACAGCCTCAATTTGGGATGCTGGAACTCTTGCGACAATAGTAGTAAATCATTTCACTTCAAGAATTGACTTTGAGAAACTTTGAGGCACCATTTTCCACTTCGTCAAAACTCTAACTTTGCAACAAATACAAAACCAAAGAGAAATAAAATCATTCAATATTTAGGCTTCACTTGTTTTTTAAAATATATATTTTTTTAGGAAAATCTCATTTTCTTATATATAAATAATGGGGCACCATGTGTTTCAATAATATTTTAATAAAAAATATTATAGCTAGAGACATAGTAGTGGTGAAAAATATCTTCCTCTTTCAAAAAGAGAAAATTGTTTTCTATCAAAATTCTTACATTTAACATGAAACATTTAAGTCATTTTTTACTATCTTAATATTTTATAACTATATTTTCATGGATGATACTTTCCACCAAAACAAATGAAACCATAAAGGTTGACATCTACCTATAAATGAGGATTTTTCATGAATTTGTAAAATGAATGGAGTTAATCTAAGTGAAAGTACAAACTCTAATTAAGAATGTTTGGGATAAAATTATTTAAAATATTTTTAGTGAATAAGAATGAAACTTTTTGTGTGAAAATTAGGGGATCAAACTTCCATTTTGGGCACTCGATATTTTGTAATTATAAATACAAATAAATGAGATTATTTTTACAAAAAAAAAGTATATCTTTTGACAAAACAAAAGATTTATGAAATAGGCCAAAAGATTTTATATAAAAAACAATTAACATACACATAAAATAACTTTTTCTACTATGTTTTAAATTATATATGTCATCAAAAAATTAACCAAAACAATCATAGTAAATAATTTTAATAGTCACAAAATTTAATAAACACAAAAAAGAAGACTTCAGGAATAGCACATGAATAAAAACATGTATTTCTTTGACTAATTTGAAGTTAGTGACAACAATGGATGAGTCTGAATAGACCTAACCCAAACTCAATTAGATCCAATTTTATTAAGGACTTACCAATTTGGATCCATTAAGAACCTGATAGATTTGATAAAAAAATTCAAAATGAATTTATTTGGACCTTTAACATGAATATAATTTAAATCTTTTTGATAAAAATAAAAAATATTCTTTTCTTATTGATAATAATTATACTTGATAATTATAAATTATATCTATTATTTCATTCACATCCATTTTTCTTTTGACCCATTAATACTATCTATGTTAGCTTTAGGATAAATATGGATTTATCATTATTAATTTTGTTAAATAAAGATCATATTAGGCCAATACATTGATAATTATTTATCTTTTTATATTATAATTAGATAATCTTATATTGTACAAACTAATATTATAAAATAAAATTGTTATTTTTAAATATCTTTATAATTTAATTAAATTTAAATGTTTTTAATTTTATTTATCTTAAATAAACTATAATAATATTCTTATATATGTGATAATATTAAATTTTATATAATAAATTAATTATAGAATATGTTATTCAAACAAATTAATACTTAAAGGAAATCCAAGACCCATTGAATATTTATAAGATATATACTTATGTGTTATATAAATTAGTATTATTGGATACTCAAAATTTATTGGATATTTAATGGGTAGGTTCAAACACAAATCATAAAGTAACGAGTTTAAGTTGAGTAAGATCCACCGAGTAAATATGTATTCTTGCTATCCCTACTTGAAGTATCCATATTTGCACAGCCTAGAAGCATGCACAAGACCCTAAACAGTGATCTGCAAGCATTATATTCATTGTATGGGATCTTTTAACTGCAATTGTTTTATTGTAACTTTTACTTTGGATAATTAAATTTTCTGCATTTTTTGTTAATAGCAAAATAACTGCTACTTACAATTTAAAAGCATGCTATGTTGGGAATTCGGATTATCACATGCAGCGGAATTTAAAATTTTGATCCGAATTCTACCTAGGATCCATGCAAAAAGCATAAGTCAATGATTAGGGTTTTACCTATTGGGCACTCGTGTTTCTACTGATCAAAACTTGAGAGCGGATGAATCAAACACCGGTCGGAAGGTACAGTGTCTCTACGGTATCCACACGGAGTGAACAACGACCTCTCACCCTCCACACGTCTGCTAGGATGCGTTTTTCTCTCTAAGAATTAGGATTGGATGTTTTTTGAGTGATTTAGGGTTTATATGGAAGCTTAAAACGTGATTATTAAGTGCTGCCCTCAAGTCCCCTTTTATAGAACTTAGGCAAGCCATAATCCTAGTCCTACTAGGATAATGCTTCTAAAATCCTAATCACACTTAACAACTCATCTTATCCTTATCCTAGATATAATGGGAAGAGATAGGACTTATCTATTAATTATCTAATATTAGATAATAATATTATCTCATAATATAAATATCTTAATATTAGATAATTGCATATAGTTATCAAAATATCAAAATAATATTATCTCATAATATATTTATCTAATATCTGATAAGATAATTACTTGATATTACTTTAATATAAAATAATATCACATAATATATATATATATATATATATATATATATATAAAACGTGAATTTATTATTCTTAATAATATATATGCACGAAATTAAGTCCAATTAATTGGATATTAATATAATTAAAATCCAATTAATTATTGTCTTATTCCTACTCCTTTTGTGTGACCCTGTAGGTTCTTATTACGTTGACAATGACTTATTATTGGGCTATAGACAGCGAGCGGTATCTAGCAATACATCACTGCCACTCAAGTAGTAAGAATGTATGTGATTCGACATCCGCCTAACATATGATCAACATTTCGCATCATAACCCTTTTGTAATAATATCCAAATTGAACTGGAGGCATGGAATGTGTCATCCTCGTCAATGTTCAATTTATATTTCTTGATGCTGAGTAGACTTAAAATAAATAATTAATATCACATATTAATTTAACTGAGCATGGCCATACATTTCTAAGTCTCACTCAATCAAGGGGCCCAAGGATATTTCTCTTTTATACAAGAGTAACAAAATCCCATTTACATCACTCACTTCCCTCTGCATGATTTATGACACACCCAATCAATGTCCTACTTGTCATCCTGATTAAAGGTGACATAGGACAATATTAAAGTGAGTAATTCCTCATGTAGGGAACCGTAGTGACTTCAGGTCAAAGGTTTATGTGTAGTTGTGATCATATGAGAATAACTTATGACACGTTTATCCATGCAATATTCTCATAGTGGGTCAGTCCAGTACATTATTCACTAGCAATGTACTCATGTATTGACTTGATATCACATATCCATGATTCGTAATCATCAGTCACTATACATGCTAGCCTCGATGTATTATTACTATCCTTTTCGTAATAATACTTGACTAGGGGCATTTTAGGAATAATAAAGTTATTCCAAGGATAATTATTATATTAAGTTATAAATTGCGCATAATAATAATAAAAACAAAATATAATAATTAAATTACCTAAAATAAAATATAATACATTGTGTATAACTTCAATCATCTTATATGATTGGTTCTAGGACACACACCAACATGCTATAAGTCTCCTATAGCGTCTTCAATGGGTTGCATCTTCCCCTTCCTTATACGGGATATATGGGATTGTTAACATTCACGTAATGGTTAATAACTTTTATTGTTTCAATTGGAGAAAAAAATTATATTATTAATTTAAAATATAAAATAAATGTGATACGCATAACAACATTTAATGCGTTATTTTGGTATAAATATATACAATTATACTATTCGTGCATGGAGAATAAATTAAGAGTATGAATGTGTAATTAGAAACATAAAAAGAACCCAAAAAAATGAAGAAAAAGAAGAAAGAAAGCTGTACAACTAAAGAAAATTGTATTGCAGAAACTTTCATAAAAGTTGCTGCAATCACATATATTATATTGTAGTGCTAATGTGTGCGTTGTTTTTTAATTTTTTTTTCTAATGGATGATTCACAGTATGTACCATCAACAATTCCTACATCGACTTTTTAAATTTTATTCTTATTAACATGTTGAGATTAAAGAAAATATTTATTCATTATTTTATTTACCCCTTAAATGAGCGTGAGCTTCTCAAATGGTTACTGCAACTGTGAGAAGAGCCTAGATGTTGTGGCATTTGGTTGACAAAATCTTACGTTCCTAAGAAAGTGTATTCTTGAAATTTTAATTAATAGAAATGTAACATTCTTATATTTGATTTACTATAAATTTTTCTAAGAATATTTTATCATATTTTTATATATGTTATATTATTATGTTCGGTTTATATTTGATATTCTAAAAAATTTTGAGGTTGTTTCAAAAATATCCTCATTAAGTTTTATTATTATAAAATATAATATAATAAATTATATTTTTATTTAAAACTGCATAAATAATTAAAAAAATTTTAACACCTAACAAATAAAATTTTAATACATAACATCTAAAAATTCATTAAAATTTATATGAAAATATTTTATACTTTATTATATTTTAATATTTATTTTATTATATTTTAGCAATTAATATATTTTTTATTTAGAATAAATTAATATTATTGTTTTATATTATTATGTATAAATATGCTTTTCTATAAAAAAATTCCAAGCTTATTGTATAATTCTTCAATGAAAGAAATTATATGTATAATAAATATATTAAAATAATCGCTCAAACATTAGGAACAATAATAAAAAAGAAATTATAGTTAAAAAAATTAATGTCATTGCATTTCTTAATAATAAAAAAATTATAAAAATAAAGTGATAGTTATTTTTCTAATTTAAATTAAAAATTATTTAATAAAGTGATAATTATGAGAGAGAAGTAAATGTGAAGATAGTTTATCCTTTTATTCTATTATCAATATTCTCATTCCATAAGAATATGAGATAACCACCTCTACCCATTGAAATACTTTGGGGAAGGTTAAGCTAAAATATTCTTGAGAATGTGACATTTTCAGATATTTTTTTTAAAACTTTGAATCAAATATGAGAATGTAATATTCTCTTAAAATATTTTTAGAAATATAAAAAATATTTCGTCAACCAAATGCAAACTAGAGTAAAGTCATAAACTCTTATGAGTTTCAGAGTTTGATACACTTAACTGAATAGACTCGATCATAGAAATTCAGTCTTTTCAAGATTGTGGTCAAACTAATTAAATTCACATAAATTCAATAAATTTGTACATTCGATCAAATTTACTGAGTTTAAAATATTGACAATTTAATTTACTAGAGGTGGACATTTGGCATACTAATATGTCCAATGTCAAAAGGAAAATGAAAAAAAGGAAACAATTTTCCTAACTAACTTCTTAGGAGAGTACCTAATGGGAATTAAAGAGCTTTACTTTGACAAAAATATTATATAAACTGAAATTGGAATTAAAAATTAAATTTAAATTTTTTATATTTATTAAATTAAGTTTTATAAATTCAATTAACCATTACATATTTAATTGATAGTTTTTTATTTATATTCGGAACAAACTTTTGGTGCATAAAGTATTGTTGTTACTTTAACATTATAATTAGCAATAACAAAGTTATTAAAAACTTTATATATAAACAAATTATTACAAGATCATAATTCACATTTGAGAGTTTTAATTTATCGATAATTAAATTTTTGTTTGATTTAGTACTTCTTATTCCTAGAAGGGGTTTTTAATTTTGACAATATTACTACACTGGGTTTATGATCTTTCTGATTTAGAGAGACATACTATAAATTTAATTATTTCATTTTATAATTTTATATTATAAATTCATCATAATGGCTAAACTTGTTCAAGTTTACGTAGTCGAGCTTATGAGCCAAATTTTGCTGAACTTCTCAAGTTTTCGTAAAATCATTGATCAATGATAGGCGCTTTTCTTTTGTTTTTTTTTTTCATAATTGAATAAGAGATAGACGCATAGATTAACAATTACTCGATTAAGTATAATGAGAAACATATCTAATGTCATTGATAACCTGTTTGAAATTAGAAAAATTGTAAATAAAAATATTCTATATTATAAAATAAAACTCTAAATTTATATTATTTGATTTTATAAGAAAAATATTTGCAGAGAAGAAAAATGAACAAAATTGTATGGTATAACTTTGGAAAGCAACTTTTATTGTACAATAGCTGAAGTTACTTTCCCCTGTAAAGCCTCGCATAAAAATTACATTATGTTGACTAATCCATCATTTTTCTTAATTACATCAACAAATATATATATATATATATATATATATATATATATATATATATATATAAAGAATCCCATTGTGGTTTAATAGCAAGAGGGTTAAATTTTGTGTTTTAAGTTTTAAATTTGATGGATATACATATATACATACATATATATATCTACTAATTATATATTAACCATAATTTTGGGTCTTCAAAATTTTTCAGCCCATAAATCCTTTCACGTGCCATATTCAAAATTGTAGGTGCATCTCTCTTCCTCTTCCACATGCCAATGGCTTTCACTCGTAGTATTGTGGGTATTGCTTCTCTCTTTGTTGTTTAGTTTGTGCTAAGACTACCCTAAATGTCTAACTCTCTTCTATCACTCACCCACAATCACCAAGTCCATTCCTCATCTTTCATTCAAGATCATTCCATGAGTTAAGACTCTCCTTATTCTTTTATTTAGCATGAAATTCTTGCGATAGTGTTGGATTTGTTTTTTAAAGAAAAAAATTTTTGGTGCAGAGTTCTATATTTCTTTGTCTCATCTTTTTTATTTTCTTTTCAATCTTAGATCTATAATTTTTTGTTGAGTTTATTTTGATTTAGGCTACTAGGTGTTTCATAGGGCAGTTGCCCCTTCAAGATCATCACCGATAATTGCAAACTCAAATGGATATTGGGCATTTTTTTCAGTAAGTGAATTATTCAACTATTTTTTTGTCCTTAACTCTCCATGGAAACATTGTTTCATTCCAATCAAAATAATTGAATAACTTTCTTTTAAATAATGTTTTTGTTGCTTTATAGCTTATTGATTGAATTCTTAGAAATTAATGTCATTTTTGGTTTGATTCTAAGGAGATTTATCAGTAATCTTGGCCTCACAATTTGCTCATTTGTTTCATGTTTTAACTTACTTTTTGCATATTAAATTATTTGGTGTGTTTCCTATTTCATTTTTTGTTAGCAAATGCAATCAATGCTTCGATCATTCAATTTTTTCCACCCCTATGCTTTGCTTCTAACAATTCATTTCATTATTTTTATTTTTTACTTACTTCTATAAATTTTATGAATTTTACTTTCACTATCTTGCATTTTGATCTACTGGGATTGTAAGGGTTATTATGGTTTTCTTTCCTCATACTATGAGTATTATGCACTTTTCTAAGCATTTCTGCAAACAACATGAAGTTTCTTTTAATCATTATTTATAATATTACAAGGGCTACATAGTTTTTTGTTGCATAGCAAATGACATTTCCAGGGAAAAAAAAGGAAGTCGGCCCATGGAATTTTGGTAGAAACCATAAGAATGACTTTATTTTAAATGATTTATTGGAAGATATAGTTCTTTTATAATATACAATGACCTTGATTGATCAACGTAAATCATTCAATTTAATGGGATAAGGCTTCGTGGATGTTGTATACATGTGTATTCTATTGCACTGCAGGAACTTGGATTGGACAATTAATCTAACTATGAATTAACTAACTCTATTCAAGTTTTACCCATTTTTTGTTTGCTTGATTTTTTTAAAATTACTAGATATTTTATCTATGAAAGTCTCTTTATACATAATTTTGTGCAATGCGCATGATTAAAATATGCCTGAACCTCATGATTAGAATATATTGGAGGAAATCAAGTAATCCAAATCAAATCCCTCCCACTAACACCAATCACCAACTATGGCTATTTGGTTACCCAATATAGAATCACTGTCACCCTCAGTTGGTACATACTTTTTGAATAATGGATCACTGCTCCAAACCCAAAAAAAAATTGAAAGTAGTAAAAGGCAATTAAACAAGACACTCAATACATAATACTATTTATAACCTCACCTCTAGAGCAACCATTGTGGTACACTTTTATTGAACTCTGTGTGTTCCTAATTCATGTGTATATAATGACAACATGTGAAGGATTATACCTGCATAAAGGTTGCAAGCATGTCTATAACTACATTTTCTATTGCAAAAAGTTTGTTTAGCTTCAAAGTCCAAGGAAAATTGTAATCCTATGTTAGTTCAAGGATTCTATATGCATCAAGTAAAAATGTCAAGTTATTACCATTTCTTTGGGATTTTTTTATTGATGCCTGCATGGAGGAGAGTGAGAAACTGTAGAAGTTGGGAATTATATAGTTCAAGTGTAATTTATCAATCTAATTCCTAGATTTTAGGAGTGATACTAGAAATGAATATTAGACATGGAGCATCTAGCATACGTCTCATGTCAAATGAGAGTTACCTTTATTATCAGTGATATTTAAGGATGGCTTCTTTGGTTACATTGTTTAAATCTTCTATTATTTTGATTTTTGACTGGAATTTAGGGCACCAAATTTCAACCTACAAGTGAAATTTTAATTTTTTATGCAGGTAGGCTTCTTACTTATACATGATTCCCACAACAACTATCCTCATATGTGGTCCAATAAGGTGGCAGAAAATGATCGGATCTTTGTGCCCACCTCTCGTCCATAAATTTGATGTCCAACCCATTTTAGCTCGATCTCCTGCCACGTGTTGGTTTTGTCGAGGAGCTCTAGAAGCTCCTAGGAATTCTAACTGAAGAGTTGAAGAAGGCTTCAGCTAATCGTTTTTGTTGAAGTGCGGTCAGTGTTGGTGCTGGTTTTGCTGGAAGTTTCTTTTTCCCGGACATTGAAGTTTCTGTTGGAAAATTTCAATCCAAAGGTGAGTTTGCGTTGGTTAGATCATCGATGGATTACTGAGGTGGTTCTACATATGCTGATTGATATTTTTTTTTCTAATTTTTTTCATTACATGGATGATTGAGTTGGTTTTGTTATTGTAATTCAGCAAGATTGAAGACCAGCAAAATGGGAATTGAGTGAAATTCAGAAGTGGTTTTGAATGAGCTTCATGATTTTATATTTTGGCTTGATTGTCATCCTTCTTTTTGTTTTTGTTTAAATTGAAATTTTTATGACTCCAATTAATATATAAAGTCTAATTTACTCTATTTTAGTTTTATTTCCAAGAAATGTTTGTACTAAAACCTCTTTCATCAGTTTTGCTTGGGAGAAAATTGTTTGGGTATGGTGTAGGTGATTTGATTACTGTGAAATGTTTTAGCAACAGTGTGATACTTTCATGATTAAAATATTATAACAATGTAGCATATGCAATCTCTGAATAGGGTGGAAATGATAAAATTGAAGTTCGTTATTCAGAGGTTGAAGTTGGAAGTCTTAAATTTTTTTGAGATTTGGATAACATAGATGTTGACACTCATCATGATGTTGGACGAACTTCTGCATTCTAGATCTCTAACATCTTCTGTGATTTTCTCATTGGCTGTTTCACGTTACTGTATTGTGACCGCAAGTTAATATGTTTTATGTTACTAAATATTTTCCCAATTTGGTATGGGCAATTGCTTTGTATATTTGTCATGAACAATGTGAAACATTAATTATTTGAAACAATGAAATCTTTGGCAGACAGTACTACCGCACAGCATAGATGTTGGATTGTTGTGTATATAATTTTCTGATTGTCAGTTATTCATTGTTTCACAGAATTTATCATCCCAAGCAAGGACGGGCGGCAGGAGACTTAATGCTTCAGAGACCGTGTCCTTGAGTCGAAGACTTTCATCATCTGTTGCTAGTGGGTTACCTCTATTGGGTTCTAATAATTATAATCCACTTAAATTCATTGTCAATAATTATAATCAAATTTTACTCATTTTTAAAGTAAAAATATAATTGAAATGTAGCCACTTATTTGTAATTTGTGTTTTTTTACATATTATAATTATTAATTTGTAATTTTTATGAAGTTCAAATATAATCAAATATAAGTTAAAAAATAAAGAATCGTGTGAATGTACAATATATTAGATAACTATATTCTTAATTTTAATTATGAATACTCATTGCAATTAAATATCACATGTAATTTAAATGTAAAATAATTTATTATATGTTGATGTCATATTAATCATAGTAATAATAATGAGATTTACTTCTTTTTAAGATATTTATTAGATGTATAATATGTGTTCTTTTTTGGATATTTATTATGTATATATGTCATCATACCATTTAAAAATATTGTATCTAGAATTTTTTAAAAACATAGTCAAATATTATTTTAATTAATAGTCATTGATTATGTGCAATTTAGAATTTCTTAAAAAACAATCAGTTTATACATATTTATAAATAAAAATTGTAAATGAGATGTAACTATTTATTTGTAATTTGTATTTTTATTTTTTATACATACTATAATTATTGATGTGTAATTTTTATAAAAGTAAAATATAATCAAATATTTGATTAAACATAATAATATATTGTTTAAATTAATTGTCATTGATTAGATTCAATTTTAATAAATCTTTTAAATTAAATTTGCAAATTCTTTATATAAAATAAAGAAATATCTTTTAAATGTACAATATATATTTTAGATATATATTTTTAAGAAAATTAAATATAATCAAATATTTGATTAAGCTTAAAACATTATTCAAATTTGTTTTTCCGTGATTATTATCGATTTTGTACATTTTCAATTAAATTTGAAAGTTATAATTCATGTAATTTGTAATTTCTATATATATTGTAATAAATTTGTGATTTTTGCAAAAATAAAATATAATCAATTATTTGATTAAATAAGTAACATATTATACGAATTAATAGTCATTGATTATAATCAATGATTATATATTTTTTCAATTAAATTTGTAAATTATATATAAACTAAATAAATATTTTTATGAATTTTCAATATATTAAAGGAATTTTTTTCATTTTATGAGAGGGATAATTATTGATTTAAAATATTTATAAAAATCAAACTTAATTAACTAATTGATTGGCTTATAATATTATTTCAATTTATTATCTTTGATTACTTAATATATTATTTAAATTTGTAATTTGTAATCTATAATGATATATATGAACAAAAGAATTATCTTATAAATAGGCAGTATATTAAAAGAAATTTATCTTTATTTTATAAAGGGGTGATTATTACCATCAATCCATATATCATTATTGATTTACAATTTTTATAATAGTCAAATATTTTATTTATATATTTATTGTTTATAATCATTAATATATTAAGCTAAAGAAGTACCGTATCAATACATAATATATTATTTCATTGATTATAATAAATTTTTATGTATTTGCAATAATTGAATTTTTATTTTGTATACAAAAGTCAAAGAAGTGCCTTGCAAAATTTAATATTTTAAAGAACCTTTTCTTTATTTTTTAATTTTTAATATGGATATTCATTGTAATCATGATAATTAACTATCTCATCAAATATTCCATGCACTCTAAATATATTATTGCTATGTATATAAAAAATTTTGCCACTTAAAACTCTAACATTCCCTTAATTTTTTTTTGTGCATATAAGTTTCAAGTTTGTTTCTTCTTAATTCATCTTAACCAGAGTTATCAGAATCAAAGCAATTCTCATTTCCACACCTGGAACATATATTTACATTGAAAAGGTTTTGTTCTTCTGCATTATGTTCTTATTTTTAAATTTTAATACGAATATTCATTATGTTCTTATTATTATCAAAATAATTCCCATTGCCACATCTCCAAGGTATATTTTCATTGAAAAGGTTTTGTTCTTCTACATTATATTCTTATTTTTAATTTTAAATTTATATTTATTCAAAAGAAATATTTTTTTTCAAAAAGATTTTGCTGCAGCTATATTGATTTTTTTCTACTATTGTTAATCTTGCAATGAAAAAAAAATTAATTCTATCATTGTTTTTTGGACCTTTCATCCATTTTTAGTATTTCTACTTTTCATTAAATTAAGTTTGAGTGCGTTTTTTTTTTTTTTTTTTGAATTCATAACAACTTACTATACCCTTTCCAAGACACATACTAATATATATATATATATTGCATATGAATTGAAGAAATTGTTATGTTATCATAATCTATTTTATATTCTTGTTGTGCATTTGAAATTATTTTTTCTATCACATCTTATTATTTTGCTTCATACCCTTCTTTAGTGATATATTGAAGTTTGAGTGATTATAACGGTTCCTGCATAATTTCCTATTTAATATTTTTTATTATTGTACTAACTCTTCATTTTTTTGTTAAAAATATTTTGTTTCAATTCAAATATTCAAAGGGCTTAGTATAATCCTTAAATTTGAATGAAGTATTTTATTTTGCAAAATTGAAATAGGTTAATAATGTAAAATTGGTAATAGTAAGTCCACATTAAAAAAATGCATAAATCGTATGTTATTGTTATCACTCATTTTATAATTTGCTATATTGCCTTTTTATTTTTTGAAAATCTAATCTAATTATTACATAATAATTTAAATTTTTATTTTATTTTAGAACTCCAAAATGGCAAGGAAAATCACTTTTCTTTTAAAACTTAGGCTAAACATACCAGCTTCAAAGATACAAGAAAGAATTATTAGATTGTTGAAAGTTGTAAAAAGAAATTCAAATACTGAATATGGAAGCATAAAAATGATTCTCTTGGATAAAGAGGTAATATGAACATATCTCTATTATATAAGTCTATTTACTAATACTAATTGATCAATGTTAATTATAATATTTTTAATGTTATATTAGGTATAGAACTATTATTAGATAATGAATTTTTCGCATATGTTATCATAAAAATGCATGAATTTTAAAATAACATTTTTGTGTCTTACAAACTGTAAAATAGGAAATCATAACTTAGTTCAATTTGATACATAGTTGAATTTGATAAAATTATGAACTACTGATACATAGTATAATTTGATAAATAAAATCATAAAAAATATTTTAATTTTTTTGAAATAGTAAAAACTTACTTAAACCTTGTCACTATCTTTAAAATTTGTTCAAGCCTTTCTTGAAAAAATAAGTGTCATTATTTTTTTTGTATTTAATATTCTATTTGTCTTCTAGTAGATAAATTTTTGCATGGTCAACAAATATTTTTTATTATAAAATATTAATTTTAACTCTAATTGTTAGTTGATTTTTACAATAAACCTATATATAAATATTGATTGCAGCATTCATAAAAGATAAATATAATCAAATCTTTGATTAAACTTAATATATTATTCCAATTTATTATCATTCATAATAATTAATATTTATGCATTTTTAATTTATATATAAATATTGATTTGTAACTTTTAAGCTTATTATAATTATTAATTTGTAATTTTAGGAGTTTTGTGTTTAATTATGTTCGTAATATTTTTTATGAAGTTTATGTATATATGTTTTTCATCAAAATGTCTTCCACAATAATAATATCTAATTGTAATATATATTTTATTTTGTCAAGGGAAATAAATATCTACATTAGTATTTAGGAAATTATTGATAAACAAGTATGAGAGCAAGCTTAAGGAAGACAAGTGTTACATCATACAAAATTTTATAATCAAGTACAACTCTAGCAAGTTTAAGGTTTCAAAACACCCATACAAAATTAATTTTCATAGGAATACAAGTGTCTACCCATGTTAAGCATTGATAGCATTACACAGTTTTGATTTTGTTTCATTTGAAGACATTGCTTTAGGGAAATTTGATAAGACAATACTAATAGGTAAAAATTTTTTTATTTTTTCTTATAAGCCATGATTACTTTTTTAATATTAATTATATTATATTTATTAAAACTATATAAACCATATGTTATTGGAGAATTAACTAAGCATGAGAAGGTGAAAAATATGCATGAAGGAGAGATAGGAAGCAAGCACAAATATATATATTTAAGGGATGAAAAGTATGTTTATAGCATATTATATTTATTTTTATTTATATTATATAAATAAATTTATATGCATATTTTTTACATATTACTCCTTTATAAAATTCATTATTTTTTAGGAACAACACATTAAAATGTGCACTTTGGGGTGAATTTGCTAAATATGCTAATGAATACATAAAACAAAATAAGGAACCAATCATAATTATTCTATTTCATCTAGCAAGAGTAAAAGTTTTAACAAGGAACATTCTATGTCTACCATTGCTTGTATGATAATTGTGATTTAAATTATATATATGTAAGCTTTAAGCAAATAATATTGTAATTACAAATTCTTGGAATACATCTAAACTAAGTTCCAATCTAGATTACTCTAAAGCAAAAGAATTTAAAAAGGGTAAGGATAAATTACTATTTTATTGCTCCTTTAACTATTACATTTAAATACAATTTTGATCAGTGATAATGATCTTTTTAATTTTTTTTCAATTTGAATTTACTTGAAGATAGTAATTTGTTAGGTTCAATGAGATCTCAAGTCAATCTTCAGTGAAATCAATTTTGGCAAATGATGATGATAATATAAGTTGTCCTAACAAGAAAGCCTTAGTTGAGATTAAATCTACTAAAGAGGTGATGTTTTACTCTTTTATGATATCAAAACACATTATATCATACTTATAAATACTATTAGTTATATACTTTTTGTTAAGTATATGTTATTGTTACCCTAGCCATTGTAAAAATGCATCAAAGTAAGCGTTGGTATCATAAATGTAAGACAATACCAAACAAAACAATTTTGAGTTATTGTTGTATTCAATTACAATTAATATCTACCATACTTTTTTGCCTATAGTTTATAACTAAAGTTGATCTTATATTAACAATTGTTATTGCATTAAACAAGTATTAGCTTTATGTCAAAGTTTATGATCTAATAGGTAAAGCATCATTTGTTTGTTTGATAAGGAAGCTTATCAAGACATCAACAATTTTGCTAAAGAGTTGTATGAATGCTTATCTAAAGTAAGCTCATTGTTATTGTCAATTTAGTAATTTCTACAATAATATAAAGCTTTAATAAAAATTATTTGATTTGTCCAATGTTAATATTTATACAAGAAGGTGATGAAGATAGGTGATCTATACAACTACATTTCTTCATAAGAAGGAATTTTTTCTTCAAGATTGACATATCAAAATATAATATTGATCACTTTAAACCTAATGAGAATAGAAAAAATTTTACTATACTCAAAATGATAGATAAAAATACTATTAATAAATTCACTGCTTTTTTCCATTCTATAAGTTGAAAACTAAATTATTGATTATTCATTTATTTAAATATTACATGCATCAAATTTACACTAATTTTCTTTCAAAGTAATTGTGAAAGAACTTGGATTTAGGAAGTACAAAAATTTTATTAAAGATTATGTACCAACAAACAAAAATAAAAAAGATGATATAAGTTTATCATTTACAAAAAATTATTTTTTAATATTATTATTTCATTAAATGAATAATGATGTCTCTTAAATTTTTTTTATTGATTTCTATACAAGACACAATCTCTGTAACTTGTGATAATGAGGATTTCCTAACACCTCCAAAAAGGGCATCTGATGATGTTTATAATACTATATCAAGTATAAATTTAATCAGCCCTCAAATGTTTGCAAACAAAATGAAAAATATTATCAAAAAGGAGATCAAAGACTAGATCATATATTCAGAACATTATTCAATTTATAGCTTTCATGCACTTGAAATAATTTAATTATGTCTTTTGTTCATTTTTATATTTAGTAAATTAGATAATATTTGTTCTTTATAATCTATCATGATATGTATTTATGTAAAAGATAATGATTAACATTTATATATTAAACTCCATACAAATTAACATTATTCTCTATATATTTTTCTAAATTTCATTTGTTATAATATTTGATCATGTATGCATCTATCTATATATGATAATGATAATTGATTAATTTAATATTATAATATTATGACAGCTCTATCAATTAGTAATGACTTAAAAAAATAATATCTCTTATTACTTAAGTTGAATATAGTTATGTAAATTTTATAATTATTCAAATAACATAAATATAATGATAGATTTTAAATTAATCACTTGAATGCTTTATAATTTAAAATTTAAAAATTTAAATTTATATTATAAGTTATTATTAATTAATTAAATTTAATTAAATTCATGCATCGCATAGGTTAAAAGCTAGTGTGTGTGTATGTGTGTGTGTGCATGCACACACGTGTATAAAGAGTGTCATTGTGGTTTAACAGCAAGAGGCTTAGACACTATATTACAAGTTTTAAGTTCAATGAATAGCATTTGCCTTAAGTGATATAAAATATCTTTTAAAGGCTTTCTCTATTCTTCTTTATGCAATACTTAATATTTTAATTAATACATTGTAATTCATATTTTCTTACTATTAATATATCAAAAAATCAAACATTAAAGATGAGTTGAACAAATATTTTTCAAAATCTAATTTTCTAACAAAAACAAATACCCTTTAACTATTGCACACAATGAAGGGGTCATGGCCTCCCCAAATTTGATCTAGTCCCATTCTAGTATTTTGATGATGGAATGACACTTTACATATATACATTAAGTGAATTGTTATTCTTGCAAATAAAAAATTAGAAAAAAATTTGTATGGAAGTCTTTACAAAATGAAAATTCATTCCTTAAGAAATAACTATTTCATTGAAGGATGAAATCTGAATATGGCAAAAGTAATTAATTCTTTACACTATTTTATATATTTCAATCCTTATATCATTGAATAATAAAATAATGTTTGTTTTTCAATATTTTTATCATAAAACTATTTTTATAATTATAGTTTTAATAATAGAATTTAAAATATGTTTGTATTATTTACAAAAAAATTATTCAATATAAAATAAAAATTAATAAATTAGAGTATTTATATTTTTTAATTGGTTCTTGAAATGTTATATATTCCCAAAAAAAATTGACACCACCTTCTTAAAATGAAATCATTTTTACTATGACAAAAACAAAAAGTTAACCTATTATTTCATCACTAATATTTTTGCTCACCAAATATTTAATCCCTCAAATATCAAGCTTCTCATTATGGGTCCTTCAATAATAATTTTCCTAGAATTTTTCATCACTCCATTCATAATCGTTAATATGCATTGCTCTTGTGGCATAAAACTACTAATGTGTATTAATTTTTTCGAACTAAAAAATGTGAATTCTAACAAAAGAAATACAAAATAGAAGGAATTGACCATAAAGAAAATAGAGACCTACTTGTTCATTTGAAGTTCTATAGATTCACTTAGTTTTCCTTTTTGGATGTGTGTATCAAATGGGACAAACCATCTAATTTTGATCCATTGCAAAAGAAGGAAGGTATAATTCAAGATTAAAGTGCCACTTCTTGATCTGTTTTCATTCATGTGAAGTTAGTTTATTCAGATCATGTTACATGCTCATGGAATTTTCTTCAATCTATGGTTAATTTCTCATAGCATAGAAGAAGTTATCTTATCGATTGTTTGAGAAAATTGAAAAATTGATATTATCTTTAGTGTTTAGGGATACCAATGGTTTACTAGTGCTAAATGGAGGGTAATGGATATGAAATTTATAGAAGCATTTGACATTGAAAACTTGAGGCAGTGCCTTCACAGCATCATATACCAGTATCATGGATATAGTTCGTAGAAGAGATGCTTGTTGTATACACAAGACAATTTAGACGAGCCCCAATTATTTGTTTACCTTATTTTCTCCTTTTTTTTTTCCTTTCCACCTTGCAGATTGAAAGAAGCATTAATAAGATTATTTTTCATTCATAATATGCTAGATTTTAGATATGAAATACTTTTTTTTATCTAGTTTTCACAAAGGTTAGTGATTAAGTATGAATGTGACTTCATAGATCTGAGTAGTGATATATGTGCTTGGAAAAATTATAATTGTAGATTCCACATCTAGTGTTTAGTAAATATGCTTATACTAAAAGGTTAAATGTTTTCCAAGTGCTAATGTTATTTGATTAACAAATTTATAGTCTCAATCATGTTTTAATTAGACACAAATAGATTCTTCCCTTATCATATAGTGGCATGCATTTGTAATATATTTAATGTTAAGCCATAGTACATCTTAACAATTTTAATTTATTCCTAGGATTACAAATGTTGTGCTTTAATTTTATATACTAAACATTTTAGACACTTATATATTTATTTGATCAAAATTTGCTTATACTATTGCAAGAAAAATATACATTGCATCTGTAGGTGGCATTGTAAAGAAAAGAAGTAAAAGTATAAGAGGAAAAACTCAACCACCAAAGAAAACATGAGGTTTCAAGAAGGAAAACACCATGAAATGGCATTATTTTATAATTTTTTATTTGTTTCATAAATAATTATAATTAATAATGCCACTATTTGAGCCCTAAGTGGTGAAACCAGTCGCTAAAAGATAGCAATGAATTAAGGAAGGGTCTTTTATTGTTTGAATATTATCATTTAAGTTGAAATTGGAAAAGTCCATGCATGCAAAATTTTTACAAGCATATCGTAATTCAAAGTTGGCAAAGTTGTGGCTATTACTTGAGTTGGATGCTTTTAAAAAAGAAGCTTTACCCTCACAGAATAAACATTGGATGTTTGCTTATAACTGATCAAAAATTAATTTGAGGATCACTTATTTCCACTTTTAATAACAAATTGACTTCAATTTATATAGCTACACCTATTTAATCTTACAAGAATTTGTTATTCTTTTGAGTTGTGAGAATTACACAATGTCCATTTTTTTATTGTATTTTGTTAATAATAAAAGTTACTAGGAAAAGAAAACTGGTCCAAGAACAAGATAAACAATGCATGAATTGAATTAGGTTTTAGTATTGTTGAATTCATCATAAAATTTACCTTTTATCAAATGAGTAAACTATATATGGAAATGTTAGTTGTATGCCGATTGCTATCTATAATCACCTATTACCTAGGAACATTTTATCTATAGTATAATGGAATTGAATCTCGGCAACCTTTATGTCACATAATCATTAACCACAACTCCATTTAATCTTAAATTTCTAGAATTTTTAAGATGGTCGAAACATCTATGACTAGCATAGATAATCATTTACAATCTGGATAACACAAGGTACTATTACATAATTTACCTAATCACAATAGATAGTCCACTTCCTAGATTTTGTCGTATCCAGTCTCTTCTCATTCTTATTATTAGCTAAAGATAAATAAATATCAATAACTAACTACAAAAAAATGAATATTTTGTTAGGGAGGTACTGTCATGAACCCAATTTCAAGGTATCGTAACTAACGTAAAGATATCTAATTAGTATAGATTCACTAACTAAATATCTTTACAAGCCTTGACACTTTACTACTTTGTTACTACTTCTACTATTAAACATATAGTAGGAAAATACTTGTAGTTATATAAGTATTGAAATACAAATTGATACAAAGAAACATATATATAAGTTTAGAAAGCATACAAAATATTCTAATATTACTTTATACATAACCTATCATTATGAGGAAGAGTACTCCTTGCCAAATAAACTAAACTATCTCATACTATTCTTTTGGCATGCCTTCATGAAGTGAGGAAAGGATTTAGCACATGTGTCAATTTGCCTCATTAAAACCACAATCAATATCTATAAAAGAAATAACATAAATGAGTGTGAGTAATAAAATTACATAGTGAATGGCTACTTCTTCTTTTTTTCTTTTAAAAGGTTTTCGCCATGACAGTTTAATATATATATGTGTCGATAAACTCAAATATTCATTATATAATAAATTCTTGATAATAATTTCTTTAAAATGATATTTATTCAAATTATTAAGTTAAATGGTTATAGTTGATACTTAGGTTTTTTTCCCTTGTAACTTTAGTCTCAACTTATACCCCTCCTCCTTTTATAACTTCGGTCTCACCTTATACCCCTCCTCTCCCTTATAACTACGGTCCCACCTTATACCCCTCCTCCTAGAAATAAGTCGTATGAAGAATACATATTCCTCTCATATATAACAAATAAGTATTAATCTATCATAGGCATAAACCAAGATGAGACACTATAGGTATCAACTATATTGGGACACCATAGGCATCAATCACATATTCTATTATCACATATTATAGGTATGGTCAAAATACCAACTTAGCCATAAGTATTTTATTAATTATTTTAACAATAAATATAACATATGATTAATTTAAGACTGAAAGCTATTTAAATAATAAGTGTATGATATCAATTCAAAATATACTTCACTAATCCAAAATCTTATTAGAGCATAAGGTGTATTTATAAGTAAATCCCCCTTTCACTAACTCACTCTAACTTTTACTAAAAATTTATTTAAGACCCTTAGCATCTTATTAACGTATTGTGAATCATCAAAGGTCAATTATCTTACACCATTATAGTTCTCTAGTATTGTTCACATCGAAATGAAAGCACATTTTCAAAATAGGGCTACCATGGAGTGTCATATAATAGAAGGGCATTTTCAATATTCAAAATACTTCCATAAATTACCAAATTTTAATATAGCATACCTAACATATTAGATAATGAATAACTCACTTGTTGTATAGTGAATTTTGAGTTTTACCATGACCAAAAGCATGAACTTAAAGTTATAAAATTTGGATAGCACAGAGCCTGTCATAACAAATTTATCATTTGAACAACCAAATTAGCTCTAATTGCCACCAAATTTTGATAAAAACTTTTCAAAATCACAAATAATATATCCTAAAAGTTTCATAATTTTTATTAATCATTATATGGTTAAAAAAATTCAAAACCTGAGACTACCCATATAAGGTCTAGAATTAGGATTGCATTAGAGCATTTGAAATAAAAATTTTTTTTAGATAAGATTCAAATATCACCAAATTTATCCATGAGTTTCCTAACATATAGAATGGTAAGCACACAAATTTTCATAATATTTATCCTTCATTTGGTTTCTCAAATACCCCAAGAATAGAAGTAAAACTTACCAATGTTCTGTTTTGACTGCATTCCTCCTAGGCTTATAAATGCTCACCTTTCACACCTCTAAAATTTTCCAAATTTTTTCTCATATTTCCTAACATCATTGATGACAATAACACATCAAAATTTGTAACTAAAATAAACCCCGAACATGAATTCAAAAGGGTAAGTAGAAACATGTTAATAACCCCCTTAACAGAATTCTATTTCTAAACTTTCCTATGACCATCTTACAATATATTTTTTTGAAACTTATTCCACTAATTTTTTCAAACCAATAACATTTTAACATCATTAAACAACATTTAATAAGGGTACAAATCAAAACCATGTCTTCATACATGGCTGCATATAAAATCTCAACAATATCGTTATGAATTACCATTTTCATCACTTTTCTTAGGGAAACTCTAAAGAAAAGAGATAGTTGCCACTCATATTTAATTTTTAAACCTTCTAATATACGTCATACTTACCAGGGGAAACTTCATCTAACCAAAATAATAAAACCATTTTAGAGGATTTAGAGAAGAATTTCCCATGAAAACATGGAGAAAGAAAAAAGAAAGCATGTTTACTTTCAAGGTTTTTATAGGGTAAGGTCTTGGGAAATTTTTATACAAGAAAATAGAATAAAAAACCCTTGCAAGGAGGCTGAGAAACCCATGGTTTTAATAAAGAATGACAGCAAAATATGCCAAATTTGGACCCTGAAAACCTTATTTATATAAATCCTTAAATTGATCTCATTGGTAACTTGTTTTCTTTTATTTTTTTCATTTATTTTTTTTATAAAATTGGATGATGACTTGTACATGAAAAGACATGGTTTCCTTAGCTGAAATATGAGATTTTTATTATATTTTTTATGAATAAAATAGTTCTAAAGATATCTAGAGAATTTCTTAATAAAAATGCCCATAGTTTTCCTTTTTCTTTCATTTTAGTCCTTGGCTTCTTCTAGAAGCTTGGGCCCATGTTTTTGGACCCTAATAAATCAGATTTGGTCCTCCAACAATTGGACCAAACTTGTCTAATGCTAATAAAAATTAATCACTTAAAAAGATAAAAATAATTAATTACAAATTGACCTCAAATTTCTCACTTACATTTTTGCTCCTGAAATTTTAGATTTTTTTTACTTTTTTTATTAAACTTCTATAAATATTTGGGGCTCACAAATTTTGATTTAGGTCAGTCCAAGAGTTTTCAAACTAATCCGTTTAAATTTTTGAGTCTAATTTTTCACTTTTTAGTTTACCGAGTGATGAAATTTTAGCAAATTCCTATATGAATTTTTTAAATCTATTATTAAGTTTTTAACTTAATTTTTTCCTATTTTGATGCCTAATAAAATTTTTATCAAAGTTTTAGTTAGGCTCACATCCAAATTACCTTTACAATTGTCCCAAATTTCACCTGATTTTCCTATTGAATTTATAATTAAGGGGATTTTCTAGAAAAATTTCTATTTGAAATTTCTTATTCTATTTTGGGATATTACAGGTAGCCTTTAGTTGGTTCCCCCATGAATCCTACAATCGAATCCTATGATCAAATAAGTGTCCAAAACAATAGTATCATTATATAGAAAATGGTTATCCATTGTGCCAAAAAAAAATAGTAGTATGATTATGCACAAAATAGGTAGTGTCATTACATAGAAAAATAGCAAATTTCAACTGGTTCAACTTTAATTAATAAATGACTATTATAACCTAGGCCATTGTTGTTTATTACAAAAGCCAAATAGTAATGTCATTTCAATTTAAGAAAACAATAATTCAACTACATTAGTGAATATTAGGATAGGGGTGGTAAGTCCATTGCCACTTGTGAAGATTAAGTTTCACCAACACTTTTCCTAGTAAGACACACCCTTGCATTATACCCTTCTTGTTAAAATGTGTTTCATTTTATTGTTCCATATTTTCTTGGTAATTTACATGGGTTCCCTGGTTCACCTAATCTTTTAAGCCTTTTTTATCCTTTGACAACCACTTAGCCTTCCATATTATGGAGGATGAATTAGTTCAACATTAATTTTGGCCCAATACTCTTGCCTTGGTACTAGATTGATGAAATGTGCATATGTTATCTTGAATGCTGCCATATTATAGCTATAATGGACATAATATTTAGGCTTTATGTTATTATGTGACATCGTAGGAACTGCATGTTCACATGGAATGCCACTTATTTGCCAAATCCTATATGAGCACATTTCATCACTGAAGTCCACAAATACTCTATCTAAAAAGCTCATTTACATGGTTACTTCAAACTTATTATCATCGAGATCACCTGCCCAATGTGGCGTACACCATATACCATTCTTTTTTACAATGCCCAATCTATTCTTGGCCCTTGGAATGATTAGCCTTTGGCATTTATTCATTGTGTACCTATTTTCATTGATTTTTCTTATGATATAACATCTACTCTCCTCAACCATAGTGGGTATAGTATGACCCTTATATGACATTACAAATTGTCTTTTCTTGCAATGTCCAATCTACATAAAACAATAACATTTCCCATTACTCTAGAGAATCCTAATTTAAATAACTTTAAAGAATAAATTGAATAACAAAATATTGAAAATGGTGAAAGCTTGTATACAATACCACAATCAGATATGGATGCTTCGCAAAATCTATTTTGATACCTATTATTCATTATGCAAGGTTTGTGCTCCCTAAAAAGCCTTTTAAATACCATACCTACCAATGAAATGAACATTCATGAAAATTCTATGTATTATATATTTTTATATGAATAAATAGTAAATTATGAAAGAATGCTAAAAAAAGATGAATAAGATCAATTTTCTTTCTTGTATAGATTTGTAAAAGTTGCATCAAAATTATAGGCAATAAAATAGGACTAATTAGGGAACTAAAAACTAAATTGCAAGAACGAACATAAAAAAATTCCTTATATTTGTATTTTGTGCCTTTCTAAGCAGTGTTAAATCTCATATATTTAACCACAAGTTAACTAAGCTTTCAATCTTGTAAAATTAAATTACAAAGCTTAATTGGTGGCAAAAAGCTTTGGTCAAAAGCCAAGCATTGACTTTAATGAAATTCTCTAACTAATGGTGAAGATGGGCTTGATTCAAGCTATACTAAGAATAGCAACTAATATGAATCTTGAATTGGAATAGCTTGATGTAAAGACCACATTTCTCCATGGTGACTTAGAAGAAGAAATCAACATAGAATAGTTAAAAGGATTTGTCAAAAAAAAAAAAAAAGGAAAGAGCACATGGTTTATATATTGAATAAAATTCTATATGGATTGAAATCGGGTTCTTGGCAATGGTATAAGAAATTTGATTCATTTATGATAACTCATTAATATACCAAGACTAATACAAATTAATGTATTTACATGAAATAATTTCCAGATAACAATTTCATAATCCTTCTATTAATATGTAGATGACATGTTGATAGTTTTATGATTTAATAATGATTAGTGATTTGAAAAAGGAACTATCAAAATCCTTTAACATGAAAGATCTAAGCCTTATAAGACAAATTTTGGGAAATGCAAAATTTGCAAGATTGGAAAGCTAAAGAGCTATGATTGTCACAAGAAAAATATGTTAAGTGGGTTTTAGAAAGATTTGACATGAAGAATGTTAAGCTAAAAAACATGCCATTAGTCAATCATTTTCAAACTTAACAAAATAAGTTGTCCAACTATGCATCAAGAAAAGGAAGCTATGTCCACAATTCTAAACTTCTCTGCAATTGGGAGTTTAATGTATGTAACAGTATATACTCAATTAGATATTACCCATGCAATTGGAGTAGTCAGCAAATTTCTCTCAAATCCTAATAAAGATCAATGAGAAGTTGTTAAATGCATTATAAGATACCTTTAAGGCAATTCCAAAATGTGTGTTGCCTAAGGGTTGAAATAAGCTTAACTAAGCCATAGCATAAATAGGCTAGACTTATTTTAAAAATTTGCTAGCCTATGTTTGGTTTGCGACCTATATTGTAAGTCAAAATTTTGGCTTAGCCTAACTTGTTTATAAAATTTAAGAACCTGACTTGGCTTATTGGTCTATTTAGGCCTAACTTTTGAAATCTAAATGAGTTATTAATAGACTTATAAATTTAAGTATATATGTCATAAATAGATTCCTCAATAAAAAAAATGAATAATAATTTCATTAAATAAATTGTTGAACAAAATTATATCCATACTTTTATAGAATTCTTATAAAAATATAACAAAATATAGTCGTATTTATTTAAAAATGAAAAGATTAAATGATACAATAATATAAATTCATCACTCACAAAGTTTTAAACTTAAGAAGATTAATAACTAAATTGAAAAGGGGGAAAAACACAATGATAAAAGATGTAATTATAAAATAATTTAAGTGGATTAAGGCATTGTATTAGTTAAATAGGCTAGCTTACTAAGCCAATAAGTCAGGCTTAAAGTTAAATAAATTAGGCCTATTTATTAAATAGGCCAATATATTAGCTAATGCATAATTTGTTGAATTAAATAAACAAGCTTAGTTAGGCCTTTAAGAAGCCAAATCATAGGCCGCTAATGAACAGGTTGATTTATTTTCACCCCTAATGTTGCCTTATTAGGAAGGCTACATAGATGCAAATATGACAAGTGACTTAGATAATACAAAATCTACTTCATGATATTTATTTACTTTTATAGGGAAGCTATATCATAGCGATCTAAGATGGAAAAGTGTATTGCCCTATCTACAATTAAATATGAATATGTTATAGCAATTAAAGCAGAAAAAGAAATGCTCTAGTTGTAAAGATTTCTTCAACTACTTGGAATCAAGTAGAATTGGCCTATAATCTACTATAATAGTGAAAGTGTTTTGGATTTGAGTGAAAAATGCTATGTATCATTCTTGTACAAAATATATTAACATAAGGTATCATTAGTTGCATGAGGCATTTGAACAAAAATTGCTCAAATTGGAAAAGATTCTTACAAATGAAAATGTTGCTGACATGTTGAGAAAAGTAAGTGCTTATAAAAAGTTTAAGTTATGCATTAGGTTGACTGGCATGGACTTTCATTACTCATTTGTATACTCTAATCCCAACATGTGAATGCTAGTTAACATTGGTTATCGACAATGGATGATGGCCAAAGGTGACTATCAATTATCACCAACTATTGGTGGTAGCGACAACAGTAGCAATAGCAATGGATGGTGATGGGTAATAGTCAATGGTTATAAGTGATGGTTCACAATGGTAAACTACAATAAGTGATGATAAAATAACATGTTAATAATGGCAAAGTTTTAATAGAATTAAAAAAATAATTTCTTTATATTATTACAATATTTTTATGTCATGAGATCATAGAATACTCACTTCTATCATAAAAATATTTTAAGAAATATTTGGCTAAAAAATATTTTTGAAATTATTTATATTTCTAAAAATATTTGTTTAAAATTAAATTAAATATGAAAATCTTACAATTTTTTAAAATATTCCAAAATATGTAAGAAAGACATTACGAGTGAAACCACACTTAAATATGTATTTCTGGTAAAAGATTTAGAACCTACATGACGCCTAGCATAGAGATGTAAATGGATATTTTGAAATTCTGGCAGGATTGCATTTGTTTGATGAAGATAGTCGCCCAGTCAAATTATTGCGGGAAGATGATTCTCCCAAGGAAGCTCCTGCCGGTTCCACAGAACTTCATTTAATTTTAATTTTTTAATTTAGATTGAACTCAACTACAAAATAAAATTTACTAGAAATATTAAATTAAAATATGTATTTAATGATAAAAATATTATTTAAATAAATAAATATGAAAGTATTAATTTACATGAAGGCAATTTTAATAGAGTTAAAACAAAATTATTAAATACAAAAAAATTACATAATGTTAATTGTAAAATATTAGAATCAAAATTATACACATTATACACAATAACATATGATCCTTTTTTTAAGACAAATTGTTCATTTTTATATCTATAAATTTAAAAAAGATTACATATTACATAATACATAACAAACTAAACACAAGTTTCATTTAGTGTATATATATATATATATATATATATATATATATATATATTTCTTAATAATAATAATAATAACAATCACCATGCTACTCATCAGTACACTAATAATTAAGTCAAAAAAAAAATGCTATAAATATATGCCGTTTATAAAGCTGGTGATATTAGTTTAGATGAGAAGAAAAGCTAAAATGTATAAGTGCAAGATTAAGTCCATCCTTTAGGTTGACAATCATATACATGTTTTTCTTGAAGTCACTTTTATGATAAAAAATAGGCAAAGACTAAAATGCATTATGTTATAGTGTGCCATTAATTTTAGACAGTTAGTTTTTAATTAATCAGCGCAATATTACACAAATTAATAAGTTCAAATTTTTAAATTTAGTAAAGCATCATAATAATGATGCGTCGAAGAGAGATGTATTGAATCATGCGTTCATAGAAAAATAAAACTAAAATTATAAATTAAAAAGCAAATAAATTTTTTCTTAATAGAATAATCAAGGAATATATATGCATGAAAAGATCATGAAAGTTTTTATTTTGAAATTTATATGCAATTTCTTATAATTTATGTTTAATTCATTTTTTGAGAAGCACAAATTATCTATCCAAATTCATCTAAATGCAAAAGAAAATTATAATTTCAAATTGAATAAATTCATAAATAAAACTTTCAATAAAAAAGGAGATTTCATCTTTCACAGATATTAAACCAAATTAAAAAAAAGAGAGAAAATTAAAATTAAAATAAATTACGGTAAAATAAAAAAAATTACGTGCATGAAGATAATGTTGATATTATAAAATGTCGAAGATAATTTTGTTCAATTTTAATACGAGACGCTAGTTTAACTAAAAAATAAAAGCTAAATTTGACTTTGGTGAAATAAAGTTGCATCTGATAAATCGGAATTAGCATAAACACAATGGAAAAGAAGAAAATAAGTAAAAAAAAAATCAGAAGAAAGGATGCTAAATTAGAGAAGGGGGAAAAAAAACTTCTTACACTTCGGGAACATTTTTACGCTCACGGCATATTTTTTAGGGATAATTTATTTTTTAAGATAAAATTCCATAGAATCATTGAATTCTTCTGTGGAAATATCATTTCCCGTTATTATGCACGTTCCCATTGTTCTTCTTGCAATAGAAACGTTTGGCTAGCTTACGCAAATATGTTCCAATTTCCATATTAGTATATCCCCATATACAATAAAAAATTATTATTTACAATGAATAATAAATTTTTCATTAATAATAAATTTTTATTAATAATAAACATACAACTACTATTATAAAATAATTTATTGATGTTTGGTGTTTAAAAGATTAGATATCAATTTATGATCGATGTTTAATTGAGTAACATTGTATATCAAATTTAATGTCTACTGTAAAATTGTTGTAAAAAATGTTAATAACATCAATTAATATAAAAAAAATCAGTGTTTATCATTTGCTAATACCATGAGAAAAGACATTCAACATCGATTTTTTATAAATAACCGATGTTTAATGTTAGATATATCATTTTGGTTTATATAAATAACTTACGTGATGTATTTTGCCCCTACCAACCCTATCACATTCCCCTCTATTCCAATTCCTTCATCTCTACCCTAACCTTCCCCACAATTTCTCCTTCTCTATTCCTTCCCATTCCTCCCATATTTTGCATTCAAGATCATCGTAATGGGAACCTTGAAATAGAAAGCAATATCCCATATGACACTACAAAATCTCAATAATAGTAATTTTAAATAATAAATTTTCTAATAAAGGTTTGAAAAGCATAAGAGTACTATTACTGAAGTGCTAATTGATATTAGATGTTCAAGGAGATTCCATGTCAAAAAATGACTAACATGTAAATGATTATTATAGTATATATGGTTCAAATATCGATTAGTAAATTGTTATAAAATATAAAAAAATGTCAATTTTTATTTTGAAAAAAATCAACATCATTAAAGTTTCTATCATCTTGGGAAATAATATTAAATTTTATTTACTTTCTAAAAATCAAAGTCTAATGAAAAGACCCTAGACCTCGACACTCAATTCCTTACTCCTTTATCCTAAACCTTAACCCAGTTCCCATACCCCAGCCCTTGATTCCTCACTCCCTCATCTTAAATCCTAACCCTATCTCTATATTCCTTACTTTTTCATTCTTTTTATTTTCCTTCTATTTCTAATTAGATATAAAATGCTAACATCTCCTATTACTCTAGAGAACCTCAATTTAAACAACTTTAAGGAATAAACTGAATAACAAAATATTAAAAATAGTGAAAGCTTGTATGCAATACCACAATTAAAGATGGGTGCTTCACTAAATCTATCTTGATATCCTTTATCAATATGTGATGATTGCACTCCTTAAAAAAGCCTTTTGAATACTATACCTATAGATGAAATGAACATTCATGAAAAATTGTTATATTACACATTTTCATATGAATAAATGTGGATTATATCAAAGAATGCCAAAGGAGATGAATGAGATCAAAATTTTCACCTATACAAATCTGTAAAAGTTGCATCAAAATTATAGGCAAAAAAATAAGATCGATTAAGAAATTAGAAACAAAATTATAAGAACAAACATGAGAAAAAAAGCTTCACATTTATATTTTGTGCTACCTTTCTAGGGAGTACTGAATCTCATATATTTAACCACAAGCTAATTGAGCCTTCAATGCTATAAAATAATTAGTTATCAAAACATAACAGAAGAAAATCATCTTAAAAAAGTAAGGAAAGTATACCTTGTTTAATAGAAAATCATTTTTGAGTTGAAATAGCTTCAAGATGAAATTTGCAAATGACATCATTCTTCATTCCTTTTATTTTCAACTCATGCTATGCTCTATTCTTTTCATTTTTGATTCATACCCATAGCTGAATATTCCACATCAGTTACTACAAAAAAACCAATATAAAAAATTTATATTATACATTAGTTTGGAACACACACTATTATCTTTAATACAATAATATCATTTTATTAAGTAATTTTCAATGTCAATTACAAAAAAAATCATAATAGATGAATTTCTAAAATATATATATATTTCTTTTCTTCTTATTATAGAATTAAATATAACAACAACAAATTAAATGTAAATGAAATAAAAATGAGAAAGGAGACAATATATTACAAATATATATATTCTTCCATTTTACTTATTTGCATATTTAATTATACAAATTTCTTTTCTTCTCATTATAGAATTAAACAAAACAATAATAGATTTGAATTTAAATAAAACAAAAATAAGAAAGGAGATAATATATTAGGAACATATTTTTTTATTTTTTTATTTCTATATCAATATATGAACATATATAAAACATAAAAATTGTTATTTATAAAGAACAACAAGCTTTATATTTGTAATTAATGTACATGGCATCCCTATAAAAATTGAAAGGAAAAGTAGTTATCTTCTACTCGTAATTCCTTCACATTGTTTGATGGTTTCTAAGATGCTTGATTTCATTAATTTTATATCTATTGATCTTGAGGTGCTTGATTACTTTATTTGTTATTAATCTTTTAAGGTTCCTATGGTTTAGTGTGAAAATAGGCATACTTTTTGCTCTATATGTATCAAAGTTTGACAAAGCACATAGAGGAAGTAACCTGTTGATTTTCACATTAAAACAAAAGAAGCATTAAAGGCTTATCAAAATTGGAGAAGTCAAGCACCTTAACATTAATAGGAGGATAATACATTCTATTAATGTTACATAATTATAAATGATCAAATTTTTTAACCATGGCAATCACTTCAAACCATTAATGTGCTCATGACCATTTATTTAGGTGCAAAAGATAATTATGATTTGATGTGATACCCGTGAATGTAAAAAACATATTTTGAGATTAAGATCAATGGTGTAGATTATAATATTAAACGTTGAGAATGAACTAGAATTCCTCCAATTTCCTTCAATTAAAGAACTTATGTCTACACTTCAATAATCAACACAAACATTTTATAAAGACTTTAGGAGGCTACTTATTTGAAGTCCCTACAAATGCTTTGTAGAATTCTTGTTCTTATAGTCTAAGTATGGATACAAGTTCCTAAAACAAACTTAAATCAATTCCAAAACCTTTTAAAACCATTGGTTTTTGAAATTCACCAAAGGCTTCTAAGATAAATGATGTAGACTATAATGTTAACATTACCAAGGCTATGTAGAAAATCAAGGTATCTCTTAGGGTTCCATACATGGTGTGGATGCAAGCCCATGTGAAAAACTCCAAAAATTCCCTAGACCTTTGAAATAGTCATGGTAATGCCAAATACTAAGATCTACACCCTAATTCAAAAGTTAATTTTTTACAAGAGGAGATCTATCTTGAAAAATTACAGATTTCTTGATAAAAAGCCCTATTTAAAGGCCATGAGCAAAACAATTAAACATCAATTATTAATTAAAAATTGACATCATTTGTTTAGCCATATGTATGGTTCCATTGACTTAATACATCAATAAATTACTAAAATGACATATAAAGTATTGATGAATAGTCATGATGATTGAAATGGATTTATATGACTATCACAAAAGAAAATGACATTATAATTTCCTATTCATGAATAGTCACGTCAATTTATATGAAGATATAAGACATTCACCATTAAAACTTGGTATTATACGTTATTCATTAAATGCCATTAATAAAGTTATCTTCTATTTCGTTCATTTAGACTTTTTCAATTTTATTCATTTAAACTTTACAAATTCATTATTTTTACTTCTTAAGTTTATCTTATCTAAGCTTCTTTATAAATTCATTCAATTAGATATATTCAGCTTCATTCATTTAACTTCTTCATAAATAATATTCATTATCCTCATAAAATTGATGTTTTTATTTCTACCATTTCCTCAACATTATTTTTTATACATAAACAATCAACTATGAAAAGAAAAATATTTTTAAACCCATTTAACACTAAAAGTTATATAAGTTTCAATATATCTTATCTTTGTTAATTTGTATAATCCAAATGCCTATTATAAAATTTTAAGTAAAAACAACATATAGATGAGGAAGGAGAAATAATTCTATAAATTTTAAAAATTTTAATTATCATTACTTTATTCATAATGAAAGTATAAATAGATGAGTAAAGAGAAATAATATCTCTACAAATTTATACAAAATAATTATACTAAATCATTAATAAATATAAACTACACATCTACATATGAATACACAAAAATAATGAAAAAATCATTATATATCATAATCCTTATTCTTGATGCAAATTCTAATGTTATTACTCAAATTTCTCTATTTTGTATGCTCCATGCGAAATGAAAGAATATACAATAAGAGAGAATTGAACAATAAGGTTCTCTTATTGCACACTCTCTCAATAAAAATGAAGTAAAAGATCAACAACAATTATCATTCAGTAGCTTTTCCATTACATTTTTACTCCATATGAAATAAGAAAGTGTATAATAGGAGAGAAATGAAAGTTAATATTCTTCTATTATACACTCTTTTAATGAAAGTATAGTAAGAGACTAGCAATAATATTATGCATCAAACTTGTCACTCTCAAGAACATATTGTAGAGATGGCAAAAGAATTCATATAGAAAGATAAATTTAGAATGAAAATTTATACAGAAAAAATAGATATCAATTAGTAATTAAAACTGATGTCATATACTTCTCTTATTTCTTACAAGACTTCTTAAATGGATTTTAGATTATAACTACTAACTAAAATTGATATCTATGATTCTATGATTTCCAATAGACTCTTGAAAAGCCTTTAGAATAATAACTATTGAATAAAACTAATGTCTTATGTTTTTTTTAATTTCCAATAAGGCTTTTGAAATGCATTTTAGACAGTGATTCAAACTAATGTTCTAAGTTACCATGCAAGGTTTAGACATTAATTGTGTTCTTGTCCATCATTTTAAGTTTTCATATAATTTTAAAAATGCCATTGTGTCAAAATAAATATTGGTTTTGCTGTAAATTAAGGTTTATTAATTAATGTAAATCAACAATTCTATAGCAATGGAGGTTATATTGAATACCCTAACCATGGATGGGTGATATGTTAAATGTTATTTTGATATCTATTGTTTGATACATGAAGTTATCTTTCTTTAAAAAACTACATTTCAATCCAATTCTTGCAAATTTGATGAGTATTCATTAAATTTTGAGAAAATAATGATGCATATTTCATATAAAAAAATACTAAATAATATGATTGAACGCCAAAAAAGATGAATGAAATCAAATTTCTTATTTGTACAAATCTATAAGAGTTACATTAAAATTAAAAGTAATAAAATATGATAGACTATAACACAAGAAACTAAATAGAAAGAAAATAAAATACTAAATAAATTCTTACTTTTAAATTCTACTTTTTTCTAGTGTGTGAGTAACACCATAGATTCAACAATGGGCTAACAAAAATTCATTCTTGTAAAAAAAAAATAGTCAATAAAAACATAAAATCAAAAGGAATCATTTTCAATTTGAAAAGAAAGCATATCTCACTAGAGAGAGAATCATTATAGGGTTGGAGAAGCTTCAAAATAAAATTTACAAATGGCATTATTGTTTCACTCTTTATTTTCAACTCGGGTTAGAAGGTAAGGTTTAGTTGTCAATTATTTGTAACAAACCAACATATAAAGTACAATGATGTCCTCCTTTAATAAACAAAATGATGATAATTGGTAGATAAATAATTAATGTTGTAAATTAAAAGATGTTGGTTTTAAGTAGAGAATAAATATCTTTTTACGCACTAATTTTTTTAAAAAGAATCACCTATAAAAAAAATGAATTGCCAACACAATCAAAAACAACCAATTAAGACCTATAGAATTAGATTACAATTCACAATAATTACAAAATAAGATAAAAATTGATAACAACACAACTAATTGTAGGAGCTTTTATGCAAAGTTTCTAAACTCTCATTTATAAGTAAACAATAAATCATCCATAAAGCATATGACATAGTAATCACACTCTACACTTTCAAGATGTTTTAGGAATTGTAATAAAATAAGAGGTTAATTTGATTCCATTGACATACAATCTTTTAAGTAAAATATGATACAATCTTAATATTAACAACATACATTCCCTTTTACCAATTTGAAAGGTTTGTCCTTCTTTAGTTGTACACCCTTCTTGTAAGCTAGGGTTAAAGCTTCTTCTAAGCAAATTCGCAACTTGAATCACACCTCTCAAAATGAAAGATCCAACTAGTAGATAAGTATCCTCCTTGATAACACTATGGCAAGCATCTAATGGTAACTACAATACAATGACAAAACTAAGCTATCAAAATTTATATAAGAAAAAAAATATCATAGTTGAAGCATAAATGTGACTTACCCTTCATGATATGGCATGAAGTAGCAAAGCTTATAAAGTAAAGCATTAACAATGTACTCTTACTTTGACTCCTTGATCAATGTGGAAACCTCATTTAGTTAATATGGATATAGGAATCTATATGTAACATTCATCTGTGGTAGCGGTTCATAATAATGCCCATAGAAGAACTAACATGAACTAAACTTATATTTAAATAGTAGTTCGATTAATTTGTATTTGGTTAAAGAAGACAACATTAACTTACATGATCCAAAACTGGATGCAAGTCACATTGAGCTTTTTAAAGCTCAATAGTTGTTAGATGGAAGCTTTGTTAATGAAAATTGAATTTTTCAATCTTACCACTTCCTCCCTAATTCAGAGCTCAAGTTGGGACTATTTGCCTTAAAACCTATTAAGATGTGCTCATAACTTTCTTCAAGCATGATCAAGAGATTAGTGAAACACAAATAATAATAGTTAGTAATTTCACATAATAATATCAAAAAATATAAATAATATCAAAAAAATATATAAAAAAGTTAGTGATGAAAGAAATACAAGATGATACCTCCACTGAGAATTAAATAAGGGTCATCAACCATGTGATAAAGGTCTTATAAGTTTCTTCCATTATTTAAACTACATCATTTAGCATTGGAACTTCAACCTTATGATTTATGTATAGTTTAAAGCCTACTAAAATCTACCAATATGCAAACTTTCATAGAGGTGGTCCTACCACCATCAAAACATTTCGAGCTCCATACTGTGCAATGTGAAACCCCATTATAGCATATTTGATTTATGTATAGACATATATGAAAATGTTTAAAGGCTAAAGGTGTCTCTACCTTAAGAATAATCTTTATATTATCTACTACTATGAGGCCTAGTGCTGTAAGTGCTAACATGCCCTCCCTACTAATTGCAAAAGGAGTTGGTACCCTCTCTTGATCAAGAGTTCACTTAGCTAGCTAGAAATTAGTTATAGCCATTAACTCATCTATAGGAGCAGTAAACCTATAAGCTAACTAGACAGATGCTATAAAACTTAAATATATAGTATGATAGTTAGTTATTTGCTCCTATAAAAATTGAAGCAACTTTTGTTGTAGCTACAAGTACTACTTCTAGCTCTATTACAACCTTACCTCCTAATCTGCATTAAGTTTTCATTCCACATCTTTAACCATCCTTGCTCCTAGGTTTACCAACATAACACTTTAATATCCCATTAGATAGTGCCATGATGGGCTAAAGAACTCCTTATGACCAATACCATATCTAATAACCTTACTACAACTATGATACTCCTCAATTCCTAAAGCTAGGATCAAGATATTATTCTTCCAGTTAATTTAAACTCATATTGGGAGGCTTATTATATGAAAACATCTTGTAGTAATTAACAAATAATATATGATTAGAATTAACTCAAGTGAAATGAAAGCTTCAAAATTAAACAACATATTTTTTTATAAATTCTAACAATTACAGTCCTCACAACAATAACCTCACTCTCTGGGGTTATCTACTGCCCCTGCTTGTTTATGTTACCTTTTTTCTATAACTTGATATGAAAAATAAAAGGTGCCTTGTCAGCATTCCTACTCTTTTCAATTTTAGCATGCTTTTTAGCTAACAAGTCCTTTTCTAACTTCTTATAGCCTTCCCTGTAAAGCTTATGTGGATATGCATTCTTCCTTTTTTTTCTCCTAGTTAAATTTACTTAACTCTTATTAACCAAAAGACATATTAGTTTACAAGTACAAATGATATATAAACAAGACATTCAGATGAATTAGGTGATAGAATATAAAAATTTACCTTAAAACATTCGTCCTTGCATTATTTTTAGAACTTCCCCTATGGTTCTTAGTCAATGTAGTTCCATTGCTATATCAAGTCTATTTTTCCCAAAGTCTTAGGATGTATTCCCTCAATGTTGTCCTAAAGTTATTTTTAAGATTACTACATGTGACAATACTTTTCTATGTATCTATTAAGCATTTGGAACATGGAAAGGACTCTAGAAAAAAATGCACAAGAAAGTTCAATTTATATAGGAGTATCTTATAAATATAATTTTTCATATCCATAACACAAAACTATCCAAATCAATTGTATACACCAAAATGTAATATTCGTTAAAAAACCAATAGATAGAAACTAACAAATTTAAGACTAGACAATGTTTGAGAATAAATAATTAGTAGAATTACTTTATTAGTGGTGTTGGATGAGAAATTTACTTTGGAATTATTTAGGGACAATTTAAGAAAATTAAGGAAGCTTATGAATAATTAATAGATAGAACTCAATAATTTTAAGGGAAATGAAATGGACTTTAGTAATGGAAATTTTTAAAAAAATTTATGGATAATTAATATAGCTTTATAAGGTATTTAACATCCAAGATTGATAAAATTTTAAGGTAAATTAGGGAGTTTACTTAGAAACACATTACAAAATTCAAAGAATGGCAAAATTGATATTTTGTTGAGAAATGGCATGAAGGCCACAGTTTTAAGGTATTAAGTAAGGAAAAAATAGCTTAATTAAGGGAACTAGGGCAAATAGGATTAAAGAATACGATGACAATATAATGTTCAAGATCAAGAAAGCATATGGAATATTCTTGAAGATGAGGTAAGTAAGATGATCTCATCTTAATGTAGAAAGCATGATGTCATTTTGCACACTAAAAGCTTAGAGCAACTATAATATCTAATAGAAACCTAATTGAGTAAAACTATTAAAACCTAATTAGAAAGTATTTATTAGTGAGTAATTAGTAAAAGCACCCATTAATTTTAATAGAAAAAAATTTATTAGAATTTATTTTATTAAAAATTGACTACTTATAAGAAGTATTTAAGATGCAAGATTGATAGTATCTTAGAGTAACTTAGGGTTTCTACTCAAAAGCATTCTATAAAAACTCAAGAAGTCAAATTTTGTGAAAAAATTGACAAAAATAAGGAAACATGGATGGTTTTAATGTAAGGCCAAAAAGGGGAAATATTGAATCCTAAATCAATAATATAACTAGTCAAGAAGTGGCTAATAAATATGTAAAATAGTTTTTATGAATGATAAATTATGAAAAAACCAAAATAAATATGATTTCTTCTCAAAATATGTTCAATGCTTTTCATAGACATTTTATTAAAGAGAAAATATGATTTGATTAAATTTATGATGAAAATAGTGTAGCACTCACCAAGTATTGGTTGAGTAAGCTTAATTAACATTATGGATTCAAGTATTTGAAAATATATCAAGAAAATTCAAGGAAAGATTTTAGTATGTGAATTATGGACTTTGAATTATCTCCTCAAAGAAAATTATTGTCCAATTAATTTATGAGCATCAGTAGTGATTAGAAAAAAGTAATTTGATTAAATTTAAATTCCAAGAATTTTCTTATGTATTATCCTAGAGTGATTTTATTGGGAAACTGAAGGCAATTTAGTTATAATAATTGAAAAGAAGGATATTAATATTTATACAATGATTTTAGTCACAAGTTATTTGAGGGAATAAAATTATTGGAAGCATTTTATAGGTATTAAATTAGAATTGTTGATGTGGATTAAGGAATATTTTATTGAATTTGGCTTAGAAACACATGGTTTAATTTGGGGACCAATTGGATGATGCCATGTTATCCATATGAAAGAAAGAAGCTTAACATGTGAGAGTAATTAATGAAGGAATATTGAATTAGATTTTATGAAGAAATGACATTGAATAGATGCAATATTTAAATAAGAATTAAGTAAGGTAGTTAGACAACAAGCAAGAAGCTTCCATGTGAAAAAGGCACCATATGAGCATTATTAGGATTTTCTAAGATTTTGAAGATATTACAAGATATTAGGAGATTTTTGAAGGATTTTGCCTCCTTTAGAGAAACAAAACCATAGCCTTCATCATGTGAGAAGAAGGTGATGATTTGTTGAATTGACATAAAAGCCCTTATGTTTCACGATATATAGGTGAAGTTGATGAGTTTTTCACACCAAAGTAAGAAAGAAATTAAGAGAAAAAGGGAGAGAGGAAGAAGTCACATGGTTTTGTGACTTAAATAGAGCATTTTTCTTCTCCACTTTCTCTTAGAGTTCTTAAGAGAGACATTAAGAAATATTGGAGGGCTTTTGGAGTTTCTGGTTGAGATTTCTTCAAGAAAAAAAATCTTGATCTTGGTATAAGAAAGTAAATGAAATAAATTATTTTAATAATTTCAATTCTTCCTTTATAATTCTTGTTTGGAATTCCATACTAACTTCATAATATTATTTGACAAAATCTTGGATCCATTAGAGGATAGTGATCTTCAAGCAAGCATTAATCAAGTAAGTGGAAATCTTGCTCTTTTCTTTTCAGTTTTCTTCTAAGAAAATCTATATGTATAAGATGTATGTTGTGTTTGAATAACAATATGTTGTAATCATCAATATTCAAAGTGGATTTAGTGTTTTCTTAAAATTTGGGAAAAAATGAACTTTTAGAGGTAGTAGTTGACGTGCATGCTACAATGCATCAAAATTAATTAAAAACTGGTTGCAAAAACAATAATGCAATATAGTTGTACAACCAAGTCGTACCCCTAGTGATCTTTTGATTTTATCTTTTCTAAAATGATTTTCTAACAATATAAAATTATTAAATTATTTATGCAATGAAAACATGAAGGACTAATGCAAATAGAATGCAATGCAATGAAAATAGAATGTTATCACAGAAACAAAATAAAACAAAATACAGAATGCTGTTTATGTAATTTTTTTTACAATGACAAAAATGCAAAATTAGGAGGGGGTTTGGTTGCACAAATTAAATGATGTAATAAGTACAAAATTAAACACTTAAGATAGAAGTAAAATAGAAATAAAATGGAGAGAAATCAATGGAATCAAATAGCCAATTCAAGGAAATTAAGAACCCTAAATTGGATTAATCATAGATTAATTAGGACTTGACTTTTTTCTAATTAATTCTTCAACCTTGAATTATCAAAAATCCCTGCAATAATTCATGGATTCTATGCAAGACAATCGCCTAGGATGATCAATTAGGATTAGTTGAATTAAGTAATAGCTATAATCCCTAAACTAGATCGAAATTGATTTATAATTATAATTCAATTGATTTGAGAAACTAAAATAGAAATATCCAAATTAATACATAAAAATATGATTTATCTACCATAATTTCATAACAAAATAGGAAATAATTCAGAAACTACAAGGATGAACATCAATTATATCAAATCAACACCTAACACAAGGAATCTCAAGAATTCAACACAATTAAATAGAGAAAGAGGAAAATCATTTAAGAAAGGTCAACATTACAAAGCATGATCTCATAATCCTCAAGAGGAGATCTTCAAACTTCTTGAATTAACCTTAGAAAATTAGCTTTCCATGGTTGGAAGACGAAAACTTGAAGAAAAAGAAAGAAAACTAGGATGCTGAATTATGTAAAGTTTGAATCTCCTCTTCTCTTTAACCCTCTTGCTTATTTATATAACTTAATTTTCCTAAAATCCTATTGGAATAGGATTAGATGACTCTTAGGAATACAATAATAAAGTTTTTCTAATTTCTAGAAGTCCAAACTTGTTCTACAAGTTAATTAATTCCAATCAGATCAATTAGTGAATTCCCGTAGGCTTATCTTCCAAGCAAAATAAGTCCATGAAATTGATGAAATATGAAAGACCCATAAACACAAAATTGTAGGCCTATGTGTTTTGAGAAATCGGGCTCTAGAATCATGTTAATTGGACTAATATAACTCCATATATGGCCCAAATATAGAAATGGGTTTAGCTAGGATAGAAACATGACTTTAACTTGTCAGCCAAGTAAAGGCTTAAAAGAGTCCGAACTAGGCTTTGATCAAAACATAAAAGTTGTAAATCTATCTTTTATATTTCTATCAATATAAAGTTTGCTTCAATCCGACATCCAGAGCCCAAGATATGACTAAAACAAAAATAGTATCAAAATCCAATATTTACCGAATAAATTCACAAGCTTGTAAAATCAATCCAAAATTATAAAACAAGGCCTATTCTGTAAAATTAAGCATACATAACACTTAAGAGATATAAAATAGAGGAAAATAAAATAGTAAATATTTTTCTCTTCAAATTCCCCCACATTTATCTCTTGCTCATCCTTGGGTAAGATAAAACTTTATTCAAAACTTAGAAATGAAAACTTTACTTTCCAAAAACTTCAAATTCACAAATTCACAAGCAAGAATCAACCAAAGGCAGTAAGAAACATAATACATCATGAAGAAAAAATTTACAAACTTAAAACTAACTAACATAATAACTTTATTAAAAAAAATAGATTGAATTAGTAGATTTTTCACAAAATTTACTCTCCAACTCTCTCAAGTGTTTAGGCTAGTGTTTCACTCAAGTTCATTCCATGAAATTATTCTACCATAAGCTTGTTAATCATCTAATCTCTACTACTCAAATCACATGCACAACACAAATCAAAAGAATTTTATTCATGGTTGTAATGGGGTTAGGGTAAGGGTAAGAAAAATAAGGATATGGAAGGTTAGAAACTAAAGAAATTAATAAAGCACTTGAATAAAAAATATATAGGCAAATCATAAACAATTACAACTCAATACATTAAGCCAAATTCAAAGTCAAATACTTATAAACTTCTTTGTTATTTTTTTCTTTTCAATTTCTTTCTCTTTTTTTTATTCTCTTTCTTTTTTTTTTTACTTTTTCTTTCTCTTTTTTTTATTTTTTTTATTTTTTGAACTTTGATTGAATTTTTTTTCAACTAACCTTTAATGACAACTTTTCATAAAACATAAACTCACACACCCCCACACTTATTTAAGAGCCTATCTCATAAAATTTCAAATACTCTACTAATCCCTAAAGTTAGGTAAAGACATTTATTGGGAAAATATGCTCCGAGTTAATTAATAAAGAAAAGGCAATAAAAGCTCAATGGGACTTATAATGGTAAAAAATTCAAGGTTGGCTTATGGCTTTAGTTTAAAAGAAAGAAAGAATGTCTTAATCATATTTGTGTATGCATGTGCAAAATGTATCTCAAAAAAGATTCAAAGTAAGTTCTAGAGAAATAAATCATGGAAGAATATCACACAAGAAGGAAAAACAATGTGTTAGCATAAATTTTCAACAAAGGCTCAAAATCTCATAAAGTGAGTCATGCTACCAAATTCAATCTATCAATTCAAAATCCATTACTACATCAATTAATTTTAAGATGCTAAATTATTCATTCAATCATGTTATGAATCCTATCTAACTTCAATTGAATCCTACTCATGAAAGTGCAAAATCTTTATCAATGGAAAGTAACTAAAAAAAACTCAAAATCATTCAAAATCAAATGGAAAACTAGTAAATATTTTTTTAGGAATAGCAAAATTAAAACAAAAATAGCAAAAATAGAATTAATAATAACATAAAAAATGGTAAAAACAAAAACAAAAACATAAAGTTCCTCCCCCCCCACACTTAAATTTTATATTGTCCTCAATGTAAAGTACATCAATATCATCAAGAATAATCATCAAGAAAGATAAAGGATATAGAAAATAAAAGAGAAAGGTAAGAGAAAGCAAATCTAAATGGCTTAGATTGCCGCCCAAGAAGTTGCCCTTCTTTAATGTCTTTAACTAGACATAAAGTCCTTCATCATTCTTCATAAACTGGGGTTGCTAGCTTCAATTCTTCCACCACCACTTGATCTTGAACTCCGTCATGAAAGAACTTAAGCCTATGGCCATTCACCTTGAACAATTTGTTAGATGTCAAGTCTCTAACTTCAACTGCACCATGAGGAAAAACATTAGTAACAACAAATGGTTTATCCCAATGGGATCAGAGTTTGCCCTTGAATAATTTAAGCTTTGAATTAAACAATAAAACCTTTTGTCCAATTTTAAAATCTTTCCTAAGAATGGACTTGTCATAGAATGTCTTTGTTTTCTCTTTGTAAAGCCTAGATGTAATATCCCAAAATTAAGTTTCATGAATTTTTATATTTATGAATATCTATTTAATTAATTAATAATTAAATTTGAATCTCTTTCCTTTTAAAGGCGTTGGAATATTGACATAATGTTAATGATGGAATTTGAAATATATTTATTTTATGATAATTATCATTTTAAGAATTGATTAAAATGATTCTTGTAAAGAATTTCTTACAAGTTAGAAGGATTTTATTAATCTTTAGTACAAGGATTTATAGAATAATATTTTAAATAGAAATTTAATATAGAAAATATTTAAAATAAAATTGCCTCTCCTATGTGGATGGCAATTTCTCCCATTATATGTATATGTTTCTAAGATTTCCTATCACTCTCCCCCTCTCTCTCCTTATTTCTCAAAAATCTGCTCCCTCTTTTATTATTTCTTTTCGGACAGTAGCGCTTTTTATCTAATATTTTTGTTTATTTTTTTCCTCATTGTTGTTGTGTTTCTTTTGCCAACTTACACCGAGAGTTTCCAGCAATTTCCCACTGCCTTCCCTCTCTCCTGACTGGCCCCAATTTTTTTTCTCTCTCTCCCTTTATTATTTCTATTGCTCTCTTAGCTCATATATAACAGCTTTTCTAACTGAACTTTTCTTTTTTTTTTTTCACGATACAACTCAGCACACAACACAGCTTTTACACAAGTTTCATGATGCTTCTCTTTCTCATTCTTTTTAGCTGGTTTGTGCCTCTCTGTCACCGCCTTTCTTACTCTCTCTCTCCTCCCTTTGCTTTTCTTCCTCCTCTCTGATTATTCTTTTCGGGCCCGCTATTCTCTGTTGGTTCTGTTTTATCACTATTGCCTTTTTTTCTCTTTGGTCAACTTTGGATTCGTGAGACTGAGGCCAGTTCCCGTCAGGAATAGGAGTTACTGATGCTCAAGGGAAGCTGTTCCCATCCACGGCACAAGGGTGTTGCTCTTCAGCTATTTCCACTAACACTGTTCAACTGTTCGTTGGCTGCTTGCATAGTGGAAAGTGCAGGAGACCACCGCAAGTCACTACTATGTTGGTCGTGAAATAAGGTGTCATTTTTGTGCTTCTTGTGAATTGTCCTATTTTCGGCACCATAGCTGAGTGAGCTATCTTGAAACTTATTATATATACATATATGCTACGGAAATTTGATTCAAAAAAATATTTATTCTCGTGCCTATTTTTGATTTCCTATTCGAAGGTTTAAAAATATATGAAATGGTATTATAGGATTGTCAGTATAGTATAATTAGAATGTAAGCTAGCAATTATTATGAGGAAAATAAATGATATTAATCTATTCTTTTTCACGTATTTGACTGACAGATAAGAAAAAAGAAGAAAAAGAATCTAAGTTCTTTGGAAAATCTTGGAGGATTAGATGAGTGGATATACTACTTGAATAGCTTTTATTTTTAAGAATTCTGGCTAGAATACTTGTAAATTATATATTGACTATTGTTACAAAAATAAATTCTAATTTGTTGTGCATAGGAATATTAATTCTGATTATTAGTTAGTTTTCAATTCATAAAGATATTATGTAATGGAATGTCAAAATAGCATATCTAGAATATTCAACTTATTAAATTCTAATGTATATAGTTAAACTAAGTGGATTCCACAAATCATTACCTAAGGATACATCTCCAATCTTATAAATGAACGCTTATAGTTTGGATATAAAGTTATGATATTTAGAAATATTAAAGTATTACCCTCTGGTTAAAACTTATTGTTGTAATTTTTAATTAGGAAAATATGAAAAGATGATGACGGATACTTGGAAACTTCCAAGATTGGATTAGCATTGTCTTGTGAGTATATATCTCATCACTTTTTTATTATCTCATTAAAAGATATTTTTAAATATTGAGTTGTGTTTTCCTTATTATTAGTACTAATTCTATATTTCTGTATTAATATAGTGATATGCGAGTTTTGTGAATTAATCTTTTTGAGACATTAAAAAGTGGTGAATGATACTAAAGTGATGATATCGAATATTGCAACTGTTGATGAAGAAATGACATGAAAGTCGGATGCGAAATTGTCGACAAATTATATGAGATGGATATGACATTGATTCAAGAGTCAAATGAGAAATTCTTGACCAATAGTTGAGAGAGGCATAAAATCGATCTTTATACTATAGAGTAACTATGTGTAGGTTTACTATATTTGAATATATGACATGACTACTTGTGATTAACTTGTACTGATGACATGATTGTGATGATTTGTTTGTAATTGAATCTTAATGACTATTTATGTGTGCTGCCTAACTAGAGTGGGTAGTACATGATCTTGAATTCTGATAGGAAATTAAGACTTCTATGATTGTGTTATGCAAAATAGAGTGTTAGTCATGTGCACATGGATCTCCATTATAGGATATGGTTCTATATATTTCAAGAATTCAAAAATTGATTTGCTATTATTTTTTAATATACCTAAGTTGATCACTTAGAAGTTAGTGGTAGTTATATACTTACTGAGTTCTCGTAACTCATTCTATTGTATTTTAAATATTTCAGGTTAAAACTTGAGTTTGCTACATCTATGGAGCATCAAGACTGCCTCATCTAAAGGATTTGATAGTTGGAAATAGAAATTGTTAGTTTATGTAGTATTAATTTATTGTATGTGTGATCATTGTCGAAAAAATTTTGTTAAGGCTTGTGGAAATCGATTATGGGATCCACGCTGATCACGATCAAAAATGGTTTATGACACTAGAATTCTTATAAGCTTTAAGTCTAAGCTCCTCCAATTCTTGCAATTGTAATTTTCTTTCCTTTCCACTTGCCTTCAAATCTATGTTGCATCTTTTTATGGCCCAAGATGCTCTATGCTCTAGCTCAACCAAAAGGTGACAAGCTTTCCTAAAAATAATTTGATAAGGAGACATCCTGCCTAAAGTGCATCATCCAATCTAAGACTCTAATCTTTTCTATTAGACTTCACAGTTTTTACCAAAATTGACTTCACTTCTTTATTGGAAATTTTTGTTTGTCCATTTGCTTGAGAATGATATGGTGTGAAAATTCTATGACAAGCCTTATATTTCTTCAACAATGCCTCAAATGTTTTATTGCAAAAATGAGTCCCTTGGTCACTAATCAAAGCACATGAAATGCCAAACTTATTAAAAATTTAAGATCTAACAAAATCCATAACAACTTTAGAGTCATCAGTTTTTATGGCTTTAGCTTCCACCCATTTAGAAACATAATCAAGAGTAAGAAGAATGTAAATAAAGCCAAAAGATAAAGGAAAAAGACCCATAAAATTAATGCCCCATGCAATAAAAACTTCATAAAAAGGTATAAGAAATTGAGGCATCTCATGTGTACGTGTAAATTCCCTATCTTTTGACATTATTCACAATTTTTACAAAATATTTAAGCATCATGGAACAAAATAAGCCAATAGAAACCACAATCTAACTCCTTTCTTGCTGTTCTCTTAGGTCCAAAGTAACCTCCACAAGCATAAGCATGACAAAATGCAAGTATGGAATGAAACTTAAAATCATGTACACATCTCCTAATTATCTAATCAGCACAAAATCTCCACAAATAAGGATCATCCCACACATAATACTTGGCATCATTCTTGAACTTATAAATTTGAGTTTTATTATAGTATGCAAGTAACTAATTACTAACTAAATAATTCACTAAATTAGCATACCAAGGATCCTTACCTAATAGCTAAAAAAGTTACTCATCTGGGAACGTGTCATAGATGGGAAGAGTATTTACATCTTTTGAAATTCTGCTCAAATGATCAGTTACCAAATTTTCAGCACCACTTTTATCTCTAATCTCAATATCAAACTCTTACCAAAGTGACATCCATCTAATCAAGCAGGGTTTTGCCTTCGATTTCTTCAAAGGGAACTCCAAGCAAATATGATCTAAACTTATTTAAAGCAAAAATAATGGCTAAAGGTTCTTTTTTTATTGTGGTGTAATTTGCTTAGGAAACATCCAAAGTCCTTGAAGCATAGTAAATCACACGAGGTTGTTTGCCCACTCTTTGTGCAAAAATAGCTCTAATTGCATAGTTAAAAGCATCACACATCAATTCAAAAGGTGAATCCTAAGATAATGGCTGAATGATAGGAGTAGTAGTAAAAGCTTGCTTTAACTTATCAAAAGCTTCCTTGTAATATTGATCAAAATTGAATTCTATTTCTTTTTGGATTAACTTGGACAATGGAAGAGCTATCTCGCTAAAATCTCTAATGAATCTTCTATAGAAACTTGCATGACCAAGAAACAAACACACTTCCTGCATACAAGTGAGGTAAGGTAAAGTAGAAATCACATCAATCTTAGCAGGATCTACTTCAATGCCTTTGTTACTCACTATATGTCCTAGAACTATGCCATGCTCTACCATGAAATGACATTTTTTGAAATTTAACACAAGATTTGTCTCAATGCATTTATCCAATAGCCTAGAAAGGTTATGCAGGCATGCATCAAAGGAAAAACCATAAATAGAAAAATTATCCATGAAGACTTCAATGCAATCTTCTAAAAATTTATAAAAAAATGCTTACCATACACTTTTAGAATGTATTAAGTGTATTGCATAGGCTAAAAGGCATCCTCTTGTAAGCTAAGATACCAAAAAGGCAAGTAAATATTGTTTTCTTTTAATCTTTAGGTGCAATATGGATTTGAAAATAACCAATATAGCCATCTAGGAAGCAATAGTGGAATTTTCCAACTAACCTCTCTAACATTTGATTAATAAAACGTAATGGAAAGTAGTCTTTTCTAGTTATTTGATTCAACTTCCTATAATCAATACAAACTCTCTAACTATTCTACACTTTAGTGGGCAGCAAGTCATTATTATGAATTTTCACTACTCCCAAGCCACTTTTCTTGGGGAAAACTTGGATTGGACTCACCCACTTACTGTCTGAAATTGATATATAATTCCAGCCTCTAAAAGCTTGGTAATCTCCTTCTTTACCATGTCCAAAATCAAGGGGTTAAGTCTTCTTTGTGGTTGTTTTACTGGTTTAGCTCCTTCTTCAAGTAGAATCCTATGCATAGAGGTGGAAGGACTAACACTAGGAATGCCTACAAATGTCCATTGAATTGCTTGTTTGTGAGCTCTCAAAATCTATAACAATCTCTCTTCTTATTCAGGTTGTAAATCCTTACTACAATTACTAGTAGCTTTTGTTGCTCTTTTAAAAATGCATACTTCAAATGTTCTGGAAGTGGTTTGAGCTCAAGTGTTAGTGGCTGGATGATAGAAGGAATTAATCTGGTGGAAGAAGTCATTTTAGTAAGGTGGATCTTTCTTTGACAGTACTTCTGTAGTTAGTTTCTTCTTCTGAAAAAGCAAAAATTTCTCTGCATATAGCACACTAGTTCTCACTATCAGAAAAGGTACATTCATGGTTATTAAGGCATTCCACAACTCCAAAAATGTAGGGAAAGTTAGCAAGCGTGTCTTCAAGTGCCTTTTTAGCAACTTCATCAAGCACATCTATTTGAAACATTGAATGTTCTTTAGCTAGGAATTTCATGGCTTCAAAAATGTTAAATGTCACTATTGTATCCCTAACTTCCATAGAAAGGATGCCAGCATCTACATTAATCTTCATTTTTGTTGTTTTAAAGAATGGCTTTCTTAAAATCAGAGGTACAGGGTTGTTTAAAGACTCATCTTCCATTGGTAGAATGTAAAAATCTATTGGAAAATTAATTCTTTTACTTGAACCAGCACACCTTCAACAATTTCAATAGGTTGTGCTGTACTTCTATTAGCTGATTGGATGATAATTCTAGTCTACTTAATGGAACCAAGCTATAAGGAGGAGAATACAAACATTAGCATAACATTTATGGAAGCTCCTAGGTCAATTAAAGCATGCTCAAATTTAATGTTACCTATTACACAGGGAATGTCAAATGTCCCTGGATCTTTACATTTTTGTGGCAAGTTTGGTTAGAGAATGGTTGACATATTTTAACCCAAGCTCACTTTTTCATTGCCATGCAATTTTCTTTTATGTGTGCACAATTCCTTAAGGAAATTGGCATATTTTAGAATTTGGTTGATAGAATCCAATAGTGGGATGTTAACTTTCACCTTCTTGAAAGTTTCTAGGATATCCTTGTCTTTGTCAATTTCTTTTCTTCTCTTGGATTGTGCAATTCGATTGGGGAAAGGGAATGGTTTTTTATAATTTTCTGAATTCTGCTCAACTAGTTTTTGCATGACTAGTTTCTCTAAAGCTTGGCTGGGTTGAAAGGAATCTTTTGCAAAATGGTCAGCAGTTACTAGTTGTTGTGCTTCATTTTTTTGGTTTACTGGTTCTGGACTATTGGGAAAATGAATTTCCTTGCCACTTCTCAACTATTAGTATATATACCCTAAAATCAATCATATTGGTAATTGTAATTTTGAATCATATTATTTTAATGGAAATTCCAATTATTATATTTATATATATTATTTGCATAATATATTTAATTATGATAATAACCTTAGAATAATTGTATTCTTAAATGTCCCTAGTCATATATCATTGTGGATTAGGTTGCTTTGATATATTAAAACTAGCATGTGTAATAACTTATATGGTATATTAAGTTTACACATGAGTACAAGTTAGAGAACTTGTATATTTGACCGACCCATCCTAAGAACACTATATGGATCGTTATATAAGTGTCATAAGTGATTCTTAGTGATCATTATTAATATGGTCCTTTGACCTAAGATCACCAAGGTTCCCTACATGTGAGTTTTATATTTTAATACTATTTTATATCACTCATGGTTGAGTGAATGTAAGGGTAGTTATTAGATATGTCACACATCATGCAGAGGGATTTATATGATCAAGATAGAATTTGTCCCTTCTATATAACAGGAGCAACATCTATGGGTCCTTTGATTAAGTAAAGCTGAGGAAATGCATGACCATGCTCAGATGAATTGACATATTGACATGGGATGTCAATTATATTTGCTTCAATTAACTTACTTAGGGATTAAGAAACCTCAAGATTGGCCTATATGGGAATGACACAGTCCATGTCTCGTGCTCAATCTAGATGTTTAGGACAAAAGGACATAGATGACGATCACGTGTAAAGGTTTAGTCAAATCATCGACTTTCTCATTACTTGGGTAACAATGATGTCTTGCTAGACACCGCTCATTATTTATGATCATTAGTATGATTAATGATCATTGTCAATATGATAAGAGCCTGTAGGGTCGCACACTTAGAGCCTGTGGATTTGGAATTAATGGACCAAATTTTTTGGGCCTAATATTTGAGAATTCCATATTATAACTATAAGGCCTAATAATAAGCCCAAATAGTTAGAATTTTTTATGTATCTATTTAAATAGACTTGTTGGCTAATAATAGAGATGATTATTCACACATCCTAACATAGAAGAACCCTAGCACCTCTCATTGACCAAAACCCTTAAAGAGATATAGCTAGCACTACGAGGCAAAGGAGAACAATTCCAATCGGTGTTCGTGTGGACATTCATCGGTGATTCATGAGTTTGCATGGATACCTCGAAGTCTTCAGCCAAAAAGGAAGCTGAAGATGCAATCAACGATCGAGTTCTAAAGTCATTATTAAGGTATTGAATGAATCCTTATTCTGATTTAACATTTTGCATAAATCCATTGGCTAGGATTAGTTTATTCCGCTGCGCTTGTATGGCTCCCAATCCTAACATCAGCATAATAGCAGACACATTGCCTCTGGCATTGGGAACTATTTGGTAAGGTAATTTATAAGAACCTTGTGTTTTCAACTTGTTTATGGTGGAAGCAAGCTGACCAATTTATGTTTGAAGGTTCTGCATTGTAGCATATGCCTTCTGTTGAAACTGCAGGTTATTAGTTGCCATTTGTTTGACCAAATCTTTAAAGGATGGCTGAGAGGAGGATGATGAGCAACTTAGTTATTGATTCTAGTGGAATGAGGGTGATTTCAGTTACTATCGGTGGTACTAATTTTGCTACTGGTATAGTGATTTCCTAAGAAAGATTGCTGCAGTAGCAGTAAAAGCTTGATATTGGTCATCATCCTCTTGTAAGGTTAGACAGGCATCAGTAGAATGACTTGAGCAAGAGCAAGTGCCACATAGTCTGGTAGGTGGAGGGGCTTGTATTTATCATTGATGTGGTCCCATGGCTAGTTGCCTTACTAAAAAGGTCAACTCATCAATCTTGTGCTTTATTCTCTACTAGTCTACATATGAGGGAAGGTTTATCTCATTTACACTTCTGGTTGCCATGTTTGTAATAAGATCTCTAGCTGCCATTGGAGTCTTGTCTACTAGTGCAGCTCCACTTACTACATTAATCATGCTCCTGTTCATTGGAAGCAAGCCTTCATAAAAGTATTGGATGAGCAGCTGCTCACTGATTTAATGGTGAGGACAGCTTGCACACAATTTCTTAAATCTCTCCCAATACTTATGTAGTGTCTCCCGATTCATTTATCTGATGCCATAAATCTCTTTTCTTATGGCAGTTGCCCTGGATGCTAGGAAAAACTTTTTAAGAAATTGCTCTTCATGTCATTCTAGCAAGTTACAGATTCAGGCTGTAAGTAGTATAGCCAGTCTTTGGCAACATCAACAAGAGAGAATGAGAAGGCTCTTCACTTGATATAATCCTCAGAGATGCCTTGCGGCTTCATTGTTAAGTACACTACATGGAATTCCTTAAGATGTTTATGTAGATCCTCACCCGCAAAAGGAAGCAAGTGTATCAGACTAGACTTTAATTCAAAAATAGCATCTAATGTAGGATATTGGATGCCTAAAGGTTGGTATGTAACATCAAGGATAGCCAATTCCTTTAAAGTCTCATTGTTTGCGATATTCTCTAGATGAGAATGGGGGTTATAACTATCTATATTTTTTATTCTACGAAGTGAATAAAGTGTCCTATCAATCTCAGAATCAAAATCAAACAATTTAATAGGATTTCTTCTTGTCATGCATAATCACTAAACATTAAACAACAAAAACAAATAGAAGTAGCACTAAACAAAAACGTTAAAACATCAAAACATCAAGTGCATGCACATATGCAAAAACTGACTATAGTAACTTCAATTAACCTATTTAAAAATTTTCAAAGCACCTTTATTTGATTAATTTAACCATAAGGAACCCAAAAATGCAATAAAAAATCTTTAAAAATAGAAGAAAATAGAAAACATTGAAATTTGAAAATGGGGTACCTATCCTAGGGGTAGGTTTTAGCTTAACACCAAGTTTGAAGTCATTCTAAGACTAAATTTTTTTTTCAAAAAAATTTTAGAGGGGTTTGGATGATTGACTAAAAGGACTTTAATGATGCAACTAAAGCCTAGTGTCCAACCTATGGGGTGTGGAGGGATGGGGTAAAAAGGCCATTTGCAAAAAAAAATTGAAAGAATCTGAGTTGTAGTTCAAAGTAACTATTCACCACTAATAAAAAATACAAGTTAGAATGACCAAACAATGATGAAATGCTGCCAAATTTGGTGTGGAACTCTTATTATACTATGTCTAGAACCATGCAAAATTTTAGCTCAATCTAAAATGGAATGATGCAAAATCATGCAAGATGAAACTAGGGAAGCAGTAAAATAAAGGGTTAGTAGCTCAGGCAATGATGTGTACTACTTAAAATGCATTAAAATGCAATAACATGTTGAGGAAAGTGCATGACATGTCTGAATATGATGTACATGTGATGTTAGAGTGGAACGAAAGGTTACATTGTAAAGCTATGTAAACTATGAACCATAATGCAAAGTTAGGTAAAAACTACTTCAGTCCGTACAACTTGAGTGATGCATGATGAAATGCTATCAAATTGGTCATAATATGTAAATCTAAATGCAAAATAGAGTTTAATACGTTGGATGAGGATGGAATGCAGTGGCAGAATGATCAAAATAAGAGGGATGCAAAATTGAATAGTGCATAAAAATCTGCAAAATTCAAAAAGGGACAGCAAATTGATAATTCAACCAAAACTAATTTCTAAGCCTAAAATCAACTAATATATGGTGTAAATAAGTGAGGTGAAGTGCTGGAATGTGATGATACAGTGCAAAATAAAAATTCAATAGAAAGAGTAGAACATAGTATGTAGCAATGCTAACTTATAGAAATTAAGATGCAAGATTAGTGATGCTAATTTAATAGATGCAATGGAGAAGTAAGCCAGTAAAGCTGATATATATATATATATATATATATATATATATATATGTAGATGCAACAATGCAAAGAATTATGAAATAGATGAAGGCAGAAGCAAAATTTAGGCAATGGCAGAATAGATAAACATGTAGAAATCAAAGAGCACAATGACAGATGCAATGATTGGAATGCTAATTTAATGGAATGCTTGGATAATTATGTGATATACTGCTAAAAATACATGTGAAAAGATAGATTCAAGAGGATCCTAGGCAACAATGCCAAAATTAATTAAAATTAATTAAAACTAGTTATAAAAATAATAATGCAATATAATGGCAAACCAGGTCGTACCCCTAGTGAACCTTTGATTTTATCTTTTCTAAAATGATTTTCTAACAATGTATGTATAATTATTAAATTATTTATGCAATGAAAATATGAAGGACTAATGCAAACAGAATATAATGCAATGAAAATAGAATGTTGTCACAGAAACAAAATAAAACAAAATGCAGAATGTAACTCCTTTACTTATTAACGCCTTATTCCTCATTTATTAGATAATTATTGCATACCAATTTGCCTTCTACTCTAGGCTAGCTCACAGTACCACGAATATTCTGCATCTCAAATAATGTAGGCAAGGGATGATGTAATTATACAACAAGTTCATCTTACAAAACATATATCCATCATTTACAATATCACCAACTGTACAATCATTTTTAATATACAACTTCAAATCTCTATTCTCCTTTGCCAAGAGGGCCTTTAGAAGCATCACCTGGAATGGTTAGTAACAACACAAAAAAAAACATGAGAAACAAAGTTTCCCAGTAGCTAGCTATTACCACGAAAACATATCCAGCCATTCCAGATCCTTAAGCAAATAAAACGTACATTTCGAAATCAATCAATCATTTATCATTTCATTCCACACCATTATAGGAAATGTGCATCACACATAGCAATCACCCAGCCCCTTCAAGGACTCATATCAATATCTAGATGGCCATCATAGATAATCGTACCTAGGCCTATATATAGCATCACGCTGTCTTCCCGGGGATAACTCGGGCCATAGGCCTTACTCACACAGTATCACATTGTCTTCCCGAGGTGTTTGGCCATAGGTACCACACACAGCAATTTTATTACCATCCCGGGGATAACTCGGGCCATAGGCCTTACTCACACAGTATCACACTGTCTTCCCGGGGTGTGCACCACACAGCTATTTCATACACATTCCATATAATGGCAAAATATACCGAAAGTCATGTAAATAGAAAACAGAGCTTAAGGATAAAGCTAGCTACCTTTTATAAGCTTCCAATGCTGATGTCTCTTTTGCCCTCACTTAAAACTTCTTTACAATTTCCCCTTGCCTTTCCAACTTGTCACTTTTTATTCTATACAAATACACATCATAGTTCTTATTAGAACATCATCACTTTCCTTAAATCTCATGTATTCTTTATTTCCCCCACTTAAATAAATGCATACTTAGATGCTCTATATCTTGTTTTCAAGCCTTGAAATGACACATATGAACATTAGAAAAGGATCCAAAGGCAAAACCATGCAAATCCTGAAGAAATCAAGTCAAAAAGTTCACTTGACAAAGTACACGGGGTTGAACATGGGCCGTGTTCTACCCCTTGTTCAGAACATGGGGTACAACATGGGCCGTGTTCTGCCCCATGTACATTACTGATCAGCCTTCGCAGAAGAACACGGGGTTCAACATGGGCCGTGTTCTATCCCGTGTACAAAACATGGGGTACAACATGGGCCGTGTTCTACCCCGTGTACATTACTGATCTTCCAAAAAACACAATTTACATGGTTAAACCTCCTTCTCCCCTTGACTTCTCAAAAGGGAAGTTTCATACACACTTTCATAACTCAAAATTCATCTTCCATAAGCTTCATAACTCATAAGAATCATCCTAATTTCATCATTTTAACCAAATTCCAAACAAATCATGCCAAATCCACACATGCACCATTATGCCTCTAAAACCCAAGTGTGTACATCATGGTTTCTTGCTATTTGTACACCAAACCAAAGCCATAAATCAACATAACAACATCTAAAACACCATTAGACATGCTCAAATCATCCAAAACTCCATGATCAACTACTTTTGACCACTCTAACATCAAAATCTCAAGAAACTAAAAAGAGTACTTTAAAGAGCTTTTAGAGGAGAACAATTTTACCTCTTGCAACAACTTGAAAATCCTCACTTAGAGCTCCCCAAACTTAATCAAACTTAAGCTTTTCTTCACTCTAAACACACCAATGGATAGAGCTTGATGAGAAGAGCAACTTTCCCTTCTACCCCCAAGCCTAAATCTCACTATTTTTGGGTGAAAAACTCAAAAGAAACTTTCTCTCTCTTTCTCTCTCTCTCCTGCACGTTTTGGAGCTTTCATGGAGGTGCTGCAGCTTTTTGGAAAAATGGAGAAGAGGGTGGGGTTTTCATGAAGCTTCTAGGGGCATTTTGGTCTTTTTTGAGATTTCCAAGGGTATTTTAGTCCTTTTTCACCAATTATTAAGGCTATTCTTGCCATTATTTTTCTAACAATGACACTTGTCATGAATCTATTGGTCACACTAATTAAAATCACATATTACACCCCAAAATCTTGGTTATTCATATTAAATCCCAAATCCTTAATTATTTTCACTTTAACCACACCCGATTCTGCACTTTTGCAAATTAGTCCATAGGGTTCCTGTCTATTTAAAATTCCTTACACTATCAGACTTAGACAACCTCCCCTTTTAGGGTTTTCCAACCTCCTCTGATCATTCATACTATTTAGGAAAATTAATTATTTCCCTACTATCCTTTTCCTTCAAAATTTTCATTTACCCTTCACTTAATCCCTTTCAACTTGAGATTCACCCACTAAGCTAAATCAAACGTACTCTTCATTTCTACAGCCTCAGAAAATAAAGATTCAAATAATAGAATTGAAAATTCAGGATATTACACAGAATGCTATTTATGTAATTTTTTTTGCAATGACAAAAATGCAAAATTGGGAGGGGGTTTGGTTACACGAATTACATGATGTAATAAGTACAAAATTAAACACTTAAGATAGAAGTAAAACAAAAATAAATGGAGAGAAATTAATAGAATCAAACAGTCGATTCAAGGAAATTAAGAACCCTAAATTGGACTAATCATAGATTAATTAGGATTTGACTTTTTTCTAATTAATTCTTCAATCTTGAATTATCCGAAATCCCTACAATAATTTGTGAATCCTATGCAAGACAATCACCTAGGATTTGATCAATTAGGATTACTTGAATTAAGCAATAGCTATAATCCCAAAACTAGATTGAAATTGATTTATAATTAGAATTCAGTTAATTTAAGAAATTAAATTAAAAATCTCCAAATTAATCCCTTAACCTTCTATCCCTATGCATAAAACTATGATTTATCAACCATAATTTCATAACAAAATAGCAAAGAATTCAAAAACTATAAGGATGAATATCAATTATATCAAATTAACACCCAACACAAGGAATCTCATGAATTCAACACAATTAAATAGAGAAAGAGGAAAATTAATTAAGAAAGGTTAACATTACAAAACATGATCTCATAATCCTCAAGAGAAGATCTTCAAACTCCTTGAATCAACCTCAGAAAATTAGCCTTTCATGGTTGGAAGACGAAAACTTGAAGAAGAAAAAAGAAAACTAGGATGTTGAATTGTGTAATGTTTGAATCTCTTCTTCTCTTTAGCCCACTTACCTATTTATATAACTTAATTTACCTAAAACCCTATTGGACTAGGATTAGATGACTCTTAGGATTACAATAATAAGGTTTTTCTAATTTCCAGAAGCCCAAACTTGTTCTACAAGTCAATTAATTTCAATCAGATTAGTGAATTCATGCAGGCTTGTCTTCCAAGTAGAATAAGTCCATGAAATCAATGAAATCTAGAAGACCCATAAATATAAAAGTTGCAGGTCTGTGTATTCTAAGAAATTGGGCGCATGAATCAGGTTAATCGGACCACTATAACTCCATATATGGCCCAAATACAGAAATGGGTTCAGTTGTGACAAAAACACAACTTTAGCTTGTAAGCCAAGTAAAAGCTTAAAGGAGTCTGAACTGGGCTTTGACCAAAACATAAAAGTTTTAGATATCTCTTTTATTTTTCCATCAATATAAAGTTTGCCTCAATCTGACATCCGGAGCCCATGATATGACTGAAACAGAAACAGTGTCAAAATCCAACATTTACCAAATAAATTCACAAACTTATAAAATCAATCCAAAATTATCAAACAAGGCCTATTCTGTAAAATTAAGCATATATAACACCCATAAGACATAAAATATAGGAAAATAAAATAGCAAATATTTTTCTCATCAGTAATCTTAAAAGATGTCTTTATAATTTCAATGTTTAAGAAGAAAATATTTCTTTTAGGAAAGTTGTCACCTTTAGGAATATTCTAGAAGGAAAAAATAGACTTCAGAAAAAAAGTTTGTTTTAGATCTTTTTTTTTTTAACAAAAGTCTTGCAGTTTTCCTTAAGGAGAAACAAGATATATCTCTAAAAAATGGTTTTCTCAAAGAAAAATGATGTCTTGACTAATCCTATACTCAAAAGGATCTATAAATATAAATATATATATATATATATATATATATATATATATATATATCTCTTTTTTTAGCCAGCTAGACTAGGCTAAAATAAGTCTATTTTAGCTAGCTCAATCTGGTCTGCAAACCTACAGAACTAGCCTAGGAGTAGACCTTTTTTTAATTTTTAATTCATATTTTATTTTTATTATTTGTTATATTATTCATATTTTTATCTTTATTATTTTTTATATTTATCAATTTTATTTTTTATTTTTATATTTATTTTTATGTTCATTAACTTTATTATTTTTACATTTGTATGTAATTTTTTTGACAATTGAATTATGTTTTATATTAAATTATGATGTAAAAATAATTAGTAAGTTTTTTTTAAACATAAATATTATTTAAATTGTTAAATATAAAAAGTTTTAAAAAAGAAAGATTTGACCTATTTAGGCCTATAGATCAGCCTAGTCCATTTTGGCTCGTAGCCTGTTCAGCCAAACCTATTTGACCCTTTTTAAATAGGCTTAATTTTTTAGTTTGGTATAAAAAGCCCATGGACCAATCTATTTAGCCCATAGGCTTCAATCTTATTAAACACATCTAAATATGTAATCTTGAAAAGTCTTCTTAAAAGAAGGAAATAAAAAAGATATTGAAAAAGTAAATTTTTTAGGAAAAAGTTTTTAACTTTGAAAGTAATATTTTCTTCAAAAAATAAATGTTTTGGAAAGGTTTAATATTATAAACATCTTTTGTTTTGAAAAGCTATCATTATAGCATTTTTGGTTTGAAAAGATGGAAAAGTTTTCCTTAAAACAAAGAGATAAATTAAGTTCTTAAAAAGTTTTGTTAAAAGAAGAAAAGATTTATTGATGTTACTATGTTTGCATAAGGTTGAATCCTTAAATAAGTCTTCAAAAAGGATTTTTGAAAGGTTGTAAGTTTTTCTTTTTTTTTTCTTTTTGAAATGCTCTTGATGATAAAGTTTACCTTTCAAAATCATCCTTTGTTCCTAAAAACCTTTAATGTTGAAAGATAAGTTTTTTGAAAAATATTTCTTAAAAGAATATGTTTTGAAAAGGTTTTGATGTTAGAAACATCTTTTGGAAAGTATTTTTCCTTGAATTGAAAAAATGAAGTTCTGGAAACATTTTTCTTGGAAAAAAAAAGAATAGAGAGAAAATGCTTCCTTGAGAAAGGATTTGTAAAGGAAGTAAAAAAATATTTTTTTCAAAAAGGATTGGATGGTTATCTTTTAAACATAGTCTTATTTAAAAATGAAAACAAATTGCAAAACACATTTGATGCTTAAGGGTTTCATTATAAGACTAAGGGCAAAATTTTAATTTTTATAACAAAATCAAGTATACAATATTCTAAATCCTAGAAAGGATATTAATATGATGATTGCGTCAAAGTTTTTGAGTGAAAAAAATCATATTCTAATCCCTACTACAAGCTTTTCAGGTTTTATTCCCATTTCTTGAGAAAAAATTCCATTTTTGAGGAAAAATATGTTAAATTTATTTATAAACTCTTTTGAAAATGTTATTACATATTTATATCAAATTTTTTGAAAAAATAACAAGTTGAAATTGAGCCTCAAAACTCAAGGTTTCATTATGTAAACAAGCATAAAAACTCTATTTTCTTAAAGTACAAAGTTTATCTCCTACAAAAGTAAAGTACTAGTAAAATGATTTTGTTGTTTGTATAAAAAAATTTTAGTAGAAAAATGAAGGAAATGAAATATGACATTTGATGTCATTATTTCAACACTAGAAAAATTTTGAAAAATTTTTGTGAGATTAATTTAAAAGTTGGTATTTCGAAGTAAAGCTTTGTCGAAGCAAAATTTTTTGTTAGAGAAAAAAAAAGAATGCATGGCTCATGGGTTCTATATGCAAAACTTAGGCAAGATTTTAGGACTTTGATACTAAAATTGAGTATACATTATTTGAAATCTTAAGTATTATACAAGGATTTCCTTGAAGTTTTAAAGCAAAAATCTACTTTGAAATTACCACAGAAGTTATTAAGTTCTTTATGTTTAAGTAAGGAAAAAATTCTACTTTTCTTAAAAAAAATTGATACACCTTGATCTAAACTTATTTTGATGTGTTAATAGACATTTATATCAAATTTTTTGAAGCAAAATCCTTTGAAAAAACGTAAAGCACAGTTTTCATTTTTTTAAAGCTAGAAAATAGCACAAAAATTCTATTTTTCAAGCTAAAAATGATTTCCTACAAAGTGTTTTTAAAAACAAATTGATTTAGTTAATTAATGGAACATGTTTTAGGTATGAAAATGCTTGCAAATGATGTTTAAAACTCATACTTCATGGATGGGAATTTATTAAAAAAAATTCCACAAAATTACATAATAAAATGACATTTTCAAAAGCTAAGTATGTTTTTTAATAATGTTTTGATAATTTAACATATGAGTTACTTATGTAATTTGTTTAGAGCTTGAAAATGATGAAAAATGGGGTTTAAATGCCATAGTTCATTTTTGGAGTATCCTCTCAAAATATAATAAAGTTTTATATTTAAATTAGGAATTTTCAAGTATGAAAAACTAAAGAAAAAGGATATGTTTGAATGCATGAAATTTTGATGTGTATAAATGATGAAATGTCGCAATTTTGATACTACTATGCTACATGCTATAATGCTCACATTATGAGACAAATTTTTTTGCTTATGTGTTAGATAAATGCAAAACATGGGTTTTGGTTATGTACAAGTAGGAAACAATTAAACTTGGAAAGTCCGACTTGCCTCACTTGAATCTTTTGATAAAAGATAGAGTTTTATTATGATGTTTCCTAAGAATTATTAATTGATTATAATATGGAAATGTATGAAATTTTTCTTATGAATTTATGCTTGAATGTGAATAATAAATACTTATAATAGGCCAGTAATGCTCCATAAGTACTCTATGAAGACTATAGGTTAGTGCATGTTTATATTATGAAATTGTGTATAGATGCACTAATGAATTTTTATGGAAAGGACACTTTTGAATGATTATTACAAAGGTAAGATTGATAAACCTTTGTGTATGAAATGTGATAAATAATCCACCATCTAGATATGAAAGCATGATCACTTCTTATAAAGATCACTTGAAATATAATAAGGTAAATATGAGTACCTTCTTGGTAGATTATATATTATGTTTATGATTATATCATTTGATTTTCATGGCAAAGGATGACATTCTAACCCTACTTTTTTCATGATGTGAGGAAGATGAGGCTTTATGCCTAGATGATTAAAGGCTAAAATGCCTATGTGAAAATTATGGCTTAAATGTTGTGTGTGATTTAATGACTTGAATCCTTACTTGACCTTAAGGCTTGAATGCCTATACAATGATATGACATGATTATGTGTTATGAGACTTTTATGGAAAGTGTGAAGATTTTAGCCTAGTGCCCATGACTTTCGAGTCACACTAAAGGATGAGTGAGAGATAAAATAGTCAAAATAACATTAGGAAATACATAGTAAGGTTGGTTTAGAGTAACAAGGAAGATTTTATTCTTATATTTTATGACTATCTATTTCTATGCATGTGATTGACTTATTTTCTATAAATGGAGCAAAATAGAAATGTTAAACGTAGAGTATATAGGAAGGTTTTCTAATAAGAAATGTCTTGATGATATGCCTTATATATACTTGATTTTCTTAATTAAAACTCATCAAAAAATTAGCATGATAACTATCTTATTAAGTAATGACATTACTCACTATACTTATGGATATATTTTTCAAATACAAACTATGTTAAGGTTAGTAGTTTTTGGTGCAATCTATATCACACTAGCTATGGTTGGTATTAGCAAGTGCTTCATTTCACCATAATCTCATAACCTTATCACTTATAACTCTAATAACATTTTCAATAGTTAAAAAAATGCATAATTATCAAATGAAAAAAGAGAAAGGAAAATAATTTTTCAACATCCAAGGTATTTTTTATATGAAGGTATTTAGATTGCAAATAATGTTTTTATATACCTTTGGACTTTGAAAACCTTCACTAAATAATGAAGAGTTATTTTTCTGTTATAAAGTAGAATTATTCTCTATTATATAGAACTTACTTTATTTCAAAGGAAGAAATCCAATTTCTCGAAGTTCAAAAAGAATATGTTATATCTAAGGTATTTTATAAACAAAATATGATCTTTTGATTTCTAGGTTTTTCTATCTTAGTCCTATTCCATTATATTTATTTTATAGTTTGAACTTCTATTCTCAAAAGGAAACTCAATTCTTGTCAAAGAATCAAAAAAGTTCTTCAACTATTTTTTTTCCAAAATATCATTCTATTTTCTTAAGAGATTTCAAGAAAGATATTCAAATATTTTTATAAACTTATATTTTAGAATCTAATTTTAAGGAAAAAAACTTTCTATGCTTTTAAAAATTATTAAGGTATTTTCTATCAAAAGTAGTTAGCAAAAAAATATAGTAAATATTTTAAACTTAATATTTCTGCATATTTGCATGTTTTTAAAAAGAGAATAAAGGTTTTGTTTGGAAAGGATTTTAAAGATGTTTGGATTTATATCTCTATACTAGTTATGATGATCTAAAAATTGGGTTGTGATAGCAACTCATAACCACAAGGAGGGAAAGAAAGAAAAATATTACAATCTCACATCTATCTTCTTCTATGTTTCGATGAGGTAATGGTATTGTTTCTAAGAGATCTTTGAAGAATTGGTATAGTTTTAGCTCCTAAGATCATCCAAGAAAAGATAAAACCATAAACCCTAGTTCAATTCATCTTCCCAAATTCTTCTAAAATCTCACTACTAACTCTTTACTATTTTGAATATTACATCTTGGATAATAGGTAAATAAAATAGGTTTCACCAATTCTTGAGAGTGAGTAGAAATCCATTCCTTTTCTCTTTGATTTTTTTAATAATGTTGTTATATATAAGATATATATATATATATATATATATATATATATATATATATATATATATATATATATATATGTTGCTATGATTGACTTTCATTCATAGTGCTAAAGCCATATGTATTCATGGTAGATTGTTTGATATTTGTAAGTTTGTGATGATATATGGAAACTATGAGATTCATGGTGAAAATGTTTGTAAAATGATTTTCTTCAATAGCAAGAAATGGTTTTAAAATAAATGAAAAATATCAACTTAGTTTTTATGTTTGGAAAAGTGAATGTTTGAATGGTTTTTAAATAAGAGCACAAAAATGTTTTGAAAAAGGAAAACTTTTAAAAAAGGACCAAGAAAATTTTTTTATTTACAAAATAAAATAGTTAAGATTTGAAAAAATGATTCCATGAAAAACTTGGGACAATTTTTTTAGGAAAAAAAAACTAAAGCTCGTAGGTTTTCTTGGAAAACTAAGGCAAGTTTTCAATTTAGTATGCACTATTTTAGATTCTACTATAAGTTTTATACAAATGTTACACCAAATTTCGGAAGCAAAAATCTTCCTTGAATTCAAATGAGAAGACCATGGATTTTCTATGATTTTATGGAAGAAAAATTGTATTTCTCTTATAAGAATTTGTTACATTATGCTCTAAACTATTTGTATGATGTTATTATATATTTATATCAAGGTTTCTAAAGTAAAAACAACTTAAAAATAAGTTAGGAATTCATGGTTAATAGTGAAGAAATTTTTTGTTACAACCTTATTTTATCCTTCACAAAACTTTTTCAAGTAGTAGTGGTTTAGGTGATTTATGTAACTTGTTTTAATATAGAAAGGATTAAAAATGATGTATTAAACCTTTTAAGGTATTATAAAATTTTCCATAAAATTATGGAAAGTTTAGACATCTAAAATGATATTTTTCAAACAAAACATGACTTTTTCAAAAACTATTTTAATAGTTTGAGTTGTAGATTATTTATGAAAATTATTTTGTGTAAAAATAAGAAAATGATATTTTATGTCTTATAATATCTTCTATAAGTTTTCATTAAATTTTATAAAAATTTGATGTTTAAAATAGAATTTCCAAGTTAAATGTGCCTTCTTCAAGCTATTTTAAAAGTATGATGTAAGGATGGCTTGTATAACTTGTTTTGATCAAGGAAAAAGTGCAAAATGAATTTTAAATATCCAAAATTTAATTCTGGAGATTTTAATAAATTTTTAATAAAGTTTGGTATTTAAAATGGATTTTCTAAGAATAGTATGCTTGATAGAGCTCAATTTATTGGCGTGTGTATCCTAGGAACCAATCATATAGATGATTAAAATAATACATAATATATTATATTTTATTTTAGGTAATTTAATTATTATATTTTATTTTCATAATTATTCTACGTAATTTATAACTTAATATAATAATTATCCTTGGAATAGCTTCGCTATTCCTAAAATACCCCTAGTCAAGTATTATTACGAAAATAATAGTAATAATACATCGAGGCTAGCATGTATAGTGACTGATAATTACGAATCATGAATATGCGATATCAAGTTAATACATGGGGTTTGTAAACAATGTACTGGACTGATCTACTATGAGAATATTGCATGCATAGACGTGTCATAAGTTATTTTCATATTATCATAAATGCATATAAACCTTTGACTTGAAATCACTACGGTTCCCTACATGAGGAATTACTCACTTTAATATTGTCCTATGTCATCTTTAATCAGGATGACGAATAGGGCATTGATTGGGTGTGTCATGAATCATGCAGAGGAAAGTGAGTGATGTAGATGGGATTTTATTATTCTTATATAAAAAAGAAATATCCTTGGGCCCCTTGATTGAGTGAAACTTAAAAATGCATGGCCATGTTCAATTGGATTAATATGTGATATTAATCATTTATTTTAAGTCTACTCAGTATCAAGAAATATAAATTGAACATTAACGAGGATGACACACTCCATGCCTCCAGCTCAATTTGAATATTTTTACAAAAGGGATTATGATGCAAAATATTGATCATATATTAGGTGGATATCGAATCACAAACATTCTTACTACTTAAGTGGCAGTGATATATTGCTGGATACCACTCACTGTTTATGGTTCAATAATGAGTCATTGTCAATGTAGTAAGAACCTACAGAATCACACAAAAAGAGTAGGAATAAGACAATAATTAATTGAAGTTTAATTAGATTAATATCCAATTAATTGGACTTATTTTTATGCATATATATATTATTAAATAATAATATATTTTTCACGTAATAAATATAATTATTATTATGTGATATTATTTGATATTAAAGTAATATCAAATATTTATGTTATCAAATATTAGATAAAAATATTATGAGATAATATTATTTAATATTTGATAACTATATGCAATTATCTAATATTAAAATATTTATATTATAAGATAATATTATTATTTAATATTAGATAATTAATAGATAAGTCTCATCTCTCCTCATTATCTCTAGGATAAGGATAAGATGAGTTGTTAAATGTGATTAAGATTTTAGAAGCATTATCCTAGTAAGACTAGGATTGTGGCTTGCCTAAGTTCTATAAAAAAAATAGGCTTGAAGACAGCACTTTTATGCACATGCTCATAAACTTCCTAAAATCCTAAATCACTTAGAAAACATCCAATCCTAAATCTTAGAGAGAAAAATGCATCTTAGTAGATTCATGGAGGGAGAGAGGTCATTGTTCACACTGTGTGGATACTGTAGAAATGCTATACCTTCCGATCAGCATTTGATTCATCCGCTCTCAAGTTTTGATCAGTAGAAATACAAGTGCCCAATAGGTAAAACCCTAATAATTGATTTATGCTGTTTTGCATGGATCCTAGGTAGAATTTGGATCAAATTTTTAAATTTTCGCTGCATATGATAATTTGAATTCCTAACAGAATTATGGTGTATGCTTAAGGACTTAAGATTTGAGGTGTATAAGTAATTGAATTCTCACAATTTTATTTATTGCTATTCTAACATGTGAAAACTTTGTTTTAGTATTGAAAAATGGTTCTCATATTTTTTATAATGATACATAAAATATAGGCCTAATTATATCTAGAATGGGAAATGGTGAAACTTGGAAGAATCTAAGTTTGCATGCTCTATGGTTTGCTAAAAACCATGTGGTATTTGTTATTTGACATATAATCTTGTTTGTGAGTATATAAGTATATAAAATTAATAGTATAGAATTTGATTGATGATATTGCAAAAAGTCACAAGGTATTTTATATCCGCTCTCAAGTTTTGATCAGCAGAAACACGAGTACCCAATAGGTAAAACCCTAATAATTAATTTATGCCTTTTTGCATAGATCCTAGGTAGAATTCGAATCAAAATTTTGAATTTTCGCTACATATGATAATCCCAATTCCCAACAGAATTATGGTGTATGCTTAAGGACTTAAGATTTGAGGTGTATAAGTAATTGAATTCTCACAATTTTATTTATTGCTATTCTAACATGTGAAAACTTTGTTTTAGTATAGAAAAATGGTTCTCATATTTTTTATAATGATACATAAAATATAGGCCTAATTATGTCTAGAATGGGAAATGGTGAAAGTTGGAAGAATCTAAGTTTGCATGCTCCATGGTTTGCTAAAAACCATGTGGTATTTGTTATTTGACATATAATCTTGTTTGTGAGTATATAAGTATATAAAATTAATAGTATAGAATTTGATTGATGATATTGCAAAAAGTCACAAGGTATTTCATAGGCTTTCTTAATGAAACTATAAGTTTGGCTTGATATTTAGTATATGATTTAAATTGATTTATGGAATACACATGTACTAATGAATCATGTGCAAGGGTATTGTGAATATTAATGATTTTTTTGCATGGAATTGTGATGTGATAATCTAGTAAATGGAAGTAAGAAAGCTTGTTGTGGTCACTTGCAGAATGATAAGGTATTGTAAATATTTTCTCTTACCATAGTCACTAGTGATAAATTGGGTATGAATAACTTTGCTAGATCATAATTATGTTATAGTATACAATATTTGCGGGAATGATTGGTATCTTGACCTTATCTTGATAAGTTATGAGCACAATAAAAATTATCTGAAAGTTGCATGAGTCTATCTTAATTAATAAAAGTGTCAAAAGACCAACGTAGATATTTAGAAATAGTATCAAAAGCTGAGAAGGCTATCTTCACTATATATAAATCCAATAATAATGCCATAGATTTTCTTAGATATTGTCTCAAATTAATTAATTAAGTAAATGATTGCGAGACTTATAATAGGTTCATTTACATTATCCTTGTTAATTAGTAAGTTGATAATTGTAAGGAATAATCCTCACCATATTAAACTAATTCATGAATATATATATATATATATATATATATGAAAATAAGATTAAATGCCACATATGACATTATTAGCTTGGATGCCATACATAATATTTTGACATGATTATGTAATTATAAGACTTTATGGAAAGTTGTGGAGATTAGCCCAATGCCTTGTATTCTAAGTTGTACAAAATGATATAGGGTAACAAAGAGACATAAAATTGGGATATGTGTGGTCAAGGTTAGTCAAAAGTAACAAGGTGGAACTTTTTAACTTCCTTGCCAATTTAAAGTAATTGTAAATGATTGTTATCTTCGATTGATGTTAATAATGAAATGTACTCAACAGATATTGTGTTTGATTTCCTAATTTTGTAGCATATAATTATTTGAAATAGAAATAGAAAGAAACTTTAATAAGAACTTGCTTAATATATGTCTTGTCTATGATTAATTTTCTTAACTAAAACTAATTAAAAAATTTAAGTGATAGTTATCTTATTGAGTAATTATATTACTCATTCTACTTGTGGATATATTTTTCAAGTATTATTTTATGATGTTTACGGAGATTGCCCACATTTAGTGGAAAATTTTCTATACTTAATTTGACACTTTCTATCTAGAGTTCTATTTTCTTATAGTAGCCGATAGGACTAGTGTCTCCCTATAGGCCCAGTATAGGTAGTGAGGTTAATGTTGGTGTATGCTCTAATAGCTAATCATAAGATGATTATATTTATGTACGATGTATTAAGTTTTCTTCATATATAAATAAAAGGCATTCAATAATTATTATATTGAATGTTTTATCTATGTAATATAAATAAATATAATAATTATCCCTAGAATAATTTATGTTATTCTTAAAATGTCCTTAGTTAAGTATTGTTGTTAACTAAGATAATGATAATGTATTAAGACTAGTATGTATGTTTACGGTTATAGATATGAGATATCAAATCAACTGCTAGGCATATATTAGAAAACAAATGTACTAGACTGACTTGTCATAAAAATGCTACATGAATCACTATATCATGAGCAACTCTCATAGTGATAATGGTATATGTGGTCCTTTAACCTGAATTTACTTTGATTCCTTACATTAAGAGTCGTGTACTTTGATGCCATCTAATGTTATCTATAATAAAGTCAACTTAAAAAATGGTAATCAGGTATATCATAAATCATGCAAAAGAATATAAGTGATTTAAATGGGATTTTGTCTCTTCTACATAGTAGGAGTAATATCCATGAGTTCCTTGATTAAGACTATAAAATATATGGTCAAACTCAAATGGATCAATATGTGATACTTATTCATTTGTTTCAGTTAGTCTATTTAGGAGTAAAAAATCATATAGATTGAATTATGAAAAGGATGACATATTGCCTCAAGTTAAATTAGGATATCCAAGATAAAAGGAACTAAACCACATGGAACATTAATCATGGAAACATTATGTTGAATCATTGACAATGCTTATTACTTGCATGGCAGTAATGAATTGTTAGATACTACTTACTATTTATGATACTAAAATAAGATTTTAGGATCACTACCAACGTAGTGAGAATCTATAAAATTACATATAAGGAACAAGTCAAATGTTAAGGTTTTAATGTAATTAGGATTTCTTAGTCAAACTCGAACTCCTAATTAAGAAAGGTCCAATATGGTTGGGCTTCACTAAGTAATAACACAATATGATTGGGTTATACTTAGTGACACTAAATATAAACTGATTACTAACTAGTCAAGTTTACGCTTAGTTAATAATCAAAACCTAATTATCTACTCACTTTAGGTACATTCTAGTTAGAGATCATTTTTCTTTGATATTCTATTCGAGAAATAAAATATAAATCAATTAGATTATTGTCTAGATATATTTTATCTCATAGATAAAATATATTAGTTAGATTAGGATTTGATCATAATTAATTAGGTAGAATATATATATCCTAAAATAAATGGAGATATTATTCGAGCCTCTAAAACTTGGTTCTATATAAATAATATTTAAGAACATCAAGGTTTGAAATTTGGTATATGATTAGAAACTAGAAACACTAGTAGCTAGCATTGCCTTGTGAAGAAGAATAACTCATTTGATAAGATCAAAGTCTTTTACTGTTCATATGGATACCATAAAGACAATGACATTTGACAATGTTTGTAATCTAATAATTCATATTTGAATGTTCAAGAGATTCATGTGGGTTCTACATTTGTGTTCATGAAAATATAGGTAACTTGTATCTACATTCGTGATTTGGATCATAGTAAATTTATTTTGGATTAAGCCCTTCCATATCAATTTGTAATCACACTTAAAAGGTATGCTTTCTACCATTAGTTTATGCTTCTTTTGCTTGGATCCTTGGTAAGTTTCAATATTTTTTTTTGAATTTCCTCTGTTTTTATATATCTAAAACCTAACAATTAGAACCACTGATTTTTCACACCAATCATGATGGCTTTGATGATATTCCCTTTTCAGGTGGTGACTTTCTACAAGATCTAATGCCTAATGATCCTATCCTAGATATAGGTAAGGTAAATGTACTGATTAATTTTACTAATTGGTTCTTAGAACTTCTACTAGCACTAGTGGGATCATCAAACCTAGTGGTACCTATCATTCTATTGAATGCCTTACCTTCTACACCTATGGCATCCTATGTTCCACCTAATGCTCAACCTAGTCCACCAATATCTCTATATGTTCCAATGCTTATATTTGACCTACCAATACCACTTTATAATCTAGCACCAATTATAAATCCCGTGGTATATTCTTATGTCCTAACTCCAATAGACCTTTAAGTCATAAAGTCTAGTCCCTTTATGTCAATGGATCCATTTTTTTACAGCCTGTTGTCAATGAATCCAAAGGACATAAGGATGCCTTTTAAGGACACGAAGTTGAAGGCTCTTGTAAGCTATCAGTGAATAGTTAGTTTAGATAATGATAGTTTGTATGTTTGGTTTCTATATAGTTATTTCCTAACACTCTTTTAGCAATACTTATATATAAGACTTTGACATAATCAACAATTATAACACAATTAAGAGTTATGGTATGGTTTTTCATGGTTTGTATGAAACATTTAATCCTAATAATGCATATGATGTACATTATTGTATGTCTAATTTATTTTCTACATTTGATTTACAAAATCTAAGGTAAAACAAGATGTGAAATTTCCAAATTACCCAATAAAAGGAAAATGTTTTCTTCTTTGAAAGGTAAATGAATGCTTTCTTATAGATATTTTCCAAATATTTATGAAAGTATGATTTTATTTAGTAAAGTATTTTTGAAAATCAATTTCTAAAGAAAGCAAGTTATTTCTAAAGAGTATTTATAAATAGGACCTTTTGATTTCTTAAAGTCTTACTAACTTGATGCTTGAACATCTAAAATGATTTTATCATTAGTTTGTAACCATCTACTTCATCCAACTCAGAAGCCCTCCAGCAATATAAATAAATTATCAAAAGAGGTATGCCATTTTTTCTTTCAATTAAAGTCTATTATTTATTGTAAATTATAGTTTCTAATTTGTTTATGTTGTTTAATTTGTTATTTTTTGTATCTCTTTTATTGTATAAAAAATTTCATAATGCAAAAAGTAATTTTAATGTTACCAACTTCACGTAGATTAGTTGAATTAAAAACAAAATTCATTAATTTATAAAATGATGCCTATTCTTGATACTAAGATTATAAAATTAATGCTTGAAATATAATGAAAAAAGCTAGTAATAAAGTGGTTTATGACATCAATTATTAATTGATAACTCAAAGTTCTATCATAAAATGATGTCATTTTATTCTTAGTGTTAGTTTTTTTATTAATTAATTGAGATGGAAACCTAAATTAGGGAATAAGTTGAAAATAAAAAGATAAAACTATGGTGTTATTTGCAAATTTCATTGCAAAATCTCCTAACCATAAAATAATTATATCTCTATTGAGATATGCTCACCTTTAAACCTTACAATGATTCACTTTAATTTTATATTTATGGTCACCAATTATTTTGCAATAATAAAAATATGATAACCTTTCACTAAATTTATAGGGTTACATACTATTTGGAAAAGTATAAAATGTTAAAGTAAGGATTTTTTTTTTAATTTTTATATGTTTGTTTGTTCTTGCAATTAGTTTCTAGTTTAATAATCAACTATGTTTTGTTGCCTTTCATTTTTAATACAATTTCTATATGTTTATGCAAGTAAAAAACTTGATTTCATTTATCTTATTTGTTATTTGATTGTATTATTTACTATTTATTTATATAAAATTTGTAATATACATTAATTTTTAATGAATGTTTATTGCATTTGCATATATTAGACTTAAATGTATATTTCTAAGGAGTACCAGCCTTACATATAGACCAATGGGTATTGGATATAAATTTTTCATCATTTTCATTTTTTTGTTAGCCTTTAGAATTGTTGAAATTGAAAGTATGTAGTATCATCGGAGATACTACGATAAAATGTTAGTGTTAGGATTGGCTAATAAGGAAGAACTTTGAGTGGGTTAGTTTTAAGGGATAGGTATGACATATCAAGTCGGTTATTTAAGAAAAATTATAGTTGAATATATATATATATATATATATATATATATATATATATATATATATATATATATATATATATATATATATATATATATGTATGTATGTATGTATATTTGATGTTGGTTGTTTATGTTGTAATATGCTTCAAAAAAGTGGCTTCCAAATGAAAAGAACAATGATGATTCTAATAAATATGGAAACCAACATTATTGTATCTTTTTTGTGTTAGTTATGAAACTAATGTGGAATCATCTAATACACACTAATGCTCAAATATACACCAATTCATATATGATGTTGAATGTGTCAAACAATCAACATTGATTGACAATTTTGTAATAGTGTAATTTCTTTTACTCAAGTAGACATTTCGACAAAGAAAATGTTGACCACATTTTCTAATCTAGAAATACATGACATGTATAAAATGATATTATGGTGGTATGCATGTGGAGTGATGGTTACTAGACCAATAATTGGAATACTGCTTGTAACTCCCTTACTTATTAACACCTTAATCCTCATTAAATAGGTAATTGTTACAAAATTAGGTCTTTTGTAGTTAATTTATGATTCTATGCAATAGAATACTACAGATTTTGAGTTTCAAAAATTTTCTGCTGATTTCCAGAATTACTTGACGAATTTCAAAAATATGAAAAACTACTTTTCAGAACTCCAAAAATCATGAAATTGGATCCTATGAACCTTTCACGTGTTAGCTACATCCTGTAAAAATTTGAGATAATTTAGACATCATTAGGCATTTCAAAACTCATAGAAAATTGTTTTTGTCCCAGTGCTGTCCAGAATTCACAACTGTAAAAGTAAACCCTTATTTCAGGGGGTAAATCAACTCCGAATAAGCTCAAATTTGGTATGGGACTTGATTAAATGTTATATACTTGCCATAAAATTTTCAGATCAAAACTTATCCATTTACTTCTTCTGATCTCTGAGATACAATTAGAGCTCTGCACTGTGACGGTAATAGAGCAGTCCAAAACGTGTAATAAATTCACATAGCATAAGAGCTTGTTTTAAGCTGAATCTTGGCCCAAAGGATGGTATATAAATGAAGTTCACTCCTGAATTTTATCATAATTTTTAGAGCATCAAAACTTAACTAAAAGTCCCTGCAAACATACTCCTCTTACTACCTACGAATTTACTGTTCATTTAGTCATTTACTATTTATTTGGACATTTCCAATTTCACACATATTGCATACTACATTGCCTTCTACTCCCAACCAACTCACAATACATCAAATTCATATATTTCATATAATATAGGCAAGGGTCATATAGTTATACAAAAAGTTCAACTTACAAAATATATATCCATCACATACTAATGTCACAAACTATATAAACATTTTTAATACAACTTTAAAACATTATTCTCTCCTTTGTCAAGAGAGCCTTTAGAAGCATTACCTGAAATGGTTAGTAACAATACAAAAACATAAGAAACAAAGTTTCCCAGTAGTTAGCTATTACCATAAAAATATATCAAGTCATTCCAAATCCTTAAGCAAATAAAACATACATTTCAAAATCAATTAATCATTTATCATCTCATTCCATACCATTGTAAGAAATGTGCATCACACATAGCAATCATCAAGCCCATTCAAGGACTTATAAAGATATCAAGATGGCCATCACAGATAGTCGTACTTAGGCCTTATATACAGCAATTTCACTATCTTTCCGGGGTACTTGGGCCAAAGGCCTCACATACAGCATTTCACTGTCTTCCTAAGGAACTCGGGCCATAGGTACCACACATAGCAATTTTATACACAATCTATATAATGGCATAAAATACAGAAAACACATAAATGAAAAATAGAGCTTAAGGATAAAGCTAGCTACCTTTTAAAAGCTTCCAATAATGATGTTTCCTTTGCCCTCACTTAAAAACTTCTTTACAATTCCTCTTGCCTTCCTAACTTGTCACTTCTTAGTCTACATAAATACACATCATAATTATTATTAAGAACATCATCATTTTTCTTAAACTTCATATATTCTTCACTTCCTCCACATACACTAAACCATGAAGGAAGTACCCAAATTTTAATGTACATTCCAATATCTCCTAAATTTCATTGTAATACATTATTCTAATCTTCCAAAAACACAATTTAAATGGCTAAATCTCCTTCCCTCCTTCTTTTCCATATTCATGGTTTTGGCTTCTCAAAAGGGAAGTTTTACACACACTTTCATAATTTAAAATTTCATCTTCCATAAGCTTCATAATTCATAAGAATTATTCTAATTTCATCAATTTAGCCAAATTCCAAACAAATTATGTCAAATCCATACATGCACCATTATGCCTCTAAAACCCTAGTGTGTACATCATGGTTTCTTGTTGTTTTTACACCAAACCAAAGCCATAGATCAACATAACAACATCCAAAACACCATTAGACATATTCAAATCATCCAAAACTCCATGGTCAACCACCTTTGGCCACACCAACATCAAAATTTTAAAAAACTAAAAAGAGTACATTAAAGAGCTTTTAAAGGAGAACATTTTTACCTCTTGGTGCAACTTGAAAATCCTTACCTAGAGCTCACCAAACTTGATCAAACTTGAGGTTTCTTCAATCTAAATATACCAATAGATAGAGCCTGATGAGAGGAGCAACTTTCTCTTCTACACCTAAGCCTAATTCTCACTATTTTTGGGTGAAAAAGCCAAAAGAAATTCTCTCTCTCTTCCTCCTCTCTCTTGCACGTTTTTGGTGCTTTTATAGAGGTGGTCTACGGCTTGAAGAAGAAAGGAGAAGAAAGAAGAGCTTTCATGGAGCCTTAAGGGCATTTTGGTCATTTTTAAAATTTTCAAGGGTATTTTAATCCTTTTTCACCAATTAGTAAGGCTATTCTTGTCATTTTCTTCTAATAATGACACTTGTCATGTGTCTATTGGTCACACTAAATAAAATTACATACTACACCTCAAATTCTTGATTATTCATATTAGATCCTAAATTTTTTATTATTCACACTTTAACCTACACCCGATTTTATACTTTTACAATTTAGTCCGTAGGGTTTCTATCTATTTAAAATTCCTTATACTGTCAGACTTAGACAACTTCCATTTCTAGGGTTTTCTATCCTCCTTTAATCATCTATGTTGTTTAGGAAAATTAATTCCTTTCCTATTACCCCTTTTCCTTTAAAATTTCGGTTACACTTACACTTAATTCCTTTCAACTTAAGATTCACCCACCAAGCTAATTCAAATGTGCTCTTCATTTCTACAACCTCAAAATTTAAAAATTCAAATGATCGAATTAAAAATTCAAGACATTACATTGCTCAAGATAGGAAATACCTTATGCCTTTTGTCTGAAGAGAAGCCTAAAACAAAATTGCATCTTCTTCATAATTGTCACATTATTTGCATCATCTAGCTCAAAGTGTTGGATGTTTCCATTGAGAAACTTAAAGCTCAAACTATTTCAAAATTCTTAGTTTCTCTTTTTTTTGCTCACAAGAATTAAAAAAAGTATTCTAATAATAAATTTCATATTAAAGAGACTTAAGGAGGAATATTGCAAGGTAATAATGATAATAATTGGAAAGTTTAAAGTTTTGACAACTTGAATTGTGGAATTATCCCTAAATAATCTTACAAAGAACAAGAATGCTTTAAATAGCTAATAATTACAAAAAGATGTTTGAGGTTTGTTTGTTAACGATTTTGAGAGCTTGGTAGAGATAAAGGGAGCCAAATGAGAATAACTTTAATCACAAGAATCTATGTTAGAGATTAGTTAAAGAGAAGAAAGGAATTTAAAAATTTCAGCACTTTTTTCCTATTTTACCCTCCTTAGTAGCCAACCTTTACTTCCCATAAAACTACCCATTTACTATCCCTTTCTCTCATTGATTCCCTTAACAAACCTTAACACTCCTAACCATGAAGAAAAAGAAAAAGCATCACTATATTTACATTTCTTCTACTCACAATGTAAGAAACCTCTAAACCTTTAATCACTAATGAAATTGTCCTCTTAATCTCATCTATTCCATCCTCTCTTGCCAAATCCTAAATTGGTCTTGATAGGACAAAGTTGAGTAAATCATACCTTAACCCAAATTTCTTATTTTGGTGTTTAGAGGCTTTATCCTCTTCAATTGTCAGTTCAAGTTCCTTTCTTCAAGAGTTTTAAGTATTTTACTTAAAATTCCATTTGAATTCATCATTTTACTTAATTTTAGCTCTTATAGGCCTTTTAAAGGAATTAGGATGAAATTGTGTTTTAAGTTTTAAATTTGAAGCTTTATTGGTAGGTCTTGTCGTATTAAAGTATTTATTAAGAGATTTAGTGGTATGATTATAAGGTTGTATACTACGGAAGATAATTGGGGATTAATTATGGTTGATGAACAATGATTTTTCATAAGAATATGCAAATCACAATGACATAATCAATTATGTCCATCAAAGTTTCTCTTTAGGCTAACATAATTGATTATGTCTATTAGAAATGCTCTCTGAGCATACATAATTGACTATGTTTGATATGGTCACTCTCTAAACCTTCATAACCAACTATGTAATTAATTACAACTAGCAAAGTTCTTCTCTAAATGCCTATAATTAATCATATCCTATTTCTTGCACAAATTTTGTATACTTTATTAAATTAAATTGCATTGTATCTCTTTTCATGCGTGAGGCAAGGATGGATAGTTTTAATATGAATAATTTAGCATAAAATGAGTGAGTGAACATGTTCATGATTGCAAAATGCATAAATGTATATGATTTAATCTTATTAAACTTAGTAGATTTGAGGTTTTAGATTGATGAACCATTTATTGCCCTTGTTTTTATATATAAATGTTAGTGTTATGAACATGGAATTAAGTTGTAATTGTGGTACGATATATATTGTAATAATTATGCTATTAATAAGAATGATAATGTAGTGGTAATGATACTTATATTGTGACTTATCCATCAAATCTTTAGCCTATTTATGAGAGGATAGAGCTAATCTTTGAGAAACAAGAATGGATTTTATGAGAAGATAAAGATGATGTGGAGACACAAAGAGGATTGTTTGTTTATTACCTTCTATGACTATTTATATTGTGAAATTAAATCTTAAAATTTCCTATACAGATTTGATGGCCTTTGATACGTTATATGCTAATCTATTTTCTTGTAGATGTTTTCTATAAATTTTCTCTAGCAAGATTATTGATATGATATAAGATTTGGTCATGCATCAAATAGCCATAAAGTGAGTAATAGTGTGGCATTACCTATAATTAAATGTACATCAAAAGTTTCATACATCCATGGTTAAATTTATGAATGAACAAAGAAAACAATTTTGTAGACTTACTTGTGCAAGTAGAATGTTCCTCACTAAGCTTCCGTTTTTCCATGGTTTACATTTTTATATACTCAAATAGAAGCCCCACCACCACTACCTCCATAATAAGTAGGATTGTCTCAATGTGGACCCTCTATTCTTTTGTGGGCCAAGCAGCAACATCTCATTTTGATTTTGTTGATTGTAGTGTACACTACTTAAATTTTCCAATATGTTATCATGGTGGTAAATAGATAAAACATAGGATGTTTGAAATTAGGTTTTAGTTATGCCAACTTATTTCTCAATAGAACATTAAATCTTTAAGTTAATCTATCCTTTATTTTGGAATAATCTCTATGTATTTTGAATTATTTTAGATGTACCAAAGATATTCTTGAGCATTAAAACCTCATTTAAAGTAATAAGCAGGTATTTTAGAAAATCTATCGCTTAATCATACTTTTAAATTGATATTAAACTTCGGAAATGCTTGCAGGATTATTAGTATCAGTGTCATACCGATCACGTCTGTACATAAGTCATGACACTCCTAGCTGATGATCAATGACTAGGCCCTACTACACGATCTGCAAGACGCCAGCGTATGGTGGGTTTTGTTGCAATAATGGCTAATGTGTATTTGGCCGTGGCGTAATGGAGTTTTACATGATGGCACATTGTTGGACATCGAAGAAATGTTGGGGTAGATTGAGTTGGATCAACATGAAGAAGAGGACAAAATCCGACAGGTTTATGAGCCTATGAGGATTTTATTGCAGTTAAGGGTCAGTCATAGGGGTGGAATGAGTTTGAGTGGGTTATAGGTTGCTGGGTCAAGTGGAATACGTTCTAATTCAACCCAAATTCCAGGTAAATGTGTCCCTTCACCTGTGAATATGCTTAAGGTTAATGTTGATTCAACTTGGATTTCGGAAGTTCCATCAAGAAATTATACAGGCATTACAAGAAAAAGAAGTAACAACGATGACACTTTTAGCGGCGACAAAATTTTGGTCATCACTAAAGGTATTTCCGGCGACATTGTCATCGATAAAAATGACGTGACTTTGGGCGGGAAGGAATTAGGCTTTTAGCAACGACAAAAGTCGTCACTAAGAGCCTAAAAAACTTTCGATGACAAAATTTGGCCTTCAGCGGCGACAATTGTCGTCGCTGAAGATTCAGACTTTCAGCGATGACACTGTCGTCGCTGATGGTCCCCCCTTCAGTGACGACAGTGTCATCGCTGAAAGTCTTGGCCTTCAACGACAACAATTGTCGTCGCTAAAGATTCAAGACTTTCAGCGACGATAGTCAGCGACGATACTATCGTCGCTGAAGGGGGGACCATCAGCGATGACAATGTCGTCGTTGAAAATTCAAGACTTTCAGCGATAACAATTGTCGCCATTGAAGGTCAAGACTTTCAGCAATGACACTGTCGTCGCTGGTGGTCCCCCCTTCAGCGACGACAGTGTCATTGCTGAAAGTCTTGAATTTTCAACGACAACAATTGTTGCCGCTGAAGGCCAAATTTTGCCGCCAAAAATTTATTAGGCTTTTAGCGACGACTTTGTCGTCACTAAAAGTAAGGCTTTAGCGACGACATTGTCGTCGCTGAAAGATCTTCGGTCGTCGCTGAAGTCTTCACCGATGATTGAAATTTTTTAGTCGTCGGTGAAAGTTTTGGCTATTTATTCGCAGTGCCTCCTCCCTCCTCATTTGTGCATTTAAAATTTTTAGACTTGAGGTAAGTTTATGAACTTTCTCTTTCTTTTAAATTTTTTTATTTTAATATATTTATTTTTATATATGTTGATATGTATTAATTTTGTATGTTGTATCTTTTAATTTGTTAGTTATTATTAGCACTTAGCTTAGTTCGTGAAAAGTATTCAGAGCTGATCAGTAGATTTTTACCATTGAGGTATGTGAATAAAAAGTTATAATATTTTTTTGTGTAATAATATATTTAATTCACTCAAATAATTTGTAATAAATTAATAGAATTGATAGTATGTTTAATTTAATATGAAATTTCATATTATTTAATTTTGTATGTTGTAAATTTTAAATTTATTTATTTAAATTTAACTTAGCATAAAATTTATAAATATAATTTACAACTAGGAAGTCCATATTATTTTTACCATTGCTTTATGAGTATTAATTTTTTATGTTGGATCAAATTGTTAGACATTATTAATAATATTACTGATATATTATAATTGTATAATTTATATTAAATTAAATTTTAAAAAAATATTGAACAATTCAAGTTAATTAAAATAAAGAATATTTTAGACAATATATTATTTGAAATATACGATAATTTAAATTTAAATTTAAAAAAAAAATTTAAAAACCTTTAGCGGCGACACTTGTTGTCGCTATAAGGCAAAATATCTTTAGACTTTTGCTGATATTTTTTGCTTTTAGCGACGACTTTGTTGTCGCTAAAAGATTTCCTTTCAGCGACGACTTTGTCATCGCTAAAAGTCGATCTTCAGCGACGATTTCTTTCCCAATAGTGACGACAATGTCGTCGCTAAAAATCAAATTTCAAAATTTTTTGAATTTTGAAATTATTTTCTGCGACGACATTGTCGTCGCAAAAGGTCGGACTTTTAGCGACGACAAATTGTCGTCGCTAATAACCTTTTCAGGGACGGACCTATACCGACGATATTTTTAGTGACGACTTTTTCTTTTAACGACGACCGAATACTTTTTAGCGACGACAAATGTCGCCGCTAAAAGTCTTTTTTGCTGTAGTGAGGCCATGTACTTGGCATGTTGTATGACAATTTTGAGACTTCATCACCTTTGGCTGCAGAGCTATTAGCTATTCGAAAGATAACGATAGCTTCTTTTAATTTTGAAGGTAGGCCTAGTTAGGTTGAAAGTCACTATAAGATGGCTATTGAGTCATTACTAATTGTCAATGGAAGGTGGGTCATGTGTTTGAATCAACTTTAAGATTGTTTCAATTTTTGTCAGATGTTACTTTATGTTGGTGTCTAAGGATTTATGATATAAGTACTCACGAGGCTGCAAAATGAGTTGCTCCTGCTATTCGGAGGGGTACGCTAGCCCTTGACAGACGCATCCCATGCTGTAGAAACTTATATACTTCATGATAATTCAGTGATCTGTGAATAAAATTTGAATGTCTAATAGCAATATACATATATATACATATACATATATATATACATATATATATATATATATATATATATATATATATAATTAAATTCTATTATCATTTTTTGTTTTTATCATCCATGTATTTATAATTTTAAAAGAAAGACTTGCTTATATATTAACAATTATTTTCTTTGAACGCGATTCCTTATCTAATTTCAAATTTTTATTAAAATAATTATTAGTTTTAACACCTATTATGACTATTAATTATTGCATCAGTTTCACTTGTCAGGGAAAAAATTGATTTCAATTCCATGCTTGAAGACTTAAGATGTCACAAAATCAAGTCCCTCATTTACTTTCAACATTAATCACTTCAATACTTAGGCATGAACGTGATTCCTTATCTAATTTCAAATTTTTATTAAAATAATTATTAGTTTTAACACCTATTATGACTATTAATTATTGCATCAATTTCACTTGTCAGGGAAAAAATTGATTTCAATTTCATACTTGAAGACTTAAGATGTCACAAAATCAAGTCCCTCATTTACTTTGAACATTAATCACTTCAATACTTAGGCATGAAAAATGATATTGTTATACGAGAGAGAATAGTTAGTTTCATAAGTGAAAAGAATTTTACATAAAAAATACGTATGATAAAAAAATTCTTTGAAAAAAAATACAATTAAAATTTAATATAAATTGATGATCAATAAATAGGCATTTAATTAATGTATAAATTTGAAAATATCTTTGTTATAAACATGTGAGTTTCGTTATCAATTTTCTTGTAATATTAAAATAAAAAATTGACATATATAAATACGTAATAGCTAAAGTTATATTAAGTATATAGTCTTATGAATAGTAAATACATATATATAATTCCTAACACTAGGATTTGTAAAATGTATTGGAAAAATAAAAATTTAATTATTGTTCAAAAACACCTTATATTAAAAGGGTAGAAAGATTTTTATCCTTTAAAATGGTGGGAACATTTTAAACATTGATAATCCAATTATTTAATGATACAAAAAAATTTCTACTTTTTTATCACTAAAATTGGGTTAGATGTTTAGCATCATGCCCATCTACATTACAAGATGAAAATAAAATGAAATATCATAATTTTTATAAAAAAATTATAGAAGTAATTACAAATTTAAAAATTATTTTTTAGTTAATTATTATTTATTAAATTTTAAAATTTTTATATACTTATTAATAATTGTGATATCTTTCTTTCTATACTCTCTAAAATATACCTTTATACAACTCAAACCCAAAAGTTTGAGCTTCGTTTGGTTTATGAAAGACATTATCCCAAATATATATATATATATATATATATATATATATATATATATATATATATATATATATATATATATATATGCAACTATACCTTCTCTAAAATTAGATCGGCTGTTTGAACTTTCACATCACTTGAATACCTGTTATTCATAAAATAATATAGGATAATGTAACAGAAAAAAATAAACTTCCTTTTCCAAAAAATGGATGTCATTTTCAATATTACTGTCAAACGGGTTCGCTGAGCCTGTTTGTGAGCCGGCCCGTAAAATTTATAGGCTTCTAAATCCTAAATCCTAGTCCAGTCTTACATAACTCATAGGTAAATAGATTGACCAGCAAACTTTTATTTTTTAATTTAAAAAATTTTAAATTATTAAAGTTTTACATAATAAAAAATTTTAAAAATAATTCAAAGTATGATATATATATATATATATATATATATATATATATATATATATATATATATATATATATATATATATATATATATATATATATATATATAGGTAATGACACATTTAATCCATATATTATATATTAGTCATAATGTTCTTCACTTCCTTTTATTATAAGTGTCATTCATTTAATTCGTTATGTGTCAATTCGTCATTTCCTTTCAATAAATATTATGTTGTGTTGATTTGCATTCACATAATTAATTTTATATTAGTGAATATTGCATTATGGTGACTCACGCTTGTACAATCAATATAAAGGATTAAATCTCTCATTTATGTATAGTAATTTATATTAAATTATAAAAATTCTTGATTTATTTTCCTGATTTTTTGTATTTTTATAAACTCTCTAATTTCTTTTCTTAATTTATAAAATTTTATAATTTTTATATATTTTCTTCCTACTTGGAATAATTTTCCTAAGCTTTCCTTATTTATTTTTTTAATAATCTCTATGATCTTTTTCTCTAATTTAAAGTATTTTTTAGGATTAAATCTCTCATTTATGTATAATAATATATATTAAATTGAAAAAAAAGTTCCTAATTTATTTTTCTTATTTATTACATTTTCATAATTTTTTTAATTTTTTCTTTAATTTACTAGATTTTCTAATTTTCTTACATTTTTTCCTTCGTAGAATAGTATCCTTGATTTCTTTTTCCTATTTAATGCATTTTTGTAATCTCTCTCATCTCTTTCCTTGATTTTTTTTCTAATTTTTAAGCCTATTTTGAATAATAAGATTCCCATCTTTAACAATTAGTCAAGCTATATATAACCTTACAAGGCTAACAAAAACGTGTTTGAAGTCTTTTTTTTTCTTGCTTCACCTAAGCTCTTTATTTCTTAAAAAAATTTTCATATATTTTCTTAATAGATTTACAAAGTAATTCGCTACTAGAATGTTTACAAGCTTTAGAATAATTTCTTAAACTTCTTTCCCTCATTCCTTACATTTTTGTAATCTCTTTATTCTTTATTGTACATATAATCATGAAAAAATTATTACCTTGCAAATTATATAAAAATTACATATGATTTGATATATTTTTACACATAATATTAGATTAGTATAATTTATAATCACTCATTTGATCATATTATAATAATTAATTTATGATTTTATACAAATTGTAATTTATAGTAATGTATTTTTACACACATGGTAGTTTTATAAAAATAAACTATTACAAGATATGTTTTAATACTTAATAATATGTTATTGCAATTTATCATCATTGATTTACTCATATTATAATTATTGATTACCAACTTGTAGAGAAATCAAATATAATCAAATCAAATATTTTATAAACTAGATGACATGTTATTGTATTTTATAGCCTTGATTATATATCAAGGAAAATTTTAAAATTTAAATGTTCATAATCATTAATTTTTTTCTAATTTTTATATATGATACAATACTTATCATTTGTGATAATGTGAATTGTAAATTTAATTAACTCTCAAATTGACCTTCGGACATTTAATAACTTTTTTTATATTACACTAATTGCAAATTTAATTCCCTCAAATGTTATGCAACAAAATTAATAACACCAAAAAAGAGATTGACAAATTTTTTTATTGTGTTTACAACTTTAATACTCTTGGAATAGTTTAATTTAATTTTTTGACACTTTTTTATATTCAATAAATTAGACAATATTCATTTTTTAATTATCTATTAGTGTTTACATTTATATAAAAGTTAAGGAGGGAGATGTATACATTCAATTCCAAATTATTTTTCTAAATTTGATTTGGTCTAATATTTAATCATGCATGCATCCTAACTATAATAATAATTACTATAATGTAATAGTGCAATAATATGACAATTTTATCAAATAATAATGATTTAAAAATAAATATAATATCTCCTCTTGATTAATTTCAATATGATGTTGTCAATTATATAATTATTTTATTAATAAAAGCACGGCAACAAAATTTACATTAATCAGTTAAATACTTTATAATTTAAAATCTAAAAATCTAAATGTATATTATATATTAACGTCTAGTAGAATTAATTAGACCCATACAAGGATTACAACCTAATATTTATATAACCTCAAAAAAATATTATATATATAAATAAGTCATAAAACACATACAAAATAAAAATATTATTTATAAATAATTTATAATATAATCCTAAATAATAAAAAGTGAAAGAAGGGAGTGCGATTTGGTGTAGATTGTAAATTTGGATTTATATAAACATTAAGAAAATAAAAATTCAAAAAAAATTATGTGGGTCGGCCTAGCTCGTCCAAAGGTTAGCTAGTACCGACTGCAATGCAAACCAGTCTTTGACCCACATTCAAATAGACTTTCATAATTAAGATCCAAATCCACAAAAGTCTGTGGGCCCACGAGCCTTTTTACCAACTCCAATTCTCATTAAACACAGAAAGAAGCTCAAACAAATCTGTGTTGACTTTGATAATAACCACAAGCATCGAAACATACCACGTTGACTTTGATCATAACCACAAGTATCGAAACATAGCACGTAAATTTAGATCTGATGGATTTACTAGGAAATACATCGGGTAAATTTCAAATAAAGATAGATATAATTTTTTTTATTTGAAACTATAGGTTCCAATAAGAAAAAAATAATAGATCCTAGAGTAAAATTTGTATTTGTTATCACTTTGAGATTGACAATAGGAAATAAAGAGGATTCAAATCTATGCTTAATATGTTTTAGGTGAAATGTGGAATACCTCCTCAATTTTAGGGAGGTTAGATCCTATTTAATTTTAAAATATAAAAATTACCTCTTTAAGTTACACAAAATACAAAATTGACATCCATCATCAATTTAATTGGTCATTTTATCAAATTACATTATTTTTAACAAGAATTATAATATTATTATATATTTTTTATTTTATCATTTTTTACATATAATCATATAAATATTTTGAAGTAATAAATTAAAATTCTATATATCTAAAATAATTTTGATTAATTATATAATATAAAATTATTTATGAAAAATATGAGATAAATTAATATATTATAATAATACAATTCTTATTTAAAAATTTATATAATTTGATAAAATAATAAATTAAATTGATGCTAAGTATTGTCAATTTTAAATTTTATATAATTTAATAGAAAATTTTTCAAGTTTTCAAAACTACAAAAGAAATATTCTAACTATTGCAAAATTAAAATTAAAAACATTATTTTATATTTTTCTTTGTATTGAATTTAAAGTACTTGAATGCCATGAGTGAAGTTTACAATTTGGTATAAGTTGTTGGAAGCTCAATATCTTCAAGCATAATCTTAGGTTTAAGCTTTTGAACAAAGAAAACTGTCATTATAAGAACTTCCCCATCAAAAAGGGTCCAATCTAGCTTAAGTCTAAATTAGTCGAAAGTTCAATTTGACTTACTAGATACCAAATGGTTCAAACTAAAAAAGGAAAAAAAGGTTTACAACTTGGAAAGTGTAAGTGGAATTAAGGAAATGGACTGAGGTTAATTAGTAACTTTCATTTCTAATTAAGGTGGATAATAAATCAAGCCAACTCATGAATAACTTACAACTTAATTCGACTCAATAAGTTGAAATCATGATGAGTTAAGCCAAGCTATTCATCAATTCAATTCAAATTCAGCTTGAATTGAAAAAATTGGCTTGAATCAAGTTAGGGTCAAGTCATAAACTAGATAAATTTAAATCGAGTCAAACCTAAGTTAAAATCAATTCAACTCATTGTTAACCCTGTTTCCAATATATAATAGTTTAGTGGGAAGATTTAAATAATTCATTAATGCACGTCACCATCAAGGAATATACATGAAGGGAGGGGCACATTGACCTAAAGACTTGTGGCAAACATCATTCAAAATTTAATTTTTAATTTAATTTTTAAAATATATAATATTATTAAACTTAAGCAAAAATGCCAAAGGTATTGAGAATAATATTCAAAATTTAATTTCAAATTTTTTATATTCATTAAATTGAGCTTTATAAATCTATCTACTATTCTATATTTAATGGCAATCATTGATTAATTTGAATTCAAAATCCAATTTTGAACCCCATTTTTTGTGCATATAGTATTGCTAAGACCTAAAAAAATTAAAATTATTTTAATTTTTTGAAAGACATTTTAGTTAAAAAAAATTAATAACAACACTTGATTTGTCAAGAAATTGAATGTACCATCCTATATTTAATGAAAACTCTTAATTTACATCTAGAATCTAATTTTTAGTGCACGTAATATTGTTGAAACCTAGAAAAAAGCTAAAATCTATTTAATTCATTAAAAGACATTTTTAAAAAAAATATTATTTGTATATAAATAAAAAAGTTTTATGTCTATTATACATTTAATGAAAAAATGTGTGATGTAATATTAGTATAGAAAAATAACTTCTTCTTGAAAATAAATAATATCATTAATTTTCTATCACACTCTTAACATTTAATATTGAATAAATAAAATAGTCATGAAAAATAAATACTAGGATCTATTTGTTTTGATGAAAAATATTGAGTATATCTATCAAAGATATTTTTCATCAAAATAAATAGATCCTAATATTTTGTAAACATTGATTGAATAAGTTAAGGATTTTATTTTATTGCATTAATTGAATATATATACTCCATTTTTAACTGATATTACTTTACAATTGACACAACATTTCTCTTTTCTTATTTTTTCAATTGTATGATTTTTTTTCTCTTTTTTTTTCCTTACACGTTCATTTTGTTTATAACTCAAACCTAATATCATTAAATGGAATGGATAAAATATAATATATTTATTTTTATTTTGAATATTTTCATTAAATTAAAATTTTAATATAAAAAGTTATAATTGAATTAATTATTTGCATATTCTATTTTTCAATAAATATATTCGAAAATAAAAATCAAATTTATCTACTTTAATTTTATTAATATTTTCTTGATATTATTTTTTAGGTACTATATTTCATATTAAATATACATCAATTGAAATTCTGTCAAGGTTTTGTAGATTATTTAAAATTTCCCTTTCTTTTATCTACGCCATTACTTGTTTTTCCTATATAACCTGTTATTTATATATTAAATACTAATATAACTAAGTAGTATATATTTAAGACAATATAATTTATTTTTATTATAATTTTTTAATAAGATAAATATTTAATTTAATTTAATTAATTTTTTCCATATTTTATTATTCACAAAAATATTTGAAAAATAAAATCAATTTTATGTATTTAATTTTTATAAATATTTTCTTTGTAAATTTATGTTGGAGAACCAACATGTATTTTTTTCTTTCTTTTACTAATATTATTACCACTAAAATTTTTGCTTTTAGAAGCAAATATATGTGATTAGTATGCTTATATTTATATTTATGGTTGTAGCTTCTTTCTTAAATTTTATTATGCAACATGCTATACCTATTATACTCTTATATTTGAAGTTAAATAAGTTATACTCAATTATATTATATAGTGACTTAAGAACATAAAAAAAAAACTTTCATTGAATTTAAATTTGATTTCTTAATCCTTATAACAAAAATTATTTTTTTGTAAAAGCAAAATTGTCCTATTAAATGTAATTTAGGTGGTTTAAAATTATGGTAATCTTTTATTATAAACATATTTTTATAAAAAATTAATTCATTAAAAGCATATATATCATTATTATATGTTGCCTTTCTACATTCATTGGAAAAAGTCTTTGTAAATCAATTTTTTAAATATTATTCATAATAATAGATGAAGAGTACATCAAATTGTGAAAACTTCTATTTGTTTGATCTTTATTTACTCTTTAATATACCTATTTTCATATCAAAGATTTTCATTAAGTCAATTAAGGATCTACTATAGAATAATTGATTGACATTGAGTATTTAATGACTTACATGTCAGTTTTCAACCGATGCCTAACTCATGTTTCATTAAGTGCTATTGTATATTTGTTGTCATAATATTAGTTAAAAGATTGACATGAAAAATGGCTATAACATGGGTTTTTTAGTAAAAAGTAACATCTTTTCTTTTTAAAAATACATTTTAACATTTCACATCAATTTTTAGTGAAAAAATTAACATGAAATATTTGCTTAATATTTTTTATCATTGGTTTTTGGCATCCTCACTAAAATATTTATGGATAAAATTAAATAAACTTAACATTCTATCAAAGAAATGTATATTTTGAGCTAAAAACTTTGAAAAGTTATAACTTCGTATTCAATTGTCTATTTGGACAAATTTTATATTGATTTCATATGATTTCTTAAGATATATCTATCTCAGAATGCCAAAGTCATTTTAGAATCATGAAAAATGGTCATTTTCATGAACTTTTTTCATTTTTTTCTCTATCTATGATTATTATTTAGCTGGTTTGTTCTTTGTTGTAAAATTTTATTAAATATATAATAAACATCTAATACTCAAATACAACATAAAAAAATATACAAAGGAAACGTAAATAAAAATATCTTAAAAAAGCATGCACAAAAAATCAAAAAATGGAAAAAGTCAAGATCTAAGAAATAGAAACAAAAAATGCATTTTTTATAGTTTGAACCGGTATCCTAGAATATTAAGGCATTACTATATGTTTGGTTTTAGTTGAAAGAGTTTTATTAACTCACTAACATGTGGTAAAGGATGAAAGGATATCTAGAATTCCATAGAAAGAGTTAGATGGAGATAGTGGATGGAGATTGAAAATGAATAAAAGGAAAATTGAGAGTGATAATAAGGAAAAAATAAAACATACTTTATTTATAGTACGGAAATATCATTGTGTCTATGATTCTTACCTTTTTTAATACAATTAATATTGATTAATTCTAAAACTGATGTCATAAGTTTTCTTGTTTTCCTAACAACTTTCAAATGACATATATTTTAATATTAACTAAATAAAAAATCAACATTTTAAGACTCTTAATAATTTCAAAAATGTTATTATATCCAAAGAGATATTGGTTAATCCTAAATTGATGTTTTAAGTTTTTTTATTTTTCTAACAACTTTTAAATGTCATACATTATGACATTGGTTATCTTCAGTTTCCTAATAATTTAAAAAATGTCATTGTATCGAAAAAAACACTAGTTAATTCTAAAACCAATGTCTTAAAATTTTTTATTTTCCTAGTAACATTTATATGCTACACATTATGATGTCGATTAAGTAAAAAATCAATGTCTTAAGTTTTCAAATGATTTCAAAAGTTCTACCACGTTGGTTAATTTTAAAATTGACATATTGAGTTTTTATTTTTTTTCAAGTAATCTTCAAATATCATGTATTATAATATTAGTTAAGTAAAAAACACTCATCTCAAGTTTCTTAATAATTTTAAAAATGTTACTATATTGGAATAAACATCATTTAAAATGTCATTGTATCTAAAAAGATAACAATTAATTCTAAAATCAACATTTTAAGCTTTTTCATTTTCCTAGTAATATTTAAATGTTATAGATTATGATATCAATTAAGTAAAAAATTAACATTTTAAGTTTCTAAATAATTTTAAAAGTTCCACCACATCAATTAATTCTAAAATTGACATCTTAAGTTTTTCCATTTTTCAAGCCATCTTCAAAAATCATATATTATAAATTTAGTTAAGTAAAAAAAAATCTCATCTTAAGTTTTCTAATAATTTTAAAAATATCACCGTATTCAAATAGATATCGATTATTTCTAAAACTAACATCATGAATTTCTTTATTTTTCCCACAACCTTCAAGTGCTATACATTATAAGGTCAATTAAGTAAGAAGACCACCACATTAAATTTCTCAAGAATTTTAAAAATATCACAATGTTAAAATAGATGTTAGTTGTATTTATTAATCATCATCTTATTATTCACAATAATTTCAAAAATGTCATTACATTAGCATAGACATTAGTTTTGCATTTTTACTAACACCACTAATGTAGAATTACAATTTTGTAGTAGTGAAATTATGGATTACTTATACTCAACAATAAAAATTAATTTTATTTTTATGCATATAGTTAGCAGTAATATTTGGAATGGTCATGGATGCAATTGCATTATGTTTTTGTTGTTACTAATTGGAGATGTTACCACTATGAATTTTTCAAACTTGTTCACAATTTATCTATAAAAGAGTCAAAATAATTGTAAAATCATAAATATCATAATGAATAATATTTTTCATGCAATTTAACAAATTAAAACAATTATTAAAAATATAATTTATATAGTAATGATACTGATATTGAAAAAAATATATTCAACAATTTAAAAGATGACTACATAAAGAAAATTTTAAAATAAATGTATAGTATAGCTTATGGAATACTTCATTTTAGATTTATGCATAGTGTGGTTTTAAAAATATTTAATTTTAAAGAACCCCAATTGTTAAAATATCTTTTATTGTGATTCAACATGAACAAAATCATTATTGAATGGTTACTTTTCAATAAGGTTCAAGCTTTCAAAATATTAAGTCACTACTACAAAAAAAACAAATTGATGTTGGTCAAAGCTAACATTAATATTTATATTAATTAATGGTATTTTTTAAATTATTTAAAAAATTAAGATGATAAGTTATAAATCTAACTAACATCTTTTATTATATCTTACTTTTACATATCAATTATTTTGTAAACCAACATGCAAAGTCATATATATCATTAGTCTGTGGTGCATTGAAAAAATTTACTATGTCAATTTTTTTTAAGAAATTGATGTGTTATATCACAACCTAATTTTCAAATATTGTAACTGATATAAAGACATATGAATAGTATTAATATACTAACCAGTTGTCTTTATAAGTTTTTTAGACATTTATGACTCATTTACTTTCTTAACTCTACTAAGAATATATATATAAGCATTTATAGAAAATAGTATTACTTGCACATGCATAAAGAAGTTCAAACCATAATTTACATATACTAAATGATATTTATACAAGAGCGTAAAATTTTTGAAAACATAACTATACATTATTACTATTAAAAATAAAACTCCTAATTAGGATACCATAAAACGCCATATGGAAGGTTCCCAGAGGTACAAGGAAGATTATTGTACAAGTGTCAATCATTTTTGTAGGATCCATACTCCATATCTATAAATAAAATTCAACAAAAAGAGTATAAGCATTGAAATACTCAATGAATGGCTACTCTTCTTCTTTTTTTGGAAAATTTTCACTATAATTGATTAGGTATATGTAATAGTGTCTATTAATTAATTAAGGCTCTATGCTTAATGATTATTAAGTTTATCAAAGAGAATGATTATAGTTAGTATATAGGTTTTACCTTATATCTTCAATCTAACTTTATCCCCCATTACACTAGACACAAAGCCACCAATATTATCCTTTCGAACCTTACAAATGCCTCTTCTTCTCTGTGAAGGATGCATATCTCTTCTTTATAAATTATGTTTAGGATGAGCAATTATAAGATGCTAGCCATAGTATCAATTATTTATTTCATTAAGTATGATCAAAATACTAACTATACCATAAGAGTTTTATTAATAAAGTTTGTCATTCTCATGTATTCAAATTCCATCATTACATATCATTGATATACAACCTTTCCATTCAAAATAGTGACAACATTTAATTCTTTTGAATAGATAGCTATAAAGCATCATCAAATGTATCATAATGTTTAATTACTTGCAACATTTCTTAATAACAAGTATCAAACATTTAGATTGTTAGATAATATAAATATTTCCATGCTTTAGTGCTTTTAGGGCTTCTAAATTAATTTAAATTTTTATTTGATGCTTTTAATACATTATTTTAAATCAAACATTAATTTTCTTACAATTTCCTCATTCTTAGATACTATTCATATAGTACTAAAATCATGAGATGTAACACAAAATAGTACATGAGTAATTGTAAAAAGAGCCCTTTTTTAACATTTAAATCATTTTCAATTATTATCAAATTTTTATATAACATCCCTAATATGTTAAATGATGGAAAACTTCAATTTATCACAAAACATCATATTGGTACCATTCATATAGAACAAAATACACATAATTGTCAAATCTATATAATTTTAGAGTTATTGTGAAAAAGGAATCTTCTTAGTAACCAAATCAATTCTAATTACCACTAAATTTTTATATAAATTTACTAATATGTTAATAATCAAATAAAATTAATTACTTTAATTTTTTTCAATCAAATTCTTATACAAACAACACCAAACTTCATAATATAAAACCCAAAATTCTATTCTAAACTCTTATAACCAAGGTCTATAAAAATTCATCTTTTATATCTTTAATTTTTTTCCAAAAATTCTCAATTCTTTCCACACCTATTCTAATAGTATTTGTAATATTAAATGCCAAAAATTAAAATATTAGCAATTCCTAACCCTTGATTCCAAAGAGTAATAGAAGACAAACTATTATCTTTCTTAATAGTTTTATTTCTAAACTCAACATGATCCTATTATCATCTTTTAAAGAAACTTAGTGGATCCTTTCCTACCAATCTTGATACTAAAATATTAACATCATATCACCATATCAACATTTATATGATGCCAAAATAAAATTATATAACACCATAAATCAACCTACATCTATGTTTGCATATATCATTATGTTCTTCACCTTTCATAAGAAAACTGAAAAAACAAGGGATAGTTATCATTCACCTTAAATTATTATTTCTATAAATTTTTAAAAATATCTTAAAGCAACAAATTCACTAAAATAAATCAATTTTTAGGAATCTTAAAGAGAAATTTTCCATAGAAACTTGAAAGAGATGAAAGAAAACTTATGTTACCTTACGATAATTAGATGGAATCATTTGGAGAATGTCTTAGGAATTGTTAGAAAATTGAAAACTTTACTAGAGAAATCCTGGGAGTTCATGGTTTTGGGGCTGAAGATGAGTAAAAATTTTGTTTCAAAATGACCTCAAAAGCCTTATATAAGACCCTAGTCCAAGCTTAAGCTTCTTTTATAAGCTTTTTTCTTTATTTTTTTTTGTAAAAATTTATTGATAATTTGGCACATGCTGCATAGTTCTTTAATGTTGATATTTAAAAAATTAATTTTCTTAAATACAATAAAAATCTTTCAAATATGAAGTTTAGAATAATTTATTAACAGCTGCCCCTAGTTTTTCACTTATTCACCTAATTACCATTAGCTACCTCCACAAGCTTGGGCTTTGTTTGGTTCTTATTTTTTTGACTTCTAAGGTTAAATTTGAGCCTAAAAAATTGAACTAAATTAGCTAAAATGAACCAAGATGATCTGTTTTAAATTTAAGTTTAATATCTAGGTTTTTGGGCTACTTGGACCCTTAATTTCCTTGTAGACATTTATATAATTTTCCTAAGCTTAGTATTAGGTTTTTAATTATATTTTAATCTACACTAATACCTAATATATTTTAAGAAAATTCTAACTAGACATATCTCTAAACTATCTTTATGATTTATCCAAATTTTATCTAATTACCTTACTGAGTTTTTGTTAGGAAGGTTCTTAGTCAAAATTTCTTCTTGAATTTTCTTACTTTATTATTACATGTTAAGTATACCATATCTAAATGTTAGCTTTTTAATAAGGATCAATTTCAAAAGTGATTGTATTTTTGTAAATATGGACCTAACTTTATGTGTTTGTTTTATATAGAACTAACTTTATCTAGTTAAGACATTAGTTATTTATTGGAAAACTAACTTCTAAAAATCTTGCCGATGTATCTATCATTTCATCCTTTATTTTACTCTCACTTTTGTTTTTTTGAAACTTGCACTCTTTAATGATAACTTCTATTTTTATTATTTCTCCAATGATCTTTAAACTTCGTCTATGTTCTCACTTTCCTTTATAATGAATTTCAAGCTTGTTTTCATCATCATTACCATTTTCAAGTATGTTGTCCCATCTTAGTTTCATATTTTTTTAATATTAATATTTTTTTTACTTTATTTGGTTGCAATATGTGTGTCGTGACTTCTGTTAACTTTTAATCACTAAATTTAGCCTTATATTCTTTGTTAGGATTGGCAATGTTCTTAGTGCTTATTTATTCTTCAAATATGTGGCTTTATTGATGCTCTTGTTAGCAATGATACTTTCAGATATCTTCATTTTACATTATTATCCTTGCCACTACATGCTCTTGTAGTGATCATTTATGCTTTGTTATTTAAATTAGTAAAGAAATTTGTAAAGCATAATTATTTTTGGAATTCAATTGCTTGTTATACAAGTTATGCATTTATTATTCTGATCATATACCATTTGTTATGAGTACAATTTGTACAGTTGTCACTTTCTTTATTATTAAGTAATGTCAAACTCTAACTTTATTTACATATAATGATATATGATTGAAATTGGTTCGTTGAAATAGCCACAATATAAATCCTTAGAATGCAACTAGTTCCAACCAAAAGAACAAGAGAGCTCCCACAATAATGAGTTCTATTGATATAGCTCACACTAAAGGTGAGAAAAAGAATATTGAGTTCAATGCCAAGAGGCAATCAAATGGTCTAACTATAGCTCCATTGAGTACTTACTATTGAGTGGCAGCATGAAGCAAAATATCAATAACATATGCAAATTAGAGGTGTATCTTGCCAGCATTGAAGAATAACCTTTAGGAGGATATATTAGTATGTATATTTAATTGTTTTATTTTTTGTTAAAGATATATAATTATATGTGTATTTTTTTCCTTTGTAGAGTGTCTTTAATGTTCCTAACACCTAAAACATATTAAAAAAAAGTAATAGTGCAAGCAATTGATTGGTGGAGGGATTGTAATACAAGGTTAAGGCAAGATTACATGTCATATCCCTTAGTAGGCACGTGATTGGCATAAGAAATCACCATGGAGTGACCTCCTACATGCCTAATTATCATGACCTAAAATTTTCTCAATTGTGACCGGTGTGAAAAGCATCCTCTTGAAATTCTTCACAAGTCTTTTTCATAGGTACTTCATATAACAAAAAAAATCGTACATTTATATATATGCTATTCTTAAAATTATTATAAAATATTTCTAAAGTTTGCATACATAGCAAAAGAAATTTCTAATTTCACACCTTTTTATGCTACTATATGTATACAGATTACAAGACTCTAATTTATGAATAATAGATGTTAAAAGGATTTAGAATGTCCTTTATACTCATCATCAGAAAATAATGAAACTTCAATAGTAGTAAAATGAAAGTCCCAAACTTAATCATTTTTCAAGAACCGTTCAGGGAGTAGATTTTTCGATAAAAAAAATTGGTGAGAGAATGAAATTAGTGGAAAGAGGAAGAGTCCGTCGTGTGTGGTGTGCAAGAGTAATACGAAAGCTACTTGTAAGCTCTTTGGAAATTATTAAAAGATTATGTAACGATGATACTCTATTTTTGGCTAGGGATACGTGTAACCTCATAAAAAAATTCTTCAACCAAAACTATTATTTACTCCCATAGCGAAACACGGAATGCTACACATGATTCCAATATAAAAACGCCACGTTAAGATTTCTTCTAGAAATCTTTTATGCAGCGTCATAGCCATGCACGTCGTTTATTGGCGTTACCATTAAAATACTATTAAAGTATCTAATATCAATATTTATAATGTTACTATTAATTTAATAGTTTAGTGTAATTATAATAGCATTATAAACTCTTTCTTTTTAACTTTCTAAAAAAATGAAATCTTTATAATATTGTAAGTTATAAAACGCATATCTTTATAATATTGAATTAAAACTTTATAATATTAGTAAATCATAAAACATATATTTTGTAAATTAGCAAAATATTGAAAAGGTATTGTATGTCATGTACTTCAAGTCAACAAATATTTTATTTAATTCAAAGTATATGATATGGTTAAGTATTTAATATTGTAAGTAATATAAATGCCCCTGTAAAATATTTATCATAGCAACGTAAATATTTTCTCATAAATCTAAAATTTAATTAAACTCTTAAAATACTTTATGAATAACACCAAAAGTTCTGATTATGGAATAACTTAAATATTCATAACATCTAAAACTGAAATATTATTATATTTAATATTCCTATTTCTAATTTTTTTTATTTTAATCTCTAATATTCTAAAATTTTATAATATTACACTATTTACTTAAATTTTAATTTCTACAATTTTATTTAGTTTAATTTCTCTTATTTGCGTATCAATGGATGTCACACTAACTCATGGGCTACGCAAGACAAGATATGTGATAATAAATCATGCTTAAGTAAAAAACAACCATGCTTATTTAATTTCTTAAACACTGCACTTTAAATTTAGGACTCAACTAAAATTTCAAAAAGAAAATACTCGGAAAGACAATTAATATACTAAGGAAATGGGTTACTTGCTAGCAATTCCTTCCATAATCTATCATTGAAAGTACTTATATAAACTTAAGTGCATTATGCCATGCATTCCAATCATATTTTGTCTTGCCGATTGCACAATATAATCTCCAAAGATCTTATGCCTCCTCTTTGAAAAGAGGAATAGTTTGAAAATCTAAAACTCTAGAAACAAAGACTTTTAAAAGAAACAAGAAAGAAAAAAGAAATGAGTTCCAAAACCCAATGAATGCACAACTTACCAGAGGTCATAATCATTAAAACATTTAACATGTAAGTTCTCACTTGAAACTCAATAATAAACTTTAAAAGTTAAATCATATAGTTGATCAATTTTCAAATTTTAAGGCATCATCCAATTTAGTAATATAAGCCATGACTTTCATAAAAAAGGAATTATTTTTTAATACTTGCAAAAGTAACTATATCTTATCTTCCATAAAACTAGAATAGACGACAATACAATTCATTAGAAATTAAATAATTATAAGGTAGAATGCACAAGAATATAAAATACTCGTGCAAAAAGTGGAAATTAAGCAAATAAATAATATATATATATATATATATATGTTAGCCTTAAGATTATATATGATGAGTTTTGATGATGACAAATAGGTGTTGCAATAGCATTGTATGTCTTCTACTAAATTGATATATTTTATAAGCTTTAATGGACATACTATATTATAATTGATGCATGTATGATATGAGGCTTATGCATGTTATTGAGCTAATTTATTTTATATGAATCATGCATCAATATCTTGACATATTAGATTGGATTAACTATATTGTTTGCAAGATTTATGAACTTATATATAGGAAAGTCCAAGATGAAGAAGAGTGAGCATTGAAGGAAAAGAATGGAAGATCACATCATGCTTAACTCTAGAACAAGGAAGAAAGATAAGAAAGAATATGTGATCTAAGTATTGAAAGTTGAGAAAATTAAAGTGCTTGAAAGCTTGGAAGCATCAAGAAAAGCCAAGGAACTTGATTGGTATAGTCTTTTTATTTTAGGCTTAATCTTTCTTGTGAAATAGAGTATTTCATGATACAGAGCTCAAACATTTGCTTAAAATGAACTTCAAATGAAGAAGTTAAAGTTGAGTCTGCGTTTCTATCTAGGTGAATCGATTGGCCAATCAATTCCAGACATCCAAAGAGCACTTTGGACATCCTGAATCGATTCACCACTTGATTGTAGCGTTGGTGCGTAAATAACGGCTAGTTTTCATTCCTAACAATCCTAAATGGCTATATTACTCCATTGGCTTCATATAGAAGCTAAGAAACATCAAATACAACCTAAAGAGAGCCTAAACATCAATTGTAAACATCATTTTACATCCTTCTTCATCTAAATCATGATTTGAGCTTATTTTTATGAAATTTCTCTATTATAAGTGCTTCGTTTCTTCTATCCACTCTTTAAGAGAGTTTTTATGAATTGATATTCTTCTTCTATCATTTTCAAATTGTAAAGGGTGAGGTATCTCTTGAAAAAACTTAGAAAGGGTGAGGAATCCCTTGTAAGAGAGATTTTTACTTAAGGAGGAGCAAAAAATTGTAAGGCTTCTTCAAGTGCCATTGAAACTTGAAGGATAGTGGATTAACACAAGCTTGGAGAGTAGATGTACACCTTGATGAGGATATCTAAGGGAGAAACCACTATAAATCCTTGTATTTGATCTCTCTACCTTTACTCTTTATTTTTTCTACACCTTGCTTTGTTTTTTAGTTTTTGCTCTACTTTATTTTTGTTGTTGTTGGTTATTGAATGTATTATATTGTAAAGCTTATGTTATCACTTGAGTAATTGAATGGTTGACAGAGAAATACTCCTATATTGATCTTGATGCTTGAGTGATTGAATAATTGAAAAGAAATCCATTTATGATTACTTATCTATACATAAGCTTCATGATTATTTTGTCTATGTATAGTTAATGAACTAGTTAGATGAATTGTGCTACAATATTGATCTTGTTAATTCAATAGCTGAAAAATAACTCAATTTATGCATTGGTTTCTTAATTTTTATTTATGCATAATTGAATGAGTTGCTTTGCACAAGTGAATTGAATTGTTATATCCTAAGTGCAAACATATTCATAAAGTTTCTTAGAAGTGTTTAATGCAAAATTATTCTCATGACTTCCCAAAATAAAAGGCTTCTCAAAAAGAATTTGAAAAATAAGAAAAGTTTTAAAAACAGTCAATCTCCTATTATCCTTCCACTAATTCAATTTCAGAATACAATTCAATCACCAAGGTGCACTTGGGGTTTGTTAAAGAAACTATTGGTGTGTGTCCTAGGAACCGATCATATAGATGATTAAAATAATACACAATGTATTATATTTTATTTCAGGCAATTTAATTATTATTTTTTATTTTTAATTTTTGTGTAATTTATAACTTAATATAATAATTATCCTTGGAATAGTTTTACTATTTCTAAAATGTCCCTAGTCAAGTATTATTACCAAAGGGATAGTAATAGTACATCGAGACTGACATGTATAGTGACTGATGATTATGAATCATGGATATGTGATATCAAGTCAATACATGAGTACATTATTAGTGAACAGATGTACTGAATTGACCTACTATGAGAATATTACATGGATAAGACTTGTGTCTTTAGTAGTTCTCATATGGTCACAATTGCATATAGTCCTTTAACCTAAAGTCATTATGGTTCCCTATATGAGGGGTTACTCACTTTAATATCGTCTTATGTCACCTTTAATTGGGATGATGAGTAGGGCGTTGATTGGGTGTGTAACAAATCATGTAGAGGAAAGTGATCATGTAGATGGAATTTTGTTACTCTTATAAAAAGAAGATATATTCTTGGACCCTTTGATTGAGTGAGACTTGGAAATGCATGGCCATGCTCAAATGAATCAATAAGTGATATTTGATCATTTATTTTGAAGTCTACTCAGTATCAAGAAATATAAATTGAACTTTGACGAAGATGACACATTCTATGCCTCCAATTCAATTTAGAAATATAAATTGGGTGTGTTACAAATCATGCAGAGGAAAGTGGTGATGTAGATGGGATTTTGTTACTCTTCTAAAAAGGAGATATATCCCTGGACCCTTTGATTGAGTGAGATTTGGAAATGCATGCTATGCTCAAATGAATCAATATGTGATATTGATCATTTGTTTTGAAGTTTACTCAATATCAAAAAATATAAATTGAATTTTGATGAGGATGACACATTTTATGCCTTCAATTCAATTTAGATATTATTACAAAAAGGATTATGATGCAAAACGTTGATCATCTATTAGGTGGATGTCGAATCATAGACATTCTTACTACTTGAGTGGCAATGATGTATTGCTAGATGCTGCTCACTGTTTGTAGCTCAATAATGAGTCATTCTCAATATAGTAAGTGTTAGTGTATATGCCCTAAAACCAATTATATTGGTGATTATAATTTTGAATCATGTTATTTTAATGACAATTTCAATTATTATATTTATATATATTGTCTGCGTAATATATTTAATTATAATAATAACCTTAGAATAATTGTATTCTTAAATGTCCCTAGTCATATATCATTGTGGATTAGGTTGCTTTGATATGTTAAGACTAGCATGTGTGAAGACTTATATGGGATATTAAGTTTACACATGAGTACAAGTTAGAGAACTTATATACTGGACCGACCCATATTAAGAACACTACATGGATCGTTATATGAGTGTCATAAGTGGTTCTTAGTGATCATTATTAATATGGTCATTTGACCTGAGATTACCAAAGTTCCCTGCATGTGAGTTTCATATTTTGATACTATTCTATGTCACTAATGGTTAAGTGAATGCAAGGGTAGATATTGGATATGTCACATATCATGCGGAGGGGTTTGTGTGATCAAGATGGGATTTGTCCCTCCTGTATAACAGGAGTAACATCTATGGGCCCCTTGATTAAGTAAAACTGAGAAAATGCATGGCCATGCTCAGATGAATTGACATGAAATGTCGATTACATTTGTTTCAGTCAGCTTACTTAGGAATCAAGAAACCTCAAGATTGGGCTATACAGGAATGACACGGTCCATGTCTCGTGCTCAATCTAGATGTATAGGATAAAAGGACATAAGTGATGATCACGTGTAAAGGTTTAGTCAAATCACCGACTTTCTCATTACTTGGGTAATAATGATGTGTTGCTAGACACCAATCATTGTTTATGATCATTAATATGATTAATGGTCATTGCCAACGTAATGAGAGCCTATAGGGTCGCACACTTAGAGCTTAGTGAATTTGGAATTAATGGATCAAATTGTTTGGGCTTAATATTTGGGAATTCATGTTATAATTATAAGGCCCAATAGTAAGCCTATAATTATACATGGAATAAGGCCCAAATAGGTTAGGTTTTTCTATGCACCTATTTAAATAGGCTTATTGGGTAATAATAGGATTACTATTATTATTCACGCACCCTAAGCAAAAGCATAGAAAACCCTAGCACCTCTCCTTGACTAAAATCTCTGAAGAGGCGTAGCTAGCACTACGAGGTGTAAGGAGATCAATTCCAACCGATGTGTGTAGTGGACATTCATCGGTGATTCACGGGTTCATGTGGATACCACAGAGGTGCAGCCACATAAACGTTGTACTGGTGATCTGATTTGCTGGTTTCCATTCGGTTCGTGATTTGGAAGCAGATCGGATTTGCTGTAGCGGTCAGAAGATTTTTGCCGAAAGGTATAAACCCTAATCCCTAATCTATGGCGTTCTAAATTCACATGGATCCTTGGTGGAAATCGTGCAAAAATTTTATTCAGTTGTGCATGTATGATGCGCGATTTCCAGCAGTAAGAACTTATAAGGTCACACAAAAGGAGTAGAAATAAGATAATAATTAATTGGACTTTAATTAGATTAATATCTAATTAATTGAACTTATTTTCGTGGATATATATATTATTAAATAATAATATATTTTTCACGCAATAAATATAATTATTATTATGTGATATTATTTGATATTAAAGTAATATCAAATAATTACGTTATCAGATATTAGATAAATATATTATGAGATAATATTATTTTGATATTTGATAACTATATGTAATTATATGATATTAAGATATTTATATTACGAGATAATATTATTATCTAATATTAGATAATTAATATATAAGTCTTATCTCTCTTCATTATCTCTAGGATAGGGATAAAATGAGTTGTTAAGTGTGATTAGGATTTTGGAGGCATTATCCTAGTAAGACTAGGATTGTGGCTCTCCTAAGTTCTATAAAAGGGGACTTAAGAGCAGCACTTTTATACACGCACATAAGCTCCCAAAAACTTTAAATAACTCAGAAAACATTCAATCCTAAATTCTAAAGAGAGAAATACATCCTAGTAGATTCGTGGAGGGTAAGAGGTCGTTATTCACTCCGTGTGGATACTATAGAGACGCTGTACCTTCCAGCTGGTATTTGATTCATCCATTCTCAAGTTTTGATCGGTAGAAACACAAGTGCCCAATAGATAAAGCCCTAATCATTGATTTATGCTTTTTGCATGGATCCTAAGTAGAATTCGGATCAAATTTTGAATTTTCGCTACATGTAATAATCTGAATTCCCAATAAAAACCCCAAAGGATCAAAGCATTTAAAATCATCATAAAATTGAACTTCTTCAAAATGTTTCATGAAAAAAATGCTTTTACTTTTTAAGCTAAACCTTTAAGGATCAACTATTAGCCACACATAAATGATATTTGCAATAAGGTAATCATGGAAAAGCATTAAATTAAAACTCAAATGTTTATATCATATGAGCTAATTTCTAATATTCAACTCAATAAAAGGTATCTACCAATTCATAAGTAAATTCAAATTTTCAAATTTCTGTGAGATATAAAATTTAATCTAAAAACATTTTATTCATGGATGAATTCATTTGACCAAGAAATTTCCAACATTTAGTATAAGTGACTAAACTTGTAACAATAAGCTACCCATTGAGTTAATAAAGGGGCATTCCAATTAAGTACTTCTTTAATTTAACAACCAATTAGCATGAATTCACTTAATCCATATTGAATTCACAATTTACATATGGGCTACCTAAATTAAAATATTCACCTAAGAAATAGGATTGTAATTTGTCTTAGGCCAAACAATTGCTAATCATCATCATCAGTAATATGCAAAATAGAGCGAACATGGGTGCACTATAGATGTAGCTACATTCTAATCCTTTAATTGGGTTGTCGCTACACCTTCTTATCTAGCTTGAAAATGAAAATACAATGTTGCTAGTGGTTAAATGAGGAAGCAATCATGATGGCTAAGGCCTATGGTTTATTGTTTTTTTCCTTGTAGTTGAAGAGTGAAAAAAGAAGAGAGGTTTTGTTACTAAATCACTATGAGAAATAAAATAAAGATTTATGCTAGTTCAGTCTAAAAGACAAGGCTGAAAACTATATCATTTTAGTTAAAATAAAAAAGGATAAATAAATAAAATAACCCATAAAAATTAATAATATAAATTATAGTTATAAAACATCACTTACTTGTATATGTAAAATAGGGGAAGTCAATTCAAAAGTAAAACTATAAAATCACAATGTAGTAAAGTACATACTCAAAACATAGTTCTACATATGTGCGTGTGTACGCTTTAAATTGAATTTTAACTCTAAATATTTCACACTTTTTTATGGATGTTTAAAAATTTTACTATAATTCAAACAATTAAATGCTAGAAATTACAGCAGGTAAAACTTTAAAATTTTAAAACAAGGTAAAATAATTTAAATTTATCTATAATTTTAATAAATTTCTGAAATTATTATCATAAACAAATTCAGTTGCTTTTAGATATATTGAACCATTTAAAAGAAACTTTCATTAAAAGAATCTTCATGAAAAAAATTGGAAGAGTTTATTTAAATTTTATTATTAATTTTCAAGAAAATTTTAAACACTAAAATTCATCAAGTCTCAAAATTATCAAAATCATAGTTTTGTTGAGAAATATTGGGTGATTAAGGAAAAAAGAAACCTCAATAAAATAACCCTTGTAAGATTAACTTGTGAAAAATTACTTGTAAAGGAAATGAGTATCATATGATGTCAACCCTAATACCTAGATAAAGGAAAATCTAGTAGATGAATTTAGCTTCTATGACCAATAATCATTGGAAAAGTTTTTGAAATAATGCAACATCAAGCATTTTTAAGTAAATTTATGCATTCTAATGACCACTTTTCTCAATTTCTTTTATCTATGTCATTTATACTTGTGAACTAATATATATGTTTGTCAATAGGAGTTAAATGCAGTGAATTAGTAGAGGTGAGGGAAGAACATCCTCATAAGCTCCCCCAAGAAGCTTACAAAAAGATATAGCAAGATTTGGTGAAAAAGAGACTTGCTTTAATTAAGGGTGATAACACCAAGGAGGCACCTTCCACTTCTTGCACAAAGTTAAGGAAGTGAGCCAAATTTGTCTTGAAGAGGCAATATATGACCTTGGAGAATTAGGCTATTATGGAAAGGATTATAAGTACTTAGGGTTTATTTTAAATGTATTATTTTTTTAAAGCCTTTACTTCACACAAAATCTAATTATTTATAGTTTTTTGAATGCTGAAGGATGGTCTCACATAGCAAGCCTCCAAAGTTATTTTTAGCTGACTAGGAAAATAGGCATCCTAACTAAAATATTTGGATTTAAGAAGCATCTAGTGTGCAAGATTTTATCTATATTATTTCTTTCTATTTCATGTCTCCTAGTATATTTTATATGCTTAATTTTATGAAATTGACTTTGTTATGTGATCAGGTATTATTTTTCTAATATTTTAAAATTATTCAATTAATGCTAAATTTTTATACTATTTAGATTTTTTTGCTATAATTTGAGTTTTGGATTTTAGAATTTGGTGATCTTTATATCACTCATAAAGCTTAGAGGAAGCTATAAAATTTTAATATTTTTCATGAAGCCTAGTTCATATGTTTGGAAGGTAAAAAATAGTCATAAAATTGATGCTTTATTTTTTTTAAGTTGAACCAATCTTCATTTTTTACTATATTTGGAATTTCAGAGGTTCAATCAAGGTGAAAAAAATGTTTATAGTTGTCTAAGATCCAAACCAACAACATACATATTAGGATATAATGAAACTAGATAATTTTAAGGGTCTAACCATGGCTAGAAGTTAAACCTGTGAGATTTTACTATGACAAATCCCATAGTATATTATTTTATGAATTAGGTTTTGGCCTTTTAAATTTAGCAAGGCCTTATTCTTTATAACTATAGAAGGCATATTAACTTAGCCTATTAGGCTTTGTAAGATAGGAAATCAAGCTTAAAGACTCGTGCCTCTAAAGGTAAGAACACATAATTCTAGATAGTTTTCTTCACTTCTCCAAGTTTCTTCTTTTCATCCATAGAAGGTTAATTTTTAGATTGATTCAAGGAATTAAACACTCCTCTCAATCTAGATTATGAGATCTTAAGTTATAATATTAATTATTATTAATTGATTTTTTCTCTTTCTCTAACTCTTTTATTTGATTTCTGGAATTGCATGAATTGGATATAGATTTATTATAATCTATATTCAATATTGTGATTTATAATTTTAATCTAGTCCTATGTTAAATTTTAATTAGTTCATCATCATTCTTCATGTGAGAATAAAGGATTGAATGGTTAAATCAAAAGTTTCTACTTTAATCCTTCAATTTGATTGAATTCTATTTTCAAATTAATTTAGATCTAGCTTTATGGGTCATAGATGTTGCTTAATTCTATTGATTTGAATTGATCAAATCCTAGATGGTAATCTAGCATAAAATTTAATGAATGACTACAAGGTTTTTGGATGATTCTAGGCTAAGAAATCAATTATAATTATCAAATATGTTGTTATCTGTAATTAAACTATCAAAAGATTTTTTAAGTGGATCAATTATTTTTCTATGATAATTTTGCATTTTGTTTCTAATATTACATTTCATTTAATTTTGAATCAAAATACCCTTTAATGTGGTTCTATTTTTCTTCCTACATATTGCATATATATTATTTGCATAATTGTCTCAACTATGCAATCTTAAATTGCACGTTTGTTTGCATTTATTTCTTCTTCTTTTTATTGTATAAAAAGCTTAAATAATTTTGTATTCATAGTTAATAAATCAATAAGAAAGGGTATAGTAAGTGAATTTACAAATTTTTATTAAACTAATAGTTTCTAATTTTAATTGATTTTAACCACTGTTAACATCCTAGTTGTGTTTAAGGTATCAAACATAGTGTCAACCTCAAGAACTACTTCAAAACATAATAGTGTTAATGGGGACCTTTGAACTTCAATGTCGAGGTGCTTGCTATCAATTTCACCTGTGATGTGGGATCTCAATTCAATACGAACTAATAGTTAAAAAAGTAAAGGATTTTTTAGGAGCAATAATATATTCACATTTTGCTAAAGCAAATATCCTCATAGTAAAGCACACAACTAAAGTTTAAGGTGCTTGCCGAGCTATTTGCTAGTGACTTGACCTCTATGGCCATGACTCATTTAAAGGAACTAACCCCTATAACCAATACTCATCCTTAGGGTGCAAACAAGTTAAGTCACTCATGAGTAAATCAAGATTGGCTTAAAAGAGTTTAATTTGAGTGTAGCTTTAAACAAATCATGCTTGAGTTTTATATTTCTTGGCTCAAACTATTCATAAACTTGAAGCTTAATAATAAAGAATATTTTTAGTTTTATACTATATATAAGCAACATAGTACATAAAAAATTTAATCACATGAATAACTAATAAGGTTGCATGAAGAAATATGATAGTTTGGTTGAAATAACAAGCTTTCATTAAGTGTAATGGTTATTAATATGTAACCACTATATAAACATTTTTTAATAAATTTAATAATTACACAAAATTTATATAAATAAGTAAAATGAGATAAAAAAATCCAATGTTTAGTTTGTTTTTGAAAGATAAGATTTCATATGATTAAATATAGATGAAATAACAAACTATTCAATTAAGGTTGTATAAACTTGTTCAGGTACATATTCATTAAAAGTTAAATTTAAATTTGAAAATTCAAAATTTGATAAGAAATTAAGGCCTTATAACATACTATTCAAATAAGGTCGTGTAAACTCATTTAGTCTCGTATTCGAGTTAAGCTCAAACTTAAGTTCAAATTATTCAAACTTAATGATGTTCTACTTAAGTTTAAGCTTATCTATCTTTGGCAAGTTCAAGCTTGACCACATAGATATTCAGTGACTTAACTTTTTATAACCTTAGCTCAACCTCCTTTTATAATTACTACTCTGATAATGCCAAATCAACAGGAGGTGCTAGCTCCTCCTAACCATTAATGTCAAAGGTGTTGACCCTTTTATTCATGCTCGCTAGCATAAGAGACATTCCATAAACCATACCTAAGATAAATTTCATCTTAAACCTTATACTTTTTTTTATATTTAGGAATTCAAATTCTGATAGTTAAAGTTAACATTAAACTAAGTAAAGCCCTAGGTTTCTACATACCTTAAACCCTAAGTTTTTTTATGCTAAGTGGCAACTAGGATGGCTTTAGAAAGCTATGATCTCTATCATTAACTATTACTAGATGATTAAGTCAAGATAGTGGCCAACAAGCCTTTATATTATATGATTGAGGTACTAGTGCTAAATGATAAAATATAAATAATGGATAAAACCTATAGGAGCTTCATAGCATGGTCAAAAACCCGTTTTCAATTCCTAATTAAAGTATTATTGTATATCCTCCTATCTACTTTTTTATATAGTTAAATTAATCTCATTTTTAAGTTCACTAACTTGTAGCCTATGTTTAATGACCTGGTGATCATAACTAGACTATATTATAGTTTGAGCTTAATAATTGCTTAGCCCTTGGGTCCCAGGTCTAAATCCTCACAAAGTAAAGGTGATGGTTGTATCATATTAAGAAAGACACCATCTTATAATGCTTAGGACAAAAGAGCTCAATGTTTCTTATCTCTAGCTTTGGATGAAGTGAGTTTGTCTTCTTCTTTAGAAGCTTATATTATTTAGTTTAAAGCATTGTATGAATATGCATTTAGCTTACACCTATTTTATTATAAGTATTGTTATAAAGGTTGTACCAAGTGAAAGACTATTGCTTACTATGGATTCTTATGTTCATCCCACATTAATCATTAGGCCTCAAACAAATGACAATAAGAGGTAGAAATATGCAGAGGTTACATTCCTAGCAAAGCCAAGGAAATAATACTACTTCACGCCATACCATAAAAGCTTAGTCTCACTTATTCACTAGTTGTGAATGAGTGATTTTCATGTAATGATTTTGATATTTTACTATATCATTGTATTATAGGTGCCATTGAATACTTGTTATAATCTACTCTAAGAAAAATTTTGTGTAATAGTTAGACTTTTTAAGCAAAGGACTACAACCAACCTTAGGGAAGGGTCTTCGACCATGCTTTAGATATATGCTACAAGCAGAGCCTAGTACTAAAAATGAAGGGCAACTAAAATGGGTCAAAGTAAAAGTAAATTTCATAATCATTGCTTGCAATTATGCATGAACTACATTATTTTAAAGGCAACACCAAACCATATGCTTGAAATAAAATTGATGAAATGTGAGAGCTTTAGGCAAGGTACTACATTGGTATTATTGATCTTAGTTATATGTATCTAAGTATGTAGTGTTGGATTTTAGCTTGTAACTAGTTATGATTTTTTTTATAACATTTCTCTATTTATCTTTTTTTAATTAGTGCTATTGTTGATTTTAATTTATAAACAAGAATTGGAAAACTTTATACGAAAGCTCCAACAATTGTACAAGATATTTATTTTTAACGTTGTTATCAATATGTGTGAATATGATTGTTAGAATAAGCTTATCATTTTGCTATAATTATGGATACTACAAGAGCTCATTAAGAAAAATGGGTCACAAAAAAAGACATTAGTTGTTTACAACAAACTAATATCTTAGTCATATATGATGTCAATTTTCAAGAAATATTTGACACCAAATTCTACAAATTATCACACCTATTATTTATTTAATAAATAATTGGCTTCTTATTATTCTTTAGTATGATAACATCATTTATATTTAAATTTTAGTTTTCTAGTTTCGAACTAATGTCTATTTTGCTAATTAGTACAAAAGGTGTTACCATTTTAAAATTCCATTTTGTATAGAAAACCAATGTTTGTATGAAAATGAAGTTATCTTAAAAACTTCATTACAAAATTCATGGAAGGAGTTTGAAAATAAAAAGGTTAAAACACTCGCATCAATTGCAGATTTCATCATGAAGTTATTCCAATCCTAAAAGAGATTTTCAAGATGATGTTCTAGCTAATGAGGCATGTCAACCTTGCAAATTTTGTGTCTATGATCACTAAATATTTTGCAAAACTAAAAATCTATTAGCTTATCGCTAAATATATGAATTTATACATGTGCAAGAAAAATGCATCACATAAATATGAGGATTTATTTACGCTTTGTATTTGTGCTTGCAAATTAATTTTTAATTTCATAATTGATCATATTTTATTGCCTACCATTTTGATGTAACTTTTACAAGTTTTATAATATATTTAATTTCATATATCCTTTTTGGGCATTGTATATATTGCCATAACCCAATACTAAGGCGTGTGACTAGCTTCGAAAGTTGCTATTGGTCATAATCTACCATCTTTTCCTATAACATATGTAATGTAACATTTCAAATGCAAGTACACTTTGATTTCAAAGAGTATGTGGTTTTCAAAAATTTAAAGATAAAATATATTGATAAATCATTATGCAAGGCCATTCCAACTATCTCAATGCTTACTTTGATGTCAAAGTTTTTGAGCAAGCCCACTTTATTCCATCTGATGATAACTAGATACCTAAGGGGAAATATTTATAAGGAAAAATAAATTAAGAAAGGAAAAAGCTAACTTTCTTTAAAACTTAGTGAGTAAACATTAATCAATAAAAAAACATTAGCTTTGAATATTAGTACCAAAAAATGGAGAAATAGAGTTAGATTTTAGAATAAAACATTAAATTTATATCTAGGATAAATGATCATATTTCTATACCTTTGTTAAGGAAAGGAAGGGAATTTACAATAGTTTAACTTATCTATTAGGAGATACAATGCATACACACATATTCTTGGATTTCAACTAAGATCTCTCTAAGCATTTACTACATCATGGCACAGAAAGGTCAATCTTACTCTTATTATAATTCATTAACAATTATACATAAAATCACAGGCAGTTTCCCATTCATAACACTAATTCCATAAGTAATAACAAATTCATTGATATCATTTGTACTCATGAGTGCTATCATTCAAGCATATACAATTATCTACACCATAATCTCATCATAACATATATATAATAACAAGACAAAGAAAGTAAATAAACTTCTTTGTGAATCCCAATTAGCATTATACCCTTTATAAACTATTTTGAATTCAATTTTTACACATAACATTGCCCCACACAATTCACATTATTTCCACATATCTCATTCATATATCACATTTCATGGCATAATATCATCCATGCTTTTTTACATGGCGACATATATCAATTCATTTCATTAACAACATAACAATTCAATTTACAACATGATTTACATGTCATAACACTATCATACCTTTTCACATAACCATAAATATTATTTTTACCATCATACATCATAAAAATAATACAAAATATCAAATTGTCACATCAATAATAATATTCACATATTCATAGGAAAATAAGGTCTTTACTAATTTATCATCTAAATAAATTGTTAAATTCTCATACATTATGAATAAAACATCTAATGTCATGTTTTTCTCTATCTCATCATTTAAGTTTTTATAAAAATTTCTAAATCTAGATCCCTTATATAAGGAGCTATATAAAACACATATGATTTGAAAAGAAAAAAATCTCGATCTTAGTTACTTTGATATAGCTTAATCTAATTGAAATCTTTAATGAATTTTTAGAAGCCTTAAGTGGCCTTTTTTATGAGGTTAAAAGTAAAAAAATTAAAAAAAAACATTTTAAACTAAAACTTAAAATCTAAATATTTATTCTTTAGAGTTTTCATTTTTTTATATTTTATTTGAATCCAAATAAGAAGTATTTTCTTATTTATATTTATGTCTTAAGATCTTTAATTTATATCTTAGTCTTCATTTATTTAAATGATATAAATAGAAATAAGGGTGTATAAGCCAAGCAACCTTTATATTCTCAAAGAAAAACTTTGTCACACAAGAGCCAATGGTCAACCATTAGGGTTCCAATAGTTAACCATTAATGATCTAGTAGCCAATCACTAATTACTAGAAACAAAATTCACTTAGTTATCAATCTAATGATCAACCTTATTAGCCTAGAATTATAATATCACAGAAGTTTTAGTTTGACTAATATGCACTTAACATATATAAGCTTAGGTCTATATGGATGTGTAAGAATAAAATAAAGAAATAAATATAGATGTGTTTACTTGAATCAATGATCACATACTTAAACTAACATTAGCATCAAGAATGTCTAACTTGTTATATAAAGGTCTATGTACATACGTATGTAAAGTATATGTACACTTTTCAAGAAAAATGAGACAAGAAAATCTAGAAGGAAATATCGATAAGGGTCAAAGCTCAATTACTTTAAACTATAAGAAAGCCTAACATAACAAACATGAACAAAAATGACAAGTGACAGAATGTCCAACCAAACATAAATAGTTTGAATGGATGAAATAACTAATAAGCAAAATAGGCCTTATGGAACCTTACTAGAGTCCTAGAATCCAATGTTCAATTGGATATCAAATCAAAAAGACCTTTTGAAGAGTGGCCCACATATCCAAAAAGCATATAATAAGTCTAGCATCTTTAATCAAGCCTGTAGTAGTAGTTTAGTCCAAAAAGTCTGATCAAACATATCCAAAGCTATTTGACACCATTAGAAGAATTCAAAACACTTCATAAGAAGCATAACTTTGAGAACACTAACTACTTGAACATGTGGTCAGTTAGAATTGGCTAAAAAATCACGTCATATGCATGTAAGTCTCGAGATCCGCATTAGAGAGCCCATATTTCATGCCATATTCATAGGTACCTTAGTTTATAAAAGGAGACCTTTATTCAAGTAATTGAACCAAATTCTCACTTAGAAACTTTGTTAGCAAATATCCCCCTAGAGATCCCTCCATTTCTAACTTCTTTGTTAGCAACTAAAACTTAATGACCAAATTTGTGTTACACCTATAATTTTTAATACTTATATATGTATGTGTGTGTGTGAATCATGACAGTTATATCCTAAGAGGAATACTTCCCTCTATGTATTACAATCCAAATGAGTACAAAAAATTGTATGAATAGCTTCTAAAATAAGTTGTTTGAACCTAAACTTTGTAGATTCTAATGAATCAATTTATTCATAACAAACTAATGTGCATTTAAAAATCATATCTCAAAAAATTAAACAAAGATAAAATCTCTAATTTGAACTAGCAACAAACGTTTAATCAATGTGATTTTTCAACTTTTTTTCCAGCAAGCCTTTAACCAAATAATTAACAATCATTAAAGCAATGCTTATACACACACACACACACACACACACACACACACACACACACACACACACACACATATACAAATGTTTGGTGGCAATCAGTTGTTTTTTAGCATTATCCTAAAAATTGATTACCTTATATCATTTTGGTTGCTTTAGTTCCCACTTTTATTGCTCTTTGAAATGAACAATGCAACTAAAGTATATATTACAGTAATGAATCATATCTCCATGGTGAATGACACAATAATACTCTATACTTTTTCAAGATACAACATTTCCAAATAAGAATTTTTTATAGAAAAATGTCATTTGAATGTATATTGATGAAGGAATGACATACCATCTATATTTGTAGTTAAAAGCAAAAAAACAAAACCTAAAGTCATCATAATGGAGGAAAGGAAATTCCATTTTAAAAAATGTAAAGTTAGTTTCCCTAAACTTTAACATTAAACATTCAAAATACTTTCTCTCATTTTAATATTTTATAGTTATATTTTATGTAAAACATTATCTATCAAAACAAATAGAGTCTTAGAGTAAAATATAAATTTGATATTATATTCTTTAATGTTACAAGATGCATTTGCTTTGATCTTATGCCTATTAAAATAAATTCCCTTTTTGGTAATTTAGCAAGATTCAAAATTTGATTCTTCATCATGAATATTCCATCTCATTTAATATGACAACATACTAAAACTTGAAATTTCATTCATAGCTTATAGTATGAGTAAGGGTTATTAGTTAGACTCATAAATATATACAATATAATCATGGGAAATTGCTTGCTTTTTTGCTTACATAGATCTCCTAATTTCTACAAATTTAGGTTCATGTGGAATAGTAGATTCCATATTTATAAGTTCCTCAATAATGGGCATTGTGGAATTGGTTGCTATTCAATTCCATCCAAAAGGTTTTTTAATTAATTCTTAAAAAAAATCTCTCAACAAATTTACATTACCTTTAAATATTATACGCTATAATAGAATGCATTCTTACTTTTGTGAAAATAAATTTTATTATTCATAATAAAAGATACTAAGGCTCTTGTGAAGAATGTTTTTTTGAAAATATAATTATAAAATATTAAGATAAGAGAAAGTCTTTTATTTGTTTACTTTTGGCAATAAAGAAAGTGTTTTATTTATTTAATCTTAAATATAAAAAATTTAGGGGAAATAGTTGCCTCTATTTTAGAAAGAAATTTACTTTTTTTTTACTATCATGCCTCTAGGTATCATTTTGTTAACTATAATATATGTAGCATATTTTTCCTCTATTAATATATATATATGCAAATGATATTTTCTTATAGAAAATACTTTTTGATTAAACAAATAGAGCCTCTCTTTCTCTCTCACACATTCACACACACACACATACATACATACATACATATATATATATATATATATATATATATATATATATTATTAATTGATAAATTATTTTCTTATTCTATTTTGGTAAAATATAATTATAACTAGAAATCATTAATTTTTTAAATAAGAAATATAGAAAGGTTAACCTACTAACATGGGGTCATGTCTTTAATAGGTAAAATGTGCATCACTTCTTCATGCTTTATCTTATGTGCAAAGAATCTCCTAAATTTTAAAAATGGGTGATTTAACACCTAAAATATGGCACTTAATAAAACATACTCTTGTCATAAATATGCGAGCATCATGTAGACATGCAAAATGGAACTAGAGCCTATGAGTTTTACCAGTAACTTGAAGATAAGGAGTTAGGTGGGCTTTTATTTTTATGCCTATTTTTAACATGACTTCAAACGAGTTACCCTTGTGCGTTTAAATTCATGCAAGCTTGCCTACATGATGATGGACCCACTTACAAGCCAATTAGTTATTTACTTTTTGTTAGTTATTTTTAATATTTCACATATTTGGAGGCATTTTAATCTAACCCAATTCAATGCCCATTAATCTAATATAATTTTTTAAAGCGTCATTTGATTGATCCATTACAAGATAAATAAAAATTCAATTAACACATTACATTTTACAAAGCAAATAAGATTACTTCTAATGTGGGCAAGCGCAAGCTTATCCACCACAATAGAATTATGATACAACTTCATCATATTAACATTGATAAAATGAAAAACAACGTATATAATGGCTTGAAACCATTTTTACAATATGAACATTTTTTATGTTAATTCTAATTAAAAATTGATGTATGTAATAGTGAGGTGACATTTTTGAAAATATGAGCCACTTACCATATTGATTAACCCAAAACTCCATTAACAAATGTAAAACATCTAAAGGTTAGGATGTCAATTTTCTATAATCATCATCCAAAAGGCATCTAAATCATTTCAATGAGAGATATAAAATATTTACATATTAGTTTTTCTTTAATAATTGATGTCTATTATTTTTTACACTATCTATAAATTTCTCTTTCATTGCATTTTTTATTTAGGTAGCATAAGATGGCAGCAAATCTATCCTTATTGCATATTAAGAAATACTTCAAATCTTATATTCATAAGCATCTTATCAAATCACAATTATCTTTAGCCTTCAAATGTAAGGGTAAAGGATATCGTGCTTAGATAAGATGCTTATGATCATGTGACTTGAATTATTTATAAATATGTTGCATTGATGGATGTGTTGTCTTTATATTCCATCTAGTACTGCAAGAAATGGATGGGTAATTTCTTCAAAATATAATGGAGCACTTACATGAAGAAAATAAATTAAATCTCTTTAATATATAATAATTTGCAATAAGGATTTTGATCTGTTTAACATAAGGAATGGATAGATATTCTATAAACTATATTTATGATCTTGTGTAGTAATCGACATTAGTCATTGTTTTATGAAAAATAATGTTTGTAAATTTCATCAAATACTTAATTGTAATATTATTATACAATGTTCACTAGTATATAATGTTGTTAGAGAAAAATGTATACATTGTTAGAAAAATGTCAGAATGCAAAAAGTTAAAATAGTATCCATTATTAGAAAAGTGACAAGAAGGAAAAGTTGTATTTTAAAAAAATATATATACCATATCGATTATTTATTAAAAAAATAACATGGTTTAGAAAAAATAAGAGTTGGATTAGAAAATTTAGATGCATTTACCATGCCAAATTTTTGCCTTAATTAGCTTTTAAAGGTATAACACTAATTGGCTAATGGCTAATAAATAGCAAATATTTACTAAGAATACAAGTTTGCATTTATCACATGTAATAAATAGTAAGTATTTATTAAGGATAATATTTACATGGTATTAGAAAATTGTCAAAACTTATAACTTCTAAAGGCATATTAATAGTCAACCTATGAAATAATGCATAAGTAATACATTAGTTTTAATTTAAGACTAATGTGTAATATTTTTCAGGTATAGATATCAATAATTGACATTTTCAAGGTATCGAAACATCATAAAAACTTACAACTTCTAAACATATATCAATAGCTAACCTATAAAGTAAAGCATATATAAGCCATTGGTTTTGATTGACAACCAACGTCTAATGTTCTCCAAGTATATATATATCAATAGTTTACATTTGTGAGATATTGGGAAATTGCTATAACTTATGACTTCTAATGGCATACCAACAATCAACCTATGAAATAATACATATGTAATACATCAATTTTGATTTAAGATTAATGCCTAATATTCTTTAGTTATAAATATCAATAGTCAACATTTTCAAGGTATTGAGACGTCATCAAAACTTACAACTTTTAAAGGTATATTAATAGCCGACCTATAAAATAAAGCATATGTAAGCCATTTGTTTTGATTAATGACCGATGTCTAATGTTTTTTAGGAATATATATCAATAATCGACATTTCTAAGATACTGGGAAATTGCTAGAACTCATGACTTTTAAAGGCATACCAATAATTAACTTATGAAATAAAGCCTGTGCATGGCATTGGTTTTAATTAATGACCAACATTTAATGTTTTGCATGTTGCCTATAAATTTCATTCTCATCCTTCATTTGAAACATATAAGCAACATTTTAACCTTCATTTTTAACATAGATCACTTTCTTTAAAAAAAAAGAGATCTTTTGAGGTTAACATTACCATGACTATTAAAAGGTTATGGAATTGATCAAAGTTCCTTTCAAGGACTTGTACCCACACTTTTTCTATAAATACAAGAATTCTATAAAGCATTCAGAAATACTTCAAACAAGAATCCTTCTCGAATGTACCAGAAAATGCTTATGTTCATAGTTAAAGTACAAGGTATAAGAACTTGGAAAGAACTTTGAGAGATTCCAATAACTTCTTAATAGCCCTAATAATGTTGAATACATCATTCATCTCAAGAGCTTTCTTTATTGATGGATTCCAAAAACCATTATTCTACACCTTCCATCTCATTCTTAGAAATTGTCTTTATTAGGTTTTATATGAATATAGCCTATGTTTTATCTCAAAAAGCACATTTAGAGATATCTAGCTAATAAATGGGTTGCAAAACTTATGGCAAATTTTAGTGAGAAGAAGCCACATGTCCATTCTTGCATTGATAGGTTTGTAAATGCATGAATGGTGATACTGCTTATTCTCACTATAATTTATTATTGGTTTGTAAACCATTTATACCTTCCAACTCAAAAGCCCTTAAGCAATATAAAGGAACTAAAAGTACATGATACCAATTTTTCCTTTCATTTGAAATTTATTTTTCATTGTAAATTACAATTTTTTTATATATATTGATATATTAATATGGGAATAAATAAAATGGCATAATGAAGTTTTTATAATAGATCACAAGTTTGCATTTACATTTAAAGTGTTAGCATTTGTATATCTATTTAATTGTAAAAGAAAATATCAAAATGCAAAGAAGAATTTTAATGCTAACTATTTTACTTAAAGTAAGTTTAATTAAAATCATAATTCATCAATTCATAAAATGATATCAGTATTTTTATAAGATTTATACCAAAATTACAAAATTATTGCTTAAAAGATTATTGGACAAAGTTATCCAAACAAAAGATAATAGTTTCTTTAACAACATCAAAGTGTTATAACGCCAGTTCTTCTTTAGTAATTGACATCTAAAATTATATAGTAAGATGTTTTTGTCTTATTATCGATGTAGGTTTTTAGCTAGTGACCAATGTTGGAACTTTAAAAAGTGTGAAAAGCAAGGTGTGAGTTAAAAATAAAAAGAGGAAGCCATGATGCCATTTTCAAATTTCATCCTAAAGCTCTTTCAATCTTAAAATAATTCTCCTTTTAACAGGATATGTTCACCTTCTAACTATTGATTTTCACCAATTATATTTTGTTCTTGTAATTTAATTTCTCATTTCATAATCGATTATGTTTTATTACCTTTCATTTTGATACACTTTTGATATGTTTGTAGAGGTAAAAAACTTGATTTTATTGATATTTTTTAGCATTCGGTGGTAATATCTATAATTTATTTATGTGAAATATGTAATATTATATGTGAAATTTCAATAAATGCTCAATGCATTTTGTAGGTATTAGGTTCAAAAGTTTTTCTAAGGAGTATAAATCTCACATATTAAAATAGGTTTTCGATATAAACTTTCCCAATTTCATTCTTTTACTATAGTTTTTAAAATTGTTAAAATTAAAATTTTGTAGTATCATTAGAGATGTTGAGGGTTAGAAGGGACCAGGTATAAAGGAATTGCAAAAGAGAGTTAATGTTAAAAGGGAGTAAATAAGGAGGAACTATAAAAGAGGGACTTAGTGTTAGGGGTAACATACCACATTGGATAGTTATTAAAAAATTGATATATTATATAAAATTTAAGATATGAAAGGATGATGATTTTCAATGGTAATTAGAAAACCAATGTAAGAAATCAATGATTCAACAATATATAGGCACATAGCACATTAATTTTCCTATAAAAAATGACATTGTTATTATTTTTTCACATCAAACTAAGAACCAATGCAGATTATATTGGATATATAATGATGTCGTATATATGTCAATGAATAACTAATGTCAAATGTAATAAATAATTGATTTTTTTTGGCAATTCTATAATAGTAACCTAACCTATCTCATAGTGACCTAACTTATCTCTGAGGTGAGGTAAGATGGGCATCTTATTTTAATCCCATTTTAAAGATAGGCTTATGGAATCTAACCTATGTGGGCTTAAGCTCATATGAGCTAAGCATGTATAGGCTTACCTATTTTACATATCTAACCTTATGTGACTTCATTCTACACCTAACTAATATAAAATTAGCCTTAATTTTGCACTAATTCAACTACAAAGAGTGCATAATTACAAGATGAAAATCCCATTTTCTTCTATATTATTATTCTTTAGTGTAATCCATAAGTTAAAAAATGGAGAGATTATGCTATTTTGGTTTCAATGTCCAAAGAATGCTTGTTATAAATTGAACATATCCTAGTCTTACATGCTTGTGGCTTGCAAATGTATAGTAAACTTTTCACCTACATTAAGATAAGTACTTTGAGTTCTATAGTTATAAGCATTCATGCATTAACAATGGTAGAGGTAGTTAAATTTCCAAAAGTAATCCTTGAGCAAAAGATTATGTAATTTTGTATATTTCTTTCCTTTGTAATTTCATTTAAGGCATCATAAATTATAACTCTTGAGGCTTTAATTGAAGCAAGTTTCTTATTCTAAATTGTGGACAAAGGCTAGAGAAAACATTCCCTTTAAGCTAGTCATTTTTTTAGGTCTTTGGAAAGATCATGAATTAGGTTTAGGCTAATTCTTTTTTTACCTAGGTATCCTCACACTTTTTGTTTGAAACTAATCTTTATTTTAGGGAAAAAGTCATAAATGATGAAATCCCTCCGAACAAAAGTGCATTTAAAAACTAAGTTCAGGATAGTTTGTTCCTAGAATGATTTGGGACTCACTTGCTACCTTTGATCCAAATTGTTTGTAAATTTAGGCTAATTCCTATATAAATAATTATGTATTAAATAAGATATACACTTGTTTCCACCCTTGGTAATTTGAATGGAAAATTTACCGAGGGTAAATTACATTAAGTGTAAAATTTAAGTACCATTTGTTTCTTTTGAAAGCTTTGGAGAATTTTTTTTCTTATGACACAAATTATAAGAAGTGACATGTATTTTACCTTTTCAAGGAAAATTCTTGTTAAATTTGACTTGTACTTTTTTGCTTTTAATGAAGCACAATAACTAATTTAAATAAAAAGTTAAAAAGGTAAAAATGTCATAAATAATCCAACATATTTTATAAAATTTAATTATTTAATTTAATTTTAATCAAATTATTATGTTATTTTAATAATTCTACTTAATTTTGAAATAAATACTTTTATTTAAAAGTTTTAAACTAAGTAGTTTTAATTTTTAATTATTTATACTCATTTGAATCTTTTGATGTATAAGTACCTAATTTTAATTTTTATCATATGATTAATGATATAATTTTTATTTAGTTAAATTATTTTATAATTCTTTATAATTTTAGAAAAATTTGAAATTACTCTCTCTACTTTATTTTTTTACTAAATATTTATAATTTTAATTTATATTTATTAGCTCCATTTATTAGTTATGTGAGTTACACATGGAAAAACTAAAATTGCTTCCACATTGGCAATAATAAGCCTAACATGCATAATTTTCTTGCTTGGATAGAATTACACATGCTTAAATAACAACCATCCATCCACATAAGATATTGGTCTACTCAAATTAAAATCACAACTATGAATATGTCTTATTTTTCAAAATTCACTAAAAATAGAATGATTGGTGGTGGTTTTGATTAAGGTTTCGGGGTAGATTGAATTGTTGCTATGCTTGCTAGCACAGTTTGTTTAACCGCTTTGAAGTTGGCCATCGGCAATGTTTAGAAGCAATTACTTGTAACTATTGCAGTTAAAGGTTCAACTTATAGGGGTGGCTTCCAACCATCGCTAAACGTTGGCAGCAATTACCTAACTGCTATGAAGCTATGCCTTAAAGTTTTAAATTCATCTACTGGAGGTGGTTCGTAACGATATCTATATTTTTAATTTTACTTTTTTTAAAATTTTGCAGTTGATTCCTTTTGTTTTAAAAAAAATCAATTATTAATGTTTCAAATCCACTGTTCAATTTAAAAAATAAAATAACATATTTATAGTTGAAATAATAGTATCAAATATGTAATTTTATGTACACTAAATTAAAGTGGAAGCAAAATTTACAACATAACTTAAAAAATGTAAAAAATAATAATTTATTAATTGTAGAAGTTGGAAATTGTATTATCCAGTAAGAAATATTAAAAAAACATGATTAACATAGAAAATTAATTGTCTTGGATATACCAATTTCACTACATCAAAAACCTAAAAATCTAAAAAAAGCAACAATGGTTCTAATTGTTATTGCTCCCTCCTAAAGATGCTTTTAGCCCCTTTAGAGATGAATTTTGGTCTTTATGAGCTCATATATTGACTGAAGCATCATCCTACAAGAAGAAAAAATGAAAATTCTTAGCAATTACAATAACAAACACATATAAAAAATATACACTAAAAATAACATTCATATATATATATATATATATATATATATATATATATATATATATATATATATATATATATATATATATATATATATATATATATATATATATATATATATATATATTGATTTATGCAAAGATTTAAAAAATTTAGAAAGCAATTGCTTGCAGATAATATACCAAAACCTATATGTAGTTTTTAATATGCTGAACACATTAACACATAAAAAAATATAAAATATAAGGCTTCCACATCCTGTTAAATACATAAGCTTGCAATGCCATCTTTAAACTATCAAAATTAGAAAAACATGAATTAGTAACTTGTATATGCAAAAAAATGACTCCATTAATACATAATCTATATTGTCTACCATAAATTATTCTAAATTTTAAATACAAAAATTTCTACTAGATAATTCTAAGTGGTATTCAATATACTCTAAGTTTCTCTCTAACAACAATCAACACCTATTATTATGTACAAGACAACAACAACCATCAGTTGAGGCTAAGGTTTTTGCTTAATCATAAAAACTTGTATTTGATTTGTAAAAGACCAATTTTTAAAGGTGATGTTAGGTTCAACTTGTGGCTTTTTAAACAATAAAAATGTTATACAAATTCCTAGATATGGTAACTATGCTAGATGAGAGTATAACATAGCTAGAACTATCATTAACCATGATATAAAATAAAAATTCTTATCAATTAGATGTAACATATTGCTTCATTCATATATAATAAAGATGCCACTTAAATTCAACGCCATCACATATACATCCATTCAATGAGAGAATTGCTAGCAAAAACACCACTTAAATTCAAAGAAAGGATTGTGTTTCTAATCAATCAAAAACTATTAATTACTACTATCTATTTGCTTACTAATCCTTTTCTATTACACATCATGACATAACTATTAGCAATCATACAGTAGTTCATCAAGCCAAATCCCAAGATGGAGCGAAATGAAACTGGTTGTAAATCTATGAAATAGAATTGACAATATTTCACATGCATTTGAGTTACATACCATGAAAAGAAAGTGTCAAGATAGTTTGTTTGTAATTAAAAAAGCATAATTGAGAACTTTTCTAAAGTATTTTAGATAGATCAAAATTTTTAAACTGAATCAAGAGATTCATTTCTTAATTAAACATATCATTCCTCATTAGTAAGAAATCTTAATTCAATTAAGAAATTTATTTTTAAGCTACATATCAAATAATTATGGCAATTCAAGGTATTCTTGGACTAACATATCAAATGCAAAAGTTTTACGAGACTATATATTATTTGTTATGCATATTTTCATACCTAATGATCCATAAATAAGTTGTTGGGTGGACAAGCTAGAAGATTTCCTGCCATTGACTAAATGAATTCCTTTTATGATATGAATTTCATCCTTAGCTTCAACTAATTCTTCTTTACAAGTAGTTAACTCTTCTTTATGTATAGTTAATTCAACATATGCCTCAGTTAATTTTTCTGTTACCTATTAAAATTCTAATCTTAGTTTATCAATCTTATCTCACCTATCATGTCGATAGTGGATGAATTGTAACTAAATAAGCTTATGGGACATACTTCTATTGCCACACCACATATACTACCTAGATGTTTTTAACTTGAACACTTAATTAACAACATCATTAAAGGATATAATATAATGTGCATATAAGTCTTATTGGCTTAGAATTTCATCTAGCCTCTTCTAAGCAAATAGGAAAAATTCAAAAAATCATTTAATAAATATGGAATCAATGAAGTTTACAAGACGTAATACTTACTTCCATAACCCTTCCTCCTTCATTCACTTATTTACCATCCATGTGCCTATAAGTCACATCTTACACTTTTGCACATCCAATAGAATGCCTATATTCCATTTTCTACAATTTCAACAGAAAGGTTTCAATCCAAACATGTTTATAAACCAATCACATCTAAAGTATTGTAAAGGTTTGTATTACAATTAGCTACTTTTTCTTAGCAAATGACATCAAACAAATGGTATGAACAATTTTTTGCTTTCTCCTATTAAATGTATTTTGCTTGCCATTTTGTACATGTATGAATTCAATTTTAAACATCAGAGACTAATAAAAATGTACATTTTAATACTAAACAAAAATAACTAATAACTTCGCATTGTGGTGTTTCAAATATGTCTAAAAATGCTTTTCATTTCTCCTTAGAACTTCCTTTTAGGAAATTTCACTTAATGTTTTACTCCTTGGTCAAGTTGTGATCATAATACTTGTTGTACAACCTAACCCTACAATTCCTCCGTCTTGTCCTACTATGTATAGCTATGTAGTTTCTCCCTTACACTTGATTCTAAAAGTGAAAAAATGGCTAAAAAAGATTAAAGGTCAAACTAATTATAAAACTCAATCTACTTAATTAACACATCACATCATAGCAACAAGAAAAATATAATTTAAAATTAAGATGAATTGTTACATACTACCATGTATCATTTTAGTAGGGAATTTTTAAATGAGTCAGGTATAGGCAACCAATCATCATAGTCTAAAGGAATCTTTGCAATATCTATAAAGGCTTCCTTTTTCTCTAGTTGCATAATTTTTGTAGTCAAATTAAACCATCACTTTTTCATTATCTAATTACAATACGTGTTCCATCTTCAATTTCTTTTCTTTAATGACATTATCATTATCTGTTATCACAAGTAAAATATTTAAGTACAATTTTAATATATTGAAGTTTTCGTGAGAGTTAACAATACTAAAATAATATTAATTGAAGTTTCAAATGATATAATATAATGTACTATGATTACCTGTCAGTTTGCACTCCTATCACCCATTTTTCTTCGATTTTGAATTGGCATTTTTGTTTAAAGCTCCAAGAGCTTTTTTAATGTCAATATACATATCTAGGTCCTCCATCTTAACATCATTATAAGTAGGTTATGCATTTTCAAGTAACAACTGGTCTTGTTTTGTGAGTTGTAGAGCTTAAAGAAGGGGTTTGAGGTGTGGGGCTTAGAGAAGGTTTATGTTTTAGCTAAGCTAAATAGGGCATGTGAACTATGTGGTTTGAAGTAGGTGGATGATATAGGTAAGCTAGATAGGGTGTATGGGTTGTGGGGCTTGAAAAAGGTACATAGGCTATATGGTTTAAAGATAGTGAGTGGTATGGGTTGATTGGATAGGATGTGTAAGTTGTATAGCTTGTAAAGGGCATATAGATTATGTGGTCTAGAGAAGATGAGTGGTGTGAAAAGCCTGGATATGGTTATTGGATTATGGGTCCTAAAATAGGTGTTGTACGGTCTAAATGGTATCAATGATATGAGAAACTGGGAGAAGGTAGTTGGACTATGGGACTTAGAGAAGGTAGGTGGGTTGTATGGTCTAACTAGAGTGCATAGTGTTTGATCATATAGCCTAAAATAGAATCTAAGGTAGTTTATTTCATAGCTAAAAGAAACTAAAAGTTAGATGCTTATGTACTTTCACATACTTTTACTCTCCTATGCTTAGGCATTTCTACAAAATATATAATTATTAAGATATTTGTATAATAGAATAGTACATGGTTGAATTTAGAACGTATTAAATTTAAAATGCTTTGAATGTATTTTTAAGTTAAATAATATTCATAGTGTTTTTTAAACTAATTAGTTCAAAACATTATTGTATGGAATAATATTACATAAAGCTTTAAATGAATTTTTAAGCTTCCATTGTCGTTATTTAAATGTACTCAATTTGTCATCATTGTTCTTGTTAGCATTTGTGATGTTGAAAGCATCATTATCAACTTCTTCCTTTGCCAACTTAATATTTTCTCCATCATTTTCAAAAAAAAAAATTGCTTAACTCTTGCTTGAATAATGACACATGATTATGGATTTCACCATCTAAGTCACCCCTATGTCATATAATACTTTTAGCTTTATATAAACTATAACATTTCATTTAAGATACTCTTAATCTTGTATGTAGTAAACCATCTAAGCTTGAGATGCATAAATGAAAGGCTCATGCTTTTCTCATTCACCAATGTGGATTAATATTTTGAAGTTAGCAAGATACAAGCCTTATAGATCTTGGACAAACCTTCCATCATTAGTGGTGTCAGCCTATATAGGTTTAAAAAAAGTAACATATTTTTCATAATAGTTAAGCTTAAAATATCAAACAACTTCTTATAATATGATAGTTTGGCATCTTACTCATTTACACTTGGTAGCTTAAAACATATTAAGTTGTACAAGTCATGAAAACTCTAGAATTCTACATCTTTTTTCCTTTATTTTTTAGTCAATGTTCAAAATTTGAATCCATTGACTTTGAATGTCAAATACCTTTAAGTAGTTTCATGTAGTTTTTATACAAAAAGCTACAAATAATTCAATACAATACCAACCATATCATCCATGAATACCTAGAGTAAGAGACATTCACTTGTGATTTTGTATTATGCAAAATTAGAAAACTATGTTCATCTAATTACCCATCTAAAAAACCATTGAATAAGGTCCTTACTAATTAACTTGTACAACTTAACAAAAGAAAAGAAGAACCAGCTTTTAAATATCACTAATATTCACATCAATGAAAGATTTAGCAATGTTACATAAATATTTACTCTATGTATGATTCAACTTCTTTGTAGTTAAGTAAGACATAATCATATGCTTATAAGTTTGTTGAGGGTGTGAAATTATAATGAGTAGTACCACTTATTAGTCTTCATATCTTAGGAAACATAGTAGATAATTCTTCATAACTAAATGTATTTAGTTGATCATTAACACATGAAGAATGGTTAAACCTTATTTTTATACTTCAAGTACCTAAAACAAAGGTGAGGCATTCCTCAAATATGTAAAATTTCACAATAGATCCTTATTGTTATGCCTTTTGCATGCATAAGATTTCATACACCCCAAGTATCTAATTTAGCATAAAACTATATTGTTAAAAAGGGTATATGCAACTTGCAAATATATAATTGAATAACTAGAGTGACATAATACCTTTCAGTGGAGTACATCTAATAATGTTGAACTAAGCCTCCCAATTATAGTTCATTAACTAGATGAACACAGAAATAGACCATGACAATAAAGAATGATGTAGGGAACATCATTTCAAGGTAGCATAGCATGACAGTAATTTAATTTTGGACTCAATCGATATTTGGAGGATTCACAAATTTACTGTATATTTGTTTGAAAATTGAACCTAACTTAACCAATATAATAGTTACCTTGTCTAGCAATAAATATTGTATTGAAATAAAAAGTAATTATTAAATAAGTATGTAACAGTTAAGACTTTTCGATCTAAATAATTTATGTTTTTTCAAATTAATGTACCTAGATATATTACTTAAATGACCATGTGGCATCTTAATGTTCTTTAAACATTTGAAAAATACATCATTGATTGGATTTGTCATTACAAACAAACAAGGAAGGCATTTTCCATTGTCATTAAATCATAAATTCTTTCTTATACTCATTGCCTTAAGGTATTTTTGGGCCTCCAAATGGCCTTTTATTCACCTATTTTCATTCAACATGTTGTAAATAATGTTTTCATGACCCACTTTGATCATGACCAGCGTGGATCCTGTTATCGGTTTCCACAAACCTTAACTATTATTATTTTTTCTGTCTAATAAGAATTTCTAAATATGACAAGTTCAACATACATATAGAACAATCTAATTTCACACTTATACACATACAATTAATTCATCACATTATATAATTTATCAAAACTCTATTTGACTGTTAACTTTAGTCCCAACTGTCAAATTCCTTACTAAAGCAATCTTTGATCCTCCATGGATGCTAACCTGAAAACATTGAATTAGAATAGAATGAGTTCCACGAACCCAGTGAGTATATAACTACCACTAAATTGTAAGTGATCAACTTAGGTATATTAAAAGGTAATAGCAAACCAATTTTTGCATTTATGAAATAGATAGAATCATATCCTATAATGGAGATTCACATGCACATGACTAAAACACTATTTCACGTAACACAATCATGAGAGTCTCGACTTCCTATTAAAATTCAAGATCATATACTACCCATTTTGGGTAGATATCACAATACTGTATAGCCATTAAGGCTAAACACAAATAGATCGTAACAATCACATTATTAGTACAAGTAAATCATAAACAATTACGTAATGTTACCTATTCAAACATAATAAACATACATAAAGCTATTCTATAGTATAAAGGTCAATCTTATACCTCTCTTAACTGTTAACTAGGAATTTCTCGTCAGGCTTTTAAATTAATATCATATCTATTTCATATAATCCGTCAGGAATTTCCAATCCGACTTTCATATCATTTCTTTATCACTGATATTCGATATCATCATTATAACATCATTCATCACTAGTCAATGTCTCAAAAGCTTAATTCACAATACTCGTATATAATCATATTTATACAGAAATATAGAATTGATACTAATAATGAGGAAAGCATAACTCAATATTTTAAAAAAATATCTTTTAATAAAATAATAAGAAGAAGTGAGATATATACTCACCTCGAACCATCCACAACTTCAAAGATGCTCAAGTCTTTGACTTCTCCTTTTACCTTTTCTTCGGTGCAACTTCAAGCCCGTAGCTCACAACAAAACCACTGGGAACAGTACGAACAACCACTCGGCCCCCCAACTCTGCAGTCTCCATTCGCGTTGCTATCAAGCTGGCCTTCATGTCACTGGAGAATCGTTGTTGGCAAGATAACGTGTGTGACGGAGACGCTCTCCTAATAATAGAGTTGCAACGGAGGAAGGTGAAAAACATCTAGCAGTAGCTTGATCGGGCAAACCAACGTGGAACAACGAAGAAGCCCCTGTTCGAGTGCTGCTAATTCACTCTATTCTGGTCTCCGTTGCCATGCTGTAAGCCACTCATTTGGAGAGGGAGACGCTCGAGGAAGGTGGTTGGACAAAAGCAGCAACAACCGGCAAAAGAAGGAATGCAGGAAAAAAGAAAGAAGGAAGGTGGTGAGTGGCCGGAAGTCATGGTAGATTTGGCTGAAAAAAAAGAATAAGTTTTCTACTGCCTTTTTCTCCCCAATCCACACTTATTCAAGTCCAAACCCCTATAAGGAAAGTATAAGGAACAGCCATGAGGAAGCAGCTATACTGGCGGTACTGCACCAGTCGCAGAACAGAGCTCCGCCCCTGGGGTCACCTTGTTCTTCCACCATGAAAATCAGCAACAACAGCATATGATAATCAGCTTGAAGGACAGGGCCACAATGAGAGGGAGCCATGGCAGACAATAGAGAGAGAGAAGAAAGAGAAACAGCAGTGGCACACGGAGAGAGATAGTCGAAGCTGTAATTATCGGAGGTGGCATTGGAACCAAAACCGCCAGTAGCAGCTGTAACGTTCCGGAGAGGAGGAAGGGCGGTGAAGCTTAAAGAAAAAGTTGAGCTCCCTTTGCTGCTGTACTGTGCCCGAGAAAAAGGAAGAAAAAACCCAAAAAGAAAGCCGGGAGAGAAGAGGCGGTTAAGGGAAGCTGTGTGTGAACCAACAGGAGCTCCTGGAAATTTTTTTTTTTTAAAAAGAGAGAAACAGAAAATGCTGCACCCGTTGAAGACAGCAGTGGAAAAAGAGAAGGGACCCACGTGCTGAGAGAAAAAGAAAAGTTGGAGAGGTAAAATAAAATAACATTAAAATAAAGAAAGAGAGACACGTGAGATGAAAGAAAAAGCAGCAGCTAGAAAGCTGTAGTAATAAAGAGAACCGACTCTAACTAGAGAGAAACAAAAAGTTTGACACCAAGGAGCTGCTGCTGATCTAAAAAAAAAAAGAATTATGAAATAAAAAGAAAATTATTTCACCTATGTCATTTTCTTTTATAAACTAATTTGATTTAATGTCTCAAAAATAATTATTTTCAATCATTTTCTATAACTTTCAAAATAATTACTTTCAATGAATGAGAAATTTATTATAAAAATAGTCATATAAAAATAATTATCTTTCACATATTTTTATCACTATTATTTTAAGATTTCAAAATCCTCTAAAGGAAAAGAAATTCAAATTCAATCACTGATCAATTAAATACATATTTATAAATATAAAAATTCATGAAACTAAAATTTAGGATATTACAAGTTGTCACACATATTTGTTTGATATACATTACATTAAGATTATAACATAATATGTTAGTTTGCTAATACGATAGTTGAAAGAATATAGACTTCTTCTTCCATTGTTGTGAGTCCACCTTATAATTTTTCCCCTAAACTCATTTTTGTTTAGCATCTATTTTAATTGGGTTTTCAAATGTAACATCAATATGTTTTACTTAATTCAATATTTTAGTGCATGGTAATAAGTTAAAGGGATTCCCAAACTCTTGTGTTTGATCAAAGTGAACCTATATAAATTAGAATCTATAATAAGGTTCTACAAAATGATGATGCCCCTTGCCCAAAAAAGAAACGCTATCTCCTACTATAAGGCAAACATATCAAAATTGTATTGCACAAGCTAGTCCAATGTGTAAGTTTAATCTAAATACGGTACTAAGAAGGTCACTTATTATCCATATTAATGTTGCTTGTATTTTAAATATCTCACATATAGAAACATCATATATGTCATCACTATCCAACAATAACTCCTCTAAGTCTTTTTACCAAAGGTCGTAAATAGACATCTATATCATTCCTTAGTATTTTCAATTTTGGAATAATAAATTAAAGAATGGAGGAAGTTAATTTTATGCACATTTAAAAGGGTAAGCTATAGGTAGAAACATCATATATGTCCTTACCATCCAATAATAACTCCTCTAAGTCTTTTTACCAAAGGTTGTAAATAGACATCTATATCATTCCCTAGCAATTTTAATTTTGGAATAATAAATTAAAGAATAAAGGAAGTTAATTTTATGAACATTTAAAAGGTTAAGTTATGTCTTATCAAAATTATGCGCCAAATGCTTATGTTATCAAAATTACAAGTCAAATGTTATCAATAGTACTCATGTTCTTAAAAGGACTAAAACCATCACATGGTAAAATAAACTAAATAGTATAGGGATCTAATGCAAATTTTGGATGAGTTACATTAAAACTCTTTCGCACTTTGCAATCTCTTCGATGCCTCATTTGCTATCTTCATTACTTTTAGTAACATGCCATCTCGTATGCTCCATTGTCTTGGTAGACATAAATAGCTATTACAACCTTTACCTTAATAGAAAGTAGCATAAAATCTTTGCTTCCTATTTCTTTTTCTTCCTTATGACACTTTTATTCTATCTAGATGTATTACATCTTTTGCATGTTTCTTTATTTACATCTTTTCCCTAATACAACATGTAATCATTAGGGTAAGCATACATCTTAATGTACTTAAGCCTTGATTCATTAATTATTTTAAGTTTATGGAAAGAATTAGGGATCTTAGCATGCTTAAAGACTTTATTTAGTAGTTATAGAATTATTGTTATGGCTTTATCAGTTATGTCACGTAAGCACTTAATGTTGCATAAGTTTAACAAAAAAGAGAGCTTAGATAACTTTGTGCACCCATCATAAAGAGATTTGCTTCCATCATTGAAAAGCTTATAGCATTCAACAATAGTTAAGTCCATCCTTCTATTTGGTAGCTCATCATTATTTCTAATATTTTTCAATGATGTGTTTGGGTTAGTATTGTATTTGAAACCTCTAAATTCAAATGCATCATGCAGCATGTTGATGCATGCATTACAACATTTCAAAATTAATTAATAATGGCTTACTAAAAGGAATGTTATATAGGATAACAAATTAGGTCGTACCCATAATGATCTCTTAATATATCCTTTCTTAATTATTTATTAACAATATTTACATAATTTTTTAAGTATTTTATGCATTAAAAGTAGAAGGAATGAATGCAAGTGGAAGTAAAACACTAATGAAATAGAATGCAAGTAGAATTCAAATAGTATGCAGAATGCAAAACGAACACAAAACCAAAATTTAGGGGATTATTTGATTTAAAATTAAAAAAATACATTAAACAAAACAAAATAGAGAAGTAAATAGAAAAAAAGAAAATCAATATAGTGAAGTAATCAATGCAATGATTTAAAAGCTCTTAATGTGGATTAATCATAAATTATAAAATGTTTAACTTTTCCAATTTATATTTTCAATCATGAATTATTTGAAACTCTTGCAATAATTCATAACTCTTATGCTAGATAACCATTTAGAATTTGATTAATTAAGATTAGTTGAATTAAACAACCATTATAATTTATAAAGAAGTTAGATCGAAATTAATTTAAAAATAGAGTTCAATTAAATTGAGGAATTAAATTAGAAACCTTTAATTTAATCTCTTAACCTTTTGTTCCTTTGTGTAAAATCATGATTAACGAACCATAATTTAACATAAAAATAGATAGAGATTAGAAATCACAAGGTTGAATGCCAATTATACCAAATCAACATTTAACATATGCAATTTCAAAATAATCAATATAAAGAATTAGGAAAAGAGGAAAATGAATTAGAAGAAGTTAACATTAAAACTAGGATCTTATAATCTAAATAGACATGAGCCTCAAAATCCTTGAATTAACTAGAAGTTTAATCTTCAAGGGCTAAAAAACAAAAAACTTGAAAAAAAGAAAAATTATCTTACTGGATTGTGTAGTATGTAAGTGATCTTTCTTTTGAAGGCACAAAACCTTACATCTAACTTGTTATCCTAAAAATTATAATTAGCTTAAATCCTATGCATTTTAGGATAACAAAGAATAGGCTTTGCTGATTTTAGAATCCCAAATCCTATTTACTAAACAATGTACTCTAAAAGTTATAGTAGTAAAATTTCATAGGTCTGACTTTCACTTAATGTAAGACCACTAATATTATGTAGATTTTGTTAATCATAAACATAAAAATTGTAAGGCCAAGTATTAGGAAGCTTTAAGGACTAGTTTTACATTAATTGAACTTCTAGGACTCCAAATATGGCCTAAAAATCAAAGTTAGTTTAGTTAGGATAGAAATAAGGGTTCAAATTCTTAGCTAAATAAGACCTTTCAAAAGTCTAAACTAGACTTTGACTAAAACATGAAAGTTGCAAAGATTTCTTTAATCTTTCCAAGATATAATGATAAGCCAAATTTGATATCCAAAGCTCAAGATATAACTAAAATCTGAAATAGTGTAAAAATCCAAAATTAGTTGAATAATTTCAATTCAATGTAAAACTAACCCCAAATTATAAAATAGGGTCAATTATATGAAATTAAGCATATGTAACATACTAAAAGACATGAAATAGGAGAAAATAATATAGATCAAATCTTGTACATCAAATTCCCCCACACTTGACCTTTGCATGACCTCAAGCAAGATATAACTTTATTCAATACTAAGAAATAAAAGACCTACTTTCCAAAAGAAAAAAATTCAAAATCATAAACCCACAAGTAAGAAACAAATAAAAGCCAACAAGAAACATTATATATCATGAAGAAAATTTTTGACAAACTTGAAACTAACTAACATAGAAACTTTATTCAAAAAGAGTAGATCAACATGGCAGAAATCTCATAAAATTCACTCTTCTACTTTCAAATGTCTGGGGTAAATGTTTTACTCAAGTTTATTTTATGAAATTTCTCTACCATAAGCTTCCTAATAATCTAATCTCCACTATTCAAATCACATGCATAACACAAATTAAAAGGACTTTATTCAAGATTGTAATGAGGTTAAAGAAAAGGGAAGGAAAATTAAAGATATGAAAGGGTAGAAATAAAGAAATCAATAAAGTACTTGAATAAAAAACATATGAGCCAATCATGAACAATTATAACTCAATACAATAATCCAAATTTAAATTCAAACATTCATCAATTTCTTTCCTTTTACTTTCTTTTTTTTTATCAATTTCATTTTGCCTTATTCCTTTTTTTTTTCCACTTTCCACTTTTTTTTGGATTTCTCCTCCTTTTTTATTTTTTAATTTTTTTTTCTTTTATTGCTCTTTTTTTAATCAACCTTTGAACTTGAAATTAATAACTTTTCATAACACATAAACTCACACACCTCCACACTTATTCAGAAGCCCATCTTATAAAAATTCAAATGCTCTACAAATCCCTGAGGTTAGGTAAAGAAAAATCTTTAACAAACTTAAAGTTAATCAACATAGCAACTTTATTCAAAAAGAGTAAACTAACATGGTAGATTCTCATAAAATTTTCTCTTTAACTCTCAAGTATTTGGGATAAATATTTTACTCAAGTTTATTTTATAAAATTACTCTACCATAAGTTTGCTAATTATCTCATCTTCACTACTCAAATCACATGCATAGTACAAATTAAAAGGACTTTATTCATGAATGTAATTTGGCCAGGGAAAATGGAAGGAAAAATGAGGATATAAGAGGTTAGAAGCTAAATAAATCAATGGAGCACTTGAATCAAAGCATATAGGCAAATCATAAATACTTGTATATAACAAGCTAAATTCAAAATCAAATGCTCATTAACTTCTTCATTTATTTTTTTCCTTTACTTAATTTTTTCATTTTTTTATTTTTCACATTTCACTTTTTTTTAATTTTTTCTTTTTTTTTCAATTGACCTTTGAATTTGAAGTTGATAACTTTTCATAATACATAAACTCACACACCCTATGCTTATTTAAGAGTCCATCTCAAAAAAATCTAAATGCTTTGGTAATCCTTAAGGTTTGGTAAAGACATTTATTTTTCATTGAAAAAATATGCTCATGGGACTAACTAACAAAGAAAAGGGCAATTAAAGCTCAAAAAGGGCTTAACAAAGGTAAAAACTTAAGGTTAGCTATATAGTTCAAGCTTAAACAAAGAAAGAATGCCTTTATCATTTTTGTGCATACATGTGCAAATGTAATCTCAAAAAGAATCAAAGCAAGTTGTAGAGAAACAAATCATGGAAAAATATTATACAAGAAGGAAAGATAATAGCATAAATTTTCAACATAAGACTCAAAATCTCACAAGATAAGTCAAGTTATCGAGTTCAATCTATAGATTCAAAATTCATCACTATATCAATCAATTTCAAGAAGCAAATTTATTCATTTAATCATGTTATGAATCCTATCTAACTTCAATTAAATTCTACTTGTGAAAATGCAAATTTTTCATTAATAGAAAGCAACTAAAATGAATTAAAAAGGTTAAAAAATAAGTAAAAAAATGCTTTTTTATTTTTAATTTTTTCTATTTTTTTAAAGCATGAAAAAGCATCGAATGAAAGTAAATAAAACCTAAAAGCATTTTCCTCAATGTAAAGTATATTAACATCACCATCAAGATAAAGAAAGATGAAGAATAAGTAAATGAAAGAGAAGAATAAGAGAAAGCAAATCTATAATGGCTTGAGTTGCCTCCCAAGAAGCACCTTTCTTTAATGTCTTTGGCTAAACATAGAATCGCTTGAAATCTTCAGCTGGGATCTACATGGGGATTGGCTACCTCCATTGCTTCTACATGATTAACTTTTAAATGAAAGAAGGGCTTTGTAAACGAGGTTCATCCACCATAATTTCTTCAAGTGCAATTCCTAGATCACTCTTGCTTGTTGAATTTTCAAAATCATCCTGTAAAATAAATTCAACATGATTAACAAAATGTTGAAAATGATTAATATAAAAGTACTCTTTTTCTTTTAAAAGTAAAATGTCCCTATCATCATTATTTTTTGCAATTTTGGAATCAACACAATTATTTTCACCTAAAATGTAAAATTTTCAGTACAAATAAGACATTTAAAATCACTATCTTTACAAGTGCATTCAAGGTTATCAACACAATTCATAAATCCAAAAATTTCAAGGAACTCAGCAAGTATGACACTATGGATGCCATTATGATGTAAATTAGAATCAATATATACAGAACTAGTAACATTAGAATTAAAAACAACAAAAATATAATTATCAAAATAAAAAATAGCAAAGTCAGAAATAGCAGAGTTAGAACCAAAAAATTAGAAATAGCAACAACAAAAATAAAAATAATAGAATAAGAATCAAAATTAGAAAATTCAAAATTAGAAACATGACATACTAAAGGCTCCAAAGTTTGAAGAAAGGATATAGAATATCTTGCATAGCTTTAGAAATATCAAACTTTGTTGTGACATCATGAAACTCCATGGTTAATGTTCCATTTTGAACATTAAGCATAGTTTTTGTTATTTTAAGAAAAGGCCAGTTAAGAATGATTGGTGAAAGGATATTAGATGTCCCATTTTCCATCTCTAAAATGACAAAATTTACTAGAAAAATGAGTTTATCAACCTACACTAGAATATCTTCAATAACACTTAAAGGATAAATGTTAAATCTATTAGTTAATTGGACAAGCACCCTTGTTTCTTTTAAAGCTCCCAAATTCAAAGCATTAAAATTAGAAAAAGGCAAAATGTTAATTGATGCTTCTAAGTCTAACATGGCATTCTTAATTCTAATTTTTCTTATAACACATGGAATGATAAATGCACTGGATCTTTTCATTTTATTAGTAATTTTCTTTAAATAATTGTAAACACATTTGCCCTCACACTAACTTTCTCATCATCTTTTAATTTTTTCTTATTAATACATAAATTTTTCACAAAGTTATCATATCTTGGAATTTGCTAAATCAAGTCTAGTAAAAGTATGTTAAATTTTATTTTTCTAAAGGACTTTAAAATTTAGTTTTTATCTTCCATTTTCTTTTGATGAAAAACTCTTCTTGGAAAAGGAAGGGGTGGAAGGAAAGAATTTTGCTCATTATCATCATATGTTCACTATTATTTTGGTTGCTTCTAGTTTTTTTCTGGTTTATTTTTTATTTTTAGTTTATTCTAGTTGCTATCTTTTAGTTGATTGCCTTGTAGTTGAATGCTTGTTAATTTCTCTACCACTTCTTAACATAATGGCATTCACTACTTCCTTATTTCTGGTATTGCTAGATGATGGTTGATTTGATCCTTATGCCATAAGCACACTTAATGTAAAAGTTAATTAGCTAATTTGTGTTTGAAAATTTGTAATGGTAGTCTCTATTCTTTATTTGAATTATAGGTTATTTGCTATCATTTGCTTGATTATATCTTTAAAAGATGATTGAAAAGATGGTAAATTTGAATCTAGTGGATGAGCAGGATTTGGTGGCAGTCTATTATAAGAAGAAGGAGAATACTAATTCTAGCTTGAGTTATTGTCATATTTGAAAATTTGGTTATCTCTTCAACTAGGGTATTGATTATGTTGCTAGTATTACTAGTTAGAATACTGGAATTGGTACTAGTTTTATTGCTAAAATTAAGGCTTAGCAAGATAAATGGCTATTGCATATGCTAGAAGAGGAGGGCATTCATCTTGTAATGTGAGATAGTAATCAATGGGATGGTTTGGACATGAGCAAATGCTATAAATTCTAGCTAGAAAAGGGCTTGTATTTATTGTTGTTGTCTTATAGCCATTTACCTAACTAGGGAGGTTAGTTCATCTATCTTGTTCTCCAATCTTTGCTAGCTTGAATCGGGGAAACTAACTTTATGCACGCCTCTAGTTGTAGCCATAATTCTAGTTCCATAATTTTGCTTCCATCTAAGATATCAACATTTGCAGTGTAGTGGTGAGTATTCTTACCTATCACATAGGCGACCTAGGTTCAATCATAAAAAATGGTGCCTTATGTAATGCCATAATGTACTAAAATTAGATTGAAAACTAGTTTCCTTGAAATAATGCAGTATAATAAACACAACCAGGTTGTAGCCCTATTGATCCCTTGAATTATCCCTTTTAATTGATTTATTAACAATGATTACATAATTCTTGAATTATTTATGCATTAAAATGAAAGAAACTAATGCAAATGGATATAAAAAGAATACAAGTGCAATTTATGTAGAAATCTAATGAATGAAATAGTAACAAAATATAAAATGTACATGTATGCAGAATAAAATCAAAGTGGGTTTTGTGATTTAAAATGAAATTAAATGTATTTAACAAAGCAAAATACAAAAGAAATAGTAAGAAATCAAATCAATGTAATGAAATAACCAATTCAAGGAATTGGAAACTCTAATTTAGATTAATAATGGATTAATTAATATTTAATTTTCCTAGTTAATCTTTCAACCTTGAATTACTTAGAACTCCTATAATAATTTGTAAATTTTATACTAGATAACCATTTAAGATTTAATCAATTAATATTAGTAGAATTAAACAACTACCATAATCCTTTAGCTATATTGAAATTGATTTAAAGGTAGAATTCGATTGAATTGAGAAATTAAATTTGAAACCTTCAAATTAATCCCTCAATCCTTTACCTTTATATGTAAAATCATGATTTACCAATCACAATTTAACATCAAAATAGCAAGAAATAAGAAATTATAAGGATGAATATGAATTATACTAAATCAACATCCAAAACATGTAATTTCAAAAAATTAACACAAATAATTAGGGAAAAAGGAAAATAAATTAGCGAAAGTGAACATCACAAATCATAATCTTATAAGTTAGTAGAGGAAAGCCTTAAATTATTTGAATCAACTTTAAATTCAACCTTCCATGGCTAGAGAAGACAAGAGCGAAAAGAAAAGAAAAAAAAATGTTTTTGTTGAATCTATCTAGTGTCTAATCTTTTTATCTCTTCAACTTTCCTTTCTTTTTATTTGGCCTAATTACCTTTAAACCTTATTATACTTGATTTCTATGCTTCTTAGTATTATAAGGATGGGGCCTTTCTAATTCTTAAAAGTCCAAAACTAATTTCTAAAAGGTAATTAACTCTAAAGGTTATAGTAATGAAATTTTATTAATCTAACTTCTACTTAATATAAGACCACTAAAATAATATAATTTGAGAAAAATCATAAATATCAAAGTTGTAGGGCTAAGTCTTAGAAAAATTTAGGCACTAGTTTTCACATTAATTGGACTTTTGTAATTCTAGATATAGCCCAAAAAACAAGGCCAGACTTCTCGGCTAAATAAGGGCTTCAAGTAGTTCAAATTGGGATTTAACTAAATACCAAATTTGCAGATCTTTTTTTAAAATTTTCAAAGATATAAAGATCATCTTAATCTAATAACCAAAACCTAAGATATAGATAAAAAATAAAAACAATATCAAAATTTAATATTAACTGAATAAATTTAAAATATTTTAAAATCAATATGAAATTATAAAGGCTAATTCTATAAAATTAAGCATAAGTAACTCACTAAAAGGCATGAAATAGGAGGAAATGAAATAGATAAAATTTTGCTTTTCATTAGGTAAAGATACTTGTTTTTCATTAGAAAAATGGTCATGGGTTAATAACAAAGAAAAGGAAATTAAGCTCAAAGGGGGCTTAATATAGACAAAAATTCAAGGTTAGCTATTTAACTCTAACTTAAACAAAGAAAAAATGCCTTTATTATTTTTGTACATGCACGTGTAAATGTAATCTAAAAAATAATCAAAACAAGTTCTAAAGAAACAAATCATAAAAGAATATCATATAAGAATAATAGAGAATAACATGAATTTTTAGCATAAGACTCAAAATTTCATAAGTTATACTACCAAGTTTAATCCATCAATTCAAAATCAATCATTGCATCAATCAATTTCAAGAAGCAAAACCATTCATTCAATCATGTTATGAATATATCTAACTTCAATTGAATCTTATTCATTAAAAATGCAAAATCTCCATTGATGGAAAGTAACTAAAATGACTTAAAAGGACTAAAAAATAAGTGAAATTTTTTTTTTAAATTTTCTATTTTTTATTATTTTTTAAAGGCATTAAAATTTGTTAAAAGAATTAAAAAGTATTAAATGAAGACATAAAGCACAAAAATCCTAAAAATTCTCCCCATGCTTAAATTTTACATTATCCTCAATGTAAAGCATGCCAACATCATAAGAAAAATAAAGGACAAGTAAATAAAAAGAAGGGCAAGGAAAAGCAAATATAAAATAGCTTGGGTTGCCTTCTAAGAAGTGTCATTCTTTAATGTCTTTGGTTAAACATGATTTCAATTTTTTCAATTAAGATCTATATAAGGATTGACTACCTCCATTACTTCCAAATTGCCAATCTTTAAATCATCCATAAAAAAAGGTTATTTGTAAATTAAGATCATCCACCATAATTTTTCCAAATGCTATACTTAAGTAAGTCTTCCTTGAATGCTCAAAATCATCCTGTATAATAAATTCAACATGATAAGTAAAATAATTAGAATGATCAATATAAAAGTATTTTTTCCTCTAAAAGTGGAATATCTCTATTATTATTATTTTCTACAATTTTTGAAACAACACTATTTGCATCACCTATAAATGTAGCAATTTCAGCATATATGGCACACTTAATATTATATCTCTATAAGTGCACTCATAGTCATCCACACAATCCATAAATTTAGAAATTTTAGGAAACTTAGCAAGCATGTCATCATGAATAGCCTCGATTGTAAATCAAAGTGAATAAACTTAGAACTAGTGAAATCAAAATAAAAAATACTAAAACTAAAATATCAAAATAAAAAATAAAAAAGTTGAAAATAGCATAAAAAATATTAAAATAAGGAAAATCATGCACTAAAGGATCAAAAGTGCAAAAAATGGATACATAATTGTCATGTATATTCGTAGAAATGTCAAATATGGTTATAACACCATCAAATTCCATGGTTAATGTTTTATCTCAAACATCAATCATAGATATTTTTTGTTTTGAGAAAAGGTTGACCAATAATGATTGGGGGAAGAAGCTTGAATGTCTCACTTTCTATCTTCAAAATGTAAAAAATTGTTAGAAAAATAAGTCCATCAACCTACAGTAAAATATTCTTAACAACACATAAGGGGTAAATTTTAGATCTATTTGCTAATTGAATAAACACTATTATTTGTTTCAAAAGTCCCAAATTTAAAGCATTAAAAATAAAAGAGGCATTGACATTAATTAAAATTCCTAAGTCTAGCAAGGCATGCTCAATTTTAGTTTTTCCTATAACACGTAGAATAGTGAATATGCTTGGAACTTTACATTTTTCTTGATAATTTTCCTTAAATGATGGCAAACACATTCACCCTTACACTTACTTTCTTATCATCCTTTGATTTTCCCTTATTAATGGATAATTTTTTTTAGAAAGTTAGCATACCTAAGAACTTATTTTATTAACTCTAACAAAGGTATGTTAACTTCCACCTTGTTAAGGGAATCAAAAATATATTTTTAATGCTCAATTTTCTTTGAAGGAATAACTTTTCTTAGAAAAGGAAGGGGATTAGGAAAATTAATGGGAGGGGGTTTAGGTATGGAATTCACCTTATTTACATCATGTTTAATCTTTTTTTCTAGTTTATTTTAGTTGTTCTTTTCTAGTTTATTGCTTGTTTTTGGTTAGAAAGATAAAGGCTTATGAACTTGGTTGCCATTTCTCAGCATAATAGCATTCACAACTTATTTACTCTTACATTGCTAGAAGGTTGACTTGAACTTTATGCTTGAAGCTCACTTATGGTAAAAGTTAATTGGTCAATCTAAATTGTAAATTTAGAATAGTAGCCTCTATTCTTTATTGAAATTATAAGTTATTTGTTGTTATTTGTTCGACCAATTCTTCAAATGATGGCTAAGAAAAAGCTAAACTAGTTTAGGGATAGGATTAGATTGCATTATGGTGTATGTAGAAGGATATTGAATTGGGGCTAAATTATTGCCATATCTAAAGTTTTGGTTATCTTTCTAACCACAGTATTAAGGTTACTACTATTAGCATTGGTTTGGCTATTGCTGTTGCTAGTATTATATCTTCCAAGGAAAATGGCTATTGTATAAATTTGATATTGACCATTATCTTCTTGTAATGATGGATACACATTAGTGGGATGAGTTATGCAAGAGCATATACTACAAAGTTTAGTAAGAAAAAGAACTTGGAATTGCTATTACTATCCTATTATCGTTTGCCTTATTAGAGAGGCCAATTTATCTAATCTATGTTTCAATCTTTGCTAGTTTGTATTAAAGAAATTCATTTCATGCACACCTTTAGTAGTAGGCATAATTCTAGTTCTAAATTGCTGGGAGTTTGCTGCCATATAAACTATTATGACTTAACTTGATTGTGATCGATGTGAATCTCGATACTTAGTTTCCATAAGCCTTAACAAAATTTTTCACTCTTTCTATTTTTTAAGAGTTTTCAAATTTTAGGTGGACTGGAATTTTTTTTTAATTTTTTTTGCAAAAAAATGGATAGAAACTCCCTTATTTTTGGATGCTTCCTAAGGGCCATATATCCTAAAATACAAAACCTATGTATTCCCTAATATGATAGAAATCAAACATACATATAAGACTATATAAATCTCAAACTTATACATAGATAAGCAATACAACACATTAATTGATGGATCAATAATTTTTCTATCTTAAATGTTGATCTTAACTTAAAAGAAATTTTAACTATCAAATCCTTTTTATATAGGAGTCTTTGATCTCTATAGAAGCATCAAACATGTAACAAGCTTAAGTTTCAGCCTACAAATATTGGAAATTAAATAAAGTGAGTTATAAGGACTTATTCAATATATATCTTCCATTATCTTGTGGGAGATCAATTTTACATGTGATAAATCATAGTTTAATCCTGTAATAAATTAGAAACTACTAACAAACCCATTTTCTAGAATTTTGAAAACTACAGAACCAAATCTTGGAATGAGTGTTCTTATGCACACAATTAATGGAAGATACAACTATCCGATAAGGCATAACATCATTATCACAAGACACACTACCCATTCCTAGTGGACATCTCAATCACAAATAGCTTTTAAGGCTAAAATACAAACAAATCATTATAACCACACTATATCTTTGCAATTATATTAAATAGTGATATTGAATCACAAACAAAGTTCCAATATCGCTTCATATTACACATCTAGTTACAATAAGCATACATATAGTCACTTTTTTATTTCCAAGCCAATATGTATTTTTCTCAACTACTCACCGAGAATTTCTTATCTAACTCTCAAATTAATCTTATATCCTCTATAATTGTTTGCTGGGAATTTCTCATCCGACTTATACGTCATTGGTTCCAACACATTTCTAATTCAGTGCCACTCATAGCATAATTCATACTATGAACTTTAGTATATAAGTAAGAGGAGAACTCATTCATAATCCATCAATAGTTAGAAATATTACTATCATAATTTTGTTGCGCACTCTAATTAATTAATATTTACTTAAACAACTAATTATCCTTATTTCATAATATTGAATTTATACATGAATGTATATACATGAATAGGAAATCTATACTATCACATAAAAGAATATAACTCACAATATTTAAACTATGTTTAATAAGATATTAAGATGTGATGAGATATATACTCACATGAACATGCTCATTCATTCTTAAAAGTTTCAAAGTGTCCACGTTCCTCTCTTCACCTTTCCCTACTACTCACAATTACAAGAATAATTTATAATTATATAAGAATTATTTATTTCCCTTTTAATTTAATTTTATATCTTAATATGCTATAATTGAGACCATTCACTTCTTTACTTTCCTAATATTATCTCATAAAATGAAAATATATTATTATATGGTAAAAATTGAAAATAATAACACAGAACAATCTTTCATTAAATATAACCAAGTGCATCAAGAGTAATCATTAACAAATGTATTGAAATATTGAAAACCTAAAGTTAAAGTAACATAACTCAAGCCCCAAATATCATAATGAATAACGAAAAATAAACACTCAGCTTTATTTTGAGTTTTACTAGCAAATGAACTGCGGATGTGCTTACTAAGTTAATGAGAGTCACACTCTAAAAACTTTAAATTTGAAAGACTAGGAACTATTCTACGAAGTTTTCTAATACTTGGATGTCTTAAACATTAGATAAGTAACTCAAGAGATTTAGTAATAGCATAAATTATTGGAGAAGCTAGTTTAATATAGTAAAGTCCTTATAACTTATACCTAGTACTAGTCATCAATCCCGTACTCCAATCTTATATAACAAAAGAATTAACAATGAAAGTCACAGAATAATTAAGAGTATGTATAAGTTTACTAATTGAAATCAAATTGAAAGGGCAACCAAGTACATGAAGAACTGATTATAATGGTAAAAAAGGAAAAGGTTTTACTTGACCAATGCTTTAGGCAATAATTTTATATCCATCAACTAAGGTAATTGTGGGAAGGATTTATTGGTGCAATTAAATTGGGTAAATGATAAGAAAAATAATTACTATTTTATTTTCCTCTATTTTATGTCTCATAGGTGTTACATATGCCTAATTTTAAACAATAGACCTTGTTTTATAATTTTAGATTAATTTTACAAGATTGTGAATTTATTCAATAAATGCTAAATTTTGATACTATTTTTATTTTTCAGTCATATATTGGGCTCTGTATGTCGGATTGAGGCAAACTTTATATTGACGGAAAGTTAAAAGCAATATCTACAACTTTGCTATGGTGACAAAACCCACTTTGGACATTTTGGAGGTCAAAAGTGGCTGAGAAGTTGAAGGTATCATTCTATCCCAACTAAACTAGTTTCGATATTTGGGTTATATCTAGAGCTATAGATGTTCGATTAAGATAAAATTAGTGTTCAAAATTTTCTAAGACCCAGGCCTACAATCTTAAATTAAAATATTAAATTAAATCATTTTGGGGGTCATTTATCAGATGGAAGTCAGACTAACGAGATCTCACTGCTGGACCTTCTAAAAAAAATTGCTAAGTTTTATAGTCCTAATAGGAGTAGGATTAGCAAGCCCTTAATTTATGTAATCCCAAGAGGACTAGGATTAGGATTCTATAGGTTTTATTAGATATAAATAGAGATGAGAAGGTGGGCAACATATCATACAATCATACAATTTAGCCTTTACACAGTTCAGCAGCCTAGTTTTCTTTGTTTTCTTGTTTTCAAGCCATTGAAGGCTAAAGACTCTTAGTTGATTCAAGAATTGTGAAGCTCTTCTCTTCAAGGATTATGAGATCTTGATTAGTAATGTTGATTTCTTCTTATTGATTTTCCTCTTTCTCCAATTATTTATACTGAATTATTGAGATTCCTTGTGTTAAGTATTGATTTGGTATAATTGGTACTTAATCTTGTGATTTCTATTCTTTTTCTATTTAAATGTGAAATTATGGTTGGTTAATCATGGTTTTGCATGTTGAGGCAGGGGTTAGGGGATTACTTCAGTGGTATTTGATTTAATTTCCTAAATCAATTGAATTCTATCTATGAGTTAATTTCAATCTAGTTTTTAGATTATGGTGGTTGCTTAATTCATCTTCTAATCTTAATTGACCAAAATCTATGCAATTGTTTGGCTTAGAATTCATGGATTATTTTGCGATCTAGGATTAATCCATAATAAGAGTTATCATATCCTTGAATCTACTATTGTTGTATATTGAAATCCTTCCTTTTTATTTCTATTTTATTTTTACTTTGTGCTTGCTTATTTCATTACTTTTACTTTAATTTTGTATAACAAAACCCCTCCCCAAATTCTGCATAATTTTCATTATACATTCTATTTCATATAGCATTTAGCACATTGAAATTTGTTTCTGCACAACATTTTGTTTTATTGCATTATCATTTTGTTTGCATTAGTTTTCTTTATTTTCATTGCATAAATAATTCAACAATTGTGTATATATTGTTAAGAAATCATTTAAGAAGGATAATTCAACATTCTATTTCTTGTTTTTATTCCTAGTTGTACCACTATACAACATTATCTTTCAGCACACTAGTATTTTTAACTAATTTTGTTGCATTGCAACATGTACATCAGTAAATAAGGATTAGTTACTAATTATGTGATTAAAAGCTCCTGAATCAAGTACTAAACAACAAAAGGATGTTAATGTTAAATGAGATTAACATGTTATACAATTACTAGATAAAAATGAAGAAATAATACTAAATAAGGAACTCATGATTGTTACTCGAATTAGTAAACTAAGAACACATGTGGAGTCAATAAAAAGTTGCAGTTGCTCTGGGATGGCATGTGTTGTTCATGCATGTTTGTAATAATGGCAAATAGGCTTCAGTACCTCTATAGTGTTGGCACTTTGACATCCCATGCTAGTTATGGTTGAAGGAAAATTACCGAACATGTCAATTCTAATGGTAGTTCTTAGAAAAACATGCTATTGCTCCATGAATTAAAGCAACTGGATGGACCATTTTTTATAGGGATGTAAAATAATTTCTAAAAAAAATAGAACTTTATGTTAGGTTTGTAGGGTCTATGTTTAGGCTTATTTTGAAAGCTTGGAAGTGTTTAGGTTGAGGTTTGAATTTGGATAGAAATGCAGAAAAAAATGAAATTGAAAATCCTTGTTCAAGTATTGTGTTTAGGTTTCTAGTTTTGGGCAGAAAAATTAATCTTGAAGCTTAATAGAAGATAATTGATGTAGAAGTAGAAGTATAGTCCTTTGGTTTGAGGGCTTTAATACTAACTTGAATAGTTGAAAATGGTTTATAGAATTGCTACAACCTTGATATCTATTTATATATAAAAGATGTAATTAATCAAAGATATTATAATCAAATATGAGATACTAACTTTAATCTTAATCAAGTTAGAAAGAAATGACTATAAATCCAAAATCATATGTACATTTCCTAACATGTGTGAATGGCTAACAATTAGAAAAAAGTCACAATTGACATGCATAACATATTATTGAAGGAGTGATTTAAAGTTAATAATTAAAAACAAGTCATCTAATCACTTAAAGCTAATACAAATCAATATCCATAATAAAATATGGTGCACAAATTATAGTAGCAATACTGAAAGCAAGTGTTGGGTGTGTATGCTTAGGGTTTGTTAGTCATGGACACTAAAAGGAATGATAGCAAATAAAATTATGAAGCAAATAAATGGTCAATTCTCTTGATTAACAAATGGTTTTGAGATAAGATACCAAAGTTATATTACATAATCATATCATTCATAGCATAATTGGTAAAAGAATTGTATTCAGTTAATGGCCAAGTCTTTTGATTAACAATTAATTCTTAACTAAATGGCTAACATAACATAGTCAGAGGTGTGAAGAAATGATTATCTTAGAGGTCTAAATTGAATACTTTCTCAAGTTTATAGAGATATAGTTTCATATATATATATATATATATAAGTGGGTATATGAACTCAAAAAATAGTTTGGAGTGTTTCAATCCTCATGGTTTAATGCATTTTTAGACAATAGGACTATTAAATTATTGCAACTTGTTCATTTTGGAAGCACCAAAATTAAACAAAGTGCAACAAGTCCATACCCTCTTTAAACCTTAAAGCTGTTAAAACAAATAAAACACTAAATCTTAACTTAGTTCTATTAAATAAGAGCAAAAAGGCACCACACACTATCAAAGAGTAGCCTACATATTGAAAATTAGAATTTATTTCAAATGCCAATGTGGGGCCACTAAATGTCTCTTTCAAACAATTATTGTTACTATGAACCTTTCATGTTGTATTATTAGATATATAAGAGTTTACAAAACCACAATATAGAAGTTATGAAGTATATGAAAAGCTCTATCTTTACAAGAAAAAACAAAATTAGCATACTTAAGCATAAACAATCCTTTTTAAAAATCTTATTATAGGAAAATGTCAAAGCATTAGAAAGAGAAAAGAAAAAGTTACATTCACATTTTTCAATGTCAGCCTGCCTATTGAGAAGAAGAATATTAGCGCTACAGACACCCTATCATGTTTTATTTTTAATAAAGAAAATGAAACTAACAATATTAATGCAATGTCAACAAAGATGGACTTAGAAAATGGCATATCCTCACTTGAACACGAACAATGAGTACATGTGACAGAATGTCTACAAAAACTTAGACTGGAGAATTATATATTATAGAATGATAAACTAGAATGATCATTATTCCATCACATTCATAAAATGATAGGGCTCACATAGCATGCTAAATGTGAAGAAGAAATTGACAACTCAAAGAATACTATAGGGCCAAATCATTACAATACCACTTACACAACAACTTGAACTTGATTAGAAAGATGTTTCATAACCATCCAAACTAAAACAAGGCTAAATAAACTATAAGAGATTTGCCTTATCCTAAGTACTTCTTGTAAGTTTTGATTACTAATTTAGAAATAGATAAGTATCTATAATTAGTTCTACCAAATTTTGACACTAACAAGAAAATGAATAAAAGAATAAATATGACACCAAAATAATATGCCAAATAACAACACAAACAAGTTTATTGGATTATGATTTTTTAGATTGGCAATAATAATAAAAAAACATTTCTTGAAGAACTTTAAGTTAATTATCTATCATTAAAAAAATTAAGCTAGAAATATGTGCAAATCACATACAACCATTTTAACATTAATTCCATGTTATAGTTATTAAGATCAGGAGCCAAATAGTTATAGTGGAATTTAATTGATCTTAGCCAAGGATCCATACAAAATGATTAGATCAAGACAAGGATTTAATCATTACCTTCTACAATTGATTCAAAGCTTGATCATTGATCGCCTTTTCAACTTGCTTTTAGTAAAAACTTTGAGCTATCCACAGAACTCACGAATCACCAATGAACGTCCTATGGCTAATTGAAATTCTCCTCCTTTGCCTCATAGTATAATTATGCCTTTTTTAGGGTTAGGGTTAAGGAGAGTTTCTAGGATTTTTTATGCTATTGGAATGTGTGAATAATAATATTTTAACACCTAACATGCCTATTTAAATAGGTGCATAGAAAAACCTAACTAATTGAGCTTTGTTCCATGTATAATTATGGGTTTATAATTAGGCCTTATAATTATAACATGAAACTCCCATGTACTAGATCCCAACCAGTGGTCCATTAATTTCAAATCCACTAGGTTTTAAGTGTGTGACCCTACAAGCTCTCATTACATTGGCAATGACCATAAATTATATTAATAATCATAAATAATAAGTGGTGTCTAGTAATACATCATTGTTATCCCAAGTAATGAAAAAGTTAGTGATTTGACTGAACCCATTCATATGATCATCATCTATAACCTTTTGTCCTAGACATCTAGATTGAGCATAGGACATGGATCATGTTATTTCCATATAACCTAATTCAAGGGTTTCTTGATTCTTAAGTAAATTGACTAAAACAAATATAATTGACATCCTATGTCATTCCATCTGAATATGTCCATACATTTTTCTTAGCCTTACTTAAGCAAGGGACCTATAAATATTACTTATGTTATATTAGAGAGACAAATTCCATCTTGATCACATAAATCCCTTTGCATAATATGTGATATATCCAATAACTACCTTTGCATTCACTTAACTATGAGCAATATAAAGTAGTATCAAAATGTAAAACTCACATATAGGGAATCATGGCGATTTTAGGTCAAAGGGTCATATTAATGACAATCACTAAGAATTACTCATGACACTCATATAATGATCCATGTAGTATTCTTATGATGGGTCGGTTTAGTACACAAGTTCTCTAAGTTGTACTCATATATAGACTTAATATCTCATATAAGTCACAACATATGCTAGTCTTAACATATCAGTACAACCTAATCCATAATGATATATGACTAAGGACATTTAAGAATACAATTATTCTAGGGTTATTATCATCATTAAATATGATACAAAGAAAATATATGTATAAATATGATAATTGGAATTGTCTTTAAAATAACATGATTCAAATTTACAATCATCCATATGATTGATTTTAGGGCATATACACTAACAATAACACCTAGCTACATAGTCATTTTATATGGAATTGAGAGATAATGCTAGTTTCCATGTAACTAATCTTGTGGACTTAAAGGTATCTTCTCATTAAAAGATGAATATCAATGAAACAATGAATAATTACTATCAAAACCAAAATTGCCACTCAATTAGGCTAAAAAACAAGTGAAATATTATAATTCAACAACACAATAGATAGTGACTGAGTATGAAAGGCATTGAGTCCCTTACCCAGAATGTAGATGAAGGATAAGTGATCTTTCTTGGTAATATGTTTGGTAGGCTCTAGGGAGAAACTATCATAAAGTGATGTAGACAAAGAAATAAGGAACCATGGTGATACATATGGGTCTATGTAAGGAACGTGGGGTCACTGAAGTGCCCTCATGACTAGGTCATATTAATTAGCGAGGGTGATCATTCAACGCCATCTTTCACTTCATTTAGATTTGTTTATTTATTTTTGTACCTCACATTGCACGAATTTTATTTTCTTCTTCCCAAAGTCATGGATAATTAGTGATAAGAAAAGGGAGTGAGTTTGAGGAAGGTCAAACGTACAAAAGTATTTGTAGTTTGATTCAAAAAATTGCAATTTTTTATTTCTTTGAAAACAAGAAGTTTTGGTGCATGTTCTTTAGTCTATACCTTAACCGATAATTATTACATAATTAATAAATTAGCTAGTGATTGTTTCCTAAGCTATTAATCTTCAGAATCAAAGATAAACGAATGAGTTAATTAAGATTAACTTTGCAATTAAGTTAAAGAAAAGACACATGAAGAAGAGCCGCTATAGCGAATAACTTAATTTGTTATTTCATCAACAAACTTACCTAAAGTTCTAGATTCAAAAACTACCTATTTCAACCATATAATAAACCTTAGGTCTGATAATCAAATTAGCATTTCTTAAGAGCAATGCCGATTAGTAATTATAGACCAAGAACCAAAAATTGCATCCAAAATTTATATTATAGCATTTATAAGGACCCTACTATCTGACTTAAGCACACTGAATAACAGAAAAAGGCATTTAAGCACAATATCCATGCCAGCATTGCATATAGAAAGCAACAAGACACAACAGAGCAAGACTACCCATTTCAATGATTTCCCCACAAATTAGGTAAAAAAAAAAATAAGTTAACCAAAAATAGGGATGAGGACCCCTACTATCTAACTTAAGCACAAATTGTTCAAATTATATCCAAAAATTAAATAAAATTGCATTCAAAACCAAAGAAACCGGAGAAATGAACTTACCTTAAGGGCAACAATCTTGGAAGAAATTCAATCTGCAATTTGCAACACAGACGAATAGCAAACATAGAACCATAGAGGAACAACACGATTTGCTTTTAATTTCGATGAAGAAAAACAGAGCAAAACAATTTGTGAGTTATATTAGTTGAGATACAGAAAAAATTGAGTTCAAATGCAAATTCTTGAATAAAAACCTAGGTAAATGATTTGTGAGTTGTACAGAGAATCTTTAGGAGTTCTGATTTGGGCATAGGTTCTTAGCAATGATCAAATTTGGAGCAATATTAAATTTAAGCGTGCACAGTATGAAGGAAAAAGTGCAAAGTGAAAACTGAGAATTGCTTGTGCACGAAATTGATTTAGGATTTTGGAAATATGTTAGGAATGTTAACCGCTGACGAGTAATAATATAGAAGCAGTTAATTACATAACCAGATCTAAGAAATAAAAAATAATAATAATTTGAGGGCAGTTTAGTAAACTTTACCCAATATCAGTTGGGGGTGGTTTTGGTCACCCGCCTCCATACAACTACATCCAATTAACCTTTTTTTTTTTTAGTTTTTTCTTTCTGGGTAGTGACCAACTCATACATTTTTTGAATGAGTGCAGGAAGAAAAGGATCCACAACAAAAAAAAAAAAAATTAATAAATCTGAAATAATTCATAACCATAAAATCTGATGGTTCTGATATATGTCGAGCATAATTTATGACTCTGAGAAACCAAAGAATTAGCTAGTAAATTTCCCAAACGTATCAAATACAACATGAGTTAGGGTCAACAACAAATAAAATCAATACATCTTGATATTCAAATTTTAATTTGATAAATTAAGCTCAGAAGATAAATAAGTGATACTTAAATTGAATTATCTAACTTATATTGTGAATGAGTTAAGCTTGAGTTGTTAGAAACTTATCATGAGTTACCCTCAATATATAGAGATATGAATAATTGTATTTGTATAAATATATATTATATCACATAATATTTTTAAATAAAATATATATAGCAAAATTTTATTAAAAGATATAATATATTTTTAGTACTAATATTTTACTTCACTTTTTCTTAAGTATTGTTGTTCTTGCAACATACCTTTATAAAATTATAACAATTTTATATTTTAAGACAAATTGACATTTACGCTATATAGTGTACTATTCTTATAATATAAGTAATTGTATAGTACGGTCTGTTGCGATTAATATTCTTTTTATTTATTCAATGTTAATAAGTTGCAAAACATATTTCATTAGTATTTTTTATTATATATATATATATATATATATTCTATGAGCTTATTGACTCAGTCAGGCCACTTGTGAGGTGAATTTGAATCAAATTTTGAGTTGAGAAAATTTAAAATAAGTTGAGCTCAGATATTGACTCAATTTAATGCCAATCCTAATACGAATGAGTAAAGAAATTCAGCAAATTTTTAAACAACTTAATAATAGAAACACGTTAAGTAATTAAAAAAATACTATGCACATAGATTAAGCTTTTCTATTATGTTTTGAATTAATTTCCTTAAAAAATTATTAATGACAATCGTTCTCGATAGTTTTTCTGCAGGTGTAGTGAAAATATATGTATTTACCAGGGCAAGTTTATAAACCTTTATCCGATTTTGATACATAATTGTACAATATATTTAATTAGTGTATGTTATCGTATCTTATATATTTCTTATTTAATGTAAGAACACAATATATATCAAGAGATAGTATAAGAGTACGTAACATGATGTACGCGCAAGACATGGTCCAATAACCTATTTTATGCGGCGTACAACGAGCCAATACTAAAACCAGACGGTGGGAGTCGAAGACTTTCAAATGGGACAAAACCATTAATAGTCAACATAGTCTGCGACTATGACAATCACAAATTTTCCAAGCTTACCGAGAACATTCCTACCCGGATGTAATGTTTGGGACCACAATAAAACACGTTATTCAAAAATGATAAAAAATATATGTGGACTCCAAAGTTCTACACTAGATCCTACTAGATTTTAGCCAAGTGATATATGTCTGTAAAGATTGTAATTTTAAATAAAAATTGCATTTTACAAAGGTCTATGTGGGTAAAACATGGGATACGTGGGACACATCTCAGACAAGTCTATTGAGTGTCCTCACCTGGCGGGATCTACCGTTTCCTCCATTATAAATATCTCTTAAACAAATTGTTTTATTATTATATATAACATAATTT